>JBBPCZ010000115.1:14603909-14642304 GCA_037974445.1 Brycinus macrolepidotus | reverse complement strand
TGTATATGCCAAAAGACTGCCGAGAAATATTAAAGAGACTTTCTAAATGTCTTTCTGGGTTTATCTCCTCAGTAAAATGTCCATAAATAAACCACCCTGTAACTGCAGCCGGTTGTTTAAGTCAAGCTGTTGAATTCCAGCTGTTAGACCATGGTCTCCAGAGAGATCTTTTCAAATGACCCTGTCCAGCATGATGCCTCAAAGGGCGACCAAACACAGTTTTGCGGGAACTGAGATTTGTTGAATCACGTGTTTCTATATTTAAATTTAAATGTGTTTTCAGCATGGAATGGCTCTCTGCGGGCCAGGATTTCTGAAACTCCCTTTACAGAAGAAACCACTGCTCAAACAGTCTGCGCTGATCTTCAAGGAATATAGGAATATGAATATGCATTTTGCTCAATCATGTATCCCATTAAAATAAACCTGATCCAAAAACGAGCACTCCACACACCCTGTCTAGACTCCAAGCTTTTCATTTTATTGTTTGACTTAAATTATAAAAAAAAAGGTATGAATATGCCTATTTCCCCTAGGAAAGTGAATGCAGTGTACCTTTAAAACTAATTAAGGTATGTAAATTGGAACTTAAGACCACCATTGTTCTTTTTAGGGGACATTTTTTGTGTTTGTGTTTGTACTTTGGTATGAAAACAAATGTACCTGTTCAGTACCCCTTTTTTCAACAGTGTACAAAATGCACAATTCTCAGTATTAAGCATGTTTCATAGTCAGAATCTGCTACATGTGACAGTCACTCTTTGTATATACTGAAGAGAAAACACAATCACATACTGAACCCTCATATATGTATCATTCCATAAACAGAACAAAAAAAATCAAGGGGCAGAAACACAAAAACACAGCAATTAGATTCTCAATACACTTTAATCTAACAGGAATAATCTCACTATATAAATAAAGTACTTGGACTGATATGCCAGTGTAGCCCCCAAGTAGGGAACAGGCTGTGCCACCCTGACAAAGAAAGCAAGCAGTGGCTC
This sequence comes from Brycinus macrolepidotus, assembly GCA_037974445.1. NCBI lineage: Eukaryota > Metazoa > Chordata > Actinopteri > Characiformes > Alestidae > Brycinus > Brycinus macrolepidotus. The sequence continues at coordinate 14,641,300 of JBBPCZ010000115.1, read as the reverse complement.
GACAAGAGACTCTTGAAGGCCACACACATCAAAAATAAATAACATAAATGGAAATATTATGGAAATATTATGGAAATTAACCTTTACATTGAAGTAGAAGCAGCTACAAGGCTGTAGGGGAAAATGGGGGGGAACTCTCCTTATAAAACCATGTTGACCAGATGTAAAAAAAAAAAAAAAAAAAAATACACATAGTAGGGGGAAGTACACTTTAACAGTAAATATTTTATAGCACAAATGAATGAAATCTTTAAAAGGTGCATCAAGTCCTGCTATCAAGGGACAACCCGGGATAAGAAGGCTCCTATTAAATCTTGCATCGACTGCATGTAAGCCTTTTCAAATATTATATTATTGATAAAAGTACAACATATAATGCTATATCAATAATGTATTAACTGCTGATATTATGTATTTTCATCTAATGGCATTAGTAGTAGTAGTAGGAGTAGTAGTAATTGGGTAACCCTCAATTTAAATAAAGTGGTAGCATTCAAACCAAATAGCAAGTTAATGTTTGATATCCATCCCACACCCATAGAAAATCTAACTACAGGCCTAGTGCTAGGACTAGTATCAGGTTTAGGGTGATATTACCTCTAAGAAGTTACTCTGTTGTTTAGCTATAATTATTAAATCTAACTGTAAAACTAACTATAAAACTAAACAGAACATTTACAAAGCATGATTCTGCAAATTGCCACTGTACGCACAACAATAACATTTCATCAAATTCATATCATATAAAAACATTCCAGTTTCTTCTCACAAACTGTGACATGATGCTAGTTTGAAAACTGTGCATTTGGAGTTGCTCTACTTGTTTCAGTGAGCTCTATTTGTTTTAATGAGCTACAAGTGAGAACTACTTAAACACAATTAGACAAAATGTTAAAAGTGGTAATTCGAGCCGTATATGCCATAAAGGGCCTGTTAGACTTAATCAGGATTTCACTGAATATACAGTGTATAAGTTCAAGACAAGGTGAGCCTCTAGAAAGCAATTTAGAATGGAAAAGTGTTACATTACATTTAATCCATAATGCAGTATCTCAGCCTGTGTTCCTCTCATCTCAGGTCCTCTTATTCTGTTGCTAAGGAGCCTGTTTTAAAGTGTCTCCACGCTTCCTCTAACAAGCCACACCTGGTGCTCTAACCAGGGAGGGGTAATTAGATTAGATGAGCAATTATGGGTGTGCTCCGGCACATTATGAGCATTACCAAATTCTCAGCAAAATAGACATGTGACTATTGTACACTGTTACTGGACTCGGAAAAACATTTTTCAGATTAAAGCGCTTATTTATCAAGGCAAGAAACTTATCGTCACTCTCCAAAATGTATACTAACATGCAGTGAAAGCTGGTATAAAGTAATTTTGGAGCATTTAATTAGTCCATTCATCATGAGAGTCATTAATTCATTCATCCATTCATTATCTGAGACACATATCCTTAACCAGGGCCATGGGGTCAGGCTCCAGCACCCCCCATGACCCTGGATTCATCATGAAAGCTTTACATAATAATATAAAGAACATCCTGTGCCCTTAGAAAATGTGCATTACCAAGTTAGAAAAATGTAAACCTCAACTAAAAGGGAAAGGTTAAAAAATATTTGTTTTATTTCTTAGTATTTTAAAAATGTTAACTACAGGATGGTTACTTTAAAATAATTACGTTTTGTGTGACATTAGTTAGTAACCCGGACCTTTTTGAAAAATAAAAAAAAAAAGAAGAAGAAACTGGAACAAAGCACGCTTTAAAGATGCGTTCCAAGCCTGGAAAAATAAGCTGCCTGGAAAAAGGAGCGGCCTTGTGAGTGGCTGTACAGCCCAAACAGCTCATGTTCTCACTACATGGCACTCCCCAGCTTTTCTCCAAACCATACAAAGAGTGCAATTGAGTCAGAAGCTGTACATATCAGTTAAAGTGTGAAAATATGCATCCCATGTACCAAAGAGATCTGAAAGTTCAGAGTCAGATTGAAGACGTTAGGCAAAAAGATAAGTTCAATTTTAACAGTTTATAGAGGCAAATGCAGAGAGCTCCAAAAAAGCTATGAAGAAAGTGAAACTGTTGATGGAGTTCAAGCAATAGCTCCAGGGGTCAAATTGAAAAATGGCCTTGAAAGCAGACATGACTTGACATTAAGTACACTGAGACAAAAAATGAGGGCTCTCTACTGTGAGAAAGAAACTGAGTTGTGTCACTTGCTGGCTTGAGCACTACAAGAATCTAAATAATCCCCAATTGAATATTTAGTGTGTACAACGGACCTTCAACAAAAAGTTCTTGTTTCTGAAAGGGCTTTAGATGGACTGAAGTATAATGCTGAGCTAATGCAGAAACAGTTTTTGCAGACAGTGATGACAGGCCTCCAAGATGACACAATTTGTACAGATCTAAAGCCTTACTTACAGAATCCAAGTGTTGGTGAGGAGACCTTACTGGAGAAAATGAGTTTTGTCTACTACCTGGAAACAGCAAGGAAAAATACGCTGTTTGCCACCAGATGGAAAGAAGTGATAATTATCACATCTAAGCCAAACACCCTTGTTGAGAGACTTGATGTGGGAAACCAAGCTACTGTGAAGCTCTACAAAGTCTCACAACCTAGGTAACGAGTCTCACTCAAATGAGCAGACTCAACAAGACCAAGATGCAAGACACCCACCTGTAAAAGAAAAAGACACTGATAATGTTACACGCAAACCACATCAATTTTAACAGTGTGAAGAGTCCAAGTCCGATGCAAGTGGTCTACGCTGTTATAAGGGTGGTAATACTGAACATTGATCTCCAGGCTGTCAGAAATGAAACCAGTGAGCTGGGATCCACTGGTTGATCTTAGCCACGTATCATCTGATCAGCAAGAGCAGGCTCATAAAGTGCCCTCATCAAGAAATGTTAGAGAGGTTAATCACGACACTTAGAAACCCACCTGACGCAGCGCATCCAGACTGTGAAAAACCATTTGTACTGAATGTCAGCGTATCTGAAGAAGGTCTTGAGACCATTTTGTATCAATGACAAGGGGGCTCTTGGTTATCATAGGATATGGATCACGAACACTGAGAAGAGTCCTGCTGAGAAGAATTACAGATTACATTGATGTCTTACCAGCCTGGAAACAGAGACAAAAAATTGGATATCTGTCATCTTCTGTAATGTTCATGTGCTTACAGAAATTGATACATATCAGTCAAACCTGTAACACCAGAAGAGATTCAGGCAGTGCAGAAACAAGATCCAACCATATCCATTTTGGATCTCTGCCCATGACATGAGGGTGGTGAGTCTCATCAAGAACGATGATGTCTCAGCATACACGGAAGAGGTGGAGAGCATGTTTGACTGGTCTAAGTGCAACAATCTCTCTCTTAATGTTGACGAGACAAAAGAGATGACAATAGACTTCAGGAAATCCAGCCTTGCTCACCCACCTCTTACCATCGATGGCACTGCTGTTGAGAGGGTCCCTCAATTCCATCTCCATAGCCAAGAGGGCTCAGCAGCATCTGCACTTTTTGCAGACACTGAAGAGGGTGAGCAATCCTTACAACATTCTACAAGAGTACCATCAAAAGTCTGCTATCACTGTCTGGTATAGGAACTGTAATGTTTCGGACTGTAACACTGCAGCGGATAGTGAGAGCAGCTGAGAAGGTTATCTGTACGCCTTTACCTCCCCTGAAAGACATTTACCAGATCCGCTGCTATAACAGAGCCAGTAACATTATGAAAGCCCATTCCCACCTATTATATGGATTCTTCTGTCTTTTACCATCTGGCAAACAGTATTGAAGCTTCTGCTCTGGTTCTGCAAAATTGTGTAACAGTTTCATACCACAGGCCATCAGAACTCTGAATTCACATAAACGTCTAATCCCTGCCTAACCAAATATCATTCTAGTGTTCTGCCTCACTTTATACTTCATATATTTCTCACATTACACTCTGGACTTTCAATAGCACCTGCACTTTACCTTCTATTTACTGCCACAAAAAGCACATTTATGTCTTGTTGTTTGCTAAGCTTATAACATACTTACTTATACAATATCATACTTATGGTGCAATGTTAGTCACTCTGGAAAGTTTATACCCCATTCACACTATATTGTTACGTTGCTGTACTGTCTATTTATTAGATTGTTTCTGTCATACCTTGCACTTTGTTCAACTGCCTCTTGTGCAATATCAAACTTTGTTGAATGTTGCTATATGTTGCACCGTGGCCCTTGGAGAAACATTGTCTCATAATGCTATGTACGTGTATACAGCTCCTTTTGACAAAAAAGTAACCTTGAACCTTGAAGTAGAGTGCTAGATCTGAAATAAGAAGGTGACCATTTCAAGTACAAAGACAAACTAAAAGAGGCAGCACCACTTAGATGTCTGCTTGGGGAATGGCCTCAGCTGCAGGAGAGGATGGAGCCTAGCAATAAAGAACACCATGAAAGTCAATTAGTTGAATCTGAAGGATTCAAGAAAATGATCTATAAATATCTTCAAGAAGAAATGGGACACTTAGGTGCAGACACAATGGTGGTACTTGCCAGAGAATGATTCTTTTGGCCAAAAATGACATAGGAAATCAAGCGTTATATGACAAAAGTATGTCATTGCCATTGCCAATCCAGACTATTGAAAATCTCATCTGCATTTTGAAAGAAGTAAAGGGTAAGCTGAGTACATCTTGGTGATTGTCAATCATTTCACAAAGTTTGCACAAGCCTGTGCTACACCAAACAAATTAAGCAAGACTGCCTAATATTTGATGACTTCATACTGCGATTTAGATACTCATCCATAGTTCACCATGATCAGGGCAGGGAGTTTGAAAATGAGCTGTTCCGGAAGTTGCAGAGTTACAGTGGAATTAAGGACTCCAGAACCACTCCCTACCACCCTCATTCTGATCCAACAGAAATTTAATAAAACTTTATTAAGTTTGCTCAGAACACTGGAGGCGACACAAAAACCAAACTGGAGGGACTACCTGAACAAAGTTGAGTCTACTCAACTGTGAGTCTACTGGTTATTCCCCATTCTTTTTGATTTTTGGACAAGAACCGACTCTACCAATTAATCTTGGGTTCCCATAAAAAGAGGGTAAACTACTAAATTGCAACAAGATTATACTGAGAAGTGAAGTTCTATGCAAGATGCCTACCGTTTTTATTGAAGAACCTGAAGAAAGCAGCAGCAAGAGGACAAAAGTTCTAGAATCAGAAAGCATGGAGTACAACTTACAAACCCGGAGACCATGTCTTAGTCAGGAAACTCTTAGAGAGAGGACACAGGAAGATAGGATTCATGTTATCAAAGAAAGGAGTGGAACAAATAATCTTGTCTATGAAAATGTTTTATACAGAAATCTCTTGTCCTGACCCTAGCTAAGGAAAGCTGACAAAGCAACACAAAGGAAAGAGAAAATTTAAGAAAAACAGTATGTGAAACAACTGATAAGTCATGCATGGTGAAACTCTGACAATGCAAGTAAAGAAGAGATAAGCCGACGATGTACAAGGGATTGTCATTTATACATATGATGATCTGGTCAACTGATATACAAACCAGTGAAACATTATGTAGTTATAAATGCAGTTTTATCATGTTGGCATACTTCAAATACATATACTGTAACAGGACACATGGATTGGGGGAAAATAACCCAAGTCATACTCATGTTTCATGATATAGAATTATTCATGTAATAATTAGAAAGTCAGATATACATGTCTGACAAATAATAAAACCACAACATGAAAAAAACAATAATAGTAAAAGTAAAGCAATAATAGATAGGCTATTATGCCATACAAATTATGAGGGTATTTTCTCTGAGGGTTAAACTGAGCCAGTCCAGCATTTGTAAAGCACACAGTTTCAGAAAGACATGGATGAAAATATAGAAACAAAAAGTAGTTTCAGTGTGAATAAAGCAAACAATATGTGAATAGACCTGGCTCCAGAATAAAAGCAGGCATGTCTCCACTGCGCCGTGCTATAATGGCATGAAGTCCCAATGGACACGGTTCAGATGAGTGTTTGTCATGCCAAATGAACAAAAGAGATGGTTTTGTTTGTGATAATTGGTTTTTGTAATCTGGCCACATTTATGTCCTGTTTGGGCTGAAATGAATTGCGCTCACATTGCGCTCTCATGCATTAGGTCTAGTTAAAAGAAACTGAAGGACACAAACATGATTGCATTTTACACCTTTTTTGTCCACAGTTATACTCAGCTAATCTATCATTTGCAATCATTTTATTACATTAACAGAAAACGGGGGCTACATCAGGTGGGCAGCGCTTTCTAAAAGTTGCTGTGTTTCAGAGGGACTTAAGCTGAGAACTGTCCAGGTCCGGACTGTGTAGCAGCAGGCCTGTTTGAACAGGCACTGTTACAGGTCAGCCTAGGGATGACTAGTGTGTCGGCAAAATCACCCTACAAACCCATTCTTGCACACAGTCAGTCACATGCGCACGTATGCACAAGCACCAATATATAGCTGTGTTAGAAATGTGCCAGGAACCGGTCTTTGGAATGATGAAATAAAAGAACCACCATATTGTACATATTGTGCTTGCTTTTATTTTTTCTCATGAGGTCCATTTGTGATATTTTTGTGGGTTGTTGGAATTAAACAGACTGATGTAGTTACTGTGCCTTCAAGACTGATATGTAAATGACCTCTGTTCTGACTGGCTGCCCTGTATTGTACCTCATTCCAAAAGCAGATTAGACCAAAACACTGAAACTGAATGGGTGGGGCTGAGCTTCTATAGGCTGATTACAGTGACAGCGCTAACTTCCTTTTATGTCATCAGTGAGATATTTATCTATTTTCTTTCTAATTGCGGTGGAGTAGTTTTCATCCTTAGAGAGGAACAAGACTGAAAATGGCTGCATTAAATGCATGGGTGAGCAGTTCAAATTTAAAGAAAGTCAAAAAAAATCAGACATTATCTATGAATAAAATTAAAACTAGGGGAGTTATTTTAGTTTTTTTTAACATTAGTTAGATTAGCCAGTGAACAGTGTGGACAGTATGGATTTGCTGCAGGGTTCAAAGAGGCAGTGTGTAGATCTGTATGATTCGTTTTGATATTTTTCTACAGCAAACGGTAATGTTAGTGATACTGACATTAGTAGACATTAACATAAGTGATAATACTACTCAGACACTGAAGTCATCACCCCTGTCATGTCGCCACTCTGTCACATTAAGTATGAAGTTAAAAAGTATAATACAACAAGTGATATAATGTAAAAGTCATAATATGAAAGACTATGTGGTATAACTGTGCTACCGGTACTTCTAACCTACACAATATTGACTATACTGTAGTAAACATTTCACAGCTAACTTTTCTTTAGATCCCTGTTTCATGGCAATACAGTAATCCTTAAAGAAAAGTTGGTTAGATTCTGCCAAGCTTGTTTTTCTCTTGGTTCAGTTCTTTTTTTTGTGCAAAAATTGGATGAATATCTTATCGAGGAGTCAGTCCTCCACACTCATAAGCAAATGCTGTAATGTTCTCTCTGCTATGTCAAATTCTGCCATGTCACACAAGCGTGGAAATGTTTTTGTCTCATGGATCCCTTTGCCCGGGCAAAAAAACCATTTCAGAACCCATCTTATTTATTTAAGCTCTGTCTGTAATGTCCTTTCTGTACTTTTCTTTGCAATAGATGGCCTGACAACATTCAGGAGCTTCCTGAGGTCTGAGTTCAGTGAGGAGAATATTGAGTTCTGGGTGGCTTGTGAGGATTTCAAGAAGACTAAGTCTCCCCTGAAAATGTCTACCAAGGCCAAGAAGATTTATGAGGACTTCATACAGACTGGTGGGCCCAAAGAGGTTGGTTAATTCGTTTTAGCTTCTTTTTATTACAGTTACAATGGTAAGTCCCAGAGCATGATTATGTTCCCATGCCAGAATAACTGAAACCCTTAGAAAGAACACCTGAAACACCTTTAAGGGAGAGTGAACATAGCAGTTGGGCCTTTTTTTAGCCTAGTAATCATCTTGCTCTCGACCGGGCCTTTGGGTCTGAGAGACTGTCTGATCTAACCTGCTTCCCAGTTGGCCTCCTGCGTGCAGCAGGTAGATGGGTTCAGCAGCTGCACTTCTGTTCTCATGGATTGAGAGTCAGTTTGTGTTCTGCTGTCCAATTTAACCAGTTAGAGGTGACTACTTTTAACAACTTTGAGTTGAATGCACTGAACAAACCTTTTAGCATGAAATGAAAAGGATCTGAAAAGGAGGGATATTATTTTTTTCCTTGGTAATAAATTGACAAAGCCTTGAAAGTTAATTAATTAAGCTGTGTTCCTTTTTGGTTCATTTCATTCATTTTGCTCCTCAGCTGATATGGTCATTCCATAAAGTGTTTATGCAATCATATCCTCAGGGCTTCCGTTTTTCCCTTTTCAGGTGAACATTGACCATTTCACCAAAGATGTGACCCTGAGGAACCTTGTGGATCTTTCCCCAACCACCTTCGATCTGGCCCAAAGTCGCATCTTTACCCTGATGGAGAAAGACTCCTTTGGCCGGTTCCTCAGATCTGAGCAGTACCAGGAACTGATCAAGTAAACTGAGTCGTCGAGCTGCAGGGAGACAACACAAGCAAAAATGACCATTTTTGTGGCTCCTAGCGTCACCTTTATTTCCCACCTAGTGAATGGGCCTCAGGCAACTAAAATCCTTCATACAGATGAATTGACTGATGATAATGAGCTCCAAATGATAATGAAATTTAAAACATTAAGAACTCTGTCTCCCTGCAGCTTACCACTTGTCATACTTGCCACCCACAGAACATCCACTTGAAGATGACTAAAAGCCCAATGCTATAAATTGAGTAAAAAAAAAATCATGCACGAGTGTCCTAAAGTTTGTGAACAAGTGCTTACAGTCCTAAGCGCATTTCACTGTTAGGCATGTATGGCCTGTTAATTGGGATGGTATTCTTTTCTGTTTCTTCAGGACTAAATAAAATGGAAAAAAAAAAAAATCTTTGCCCGACTGATCCCCACTTGTAATTCATGGCTTTTCTTAGAAAACCGACAAGTGCCTCATGTTTTTGAAGAGGGCAATCTGACCTTCAAGGCTCAATTAGAAGAAGAGTCTGAGATACAGGGCAGCGTAGGGAGGGGTGCGAATGCAAGGGTTTTTTCTTGGAAACTTCCACATAAATGTTAACGACCATATGGTTAACGGGGTGGGGGGGAAGCACACACACTTAATCTTGAAAGCCCCACCATCGGTCACAGTAAGAGAAAGAAAGTGACATGTTTAAATGCACTGAGTCCCTGGGAAAAGCCAGAGAGGAGGCTTGTTGTGGCAGAACCGCTACACTGTAAGTTGCTAAGATGGGAATATCAAGTAGGAGTGGATCTACATAAAGCATTGGAAAACAGTATCTTTTTCAGCCAGAGGGACAGCTTTCCCATGGGAGGTCAAAAGCAAATTTAACAGTATATTTGGATTTCTGCAAACAACAATGTCCTAAAAGAGCCCATGACGGGTTTGATCCAATATCATCCAATTTATTTACACATTCAAGACTGTCCAGCTATAATGCATAGTGATGCATAATATGTAGTGATACTGAAAGCTTTTTACTAGTATGGCTATATTCATGACTGTCATTTTAAAATGTTGCATGCCCTTTATAAAAGCAGCTTTTGAGGTAAACAAAGTAGGCCGTATCCATGTGTAGTGTCCTTAATATGTCCTGAAATCCTTTCCAATATTAAAGTGTGTTTGTGATCTCACCCAATACATTTATGCAATTGTATGTTTCACTTTATTATTCACCTCTAATTGTTCATTTAAAAATACATATGCAACATTATATTCAGTGATAGGCGCTTTTATAAGTCCTTACCATTACCCCACAAAATAATCTAAAGTTTTAGAACACTGCAGGTCAGACGTAGAATGATGTGGCAACGTTTAATAATTATTACCTTAAACAAAAATGACCATTTCTTATTGATCTTTATTGATTGATACAATTTGAATTTAAAGCATTGCATGGACCAAATTCCTCAAGGTAAATACACCAAACTATAACTATAAAACCTAAGGACTTATTGGGTGCCTGTCATTTATAGCAAATCTGCCTAAACATATATGTGCATGTACCATTGTAGCCGATCACATAAAGATGCATAATTAAAGTTCTGAGGATGTATTTATTTTTCCACATGTAAATAATTTTGCAACTATTTGATTTTAAATTATTCTAGATTGCTTGTGCGAGAATACATAAGTTGAGGAGGATGAGGAGAAGAGCTTGTTCCTTTGTCCCTTTCTTTTCTTAACTGCATGTGTTGCTAAACTGTAAAAAATGTGATGTTTTAACTTAGTTAGAAGTTAAAAGTTAATAAACAGGCTGACTTTAAATTGAGTTCATTGAACTTCTAATACCAAGCAAGAAATCGGTCTTCAATTTTGTTGACTTTGAGGTTATTTGAGGTTTAATGAACTCAGTCAGTCTTAGGACCTTCTAAAGTTAAAACACATTTTTAACAGTAATTGGTCTGAGCAATATATATATTAAAGTGATCCTGAGGAAATATCAAATGCTGGGGTGTGGGATTCAGGTACTGCTTTTCCACCTATCACTGAGCTGATCTGATGATTACATGGATTTACCTTAAATAATGTCATCTTTGTTAGAAAAAAAATCTACATATTTTTTAACCTGTCTTATAAAATCTTAACAGAAGAAGTCATTTTGAATTTGTCCTTTATATGAATAGACCCAATAGTTTATCTATAGATGTTCAAATGAATAACAAACTGTTGATTCTCAACAGTGTTAAGTTTAGGTATAGGAGCAGGGTGAGGATTAGGTTCAAGTTTTGGGTTGAGGTTTAGGAGCAGGATGAAGATTAGGTTTAGGTTATGAGATGGGGTTAAGGTTAGGTTTAGGACTAGTGTTAAGTTTAGGATTAGGTTTTGGGTTGAGGTTAAGATTAGGTTTAGGAGCAGGGTGAGGATTAGGTTTAGGTTTTGGGTTAAAGTTTAGGAACAGTGTGACGATTAGGTTTAGGTTTTGGGTTAAGGTTAAGGTTAGGTTTAGGAGCAGGGTGAGGATTAAGTTTAGATTTTGAGATGAGGTTAAGATTAGGTTTAGGAGCAGGGTGAGGATTAGGTTTGGGTTTTGGGTTAAGGTTAAGGTTAGGTTTAGGACTTGGGTGAGGTTTTTTTTTTGGGTTGAGGTTAAGGGTAGGTTAAGGGCTAGTGTGAGTTTTAGGGAAAATTAATGAGAATTTATTAGGTAGTTAAATGTAAGTAATTGTTCATGTAAGATAAGTACCTACAAAGCATCAACCATGCGACTATGATCTTTTATGAAAAAGTCTTGTTTATTATTTTGAGCAGTGCATACACGGTGCAGTTGGACACCAACCGTGAGGCATGCAAAGGTTCTGACTTTATATATCCTAATGGGAAGCTTCTGCACCAATTAAAGGTCTTTCCTAGAACTGGAGAAATGCAAACAATGGAATGCATACAACTGACCAGAGGTAATCAAAATATCCTCAGTGTGCAGGGGATTTGGTGGACCACATTACTACACTGAGTTATTGATTATTCTTAACCATCTCCAGCCCCTCTATCATTAAGATGATTCATGCTGATCAGATTAGGCATGGAGAGGAAAATTAGATGCTATAATTCAAGGTTTATTGTACCTCCTTTTCCCACAAAACAACAGGAGGTCCAGGGTCTCCTGAAGTCTGCTTATGATAATATAGCGCTTAACCAAATGCATGAAACTCTGCTGTGTACTATTCAATTCTCCAAAAGCCCCAGGCCCCAAATCATACAGTAAACAAGAGATTTTACGTGCCGCTGCATAGACCTATGTGTGTAGAGAACAATTGTTGACAGATATGAGAATTTCTTTCTTTACACTGAAAAGCTGTTAAGGCTTAGCATTGCTATTCATCATCAAAAATGATGATAAGCGCAAACCTGTTGTGCTTATGGTTTATTTCTCTGCGCTGTCTTTATTCTTATAAAGTATTTTTGGAAAAGCAAAATGGGATCTCAGCAGATAACAAACAAGCTGCATCCTGACTGAGTGTCTTCTCTTTCACAGTCTCTTCAGTTTCCCACACTAACAAGGTGTTTTTTCTCATGAAACAAATAGGAACTATGGCAGAGGAAGAAGAGAGAGAGTGGGAGAGAGAGAGAGAGAGCGGAGAGAGAGATGAGGGAGAGTAGAGAGAGAGAGACAGGGGGAGAGAAAGTAGAGAGTAGAGAGAGAGAGAGAGAGATGGAGAGAGAGAGACAGAGAGAGAGTGATGTAGTGGAGAGTAGAGAGAGAGACAGGGAGAGAGAGCGCAGAGAGTGAGAGAGATGAGAGAGTAGAGAGAGAGACAGGGAGAGAGAGCATAGAGAGAGAGATGAGAGAGTAGAGAGAGGAGAGAGAGAGAGATGAGAGAGTAGAGAGAGGAGAGAGAGACAGATTTAAGAGAGAGGAGAGAAAGGAGAGAGAGAGAGAGTTAGAGAAAGAGAGATGAGAGAAAGTAGAGAGAGAGCAGAGAGAGAGAGAGAGAGAGAGAGATGAGATGAAACAGATGGACAAAGAGACATTGCCAACACAAACACTGTCAAAGGCGAACATGTTTGCATTCATTACAGCACTCATTCCTAAAGTAGACTTATGTATGACCCGTGTCGAAGGTTAGAGTGCCTTACACATTGGAAGGACCGACAGGAGTCGTTTCCGCTACTTCTGATCTTAAAATGCTATTTGTAAAAGTCTGCATGCTCCATTTGTCATTCTGAAGGCTACTTGCTTTCTTAATAGAAACCTCTGCACCCTCATTCTGAATCACAGCAGAGACAGCAAATAGCCACAAAAGAACCTCACATCACGTATTAATGTCTGCAATCAGCAGCATCAAAAAATATTAAAAACATGTAAATGCAAGCATAAAATGCCAACAAAAAATGTGAGGTGTCTTCAATTTTGCCCTTTTTTGTACATAGTGGTCAAGTTGGGTTTTTTCACTTGTTATTTAAAATATCTGGGCCACCAGGGAAGGCTGAGGGTAAGGCAAGAATTCAGCTTTCCAAGTCACAAAAATGGTGGGAAAAGCATGTATATCTTGTTTTTGTGATGCTTATAAAAAGTTTTAGTTCTAAAAAAAATCATTCTTACCATTATTATCTTTAATTCTTTGGGGTTTTCACTGAGGCTGAATCAAAATAGGCTGCATAACATGAACAAGCTTAGTAATTACTAAATATTTATCCCTAAAGAGGTGTAAGTATTATTAAAAACCAATGAGAAATAGCACATAAATGGCAAAAAAAAGACTAAACCATGACTCAAGTAAAAGATTGATTGCAAAACTGTTTTAATTTTAAATAGTGAGTAAATTGACTGCCTTAAAATTTTGAGTTAATTGAATTAATTGAATTTTTTTAAGTTAAGTACAGTAACAAAGCAGAAAATATGTTCTTTTTTTGTTCTACTTTTTGTCAAAACACCATTTTGTAACTTTTAAATTATTGGTAAGTTAATGCTGAAGGCCATGTGCACCAAACAGCACAAAATATGAGACTGGTTCTTCCAAATCCAAACATGAAACTAACATCTATCTTGTCCAGATAGAATATAGCTAAGACCCTCAGATTCTCACTCAGGAGACCCTTTAGAAGCCGAAACTTCTAGATGCTGCTGTTGTGTTGGTTTGGATGTTATGATGAAAATTTGAATTTGTAGTTTTTAGTTAGTTTGAGCAAAAACATAAAACTTCTTTTTTTATGCTTGATCGTTTTCAGTTAAATGCTAAAAAGCTCAAACTGCTGTCTTTGTTTCCACAACAGCAGGTTCAGTGACTGGTTCTGAAATTGTCATCATCATGTTAGAGCAATGCCGTTTGTTGTTGTGTACACACTAGTTAGCCGTTATCAGTTGTTGTATGTATACGCCATAAAGAGGTGGTGGTAGCCTAGTGGGTAAGATACTTGCCTCTGGACCAAGAGGTCATGGTTTTGAATCCTACCTTCAGCACCACCACTGGGTTCCTAAGCAAGAACCTTAACCCCAAGTTGCTCCAGGGAGACTGTCCTCTGTAGTTAGAGAATAAAAGTCACTTTGGATAAAGGCGTCTGCTAAATGTCATAAATGTAAATGTAACTAAAGACTTGGGGGCAGCCGACTTTAGTAAAAGGATGGTCTGAAAAGCAGTATTACATAAGGTCTTAGTACAGACAACTCGGGTAATCAAGTTCTGGCTCAAACCCACAGTGATAATGAGCATAAAATGTATATGCAATAAATCTAATCCTCATCCTTATAATTTTACCTTCTTTGCTTTTAAAAATGAAAGACGTGTCAAGGCCACTTAAGCCCTGGTTTTCCCCTGGTTTTCCTACAAAGTCGTATCTCAGACTTTTTGTCCTGCAAATGCGTTAAAAAAACAATGTACACTCAAATATACAAATTTTAAGTGTAATGTTTTGTGGCAAAAACAATCATAGCCCTTGTTCATAAAGGCTCACAGTCACTTCCTACTGTGTGAGTGTGTGCATGTTTCACATTGTGAACCAATGCCCTCATAGCTAGAGCACGACAAACTCATTACGAGACCTCACAAATAGAAATCAGTGTGTTCCAAACACACCAAACCAGAACCAGAAACCAGGCAGAGAATGCACAGAGCCCAGATGCGAGGCTAGATAAACTCCTGTAAATGCCTGCTTCTTTTGTATAAAGGTCCAGGCCACTCACCGTGCAGGGAGAGAGGGTGGACGTAAACTGAATTTAGTGGAAGTAAACTGTCGCCAGAACTAGCAGCTTGAGTTACACAGAAAACACATCATGCTCATTTCTTAATTAGGCCTCATGCTACGAACTGGGCCATGTTTTTTTTAGCTACTTTAGGTTATGGCCGCCACCTGTAGCCCATTTGCTAGCACTGTGGTGCTGGCTAGCAAACCCAGCACAGTTGCACCGCTGCTTGCATTTGCGAACTGAGTGATGTCCACTGCAAGTGTAGAATTATGATAAGCAGATGAACCACGGACAAACAGTGACATCCTCAGCTTTTTTTGTCCTCCAGACTGCTTTCATTATGAACGATGCTCTAACTAACACTAACAAATCCAAAATCAGATCAAACGCTGTAGTGCTGAACATGTTATTGTTATGACTAGGATATGATACTGTTGTGACTGAAAGAAGCACATCTTTCCATTTTCCTGTGTTCCTTTGGATAATACACTTTCTTCCACTAACGTAATGGCTAGCATCTGGTTTACTACATTTATAAGCATCAATCCAGTGTTCCAGCATCCTTTTTTTATGAATGTACTGCTGTTTGTCCTGCACAGGAATCCCGACGTGAAGGTACAAAGCAATTTCCCTCCAGGTAAATTTCCAAAGTTTGGGATAATATTTTGTAATGCTTTCCATAGACAATTTAATTAATATTAAATCTTTATTTTCCAGGTTTGTTTAAAATATGAGGGCATCTGTAGTAAATAACAATAGAGTCAGATGTAATACTGTGCATAAGAAAAGCCCTGTTATGGTAAATTGAGTATAACCATGCACATCATGGGGAGGGGCGGTAAAGGGGATGTTGGTGTGTAAGTGTGTTACAGGCTGACATTTCAAAAGCTGGCCATTCGAGTGATCAAGCAGGGGCTGTCACACCTAAGTCCAGAGGGTCAGTGTGTAATTACATCAGTCCCTGTGTTGCTACATAATGAGTAGCCTGCAGTCTTCTCGCAGCATCCAGCCAGAGAACAGGGAACAGACGGAGATAAGCCACTCAGGGAACAAAAAAAGAAAAACACCCAGACTCTCTGTTTTGCCAGACCCTTATTTATTCATCCACTTAACTGTTCAGGCTGTCTTACTTCCTTTGAAGCTGTACAGAGGGCTACTCACCTAACAAAGGTGTTCAAACCAAGGATTAACCATCTGCATGTGTCCTTGGTTTGTGGGGTTCATCTGATGGGCCACAACTAAGTAAGAACATGAGGAAATTTCATTCGCTGTCAACATTCATTTCATCATTTACTGGAGGTTGATAACAGATCTGCACTATTACTGTTAATACAGAAGGCAAAAGGTCATTTTGCAGCAGTAATAGAACAGTGTTTCCCAGTCTTGATCTTGGAGGTACACTGCCTTGTTTTGTTTTCAATTCTCCCAGCCAGGAGCGTTGTTAGTCCTGGGCATCTGGGGCTACAGCTCTCAATGTTTTATAAATACCCCCCACCCTAAACTCCCTGAACCCCCCACCCCCTGCCAGCATCTGCAAATAGAACCTCCACCTCGACAAACCGTAGCCACAAATGTTTTAAAATCGTAATAATGCCTCCGCTCCCTACACACCTGATCCAAGTAATGAGCTCATTACCAGCCCTAGTTGAGCTGAATTGCATGTGACGTGTTAAAGAGCCTTCAGTAGGTGGTTCTTGCAAATGAGAAATATAAAGTAAAGAGATATACTGGTGGCATGAACCTTTTTAAATTTTAAGGTACCTCCTTTGTATTGTAGTTTTACACCAATTTAGGGTTTTTTTCACCACAGAAAAAGGCAAGGGCCATTTAAGTTCAAGGGCTTTTATTTTAAACTTTATTTTAGTGTTTGGTAGTTATTAAATAATTATGACTTATTCATATAAAAAATGATTGCATTTTTTTTAGAATTATTAGATTTAGTCATTTCATGAAGCATGAATGCTTTTTTTTCCTTTTTGTTGTCACCTTTTTAAGAGTTGTCAGCGTGTAAAATAAGGATGTTTTCCGGCTTAATTTACAGACGGGAAGGCTACCATGCATTAAACATCCCGTGAAAATAATAAACATCAATGTTATCCGTCACTCTTTACACTCTAAACATCCGAAGTCTCATTCCCAGCATTGCTCGTCTGCTCCGTCTGTGTGAACACAACAAATCTCCGGAGCACTCGACTGTGGCTGAATCATCGCATAACACGGCTATTTTTTCTCCCTCTCCAAATTCAAACGAAAGACACACCAGAGGAGCTTAGACCAAAACATTCCCATCTCAGAGCCTTTTCTCATTAATTTCTCTCATGCCCTTTTTTCTTCTCTAGTCTTGGTGTTCATCTGCAATAGTGTATGTTCCCATCTATCTGCCACCCACCAGGGTTTATAATCTGATAGACAGATTTATTTCCCTATTTGTCCTTAATATACACACTCTGGAAGTCAGCATCTCCTCCGCAAACAAGCCCACTCAACATGCTGTATATAACAGTGATGCTGCAGATAAATCAGTGACGTTGTATATTGAAGGGTTAAAAAAAGCTTGGAATTTTATGTCAGTGGCCCCACTTCACAGAACCTAATGTCTTTATTGAATTGTATCTATTTTTTTCACCGATGGGTAGATCTAACGTGGTCTAGTATAACTCATGCATGTAATTTCAACTCATGGACGCCATTTGGAAACGGTGGTATTCTTAGGCCAGACATTATGTTGAACCACATTTATGCATTCTGAATGTGAGTCATTCTTTTGTAGTACAAGTCCACGTCTGCATATGTATATCTAATGCAAGCCAACAAAGGCCAGAAACCTGCCTATGAAACATCTCGAAAGTCCCATCACCATAACAAAAGACCGGACTATAACAATCACTGTCTATTTTTAGAAGCTTCATCTCTGGTTGCAAATAACACTTGGCAATTAAATGAACCATTCCAGTCAAATGGGATTTCGCCCAGGTCACTCTATTCCAAGGAAAACCTCGGGAAGAATTTACAGTTGTTCTTGTTTTCATGCTTTGTTTTGTCCATTTCTTTGTTAAATTTACTTAAATATCAATGTGTAAATCAAATCTCTGTAATTCCCCATGTGCCTTCCCAGCATTGTGCAAAATAAACTTTGGATGGATTATCTTGAGGTTAATCTGGTAACAGTCTTCACCTTCTTCTTTACCTTTTTCAGCATGTTTCTGGATGAAAGGGACCTTAAGTGCTTTATGTTGGGGTACTTGAAGGGCTCATTGCTGTGAGAGGTAATATTCAGGCCATATACAGCGCACAGATTGTCTTAGGGCATGTTGCTCAATTTTTCCACTGTTTATCAATAAATTAGCTAATATAAATCTGAGATATTTTCAGCATATGACTGTTAGGACACAAAAATAACCTTGGAAAATGTCACTGAAAAGCCATGGAAAGAAAGAAAATGTTAATTGTGCCGTGGAATTATATGTTTGATGTGCAGCTGCAGTTCAGTTTGTGTTTATATTTGTGTGTGTGTGTGTGTGTGTGTGTGCATGCGTGCCTGCATGCGTGCGTCATATTGAACCAGTGCCTAGGAGTTTATAGCACAAAGTAAATCCAACATGCAAACTAACAGACAGTTTTCTGAATTTACAACTATTGGCTCATGGACTTAAACCACTGTGAAAAAAAGGTTCTCCAAGAGGTTCTTTGCGCAATGAAATTATAAAATTTCTGTTTCCTAAAGAACCTTTTAAACATCTAATCTTCACTTAATGTGGGTCTTAAGGATCTTCCATGAATCTTTACATTCTGTGTCGGTTCTTTAGGGAACCAAAATGGTTCGTCTAGGGCATCGCAAAAATAACCCGTTTAGCAACCTCATTTTTAAGAGAGCATAGAAAAAAATACTTTTGGTACCTTAAAGATCCATGTTTGCAAATCAGTTTTTGCAAGTTTAAAGAACATGCATTATGAAAACTTCCAAGACAGAAACATAAATGTTTAAGAGTGCAGTAAACATTGTACTGGGCTGTGGTGTTTCTTTTTGTGTTAATAATGAGCGGACCTGGATTTGTGAGAAGGGTCTATAATCTTTAGGAGCACAGCTGCAATAACTAAGACCAGTTTAAAGTATTACTTTATGCAAAAAAAAAAAATAGATTTACACAATTTTCAGCTTACCCAGATGTAGTCAACCAAGACATGTTAAGCATCCAAATTTTGCTTTTTTAATGTAGACCTGGAGCTGTAAGGCTAACTTTCTTAACAAACACTAGAACTCAGTAGTCACCCAAATAGCCTAAATCATTTCCATAAATAACTTGTTTAAACCAAACTCATATCTACTTTAAAGTGCCGATGTGATTCAGGACTCTAATTTGACATTGCTTTGTGAATACCCTGGTGTTGTCTGGAATGGCTGCCTGTAGTTCTGTTTTGAAAAGAAGCAAGACAGAAAATTGCTTAAATACTTTTTCTTTAATGATTAAATATTGCCTTGCCCCTCAACTGTGCATTTCCTAACCTCAGACACAAGCAGCTCAGAGACGATTTGGTATTAGATGTTTTTTTTTATTCATAAATATGACAATAAATATGTGTAATCCATAGTAAACAAACATGTAAACAACAGACAGTTAGCCATTTATTCTATTAAGTAAAGAAGAAAGTGACAATACAAGAGGACAGAATGTTTTGTCAGAATTCACAGCACTTGGGAACAAACTGACAAGATCACATTAGCATGTAAATACAGCTTATGAAAATAGTCCTCAGACCAGGATCATCACAATGACCAGATTTATTCTCACTGTGAAATTTCCATCAAACAACAACATACCAACACTTGTTAACTCACAATATTGATAATAACGAACATGGTCAGAGAGATCATGTGTATGCGCATGAGCATCTGAAGGGTTATTTTATGCAGACATTACTGTGGGTTCGTACACCATGGTCCTCCAGTTCACACAATGACTCAAGTACATGTGTATTAAGCAAAGATACTGCACTCGCCTTCCTTTCTCCAACCTGTAACAGTGACTCAATCAATTGTAAACTCGTTCATTGTAACTATGATTTTAATTCCACCCTGTCGTCTGATGGGGTTTAGAAGGTTACCAATCTTTCTCTTTTTTCCTGACAGGTCTGAATTTTCCTATTGAGTGTCAAATTAACGGATAATGGCTTGCAAGTGGATGAATAGAGTGCTAGGTCATTGCACTGGAATTTGTGAATTATGTGGTCAAGTTGTGAAAATAATGAAAGCCACAAAGCACAGCTGAGAAAAGAACGAATGCGCATCCAGATCTGTTGTTTCTACTTCACAGTCGGGGAGCTTGTTAAGCGCTGGTTTAAGCCTTCAACTGCTCTTCTCAACGAAGTGAAATGGCTCCACCATTGTCAGCCTTGTTTGCAGGTTGTGGCAGGACATGAAAGACTGTAGCTTAAGCGCAATGAGTCAGGGGGCGCGGGCTGAATTCAGCAAGGTTCCCTTTTCTCTCCAAGCCGCAGTGTTTTTCATCTCTGGGCGGCTGGCACAGGTCTAGGAACAGTTTAGACCTCAGAAAGCGCCTGTAGGAGTCGTTTTCCATTAGTGTGAAAATCTTATTCTGAGCTTCGTCAAAACAGGTTGCGTCACACTTCTCCAGATTTCTTCTGGTCTCTTCTCTCGTTGCCGAGTCCAGATTAACCTGAGGGGTGCGTGGTAAAGCAAGGTTACATTTAAATATTTTATATATGTATATATATTAAATGTCAGAAAATATCAGACCATAGGCTGGCATCTCACCTCTTTGGGAGAATCAACATCAACATACTGCTCAAAGATTTGTTTGGCTTTAGCTTCCATCTGTTTTGCAGGCGTCCTCTTAAAGGCTTCGCAAGCCTCCCAGAACTCAATGTTTTCCTGGCTGAACTCCGACTTCAGAAAGGCTGTAAATGCGGTCCGCCCAACTGAAAGAAAGAAAAAAATTGTCATCAATCGCCTCCAGTCACTTACTTATACCTGCCTACATCATCCCTGTCTCAGCAGACCAAGCCTTTCCCTTAACTCACAAAATCTAACATCATATAAATGGACTTTGCCTCTGACTAGCTAACATAATTCTTTGGGGAAGGAGGGGGGCACGGGTTGAGGCCTCTAAGGACGTTTAGAATTAAAGGGTCAGTGGCCAAAGTCTGCACAGACTCTCAGAAAGCCAAGGATCCTCAGTTCTGTCCCTGTGGCGGTTGACCCCTGAGGGCCTAACAGAGCAGAACATACAGGCTCTTTAGGGGCCACCCAGGGCAGGCTGTGGACACGTAGCACACGTTCAGAAGCCTGAGAAAACAGCCGCAAGGCTGGCTGAGTCAGAGCAACAAACACACGCTCTCTTAAAACAAGAACATTAAGCATGTCAAGGGCACCGTGACAGCGAATATGAGTTTCACATTAATCAACACTCACTCTTTCTGACTCTGCAATGCCCCCATTACACAGAAATGGCTCAGAAATGTATCTCAGATCGATATCACATTATTTTTAGAGCTTAATTTCATGACACTCACCATCATTTCTAATCAAGTTGTTAAATGATGTCTTCCATTTCTCAGCATCAACAGAGGTAATGCTAAAAAAGCAAAAAAGAATATTCATTAAAATGATATACCTATATGATTGTTATTGTTATATTATTGTACAAGCTGAAGATGACTGTTTTATCTTTTCATGGTCTTTCTTCATAAACTAAATTGAATACAGAGAAATGTGACTGGATTGCATTACTAGTGATTTCAAATTCTAAATTAGAACAAAATTATTGTTTAAATTGTAATTGAAAACTCGTCCTTTTCAGAGTTGAGCTGAATTAAACAATAATGTGTAAAATGATTCATTTAAAGCAAGCATTCTTAATGATCTAAGATTGCACTGAACTCGTGTTCTTTATGACAGGTGAATTTTTTTTCCATCCTCACCTTTTCACTGCAGTGGTCTTTTCTTTTTCCTTCTCCTTTTCCTTTATAAGCTTCTGTTCTTGAACAGACTCGGGCTTCTGAAGCAGAAACCCGATCTTGTGTTTTATATCTTTGGCACTGTAGAAGAAATGTATGTAAGATTAAATTTGGTGATACAAAATCTAAATGACATTTAAGGTAAAGAAAAACTTGTTTAAGGTAAGGGAAAAATTGTTTATGACTCAAAGAATCTATTGTCAAATAGCATACATTCTAAATGTTTTATATATATATATATATATATATATATATATATAAACATGCTATAAAAAAAAAAAAAGATAAAAATCCAAAGTCTATCTCCATGAAGGTAAGTTCCATACCTTCTCAAGCATGTTGCAGGTAGGGCTGCAAGTCCCTTACACATGGTGGCGGCGAAGTAAGAAAAATCCAACCAACTCAGAGAAGCGTTTCAGTGGTCAAAGAAAGGATCCTAACAGTCTTAGAGCAGTCTCCACCTCTATCTCTTGTTTTATACTGCTGCAGCCCTGACTGCAGCACAGTGAGCCAATCATAGCAGACACGCTGTGAGTGTGTTTGTGTGTGTGTGTGTGTGTGTGTGTGTGTGTGTGTGTGTGTGTGTGTGTCTGTGTGTGTTTACACACTGGTGCACAAAGGAAAGTCGAAGTGCACTTCATTCACTTGTAGAATAAAAGGATTATTTATAATGTCTTTTTTTATACAGAGCAGATGATGGGCTGTGTTTTAGGAATATGAACTGTTAATTAGGGTCAGCATTCGTTTTTGACAAGTTTATACCTGAAAACAACAGGGCTTTTATTCATTTGTGATGTAATGTCCATGTTTTAAAATATCATTCCGTTGTATTATTTATCTCACGTTTACATTGAATATGAAACTCATTTTGACTCATTACACACACACATACACACACACACACACACACACACACACACCCCACATACACACACACACACTCATTATGCTGCACTATAAACATCCACACTGATTCACCAAATATTACTCATCTTAACTCTAACTTCATAGTAGTGTCACTGAAACACTTCAGTCATCAAATATCAAATCTGACCTTTCCTGTTGTGTGTATGGGTGCCCTGCAAGTTAAAAAGCTTTATGTGCACTTTGTAAGCACTAGCATGTTTAGCTAAATATATCAAGCTAACAATACTTGTCACAAAGCACTGATCATGCCACATTCCTTGGTAACCTACAGCCTCATGAATGGCCTACAATAACCTCAAGATGTAGCAGTAAAGTACTGATATAAAGTGTGTAATGATGTGGCTAGAGTGGACTGATTATCAGGCTAGCTAGTCACACCACATTAAAGTATTTTAAAGTAGTTTGAGCTGGTTGAGAGAAGGTTTTGATGCATTTATGGAAAAAAAAAAATAATTAGTGTTTGGTAGCACAGCCACACTACAGCTTCACAGCCGCACTACAAAAGCCAAATGTGGACTCAAAACATGCCTTGGCTGATCAGCTCCATCTGGGGTGAGCGGAAAATCATAATATGTCTGTTTTTAATAGTTATTCCTGACATTAAGTGGTTCAAAATGTAGGACATCACAGAGTGTGAATTTATTAATTGAAGATAAAATGTATCAAAGGTCACGGCTGGAACACTGGCTGACTTGCCAATGTTCTGTGCTACCTCAGGCTATTAAGAATTTTCCATCCTCAGTGACCTCTCAAAGTCAGTCTGTGACAAGCCATCCGAGTGACACATTAGACTAGAATGAAATAACCCCTGGAAGGTAAGTAATGGCCTCGACGTTGTTCTGATTCTCCCGCCTTGAAGAAAAGTTGACCCTGCAAGGCATCTGCAGGTGATGTCATTAAAGGAGCCTCCATTACCTCAGCAACCTCCATTAGGTATACATAAATAAGCAGAGTTTTCTCCTGAATTAACCTGCGCACTGACTCACACATCCACCCCCCTCCAAAGGAAATGGCGCTGTTGAAAAATGAACCACTTAAGCATGAGGGTGCTGGGAAAAGCCCTCAGACCTAAAGTGACCTGGAGACGACGTTCTGGTGCTAATACACAGCGCTAACTTCAATTTAGAACACAATGTACCATATATGCCTATATCACCACGTCGTACCACCACTGTTGATCCTTAGCAAATGAATTACTAAGATACTAGACTCACAAAACCATCTCATGTTTAAATATTAACATGGGTAATTTGGTCATTTCATCATTTCTTTCACAAGACATAATAAGCAATATAATGTTTATTGTACTGTGTCTTATGTTCCAGGCTGCACCTTCACTGTTTTTTTTATAGGATTTAATATACTCGATCGTACAAATAATACAAATACACACACACACACAAATACACACACACACACACACACACACACACGCACATATATATATATATATATATATATATATGTATACACACTCACCTCTCATTTCTTTATATTTTGCTTTGAATCACCTTGTTGGTGCAAAAATACTATCTGATGCCTGTCAAAGTGTTTGGCATATTGAGTAGATTAATTTTAAAAAAATGGGAACAAATGTTTTACTGCGACAGGCTGCAAAGTGCCTAAAGATACAAGGGGCCTAGATAAAGGAGTTCCAACCACTCAGCATTCAGCACCACCAGTATACTGATCACCGCCTGATCATCTGGAATCGTCTGCTCCCGTTTCTTGACTGGTTTACCGTTTGAGTTAGATGTGTTTTGTTCTGCTTGAATGATTCACACGTAGGTCATGGTGTGGCTTAACAAACATAAACATTCCTCTAAAACTGGTTAGGTTCAGGGACTGGACTGATAATGGAAGCCTGTGAAAGTCCTTCAAGAAGCCTGGTAAACTATTCCTCAAGTACACATTTAAAACTATAAGAAAGTCTGGCTCTCAAGACTTTTGCACAATACTGTATATATTCAGACTTGAACATACAGTATGTGTTTTTACTTTGTACCTATAAATATTTAACTAAAAAGTGTGTAATTTATAAGCCTAATCAAAAAGAAATCCCTCTGAAGATTGGCTAGAAACCACTTTTTAGAAACCAGTCTTGAGTTATTTTGATGTATATCTTTTCAAATATGGCGAGTTTGAATTATTGTCAAAGAGTTCTGTTTTTGTTTTATCTGACAAGAGAGCACTATTTCAAAGTAGTTCTGATTTGTCTAAATGCTCAATTGCAAAATTTAGATGCATATATCTGTGCTTCTTTTAGAGCAGTGGTCTTTTGCTTGAGGTGTACAAATGGGAAATTGTGCTGCATTCAGGTTATCCTGCAACTTCTTTCAAGTGACTGCTGGCTACTCACTTACCTTCTTTATCATTAGTCCAAACCTTTCTCAGGACAATCAGATTAGCTTCTATGAACTTTCTTGGTATATTGTCAAACCAAATGAACTGACATTTACACTGATAATGAAACTTTGCTAGACCTTAAGAGTTGTTTAATAATGTTTCCCTGAGAACTTTAGGAAGCTCCTTTCCCTTCACCCTGATTGCTGCTTGCTACATGAAATTTGGCAATGACACGGCCCTTTGTAATGATATGAGCTGGGATTTGCACACGACCTATTTTATTTTTTTTTATCTGCAGCAGTAATATATAGGACTTGTTTCATTTTTATTTTGTTCTTTTACATATCACTACAAAACCAAACGCCTTAATTTTACCCCTTAAAATGACCTTAATTTTTACCTTAATTTGCCATACAGGAAAAGTAAGTGAAAAAGTGCACAGATTAAAGCTGATTATAGGGCAAAACTACCGAATTTTCCCCTTACTTTTTCAAATTTGCCCCTTAAATAATAGAACCTCCTGAATTAACGCCTTAAATGGAAGTTTAAGGGGTTTCACGCTCATGCCTTAAATCTAATTTTAAGATAAAATTAAGGTGTCGGTTTCACAAATTAACGGCCACTTAATTCAAATTAAGGGGTTTGGTGTATTTTCTGGGGTAAATTAAGGAAGGGTTAAGCACATTTTAAGTACACTATGTTTTGTAGTGTATGTGTACATTGAATATAGTGTATATAGTGTATTGTCAATTTTTTATGTGAATTAATAAAAGTAATCGATTAATCATCCCAAATGAGGCCTATCATTTTAAAGAACTATTAAGACCCAGGCTGTGTTACCAGCCAAGGGTCCTGGTTTCCTCCCACAGTCCAAAGACACACACATCACACGAATCAGAGAAGCTAAACTGCCTCTAGGTGTGAATGTGTGCATGAATGTGTGTGTCTGTGTTTCTGCCCTGTGATGGACTAGTGACTTGTCCATGGTGTTTCTCGGTCATTCGCCCAGTGACTGCTGGGATAGGCTCCTGCACGCCCCCACCCAGGTTAAGGATAAGCAGTTCAGATAATGGACAGATGTGTGCACCTAATGCCAGCCTCTCTCCCTCCTCCCACAGGCACAAACAAATGCCTGAGCCCAGATCATGCGTTAAAAACGTGCTGTCTGTGTGAATCACTGGTTTCAATTTGGCACGCACAGTATTACCAAAAGCCAAATTCACTACAAAATCAAACAAAATATTTTTATAAACATCAGTATACATAAGTAAATCATAGTAATGACAAGAAGATGATGCAAAAAAGGCCCTGTGTTTTTGTTTTGATGAATCGTAGTGCTCTGGATCACGTAAAAACACAACACAGTTTGGGATAGAAACCCCAGCATGATGAGATGTTTGTAGAAAATGAAAACATAAATACAGTAATAAAACGTAGCCTCTAAATTCTAGAGTTGATCTTGCTTTAGGCTGGATACTTGTTTTAACATCTAAATGGAAAAGATGAATATAAATATCAAATAACTGTTTTGCATGTGTGGTAGCATACAGTGCCCTCCAGAGTCACTGGCATCTCTGGTAAAGAAAAAGAGGCTTGTAAAAATGTATCAGTCATTATCTTTCAGTTATACTGAAAACAGAAAAAATGCACATTTGTTCGGTAAGTTAATCTGAGAACAAAGCAACCATTAGCGAAAAATGATTTTTTAGTTCAAAATCATATATGTTACATTTATTAGCATTTTACGTTGTCTATGTCTTACAGAACTTTTAAGCCGTCATCAACAAATTCCTGTCATTCGTCACCATGGAAAGGATTCCACTGTAATAAGGCAAAGTGTGTTTTACTTGCACAAAAAATGGACATGAGAAAATATCTGCTTGACTCACAATGCATATATCAGTTAAGGAAATCATTAAGAAGTTTAAGAAATTCAAAACTACCCTGAACCAGCCTGGAAGAGGATGCAAGGCCATTTTGCTAGTTAGAGAGAAGTAAAAAAGGTCTCCAAAGACCACAAGGTTTTGCGGCAATCCACCATAAAAATCTTCCAGCAAGACAAAGATCCAAAAAACACACATAAAATCAAGCTTTTGCCGTGGCTATCCCAGTCCCCTTACCTAAATCCAACTGAAACCCTGTTGGTTAAGCACAAGCAAAGAGTGCACAAGAGGAGACTCAGGACTCCAGACAGATTTAGAGAGATTCTACATTCAGGAATTTTTGAAAATCTCTTCTGTGTTCTCAAGTCTCATAAAATTTTACTAGAGAAGACTCAGTGCTGTTCTGTTGGCAATAGGCTATTTGCACAAAATAGCAAATGAGAGGGTGCCAATAATTACAACACAGGTTTTTTGGAATGAAATGTATTTTTGATTAACTGTGACTTTTTTCTTGTGGTGATAGGCTCATATGGAATTTATAAATGTTCTTTATTTGCCAAGTAAAGACAATATTTGATAATCATTAGTCTTTTTCGCTCATGAGTCTATTTTACTCTTATTAAATAACTGAATAATTCTAGGGGAGCACTGTATAGCAGTCTGATGTTACTAAATTATCAAACAGCTTTCATCAGGGGGTGTCAACATCATTTTCATCACTCACTGTGTGCCACCCAAGAGCATAACTTCATCTGACAAGAGAAATTTTATATCAAGTCAAGTCAAGTCAAGTAGGTTTTATTGTCATTTCAACCATATACACACAGTACACAGTGAAACGAAACCATGTGCCTCCAGGACCGTGGTGCAATACAAGAACAGAAACAGAAACAGCGAAAGACCACAAGTGCAGACAGGACAAAAGAGAGGACAAGTGGGGTGAGAGTGGGGTGGTGGTGGCCTAGTGGGTAGGATACTTGCCTCTGGACAAAGAGCTCATGAGTTTGAATCCTACCTTCAGCATACCACCACTGGGTTCCCGAGCAAGACCCTTAACACCAAGTTTCTCCAGGGAGACTGTCCCTGTAGTTAGGGAATGGAAGTCGCTTTGGATAAAAGCGTCTGCTTAATGCTGTAAATGTAAAGACAAGAAAAAAACACAAGAGCAACAAAACAACCAGACAAGACAAAATTTAGTGCAGTCGACAATAGCTGCCATACTAGTCTGCATGAATACATTATTATGACAGATGCTGTATTCTAGCAGCAGAGAGTTACATGTCCAAAAATGCAGATATCATATAAGTGATATCTTACTTGATCTACAAAACCAAGTCTGCATCCGCTGCTGCTTCAGAGTAATTCTGCTTATTAAATACATTTTTGTTATGATATGAAAAGAGTTACAATTCTGCTACAATTTCTCCCCCACATTTCTCCACTAACACACTCAGCTTCTAGACAGCTAATGCCAAAACTGGCGTCGAATGCTTGTCCTGTAGCTTGGTCAATAAATCACTGTGGTTCGGCATGTCAGCGCTGATAACTCCTCCAACAGTGCGAGAGGGGTCATCAGGAGGAGGTGATAATCAATCTTATGTGCCATAGCTCATACGCAGGGCTGAAGTTCACCCGTCCCATCAATCCTTATCACCCGTCACCTGATCCGAGATGTGACTCAGAGCATGTAGGCACTCTGAGAGAACATCATATCCACTGTCCCAGCACTACACCTGAAAAAGCTTGGCGCACTGTGTTGAGCCCAACCCCTCCAATTAGTTTGAAACATACCTATGTGCTGTCCATGGCCCGAGATGCTTTGTGTTCTCATTAGTAAGGAAGATGGTAGGATTCCTGTCTCTACGCAAAGCCACATCCTGTCAGGAATTTTTCCTGGAGCATGAAGAGGTGGTCAACAATTCACAGTGAAGTGCTTCATATACACAGCAGGATGCAGCCTTCATCACTGCCAAAGGCAAAGCTGATGTACAATGAAACCCATCCTGGAAATTGGATATGTAAATTGAAAAACAGTAAAAAATGTATATTGAATCTATGCCTGCTGGCATATGCTTGACTTGTTTTGCGTCCTTCCTTGTATTCACAGTAAAAGGCCTACGTACGTGAGAGTGTATTGACAAAAAAACAGCAACCAGATTCCCATACATGGATTCATTTTGCAATAGCAAATGTGTCTTACCATTGCAAATCCTCTGAGTGTAGGTTTAAGCTTAATCTGGGTCTGGGAAACTGGCCCAGGATGTGCAGAATTACTCACTTAATGGGCTTATAATGCCCAGGTTTGCATAGCAATATTAAAAACTGATTATATTAGGATTAAAGCAGTCATGTTTAAATCGTCAGGTTTATATGTTGACACAATGGAAATAATTAGCTTAAATACTCCCATTCTAATAGCTATGCAATTATGAACCCAGAACTCCACAAATCATGCCTACCCTTTGGTTTTGTTCAGCCATCATCCCATTGTGAAGCCCAGGTCTATCAATGAAGCTTTTAACGTTTCCTTTCAACTGCCATCCAAAACTCGGAGTGTGCTGCTTTGATCTTGGAAAAATGCCTTTGGATAGTTCATACCTTTGGATAGTTTTTTAGCCGGCATATGCAGATATTTAAAAGCTGGACGTGAGCCTGGAACATAGAGGGAGGGAAAACAGTGGTACCCAGTAGAATGGGGCCTATTCTGGAAAATTGTTATCTGATGGTACTGGCCAGATGAGAGAGAAAAAAGGTATTGCTGGTACCCAGGGAAATGGAGCATAAATGGCTAACTTGCCCAAGGCTATGCATAGACTTTCTAGGGGGTGCAGAAAGGCCATATCTGAGATTGCTTGTGTGAACAGGTCGGATGTGTGCTCGTATTTCTTTCCATCACATGCCCCAGTCGTTTATTTGTATTCATTGTCTCTTTTAATGTAAGTTGCTGTGCTGCCTCACAAGCAAATGCAATCCAAACCTCTGGAAGTTACATACAACTGTGCAATAAAAGAAAAAGAGCAGATGATCTAGAGATGGGCAGAGCAGCAGTGAAATATCAGTAGCTCTGAACCTGACAGATATTTCAAAAATTGATCCTCACATAAAAATACTGATACTGGGTGTTATTTTACCTGAATATGCATACTTATTATTATACATACTATTAAAGTGTCTTTGTGTATTCTTACACACACACACGACAAAACGAGGAGGCGTGAATGCTTCACACTGCTGAAGTCAGCCATGTTTATTTAATTTTAATGCAAAATCTTTCAAACAGAATTCGACATTTGAATTTGATGTCCCTTTTTGTGTGCACAAGAGGGCTTTTACTGTTTTTAACAACTGGTTTACCGCATTCCTCAGTATTGGGTTCTCTTTTTCATTACAGTGAGCACAACAGCAGTCTATGTGGACTAACTGTGGATCAGTTTTCATTGCTTTGGCATAAAATACATTCTTCAACCTCTCAAAATTCATTAATTCATTTGTCAGTCAAACTCAACCAGCAGCACATTTTAGACTTCAGTTCAAAATTTAACAGAACACAAAGTTCTACTACACAGCATGTTTGCACAGTAATACCATGTAAATATATTAACATATAAACATACATATATAATATCATATACACACAAATATCATATGTTAAACATAAACATATATACATAGAAATATATATATATATATAAAAGCAAAGCATTAACCCATTAACACACTGAAGACCTATTGCAGTATCATTCATCCAATATCATTCATTCACATATTTGGATAAAAATGCTCCTGATCAGACACAGAGATTTAATTTGAAGAGTAAAAAAAGAGTGGCCAGGAGAGGAAGAGGAATAATTAAGCAAAGTTCTATACAATAATGCAGTTTACTGAAAACAGTCCAGTATAATCTATGTACAGTTTGGAATACATTCACAGTCTGTAGAAGTGCATTCTGTTTCCCTCTGAGAAAACCACTGAGAAAATGTAGAAGACACTAGAATAGGGTCACTTTCCCTTCCACCTTACATCAGACGTCTGGACATATCGTCAGAAATTGGTCCGATTGGATTAAACAAGTGAGTTTCTGAGTTTTGTTACTGGTTTCAGGATATCAGTCTTGCTATTGCTTGCTTCTCGGATTGAAAAGTCAATTAGTAATATCACCTATCCGTAATACGCACCACAATTTCCAAGTATTACCAAAACTCAAATGGTTAAACTCTAATGTTGTTTAGGAAACGTTGTATACACATATGTTTATAAGTTCCACAGGTGACATTATTAGTGACGTAGTAAAATGTCTTCAGTCTACTGGTATCACAAAACAATCTATAGTTTTATAGATGTCCCATTCTACGACTAGCTCTTTTCCATTACTGGTAACAATACTGAACACTTCAGTAGCATTTTTTTTCTTCAAAAACTGCTAAGCTTTAAAACAAACTATTAGAGAAAGTCAAAATAGTCCATCTTCTCAAACTACTCAAACACAAATAACAACAGAACATCGCAGTGTGAGTGTGTGCCAGCGCAGACTTGATTTTTATAGGATCGGACAGGATTTGCTCATCGTTCCATCCAATACATCCAATACAGCATTTTCTACAATGAAATCAACTTGTTTGGTTTTCTCTGGTTTTATGCTGAAACATTTGAAACCAGGCTCCCAAAAAGCAGTCTATTTATTTTGGGATCTAATGGGTTAACAAAACAAAACAACTACTCAATTTATCTTCAGCATTAGATTGGATAGATTCCCAATTACCAGTATAATCAATTAGATTAAATGAACGAATGAATGAAAGGACGCTCTTGCTAAAAAAGCACAATCGCTGACTCGGGACAGGCGACATGTACTTCAGCACGTCTTGGGGATCTGTGCAAGAGCCTGAAAATGTCATTAATGTTTGGCAAGCTCTTTGTTTACTTGTCCTGACTTTTGCTTACTGTAGCTGCGCACTGATCCCAAGCACAAAGCGAGGAACCCCCTCATACAGCAGGGCTTCCAGACACAGTTCACTGTGTACAATGATTCAATTAAATCATCATAGGATTGAATCAGTTAAGACCTAGCTCTGGACATTGTCCAAGCCTCATTCTACACATGGGAACTGAATTAATTCATGCACGATACGCCGTTTCATGTGTCCTGCTGACATTACTGCTAAATTGATGGTAATCTGGTGAACTGATCAAAGAGCGAGTGCGCAGGCCAGTGAGGAGGGAGGCCTGTGAGCTCATTCGTTTTCATGCACACACTGCATGCGTAAAGTCACGCCACAGCTCCGCCTTTTGGATCATGGCGACTTCATTCATACGCACTGACCTCTGGGTAATGCTATTTCAAATCAGTTCCAGCTGTAAGGACATATGGGGGAATTTGTGTCATAGGGTTTATTACTTATATACTCTTAACTACAGCTGATTGCATAGGGGTTTTGGATTTAAGCCCCACTTGGAAAAATGGACTGTGGCAAATCAGTCAGATCGGACAATGAAAGAGAGGTGAGATGTGCTGTGAAAAAACGTGAGACAAAAGAGTTGAAGTACAGATGCTAATCATGTGTGTGTTTTTAGATTACATAAAGTTGAACAGAAATCAACCTCCCATTCTTATTCCTGCCCAGACTTCACCAGCGCCTCAGATTAAGTCCTTTGTGCGGCCGCGCTATGAGCTGCTTTGTACATGGTCCATCTCGAGTGAGGAACAGGTGCTATTCAGGGGCCTGATTTTATCAGCAGAGAAAGCAGCTCTGCCTGTGACAGACAGAAACACTGTGTTCAGCACTCAATCAGAGTCTGACTGAGAGAAGGCTGCCTTAATCAAGGATAGTCAAGGCCATAATGTTCAACGATTGCCTCACACCTGTCTGGCGGCCGGCTGACTGAAGAGTCTTTCAGGCTGCTGCGTGTGTTTATAGATTTTTCCTGGCTTTCTGACCTGCGTGAATATGTTTGCACGCTTCTCGCTCAGCTTCTCAACTCCATTCCTCACTGTCAGAGCTAAACAGCATTTTGGTTTGGAATGCAAATCTAAGGGTTTCAAAGACACACACGCAACATGAACACATGCACAAGCACACAAATGAATGATAAATGAACTAAAAAGCCAGTATTAAGTGTATTTGTCTGGTGTTTAGGCCACTATGAGATGCAGCTACAATATGCCTTGACATAGAGTCTACTAGTCTATATGAATGCATATAGCAGTTGCTGTTGGAATGGGCCAATAGAAATTTTTAACACTGTTAACATTATTGATTATCCAGGCTTTGCAAGTTCATTATAATAGATTCATGGATTCAGTGATTTTAACACACAAATACAGATACAGCTTTTAAATAGCTTTTAAAGCAGCCCCTTCATCGCGCTACACCCTGTAAATCAAGGAGCAGGAAACTAGCCAAAGCAACAGTGCCCCCAAGAGCCTCCATTTGAACAAGAATCCACAAGTTGTTTAAAGAAACTATTGGGAAACTGTTGTCCATCTTTTTTTATACATTAATGAGTAGGAAAATGTTGCCACTGTTCTGGCCTTTTTTACTTACTCTGCAAAACCACCAGTGAACTTGATTCTTCTAAGTGTTTATGTGTAGTGATGAGAATGGTAAAATTGTGTTCTTTGGGTACTATTTCACCTGTATTGACCAGTCCAACAAGAACAGATTTTGAAAATATATGTTTTAGGGCGAAACCTTTTCAAAACTATAGTAAACCAATGTCACAGGCGTCAGGCGCATTATTTATAACTGCTTCATGCGATAACCTTCTTTGAGGTAACTTTTCTACTTTTCTATTTGTTAAATGTAGATGGGTTGTTTCTATCACCACTGCTGTGAACAATTCTGACTCTGTGAGGTTCTCCAGACAGGAGCATTTTACAACAAACCACCCTGAATGATTGCGTTTACATCTTAACCATTTAAATTATGCAGATTTTTTCAGTGGAATTCTGTTTTTCATGGCTGGATCAATTGAAATGGTACAAATTTCCAAGAACTAAAATTTAATTACGTGAACAATTGACCCATCTCTAATGAAGTCACCATTTTAGACATACAAGTTTTTTTTAATGGCAAAACAATGTTCCAAAACTCATTGACACGTCACCCATTCTCAGCGAAAGCAAAAGCGCATTTTACAAATGCCACTGTCCGTAAATGGACAGAAATGGAATCACCGCTCTGTTTCTGTACACACGATTCCACATGAGGGCAAAACATGACATCCATGTGTTTTGATGAAAATATCTCCTGGTAGAGCCGAGTCAGCTCACAGAAATCTTGTATTTACCAACACTTTCAGGCAGCCATATATTTCCACGCAGTCATATTTACAGTTAAGTGCTATTATAGGTCACCAGGGCCGACAGCAGAGCTGATAAAAAGGCTGAAGATGCTTTCGCATATTGGGGTCCAAAGTTCAGCCTGTCTGGGAAATGGATGTCATAACTAACTCAGGCAGTAAGACAGCAGGCTGTAAAATGAACAGGTGCCTGCCGGGCTACACATTTTGTACACAGTTTGAGGCACCTGTAAGAAGACAAACTGATCTTGTCATCATGAGCTTAAGAACTGCTGCACTCCTTTCTTGAAAACACTGAATTGATTTGAAGTGAGGCCAGTCATTTAAGAGAGCTTCCAATCAATAGCATTTCATTAGGACCTGCTTCTAAGCAAACTTTAGAAAAGGACATTTCTGGACTACAGATTCTTTAGACAGGTTTGAGAGGGTCAAGTATGTGTGTGTGTGTGTGTGTGTGTGTTTCCAGGACAA
Source organism: Brycinus macrolepidotus (assembly GCA_037974445.1). NCBI lineage: Eukaryota > Metazoa > Chordata > Actinopteri > Characiformes > Alestidae > Brycinus > Brycinus macrolepidotus. The sequence continues at coordinate 14,606,615 of JBBPCZ010000115.1, read as the reverse complement.
AAATGTCCTGTATATTTAATGTCAGGATCAACAAAATATTCCAGATCTTGAAAATTCCAGATCCAGATACTTTTTAAATCTAAATAGGGATAAAATATTGATTATATTGATGATCAAAGTTATTTCAACAACTAATCAAGAACAACTATAGCAAGCTGGCACATCAATCTTTCTGTATTTCACAGTGGATATTTTATGTCAAGCAATTTTGAACCATTTCTACTGGTCTATTCATCATGAAAACTTCACACAATATTAAGGGCAGCTGGCTTCTAGTGTGCACAAAAAAAGAGTTATGAGGTTTTGATTTGAGAGTGATGATTTATATGGGAATATCTCTCTGACCCCACTTTCTGATATTACATAAAACCTGTGTGTGTGTGTGTGTGTGTGTGTGTGTGTGTGTGTGTGTGTGTGTGTGAGTCAGACAGATGCGTAGACCAAGTTTGTGTGTGTGTGTGGAGCTACGTGCTTTCCTGTACAGAAGAGAGATTCATATCTAACCAGATGGTGCTTAAGGATGTATTGCCTTCTTTCATCTCCAACCTGGTGTGTTCTGGTCTTGTGCATGCATGTGTGTGGGGGTGTGGGGGTGTGGGTGTGTGTATAAGTGACAGGGATCCTGCAAGCTGTCTCCTCAAGGGTCATTTAAAATCTTAGAAGAAAAAGCCCAGAGATACAGTGGCTTTACACTCTCTGTCTCAGGAACCCCTCTTTGGGCATATGGATGAGCTTCGCAGTGTGTTTTACTTTATGCAACCTGACAAGCACAAGCACGGCTAGGCTTACGTAAGCTCTAAGATGACAGTTACCTCAGTAATGTCCATACCTGAATGTGTCCTCTGAGTTTACTTGAGCAAACTGAAGAAACAGTTCAAATCTGTCTAACCTTATGTTTTAACTATATGCAGTTAATCTGTTTAAGTCATCCTTTGGTCACATGGGACTACTGATTTTGAATAGAACTACCACGAATTCTCATTTGTTTCTGAATAGAACTGAATGGGAGAAAAAAAACAAATAATCAAATGAGTGCTGTTAGATGTTCATCCAAGGTATAACTATACAACTTTCCATCACTTAAGACTTAAGAACTATACAACTTTCCATCACCATAGACCATCCTAGTACATCGGACAACAGTACATCAATGGCTATACGGAATATAGATTACCTCTTAACTGTGACGTGATATATCAAGCGTTCACTTGTGGAATTTGGATTCAATCAAATGTAACTATGTGAAAGTTTTTTTTTGTTTTGTTTTTTTAATAAGATTATGGTTATGTTACCTTGCCTCCTTCACTCATCTATGTTCTCAAATTAAATTCAATATATTAATAAGAAAAAACACCAGAACTCATTCTGACTGGCCTAAAGCAGGGTTACTGAATTCTGGTCCTGCAGAGTTTAGCTCCAACCCTAATCTAACACACCTGATCCAGGTAATGAAGGCCCTCAGGGGCATCTGAACACACATTAGAACCAGGTGTGTTGGATCTGAACTCTCCAAAGCTGAGTTTCCCAAGAGCATCTCAGTACAAAGACCAGTTGTTAAATGGCAAAGCGAGCAACACATTAAACATTCTCTCAACCAGTTCTCTTAGTACTACAAAGACTTTGGGAAGAATGAACACTCCTGCTGTGGACCAACCAGAACCAATTCTATGTTTTTTTCCCCTCCTTGTTATGCTGAATATTTTTTCTTTAAAACAAACAAACCAATTCTGATGCTGTTTACCTTCACAACACATTTGATTTGCACCAAATTCCACAAATTATGACTTTCAGAACTTTTAAGTGTCCAAATTCAGGTTTGCCCTGTCTGAATTGAATACAAAATGCATCATATGGAGTGTGAAAAAGCCAGCTGATCCAGTACCAGCCAGAAATGACTCATTACAAGTTGTTGAGACAACTGAACAAGGGTATAACCAGCCACTCATACTCCATCATTGCCCAGTGGAGGACACTAGTACAATTTTCTGCTTAAAGTCACTGCAGCAGGAAACAAATACTTCAAATGGTTCAAAAATTCCAATATCACAAATGCTGCAGGACCTGAATAAGTCTGATTTTAAAGTTATATGTTATTGCTCCTAATTAATCTAATTTAACATGAACATGAACATGAATGGGGAAAATGTGTTGAATTCTCATGTCCCACTTCATTGTAGTTTTAGTTTAAGCACTGGTGAATAACTGCTTTTTACAGAACGAATTAATCAGTTGCAAAAAGCAGAACAAATGAAGGATTTTGTGTTTGTGTCTGTAGGCAAAACTGATTTCTAAAGGTTGCTGTATAGTGATTGGTTAGGGGGTTGGTTTTTAGAGATAAGCTTTTGTGAAGTATAATTTAGTGTGCTGTGTCTCTGTCTCCGTGATAGTGCCTTGCTTCATTTGACACTAATGAGCAGGGGCGGATCTTAACTTTAGCTAAGCCAGGCTAAGCTAGCAAAGTTATGCATTCCTGTGTTCAATTCAGCCTCCAAACAACGTTTTGGCTAAACGTATGCACTAACTATTTAGACTATTAATGATTCCTTCTAAGGGGACAGTCAGTCAAAGCAGCGGAGCGTGTTATCCGACAGTCAACATCAGGGCAAGCAGTCAGTGTATCTTTGGTCAATCAGTTTGTCCGGGCAACAGTTTGGAACTGACAACCATCATTTCAGAAATGATTTATTGAGCCCATGTGTATACAAT
>JBBPCZ010000115.1:14582464-14592786 GCA_037974445.1 Brycinus macrolepidotus | reverse complement strand
CCCCCCCCCCCTCCCCCCCTCTTTTGTGTCTGCGGAGTAAATTAATTGGCTAAATTAAGGTTGGGTATTTGATCCAAAAAAAACCTTTTTTTCCATGAAAATGTCAGCAGGCGTGTGGAAGAAGAGCAAACGGATAACAATCAGGCATAATTAAATGTTTGATATTACAACCTAAAAGGCCTTTCAAATGTCTCTGCACAGGAAAGGGTGGGTGGAGGGTCCACTGGGCATTTAAATAGCCTTGAAGGGAACAATCACTGGCAATTTTCAGTCTGCCAGTTTTGCAGCTTACCACTCTAAACCGTGAGAACATGATATCAAAACAAATAGGGCTCATTTTGGAGTACTAATAATTAAAGTTTGTAACTTATATGTTATACCTAGGTTACATATTGCACAAATATTCTTTTTTTAATACATAAAGTACCAGCTACTTAAGCTTTTCTGAGCATCTTTGAGTTACAAACCAAATGACTTGATTTGAAATCCTAAATAACATCAGTTTCATACTTTTTTTGAACACTAGCCTTTCATATTTCATCATTTTTTGTCTTTATGATAATTGCTGGGCTGATATTCCCTCCACAGTAGATACCGGAGTGCTGAAACTTTTGACTTTAACTCATTTCTTGTTTGATTCATGTTTATTTGAAGACTCAGTAGACTAAAGACTGCAAACAGAGCCTGTTGTGTGTTGAACATGTGGCACAGTGTGAATAAATGTTATTCAAAGTACAGTCTGAGTGGCATCATACAAATTACTTTGCAGTGTTTTCTCAAAAATATGAGCAAAAACTATTTTTCTTCTTTCATATGCGATGTTAAACCAGAGCTGCAGCTTTGATTTTGGCTTTTCAGTCATTTTCTAACTAGTGTTAGAACAGAAACATGAAAACGTATCTTCCATCATGGTGCTATAATAGAATTATGCAGTTCTTTTCTGTATTATCAACGCCTGCCACCCCACCAGAGCCTCTTTTTCTTCCCTTTGATCTCTTTCTGGGAGCTGCAAGACAAGCATGGCTCCAAAGCTGTCTAGCTTTAACCTGCGGCGCCCTTCCAGGAGGATTTTAGCCCCCGTTGTAATTCCTTTGTCTGGAATTAACTATAGAGGATTCATTTTAGCAGCACTGGAGCTTTGCTAAACTCGTCATGTCAGTAGTGCACGTTTTGGGGAGCAACTGTGAGAGCTATGCCACTCACATCTTTTATTTGCCGGCAGGAATCAGAGCCCGGCCTGTTTATTGTCTCTGTCTTTCTTGTTTGACATTTGAGTACCCGGCAGAAACATTCAAACAAGGGGACTGAAGGGGAGAGAAATTGCTTCTTTCTCTATATTGAAATGTTATCAGACCCGGATGGAGATGTTTTTAGCTTTATGCCTTTGATTTTTAGCAGACTTAATAGCAAGGCTTCACTTCAAGTGCCTAATTAATTATGTTAGCTTATCAGACGGGCATGAAAGGTAGACTTTAACCAGCCCAGTAATAAAAATGGATGTGTTGTCAATGGCCTCTGAACTCATTGAGGTGATATGGGTGAAGAAGTATAGGCTGTTAAGTGGGAATTAAGCTTCATATTTGTCTTTAAGTCATACAGTTTGGCTCACTTTTAATATTGTCACAACAAAAGCTCGTATTTCTGCAATAGTAGCTTTAAAAGCAAAGGAAACAGTTTAACTACATTCATTTAACACGAACCATGTTGGTCCACTCGTCATGAAATAATCACACTATGCAAAGGGCAGCTGATGTTTTCAAATTTTGTGATGTAATAGGTGAAGTTATGAGAAGATTCATATTCCTGTGTCAGTAGGTTGCAGAGCAGGCGACTTGTTGTGCGCTATCCATTGGCCGCATCACTTTAATAAAGCCCTATGGACCTCTGTGTTCAGTAAAGACCGTCTCAAATCACTGGTCATTGATTGCACCAGATTGTTGTCTTGAGTCATTTTCACTCCAGCTCTGTTGCCAGTGCCCTACACTGTACTCAGATTGTCTCTGATATAAGCAGAAAGGAGAGTTAGCCAATGAGTCCTGAGCTTGATGCATAATTTGATGATGTGATTTTGCCGGTTTCTGTTGTAAAAAACTAAATAATGATTGATCGTAGAGTTAAATAAAATGTTTTAAATGGCTGCATGGTGCGAAATGAGGTACTTTGTCCTGCTACGTCATGTAAAGGGTGCATTAGTCAATACTTGGCTTGGTATGTTGGTGCTGTTGAATATGTGGCAAACTGGATTACTGTAGAAAGATCATCTGTTGGCCGCGGTCCCATGGATTTCATGAGTGGCCCCTCTTTTCTCTGCACAGAGCCTCTTTTGGATTTGAAAAGCCACCCGCCTCCCCCCCTCCCCTCTATCTCTTTTTCTTTCTCTCTCTCTCTCTCTGTCTCTGTTTCTCTCTCTCTCTCTCTCTGTCTCTCTTTCTCTGTCTCTTTCTCTCTCTCTCTCTTTCTCTTTCTGTCTCTTTCTCTCTCTGTCTTTCTATGGCTCTCTTCGCTTCTGTCCTTTTTTCATCATTCCCTTCACTTCTGCACACTCTCTATTATACTGTATGTGTGTCTCAGATTCACTTTGCTACAGTCTTTCTTTCTTTCCTTCTTTTTCTTTCCCTCTTTCTCTCTCTCTGCCTCTCTCTCTCTGTGGCTTTCTTCGTATTTTGTTTGCCATTTTTACCTTCCCTGCTACAGTCTCTTTTTCTATTCTTCTGTCACTCTCTCAGTCTACTAATCTCTTTTTGTTTTTGTTTGTTTGCTTCTGTCTTTCTCTCATTTGCGCTCTCTCTCTCTCTGCCCCTCACGTGCACGCACACACACAGAATACAGAACAGAGTAACAGAGCTGGTGGATCGTCTGGTCACTTCGCCGTTTGGCCATAGTAACCAAGATCTAATTCACACTGAAGTTTTCCTCTTTTTAACTCATTCTGCACTGTTTCTCCTTCTCCTGTCTCTCCTTCAAATATATTCTTAAACAAATGGAGATTATGTCCCAACTTGATTCTCTTTTTTAATGAATGTCTGCAGTTCATACAATTGTAGTTTGTGTCTTATGATCTTGTTTCTCCTATAGATTAAAAATCCAGAAATAAGTATTCAGGCCAGACAGCCCAAAGTACGGTTAATAGTCTCCTTGGAGCCAAGCAGTCACTTGATAAATTAAAAAAGGAAATGTTCTATTCCAGTCCAAAAAAGTGACACCTGCCTATATCTCAGCGAATATTGAAATGTGTAAAGTGTGCACTTTTCTGCCCCCTCTCTGAATGTGCCGTAACCTCCGTGAGCCCACCACTGAATCTCAAATGAGCCTCTCCAAGGTCTCAAAAATGTATTAGTAACAATCCATTGACTTGAGAATCACCATAAGACAATGGCACACTCATAATGGCATTATACATAATGCATCTGCTGCAGGTCCTTTGCAGTATTACTGATGCAGGTTTGTTGGTCCATTTGGGGCTCTAAATGAACAGGGGCCAAATTGCCCTCCTACTCTGTATTAATGCTTTTACTTGCTAGGGCGCATTTTTGAAGGCCATGGTCCTTAATGCTAACTTCCTATCCTCTTATGATTCATCAGACCTGGGCTGTATTATGCAGTGCATTCATTTTTCATAGCATGGTAATGCTTTTGCAGCTCATTGCTTGAAGCTAAACTAGCATAGCTGTGATTAGGCTTAGGCTGACACAGATTTTTTCATACCTCAGCATAGCTGTGAATTAAAGCTACAGAATACATTATTTTTTCATTGTGCTCATGTTGTCGATCCTGTACTGTTTCAAATTTCTCATCACCGTTTAATGGATGAATGAAGAAGAGCGTAAATTAATAGGTCTGCAAACCAGGACATGATTTTTTTAAAAATCTACATGGCCTATGTTACTGTGTGTAAGGGAGTGTAACACTGACATTTTAGGATAGTTGAATCAGGCAGTGACTAATAATCAGTACAATCACTAACAATTAACAAGTAATGTTTCAGGTTTGTTAATTGCAGAGAATATAGCCACTGTTGAAACAATAGACATTTGTTCCACCAAATTATAATATTAGTTTTTTTTTGTATAGATTGAAATGTTTTGTTCTGTAACTCGCTGCCCTGCTGGGAACAAAATGTGATATTTTTGTTTTGGACCAAAACATGCGTCAAACTCTAGAGGCTGAAGAAGTCTCTTCTTGTGGAAGGAAGTGTGATTCAGAGCAATAGCAGTGTCCTGAGTATTGTTGACCTATGATTGAGAACTACAACAGGGTCTTTTCTCTCTTTTTCACTCTCAGCTTAGATCAGACTCTGTTTACCGTATGCAGTGAGCCATAAGGGCAATGGCTTTGCCATTTTAACAATGCTGTAAAACCATCAGCAATATATTATTGTAACTGCTGTTTCTCGTTTTGGCGTGTTGTTGTTAAAATAGTGGGTAGAATGAATTAACCCTATCATGTTTAAATTGCAGTTACAATAGGTGTCATTGCTTTTTTTGTGGAATAGTATGTGGAATAGTAATGGTGAGAGATTTACCATAAAGCACTTGCATTTGAAAACCTCTCTTTTTAAGTGTGAATATAGCCCAGCCGTTTCTCGCTCCCTCACCATGTGGGATCTTTTCAACTGCCAAGTTTGGAATGTGACTTTTACTAATCAACATGTATTCAAAGTAGCTGTTAGGTCCCTGACACAGCAGAACACAATGCAACCATAATAAACACCAGCAGCCTCAGACTGACTGGTTGTAGCTGTTCCACCACCACCATCGCCGCCATAAAATGTCACTGTTTTGCCCAAAGTACAGAATAGCGCTATCACCCAAGCCTATTAACTGACTTGGACACAAAGCTCTATATTTCGACCTGTATGACCTTTAGGTCTCCAGGTCATAACTAACGGAGGAACATGCTCTTTTCCATTGAACTATGACATTATCCCCTCTGTTGCCAAGTGGGGTCATCGATTTGCAGTACAGTTCTTGAATGAGTAGTGGACAAAGGTAAGTAAGATGGTAGAGCTAGTATCACTTTAAAGTTGCTCTCTCTAATGAGTAAAATGCTTATATCACTAAAGTGCATTTGGGAGAAGGCGTCTGTCGGACTTGTTTATGTGCTGTATGGGGTGTCACAATTTCCCAAAGGTTTCTGCTTTAGAAAAAGATTTAAATGACTTAAAATATCCTTCTGTTAAAATAAACTAAAATAAACAGATGATCTCAAGAGATAGAATTTCACTGGATACAGTATAGCATCACTTAAACTACACTTCTAATAACTAAAGGACTGTTAGTTTTTTTGGTAATGTATTTAATGCTTCGAACATGCCTGCAGCAAATCCTGCACTGCAAGAATATCCTAAGGGTGTTGGCTTGTTTTGAAAGGAGCCCTGTCACTCAGTTTTATACTGCTTTTCTGCTAGCCTAGCTTACCGAGAACAGAGCTGGCTGTTGCTATTGTTGAAGTGAATGATTAAAGTAATTCACTTCAGATCAAGCACCCTTGTCAAGAGCAAGGCCCTGAGGGAGTAAGCTCACAGCCTTTGTTCAGAAAAGGAGCGTAATGTAGACATTGCCTTCTCTCTCCTGACTCGTGGTGTGGTCTGACTGTGTGAAATTGCGTATGGTTTATGCAGAAAGTGCAGTTTCTTGGTTCATGGTGCCACACATGAGTAGACTAGTAATGATACTTGTCTAAGCCACCAGCATGTGTGGGAACACAGTGGGAACGTGGTCATTAAAGTACCCAGTGACCTTCTAGAGGTCACTCAGAATCCTTTGTAAATCTGTCAGGCCTGACAAACTTTTCTAACTGTGTTTAAGGAAGATTGGTTTTCCAGTTATATATTGATTTTAGCCAAAAAAGTTTATGCCAATGTGAGATTGGTATTATGTACCATTTACACTTGCGTTCAAGAATGTTGAGTTGTGCACACACAGCTTGAATAAACTGCATTGTATATCATAGCATCTTTCTGTAGAGCAGTGGAATTGTATTCTCTGAACTGATAGAGCACCATCAAATACCTTTGGAATGAGTAGGAATGGCGTTTGTGATCCAGGATTAATCATTAACGTCAATGTCTGACCTCACTAAGATCTCACTAATGCTCTAAAGCCGAATGCAGTCAAATTCTCACAGCAATATTCCAACATCTAGAGTAAAGCCTTCTCAGAAGAGTAGAAGTTGTTACTGTAGCAAAAGGGGACAAACAGTTAATACCCTTGATTTCAGATTAAATGTTAATACCCTTGATTTAAAAAAATATTGGGCAAATTGTGGCAGGTTTCTTGTGAGCATGTACTGTACATGATTACACATTATATATAAAACAATTGAACGTCTTTATTTAATAAAAAAAGATAATAAAAAAGAAGTAATTATAATGCAAATGCACTAACATATTACTAATATCTTAAGCTGTGAGAGCCTGAATGTGGGCCCACATGTCCCCCTCTTAAGTTCTAGTTAATTGCAGTCGCCAAACAATTTATAGTTGATGCTCAATTATAGGTCCTGAGATTAAAAACTGAATAATAACTAGAGTTTAAAGATTTAAAATGATGTCATGGTCTCTGAATGTCCATGTCTGTCATCACAGAGTATGCGGAGGCACTCAGCTATGCTCTGCAGCAGGAATGTCACTGTCCTGTCAGGATGACCGGTCTCTGGGACTGCATTCTCAGCTCTCTTGGTTCCACTACGCTCCATGTGCACGCTCGCGCAGAGGAAGGGCACGGCTTTTATTTCCTCACATTACTCATAGCGCCTGCCACACCATCACTCACCCACCATCACCACTGCCTGACAGGCCTGTTTCATATTCCCCCCTTGTCTCGTTTGCATAGGAGAACGAGACACGCTTTTAATTTGTAATAGTTAAGTGGACGGGAGCTCGTACTGTAGCCGGAGGCTGTGATTGACATGCAGAGTTAGAGGCTAGTTGGCAGCGTTTGACTCTCAGCCTCTGTGCCAGCTTAGCTCTACCATGCCTCTCTGTAAATGCACCTCCGTCTCAAGGAGACCGCTAACCTTTGATTAAAAAGCTGCACAGGCACAAGGGTGCACTATATCCATGCCGCAATATCAGACATATGCTGACCCCGTGCTGACCAACTTTCTAAAAGTCGTTCACTGGCTGGAGGAACTGATCGACTGAAGCGGAAAGTTTTCTGTTCCTCTTTAAGGGTTAAATGAGTTGAAGTAGACTGGACAGATCTAGTCGATGGTACTGAGTAGAATAGCTTAAATTTTAAATATGAATGCAGCTTTGATTCATTTGTTTCGGTTCAAGCGCCATTTGCATTAGAGTGTAGCTGTTCTGCTCAGACTAAATTAGGTCTTGCAATCACAGTTCACATATGAATAATTTAATCACTCTGAGATATGTAGTTAAGAATCTGCAATAAAAAAAATAAGCTTATGAATGCTTAGTTGTCTGTGGTCCTTTTTTATTGTTAACCCTTCTTTCCAGTTCAGTTAAGTACATGTTTATATCAAAAGTGTAGTTAATGGACCATAGCCTGCTCGGAAGCCCTGGGTTGATCTTGCTTATTCAGCCTTGTTAAGGTGATGCGGTTTAACAAAATTGAAAAAAAAACTGAGTGTGTGGGAACTGTGGATATACCCTCCTTTCTCTTTAGAGGGTCTCTTTTTGCTGTCTTTTGTGGAAACCACTCAAAGATAAATCACAGATAAATGCATTTACTCTATTCATCTGTTTGGCAAATATTTGGAAGATATTTGGTTACAGTTAGAGCTGCACGGCATGGAGAAAATATTAGTACTGTGATTATACTGCCACATATTGTGGTTGCAGTGCCTTTCAGTATATTAAAGGGCCCTTATAACTTTTCTGGAATTCAAATGCTTGAAATGTATAAATAATTTCAAAAATGCATGTTCCCTCCCCCATCCGTACACTCCATAAATGGAAACTAAGCTGCAAACACAGCCTGCTTTCAAATAATAGTTGATGCCACAGATCCAATGGATTTCCAGATCTCCTTATTCAGACTACAGCAATTTAGTCCCACCCGTTTATGCTGAAGTTCTAAGGAGTGCTTCAGGCCCATACTGCCTTTTAAATGAGCTGTAATATGGGGCAGCCAATCAGAAAAAGAGTTCATTTACATACACCAGTTTTAAATGTATAGTAACAAAAACAGCCTGTTTCATTCTAAGGAACAAACAGAGGTCAGAAAAAGTTGTAAGAATGAATGATGACAAATTATGAATTATATTTTGGCACACAAACCTGCACACACGTGATGGAAAAAACACCAAAGTAGGAAAATGTAGAATATTGTTCTTTAAAACACCTCAGAGAATCGGTGCCTTTGTTAGTTAAAGATTGGTCTAAATAATTTTTACATAATTTGTTGTGATTGGTCATCCAACCACAAACACTGTGACTGATTGGAGGGTTAGTTGCATATTGGAGCCTTCTGCGACATCAGTATTGCCAAGACTGATATCGCGATATCGATGAACAGACAGTACGTTGTGTCACTCAGGTTACAGTTAATGCTTAGAAATACGTTATAATGTTTTTTGTGAAATGTTATTTCAGTTTTGGGGGTTGAAGACCACCATAGAAAATGTTATATGAGGCCGTTCAGGTTTTTGCATTAAGCGCTCATTTGCACTGTTTTTATAAGATCACTGTTTTGCATGCTACAGTATTTTTGTTTTGAAATGAAATAGTAATCTATATAAATGGAATTCTGTGGAATGAAGATGTTTAGCTATGCAAATATTGAAAATAGAATCAAAAATTAAATTGAACCGGTGTATTGTTGCATCTGTAGTCAGAAAGGCTGGTGTGGATGTCATTAATAGGCAATGTTGCATCTGGCATCAGCTGTTACTGGACATCATTTCTTATCTTTTACCGTCTACGTGTGCATGCCAGCATGGCAGACTCCACCCTGAGTCCAGTGCAGGGCAGATCTAATTCAGCAATTACTTTTTTAGTTTTGTTCTTGTTGGTTTAATTTTGTGATCTAATATATATGAATTCATTTGGTTTTCATATGACCTCAGGGAACACTTGGTTTCGTGGGTGGCTCTAGTTGGTTTTGGCACATTAATGATATGAGGCAGGCATAGTGCCTGATCCCTTTAATTAGCATGGAATGATAACCCAGACATCAGCCCAAAGAGGCTAAAGCGCTAGCAAAGCCCTGCTCTTTTTGATTAAGTAATTGCATTGGCAGATGCTTTCAGATTTATCTCAAACTGGGGAATGAAAGAGTAACATACCCCCGCACACACATTCATGTAGCCCATCCCCCAGCCCATCTGCTAGTGCTGCACTCTTTGGGGTTTAGAATATGGGGAGCTGAAGCAGGAAAGCTTAACAAGGAGAGGAAGTGGAAGAACAATGAGACAAGCCAAAGCAAGCTAAGGGAAGGTGTGTGTGAATATACAGTGGCAGGCCAGGAGGGTTAGACCATCGGCCCGGTCAGGAAGGAAGGAAGGGGATGAAGCGCTCGGTGACTTCACTTTAGTTATCGTGGCCCTTTATCTGAACAGACCAACAAAGGCTACAGCATGATGTAGGAACCACACATTTTCAACCAGTTATACAGATGCAAGAAATATTAATAGTTCATGCAAAAATAGAGTCTCTCAGAAATTAGTTACTTTGATCTTAAGATATTTTTAATGCTACTGGATTTATTTGTAGGATGTTGCACATTTTATTAGTTCTACTAAAGCAGAAACAAATGACTGGTGTATAACACTTAGACACATGGTCCAAACTTAGTTTGCTGTGAATATCTGTAATGTCCGTATGCACTGACTTTATAGGTCTAATCGGATTTTTTAATCAAGAGAATATATTAATAACATTTCTAGTTGTCAGATTACTGAGTCATTTATCCTGCTGCAAAGTCAGTCTTGTCAGGTCAGACATGATCTTGTAAGAGGAACACATGTCTGAGCACAGCTTGTTAAACATATGGTGCTGGAATGCAGCGAAATCAGTTACTAGCAAGAATACATATAAAATCTACCCCAGATTCCTCTAGTTCAAGCTCTTTTGACATCCAGGGTCCAACTGCTAACAAACAAACTAGCTAATGAAACTCTATCGTTAGTCAACATTCATGTTAACAAAAGAACGTTTCAGGAACAACATTCAGTTTGGTTTTGTCAGAGGTGCACTATCCACATGTGACAATTTTTTTTTGTGACATAATTTGAAAATACCAGTTGCCTTTTCAGGGCTCCAGATGGCGACTAAAATGGTCTCCAATGCGACTAGATTATTCATTTTGCGACTAGTTTTTTCATTTTAGTCGCCAATGGCGATCGTCTCTCACAACCAA
>JBBPCZ010000115.1:14570894-14581173 GCA_037974445.1 Brycinus macrolepidotus | reverse complement strand
AAATAATTTGGCTCCCAAATATTTTGTGTTTAGGAGCCAATGGCTCCTAAGGTTTTTATTTTGTCTGGAGCCCTGCTTTTACATTGCATTAAAATTGCACAATGGGCCAGCAGAAATGTGCAAAATCTTTTTTCCATTCGAAATTAGGAAGGTTTTTTGTATCTCTTGTAAAGTTACTATTTTGGAGATATAAGGCACTTTAGTGTTCACCCATGATGGAAATAAATTATGGTTGCTGACAGTTGAGGTGCAAATTAGATAATAAACTTTGTTAAAAATAGTATTTGTAGTTGTTATTGTATTGAAACTTGAGACTCAAGTTGGTTCACACCCTAGGAAGTCTGTTCTGACCCACGAGAGTTCTGAATAGGCTTTGGCGTTTAACTCATCTGTGGAACTAGTTTTAAAAGACTTCCAATTAAAATGAGACAGAGTATCAGTATCAGTTTTCTCAAAAATTGGACCCTGTTTTACACAGACTGAGTGATGTATAGAGGAGCTTCCTGCTATTTTTAGCACTGTTTTGCATACCATTGCAAAAGTAGGCTGCATAACCTAACCCGGGATGTTCCTACCCGCCACACTGTTATGCACAATAATAAGCGCTCTTGCTGGTGTGAGTAGCAAAGTACAGCTTCTGCCCAGAGGTCTCAAGAAATAAGTTGAAAAAAGTTTATTATATGGAAGAGTGCTTTTGCACCATTTTAATTGTGACGTTACACTACACCAGCCGAACAGCAAACATGACTCAGGCGATTATTATAGTTAAATTGTTGACTGCGGAGTTAGACTGGGGAAAGCCAGTGAGCTGGCCGGCTGAGAATTACATTACGTAACCCTTGCCATGTGACTTATGACTAAGCTAATTAAAAGGAGTGTTTGCTCTCTAAGTGCACTATAACCCGTCATTAATTGCTTGGGAAAGCCCATGGTTGCTCACTAATTTCAATTAACACAGCTGTAACCTGGGCTGTTCCCCTTCACTCATTTTACCTTTAGTGAAGCTGTCCATTACTGCGAAGTTTGAAGAGCAGTAATATCTGAATATCACCACACATTCTGAATATTCCCACAGAGTATACCTAAGATTTGTTTAATAGCTGACACATATATCTATTAGCTGTTACACAGTTCTACCCTTGTTTATTTTGTAGCATTGTTTTTGTTCTCCTTTCTGCTTTGTTTACCCATTAAAAGACCCCAGTCTGTCCCTGTGAGATTTGCAGCCCGATGTTTGCAGTCCCAGAGGTTTTTACTGGATAACACAGACCTTTACCACACGGTCCCATTATGTCTGTGAGTAATACAGCATAAACCAGTTCGCTTACGCAGTCAGAAAAAAAACTAGAACAGATAACAAAAGATTTTTAGACAATGAAACAGAGCAAAAATGTCTAGCAAAATCCTAGACTATAGTTACTTAAGCTGCTATGCCTAATATAAGCTCTTTTATTTACATAACTACAATAAACATAATAGAAAGCTCAGCTTATGTATCAATTTTGCACTTCACCCTATGCAGACTTGTCAGTGAGATGCCCCTTAGAAACCTTCAGAAAGAACACGTTAGTGGTATTTATTGATTAATTTAATATGTGGGGCCGATTTGATGAAAATGTTCATCTAATTAATTGTGATTCAGAAGTTGAAATGATTTAGTTTAGAGAGTTTAGCTTTGCTTGGGCTGCTTACCTCATGTTCCCTTGTATTTGTTCAGTGATTAAAAGTATGAAAGAGGAATTCACAGTACGTAGAGGACTGGCACTGAGACAACAGCGTTCATGAGTTTTTTTTCATTTGGAGGCATTTCTTTTCTTCCCATCTTCAAATAAATGAAAATGAATAATATCTTTTGTGGTGCACTTTTTTATTAGGCATATGGTATTTGATGATTATTTTGGATTGTGATCTAATGTGTTTGTGTTAAAGAAAGAACAAAAAATGTTGCATCCATATTTTGAAAATAATTGCAACAGTAAATATAATGCAGTTCAGTAAATCTGCCTTATTTAGCCTCATACAGGGAAGATACCGAAATGTCCTGTCAGCATCAAAGTGTTACTGTGGCAGTGATGAAACTGATGGAAAACAGAGTTTCTTAAAGGAAGTCTTTCTGCATTATCAAGTTTTTTGTAGCTTTAGGAGTAATCTGTTACTTAAACAATACTATCCTTTTCAAAATAAGCATTCTTAAAGGGTTCTTGGCTTGGATGAACAGCTTTAGGAAAAATCTTTAACTAGTCTGGAGCAGAGATGTCGATATCCAGTATTTTTCATGGGCATATTTGCTGATGCAGTATATAAACATATGTATTGTGTAGATACTGGGACTGCATCTCTCTGGATGAGCAGTATAGGAAAATATATCATTTGGTTGTAATGAGTTACAAATGCAGTTAAAAGAATCCCCTAAATATTCAATTATGGTACTGTGCAAAAGTTTTAGACACCTATGAAGCTCAAGTCCTCACTCTGTAGTTTCAGCAGTTCTACCAAAAGGTAATTAATTCATTTTTATCGACCTAGACACTAACAGGAGATATTTGCTGTAGTTGTACATTTCTTTGGCAGGGAATCATTTTCAAATTAGTCATCCTGGATTTAATACTTTGCCTCCTCCTTTTTAATGAGCATTGACCCATTTTATGTAGTTTTTAATGACCTGTAATATATTTAAGCAAAATACAGTGTGATATTAATGCTTTATAAACATCTTTCCAAAATATTTTCCAATGCTGACCTCAGCTCAAACAAGTGTCCGCACCTGCTCTTTTAAACCAATCTTTGCATGAATGCAGACAATATGCCCACACTGGATACATAGATGAGTTGATGAGTTCGGTAAAATAAGGCCTTGAGAAAAGAAAGCAGCAGCTAGCAACACAAGAATAAAATGACTGATACTCATAGCTTCACAAACTGGAGTGTCCCTTCCATTTACATTTACGGCATTTAGCAGACGCTTTTATCCAAAGCGACTTCCATTCCCTAACTACAGTGGACAGTCTCCCTGGAGCAACTTGGGGTTAAGGGTTTTGCTCAGGAACCCCGTGGTGGTGTTGAAGGCAGGATTCAAACCCATGACCTCTTGGTCCAGAGGCAAGTATCCTACCCACTAAGCCACCACCACCACCCCATAGTGGGGCTTGTTTACAGCCAAGGAGATCAAAATATATACCATTCATCAACACTAACTGGATACTCTGGCAAAGAACAGCTGTTTCTGTTAATCAGTATACTTATTTCTTTTCTAAATGCTGGGGGGCTGGGTTGGTATTTCCTGATTGGGGCCGAAACACAAAATATCATTCATCTACTCTCTTTTTCATACGTGATGATATGCAAATACAAGCCCATAGGAATTAAATCTAGACGATTACAATGGGGGTTTGTGCAGTAACCATGGCAACCACAAGGGAAACTCTGTAAAATGACAGTAGGAGCTACAGAGACGTGAGTGATATGGCCTCTTTTGATTAGCTCTGTAGTCAGTGACAGATAGGCCCTTGAAAGCAGAGCATGCTGTTGAGTAGGGAGCAAGGTTTCGTTTCTAAGTGAATCTACAGACTTCAACATGAAACAGTGTTTTATTCATTTGTCTCAGTCGAGGGCCCTTGAAGCACCTTTGAGTTAGTGAGATATAGCTCTAAGAGTTATTAACAGTATCAAATTTGAAATAGTTAATAAAATGACAAATGTACATTTGATAATACTATGCTGACAGTCTAAATATACTTTGATATCTTTTGCAGTATATGTATTCATATGTATTCATACTAACCACTAATAACAGGCTTTTCTGGTGGTAAATATTGTATGAATTGGTGAATAGCCGCTCTTGCACGAGCCTTGTAGCTGTGCATGTGTTTTACATGCTTGCATACTCACGTCTCTTATCTTGGCTTTTTTGGCTCAGTGTCAAATGCTTCTGCACGCTTTGAAAGCAGCATAAATCCTGCATGCTGACTGCTTTGATACATTACTCACATACAGCAAAAGCGTCTTTGAAAAGTCGTCCAATTACACGAGTTTTCTTTTGTAGAGTTGCATCGCTAACTTCCTGCCTCCTCTGCAGCCTGGTGTCAGGGCCTTGAGGCAGGAGGTGGGAAGGGAGGATGAGAAGGGTTGAATGGCATTATCAGGCCATTTGGGGAGGTTTCTGTCAGCTGTTGCCTTTCAAAAGAGCTAACAGGTCGTAACATTCAGCAAGTAAAGCCAGGGTGTTTGCAAATCTGCCTTGGAAACTTTGGAAGGCATGCAGCTGGGTGCCACGGGAAGTGATGTAAGACAGTCAAGTGGGGTTCGCAAAATTCATAATTTGTTTGATATGATACAGTGATGTAGAATACAAAACACATGACAGCAAGCCTCTGCCAATAACAGATTCCCTTTACTTGGGCAACCATGTGGCAACTTGTCTTTTCACCATCAGAGTTATTAGTGCTCATGAGAGCATTATCCATTTGTCACTTTTATCACTAAGCTTCACACTCACACCAGGGTCACTAGAATGGGAGCACAACTGACAGCAGCTTTCATATTATTATGTGAAAAAAAAAAATCTTTTCAAGCAGCAAGAGAAGTCACTGAGAAAATGACCATGTACACACTTTGCCGTCTCAATTTTATCTTTGCAGCATTTGTGAAGTTGTTTTTTTTTGTTTTTTTTTCCGTAGGTCTTTCCGATATTTTGAAAGTCCTGCACGTTTCTCAGTGTCAGCATCTGGTACATTACTTCTCAAAGACTTAGCTGCCTCATTTACATATTGTTTGATCTTTTTCAGGTCTTTTTGTGTGAAGTCAGTAATGAGAACAGTCATCCTGATGCCTCACACCATTCAATGCAAAACTCCTTATTATTCTGGATAAACAGTAGGGATGTTCTGTAAAAAGTAGGAAAAAAACAGCTTATTCACGTACCTCTGCCAAGCCCCAAATTTTATCAGAACTGACATAGTGAATGCACTGATGATTAAAAATCAGTGATTGTGCACACTCAAAAGATGAGGCTACGCTTGAAGCACACTTCAGGTTAGCTACTGTGTATTGTTCGCAGAAAATAGAGAGAATGGTTTAAATGATAATTGGGAAAACTCTGAAAGGCAGAAGACTTTGAGAATGAAAACTCAAGTTGTAGTTTGTAAGCACTGACTAGATAGACTAGAATCTGCATTAAACTAAAGGTATAGTGAACGCATTAAATTTATCTCCAGTTCAGGTTCCACAAGGATGGTGTGGATGTGGGATTACTCTTACCAGTGAAATTGTCGGATTTAACGCTGATTTTCATATTATTGAAAGTTCTCACCTTGGGATTTTGGCTGTGTAACCTTTACAAAATGTTTTCACATTTCAGTGACAGCTTTATGAGTTTGACCTTTTGATCAAAAAGCATATTGTAGCCCAGGCCTCCATTTCAGGCATACAAAATAGCATCCAAAATTCATTCTCCTTGCAAAGACCCTTGCAGTAAGTATAGGAGGGTTACACCCGCCCATCCATTTAGCTGCAGTACACTGCTCTGCATCAGATCAGGCCTTCAAAACAGCACAACATCACATACAAAGAAATACTCTCATTTTTACCACTGTAACATGAAGTGTAATGTAAGCACATTAGGAACAGCTGTCTCTGTGAATCTCCTGGGCCTATTTTTGAAATTCGAGCTTGCTGACATGATAAAATTTCTTAAAAAGTAGTAGGAAGGCAGTGTAGTTTGAAGTCAGCTCTGAGCACGCTTGCATTTTGGAGTGCATATGATTTGCATTCAGGTTTTATCAAACGTCAGACCCTTTGTAAAGGGTAAAATGCACCGTAATAAGGGCTCTGAGACCGGAAATGTTAGCAAATGATTTGTTATTTATATTCTTCGGCTCTGTCCACAAAAGATTGCCAAAAGATTGCCTCTGGCTGTGAGGCCCAAGATTGACTGTTGTGAGTGAGTGCTTGATTTAAATCCAGCTCCACTCTCCTCTGAGGGGCTCGGTTGCGCTGACATTGGAATGTTGTTCTTCCCACTTTTCCCTACTCAGAATGAACAGTGAGATTGAGAGAGATGAGTGTGCTTTCCTGAACAAATACCACAGCTGTGAAAATGAAATGCACAGTGTTTAATCTAGCATCACTCATTATCGGCATGATCCAGGTGTTATTTCAATTGTGGCAGTTTTGGAAAACATGCTCTTTGGTCTCTAGGGCCTCTTCTTTTTATTATCGTGTCAGTGGGGATACATCCTAGTGAAACTGGTCAGCCTTGATAATAGAACAGACTGTTTTCTCCATCACAGGGGAGAGAGGCGACTGTGGCTTTCATGCTGGTTCTCAGATCACCCATGCAGTCAATTAATAACAACCCTAAACAACTTTGCCACAACTCATTTCCACAGCAGCAGAAACAGTTTTATTATCTCTCTGGGGTTCAAATTGTGCACTGTTTCACTTCATATTCTAAACATGGCGAATGAAGGTAGCCTCTTTTCAATAGCCTGCTTTTACAGAGAACAGAATTGAGAACAAGTGCATTGTTTGCTGTATCGATAAGGTCGAACATTAATATGTGACTAGTTTGGTGTTTTATCTGTAAAAGACCTTGGTATAAATCTAACTGTATGAGGTCTTAGTCTGGCAATCCTGCAACATGACTGCTGTTTGTGTTCAGTTATGACAGCAAATAATGTTGATGTCTTCAAATGTTGTATTAAAATGCTGTCATATATTTCGCTCAGTGTTGGCAGATTTGTCATGTTAAATTACATTACAGTGTGCTTGTCTAGGTGTATTGTGGAGATCATCAGAACTGAACACTGACATGTACAAATCCAGCATACTTAGTCCTGTTTAATTA
Organism: Brycinus macrolepidotus; assembly: GCA_037974445.1. Taxonomy (NCBI): domain Eukaryota; kingdom Metazoa; phylum Chordata; class Actinopteri; order Characiformes; family Alestidae; genus Brycinus; species Brycinus macrolepidotus. Next base: position 14,574,329 of record JBBPCZ010000115.1, on the reverse strand, counting down.
TATTGAGGTTTTTTTATAATTAAAAAAAAATTATAACTACTGGTACTACTGGTGATAATATATAATATATTATATATGAGATATTATATACTTTTGCCCTGTTAGCCATCCATAATCTGCACATACAAGGATTTGCATGTGCTGCTTTGTCTCTAATGGGTTCATTTATAATCTTCAGTAAAATGTTCAGGACGGCATAGCTTTTGACAGTTTCTTAAAATAAACACGTTGTTTCATAATCCATGTTTCAGATCAGCAGCCATGTTTGTTTCTAGACAGCATGTTGGTTTTCATTATTACTGGGCTTGTATGAGCGTTTGGGGAGAAAATAATGCTTGACTTCCAGCCCATTATCAATATTAGGAAAAAAAAGTTTTTAAGAGTTTTGACTGTGCTGTGCGTTGGAATTCTCTAGCCTGGTAATGTACAAGTGTTTTCCTCAGTATTCCGCCCAGAATGCAGTCTGAAGATGGAGACTGTGTGTAGGGGGAACTTGAGATGGATGATATCAGAATATCTAACTGTTGAGCTATGATATCTGTTTTTCTATTAATTCCACTACTTTTAGAAACGTAAATTTCTCTCTAATGCTAACACGGTGTCATAATTCTGGCTAGCTCGGGTAAATTGGTGCACTTGCAGGACGCACAGGTGATACTTTATTTCAGGAGCTTGGGCAGGAAAACCAGACAAAGGGACAAAGGGGACGCTGAGTACAGCATAGCTTCTGATAATCAGCAAACAGAAGCAGTTCTGGAATCAGCGCTGCCTAAGAAAAACGGCCAAACACAAACAGTTTCAGTAGCCTCTTCAAAGCCCACTGTGATATAGAAGAGGGAAGTCCAGGGAGCATCAGGTCTAGCTGCTTGGTCTGCCTGGTCAGTGTCTTTGATGCTGAAGAGGGACTGCCAGGTGTGCTTAATTCACTGTACTCTGTTTTAGAGGGCACACACAAACAAAACAACACGCCACGCTAGCCAGCAGGCATGATGGAGAGCAGACGCTAGACTCCGGCTCAGGCTGGGTGTCTTTAGTGAGAGAGAAATACAGAACAGGTGTAGAGAGAGAGAGAAATGCGTAATGGATGTAAACAATCAGGTGAATGGGAGAAACCAAGACTAGAGAGAAAACTGGGAGGGAGAAGTGTCAGGCTCACAACTCTGGCGACCTGATCATCCGGGTCTGTGGCACACAAGGCACAACCGTGACACAAAAGTAGATTTAGCCACATTCGCTAAATGTTTTTGTATCACTATTGGTAGTGGCACCAGTAGATGTATACAGGAAAAATTTCAAAAATCAACATCGGTCCACAAATCCCATATCAGTACACCCCTAGAGAGAACTTGCATCCACATCCATCATACTGAAGAGTTACAAAATGGTGAGAATTAAATGAGTATAGTATTATACCTTTAAGGAAAACATTCATATGAAGCACTAATAAAGTAAAGTAAAGTGGCCCATTCACCAAGTGAAGCAGTGGGCTGCCACCAATGGGGCACCTGGGGAACAGTGTGTGGGGAAAGTACTTTGCTCAAGGGTGCCTTAGTGATGACACTAGCAGTGTTTGGAATCGAACCCACAACCTTCTGGTTGCAGGGGCAACGCCCTAACCACTAGGCCTCCCTTGGGAGGTTTTGCCTTGGCAAACCAGAGAGATTATGATACTGTATGTGAAAAAACAATTATCAGTTTGTTTGTTTTGCTGTTAACACCTATAGACTACAGTTGAAAATGTTCCAGTTCACAAACACTGCTCATTTACCTGCAACTGATTGCGTGCGTGTAGAAGAAGGAACCCACCCACACACCAAATATCACTGAAACTAAATAGAAAGGGGTACATGAAGCAGAATTTAGATGGTAATGTTTAGTAATTCATAGACTTGTGGGATTACAGTAGGCCAATAGGGTTCTTTGTCACATTAAGCTCTTTTTTTCTTAGTTAAATATAGTTTCTACCTGACAGCAGTTTGATGTTGGGGGTTGTTAAAGAGGCAGTGGGCCACTGTTAGACTTTTGTTCCACAGTTCAGTTGAGTTACAAATGTTAAAGAGTTACTGTGTGACAAAATTCGTTGTGGAATTAAATCAAGGCTAGTATTTCCAAGTTTATAACGTAATGGTATTGCTGTGAGGAAATCTGGATCAAAATCCAAAGACTTCCGTATGTTTATAGTGTGATGAAGTTGTATACTTTGCTCTAAGGCAAGCTGTCAGAGTTTTTCAGTTTCATCCTTTTCAACTATAACTTTGTTGGGCAAAGTGGATGTTATTGAACACAATCTTCAAGGTGAGGCTGTGAATAGAGAAATTTGATGAGGTGCAAATTTGATTTGGCACAGAGATTTCAGTCAAATTTTCACATACACACACACACACACACACACACACACACACCAACACACACACCAAACCATATGATATACAATTTCAAACCCATGCTGTTTGATTTACGTGTTAGAGATTGATTGTATCGATTCTGCTTCATGCTCCTTATTTGAAGTCATGTGGTTCTCAGAAGGGTTGCTTAAATCAAAGTGAGAAATAGTTTGTGGAGGATTTCATTTGATCATATGAACTCAATTTTCAGCAAATTGCTCTCCTTTCCTATTGTTCTGCTCGATGTCTTGGGGAAGGCTCAATGGGTCGCTATGGAAACGGCATCCACTATTGTGTCCTTAGTAGCCATGGACACAGAACAAATCTCCCGTCTCTCCGAGCCCTATCAGCTTCTTTTATGATGTTCTCAATTTACGCCTTCATCCTTTCTGTCAGAGAGATGGCATTAATTGTTTCCAAAAAGAATTGTTTTTCTGATGTTTCTAATGGTTTGAGCTTTTGGCTGGCGTACCTGAGCTGTGGTATTGAAAGTTTGATGATACACCGTGGAGCTTCTGAAAAATATTTTAGCGAGAGTGCCTGTTGTGCAGTTGCCGGTAAAGTGAGAAAACTGCATTTCAACACTGTTAAAGGGCCCTCTTCTCTAGTGTTGGGTGATATTAATAGAATTAAGTACCATGATGTTTCCCAAAAAGGCTATATCATGGCATCAGATGATATTTATGTTTTCATTACCAAAGTTAATGAGACCTTGATTCCTCTCTCTTAAACATTATATGGAACCTTACATAGTGTTGCATATATTAATTAGAAACTACATTTTATGGGCAAAAGTACTGGGACCCTGTTTTTCAGGGTTTGGGCTAGGCCCCTTACTTCCAGTGAAGGGCAATCTTAATGCCTCAGCATACCAAGAGATTTTGGACAACGCCATGCTTCCAACTTTGTGAACACAGTTTAGGGAAGAACCTTTCCTATTCCAGCATGACTGTGCTCCAGTGCACAAAGCAAGCTCCATAAAGACGTGGTTGGATGAGTTCGATGTGGAAGAACTTGACTGGCCCGCACAGAGCCCTGACCTCAACCCCAT
>JBBPCZ010000115.1:14532269-14549235 GCA_037974445.1 Brycinus macrolepidotus | reverse complement strand
ACTTGACTGGCCCGCACAGAGCCCTGACCTCAACCCCATCCAACACCTTTGGGATGAACTGGAACGGAGATTATGAGAAAGGCCTTCTGGTCCAACATCAGTGCCTGACCTCATAAATGCTCTACAGAATGAATGGGCATAAATTCCTACAGAAGCTCCAAAATCTTGTGGAAAGCCTTCTAAGAAGAGTGGAAGCTGTTCTAGCTGCAAAGGGGGGACCAACTCCATATTAAAGTCTGTGTGTTTGGATGCAATGTCATTAAAGTCCCTGTTGGTGTAATGGTCAGGCATCCCAATACTTTTGTTCATATAGTGTATGAAAAAAAAACATTTACTGCACCAGATTGCAACAATCTGATTGGCTGCCACCTTAAAAAATGAGCTTTTCTGTCGATCAGCATGAAGCCCCCATTCCGCCCCATGTGTGTGGTATCGTATATAGCTTTGGTAAAGCAAACAGACATCAGTATTGACAGTTTGATGTAGTCCTGTTTGTTCCTGTTCTCTTTCTGTCAGCATGGTTTTAAAGTGATGCTGTTAGAGGGATTCAGCACTCTGTGCAGTTGAAGTTGGTGGTAGTTGTGTGTGTTAGAGAGAGAACGAGTAGAGTGGACAGAAAAAGGGCTCATTAGATGTGTCATTGGGAGTGTAGAGGAGTGACTGTGAGACAGTTAGTGATTAGTGATCTGCTGGGCATCTTACCATAATGAAACAGATCTCCCCACCACCACCACCACCTTTTCTGTGTTATTTTGTACTAGACACATTTAATTAGTGGCAATCAAGTGAAAGACAAAAGTGGTGATTACAGCCTGAGCTGCTCCTCACAGTTTAGAATACTGAAGTTGAGCTAATGTCATGTATTCCTTTTTGTGGGGTGGTGTTTGCAGAAATGCAGACATTGTATTTACTTTTCCTCTGGAGCCATAATTTGTGATATAAAGTTAGAAACTTTAGGAGCTATGTGTGGGAAAAGTACTGCCTTTGACCCACTTGAGTGTATCATTCATTCAGTACACAGTATGATCTTTTATATTCAAAGAGATTTTCTGGACGAAAATTTCAAGTCAGTGATTAGAAATACACAAACTCTTGATCATCCGTTCGTCTCATAGCATTGCAGTTGGAAAAGGAACCATTGGAGTGTTTGGTAACAAACACTTTGTGACTTTGGTGTTAATTGGCCCCTGTTATTGCCCAATTTATGGAGCTTTAAAAGGAACGGCCAACAGTTCTCAAGGCTTGTGGTGTTTCAGGCTTTGCTAATGAAAAGCATAAATGAATCTGTCACTCCACTAATGATAACAACCTCCTTCCAACCCGCGAGTAAAGAATGTCCGAGTTAGAAAAACCTTGGCTTGGAAGTCCTGCACAAAGTAAATCAAAGGACATTCCAGACTGAAGGCCATACTGCAGTTTAAGGGAAATTTGTAGTCCATGTATTTGATCAAGTCGCTCTAGACAAATGTTAAAATCATGTTGGAACAGGGGTGATATTCACTTTAAGACACTTAAAGTCTCAGTTAAGCACATAGTAAAAGTTATACCCTATAAAACCCTAATATCTGTTTTTAGGGTATGCACTAAAAGCTAGATAGAATATTTACTATCAAAATGACAGGTTAAGCAACGTGTTGTGTAGTGTTTGAATTGTGTTTTGATGTTTCACCACTTTCCTTTCAACGCTTTGACATCCAGATTGAAGATGTGTGTAAAGGCCATTATTTGAACCTCTAGTGAATATAATTAAACTGTAGTGAGCTTTAAAAGAATGTCATTGCATTACGTGGCTGCACATGATCATGGAAAAATTGATAGGTAAAGACACATGTAAGATGAGGGGGGGAAAAAAAGGTTTTCTGTTCAAGTACGGCTCGCAGGTAAGTTTTTAACTTCACTCCAACTGCAGTTAGTCAGCCAAGACATGTTTGGCATCTAAAGTTTGCTTCTGTAGGCTGAGACTGGAGCTACAAGGCTAATTTTGTTAAATATGTCTCATCATGCATATCGTCGATTTAAAGAACACTGACAAACTGCATGTTTCTTTACAAAGAGAGCATAATCGGTTCTATTTAATTTGATTTAATGTGCAACTCAGGGCGTGAAATGTTAAATATAATTGTATTCATAGTTTTGCTTGTATTTGTTTGTTCTGTCGATATCGTGAAGTGTCATTATATTACATTTTGGCCATATTTCCTCCACCTCTATGACTAACCCTTTGCATTTTCTCTTTATTACTGAGTTCGTTCTTTAAAATTTCAGATATATGCTAGCTCTAATTCAGTCTATTATACTGTCATAATTACATACATGATGTATATTTTTGCTCCCTTCCTATTAATTTGCTCTTTATAAATTAGCCATCACCTGCTTCCTGTTCACATATTTCTATACCAACATCAAAAAATAGATGAAGAATATCACAATAGCAGCACTGACTTCTTCTTGGGATTTTACCCTGTATAGCCATGCATATGTGGTTAACCGGACCCATTTGCATGACATACAACAGAAATGACTGAAGTTGAAACGTCAGCCTGCCCAGTCAGTGTTCTGTTTATGGGATATGTGTTCCTTCCCTTTCTGACTACCATGGGATTGTTAAAAATAATGAAAACTGTGATGAAAATGCCCTCCAGTTATTCAAGAGTGCCACATTTCTTTCAGTTGTCATGTGTACCACTGCGCTGCAACTCTTGAAATCCACTTCTAACACGCTAGCAAAAATATTAAACGCTGTTGCATATTTATTTATGTCCTTTTAATGTTTGTCAGTAAAATATCCTGATCTTTAAAATAAAATTATGACAGAGCTCCTGTTAAGCAGAATGATTCAGCCGAGGCACCCCTTGACTTTGTTGAAGCTGCATACCGCTGCTTAAGAAAATGAACAAAGAACAATTGGACTTTAGTTGCTTATTTAGTTACAGCTACAGGTCAGTAAGCGTTATAAACACCATTCTGAAATCAACTGCAAATACAGAGCATTTGTTTACGACCATCCTCAGACTCTTCTCCGCCAAACCAATCAACATGCATTAATCATCCTTGCTGAGTTTTGCTTCTCTAACTTGACAACATGTCCATCCAATATCCTGACATCAGAAGATGAGGTGACTGAAATGTCAGAACAGTGTTTATTTTTAGGGCACAATGAGTTTCTCTATACACCATGCTAGATGAGAATGCTCTGTGGAAATTACTTAAATGTTAAAAAGGGGCAAATTATAGTATCCATGTACACATTTGAGTTCATGCAGAAATCGGTTGTGTATGAGAAATGTGAATTTCCCAACATCTTAACAGTGTTACACACATGTTCTTTATTTTTAGAATAATTACACTTTCATTGCCAAATAAAGGTGACAGTAAACTACACCTTTCAGTGTTATAATGGGTTAATTTCGTATTATTTGATATCACAAAGATTAATGTTTAATTTATATAGCCATTAACATCGCTATTATTATTATTATTGTTGTTGTTGTTGTTGTTGTTGTTGTTGTTATCACTTCCAGGAACATCTAAGTAAAATGTGTGCCCAGAAGCTTAATTAGATTTAGTTATAGAAATACTACTACCACTACTTCTAATATTCTAAATATTCTAATATACTTCTAAAATTGTAATAGCGACAATTTTTCTTCAGGTAGTTTTTAGACATTCTCTAACTCTTAAGTGGACACTGGAGCAAACAGAAATGTTTGTGTGTGTGTGTGTGTGTGTGTGTGTGTGTGTGTGTGTATTAGAGCTGTATCATTGTCAAATCAAAGGGAAGGCAAAGAGAAGTTCACTGAACCCGTTTTAACCATTTACCAATGATCATTTTCCACGCAAAGTGTGTCCCCTACTGCAGCCTGGCTTGGATGCAATACAGACGTTAGGAACTGGCAGGCTAACGTTTGCTTACTTGCATTCACTTATGTGATATGTGCTCATTTTTGGCCAAAATTTTCAATCTAATTTGCCCACAGAAAGCCTGTTAACAACAAAAATGTGATGCAGAATCAAGCAGCAATTTCGAACAACTTGTAGAATCACACGCCCCTGGTAAAAGGGAAATCCGCCAAAACGGCAGGGACTTGAAAGTTCACAGTTTTTCAGATGGCAGATACAATGACAAGTAATGTGAGCTGACAAGAAGAATGCAATTTTGTCTGCTAGGTCTCCTTAAATAAGTGCTCAGTGGGGTTCAGTCTGGGTGACTGACTTGAACAGTCAAGAACTTTCTGCTTCTTGGCTCTGTGAGACTCAGTAACTGCTTCAGAAGTGTTTGCCGGGTCACTAGTCTGCTGCTAGTTGAAGCACTGAGTAAAGTTGCTGCTGTTGAGTTTAATTTACCCTGCTGCTGCAGGAAACATCATCCAAACAGACACATCATCAAAAAGGCAGTGAGAGAGGTCCACTGGCACTTATATGTATATTAAAATCATATTTCACAAACAAGACTGTATGCTTTAGACTGCTTCCTTTTTTGTCTTATTATTTCTGTCCACAGGACCTTGTCCAATTATTGTGCAGGTTTTAAACCTTTTTTTTCCTTCTGATTTTTACCAGTAGTGTCTCTGATTTAGTCGTCTCTAATTCCACCTACTAGCTAGAACTCCCCCAGTCGCACAACACCACAAAGACTGGGAGGGTGAAGGTACATGTTTCCTCTGAGTCACATAAAGTCCCACTACATCTTTTCTAACTGAAGCTAATGCAGTCTCATTAGCTCATTTCACAAGACCACAAAATAGTACAGGAAATAAATAAACATATTTCTTTTTCATGAAATATTCGCCAAATATTCTGATTTCACAAGGCAGGCCCAATATTTAAAAAGGGGCAAATTATAATATCCATTTACACATTTGAGTTTAGGCAGAAACTGGTTGTGCATGAGAAAGGTGAATTTCCCAACATCTCAACAGTGTTACGCCCCTATCCTGCACACACATGCAATTATGATCTTTACTGTTAGAATAATTACACTTTCATTGCCAAATATAGATGACAGTATACTACACCTTTCAGTGTTATCTCTTTCCCAGTAGTGTCTCTGATTTAGTTGTCTCCGATTCCACCTACTAGCTAGGACCTCCCCCAATCACACGGCGGCACCAAGCATGGGAGGGTGAAGGTACATGTTTCCTCTGAGTCACATATAGTCTAACTGAATCTGATGCAACCTCATTAGCTCATTTCAGAAGAGCAGAAAATAAGAATACAGAAAATAAATACATTTCTTTTTGTGTTATAAATATTAGCGATGTGCATGAGCACTCATGTACTTGGTTAATCATTTGAGGTGCCAGTATTTTAATACTGAAATCATTATTCAGATATTTCTTTTATCATGAGAACACTGAAAGAATAAACAGAACAACAGTTCAGTAAACCATAACATTTATATTTTAACCGTGATGGTTTTGCTCAAAAGTAAGTATATTAAATCATACATGAGCTCCTTGGCGTGATTGAGTTACCAAGGACACGCTGTTAAAGGCATGACTGGGATCAAAAAATGACGTAGATTTATTGCTAACCAGACTAAAAAAGTTACTCCAGCTGATGTCAGCTGGTTTGAGAGGCTCCTCAGAATTACTAACATGTTGACACATTGCCCACTGAGGTAAAAACACTTCATCCAGCATAAACATGTTAGCTTATCCGAGGCAGCCTCCAGGACTCATCCAGTATGAAAAATACTAAGACATTCACTCCTCAACATTTGAGCACATTCTTAATATTTGTAGCATTATATTGAAAAAGAAACATTTATTTTTAAATAAGTAACCCTGCTTTCACCATCCTCCATCTGTACAATGTGATTTTCTTTGACACATTTATTGTTTAAATTGTTCAATAACCTTTGGTCACCAAAATGTAGCAATTAAACAGTAACTAAATATGGCTGTAAAAACCTTCTTTATGATCTTTCATTCAAAATATTAAGAAATCTAACCTTTATTTGAAATACAATTATTTAAAAAAAAAAAAATCTTATCATGAAATAAATATTTTTCATAATTATTGGCAGCTTTCTTTTAATAACACCCCTGAGTATTCAACTGAAAGAGAGCTATCTTTCTTCTCATGTTTACCAAGAGTGCCAGTGGGTGTGAAGGGCACTGTATGTGGAAATACAAACCCTTGAATTAAAGCTGACAGTTTAGCTTCATAGCAGTTCAGCCTCCGAGTTATTTTATATTAAATGGGCTGGTTTGCATAGCCAGAACACCCAAACTTGTCACTGTCCTTGTACTTACAGACTGCGCTGTATAAATTCAGTCAGGTAGAGACAAGAGCGTCTGAGTTATCGCCTGATGTATCTTCTCATGCATACTGACCACATTACTTATCTTTACTGAACCTTGTCCGGGAACATTTTTTGGGTCATTCACAATTGACCTTGAGATTGTCCGTAATTAGACAGAACAGATGTGTGTAATCTGAATGAGCGGTGCTTATATTTAATTCAGTTGAGTGTTGCGTTACAATAGAAGACAGAAATTATTCTCACACGCCTTGCTGAGGGAAACAGAAGGTTATGAGGACCAGGGAAGTGTCATGGCATTTTGAAGGGCTCTCAGTCTGCTCCAGAGGTGTACAAGCAGCATTCCCCACTGAAGACCCCCTTCCTTGAGGGTCATGGTTATATTCTGTGCCTTCTGTCACTCCAGGCTAAAACTAAGCACCCAAAAAAGGAGTCCAAGTAATTCATGAGCAGAATAAAACTCAGCATTATTATTTCAAGTCCTTGGTTTGTTGTGCTGCACCGAGTTTGATATACTAAGCTCTTTGATGGTGCTTACACTATGCTTTTGAAAGATTCATGAGGGGCTGTTGTTGTTTGTATGCTTTTAGGGCTAGAGAGGGGTCATTCTGTGTCAGTTCACCTAAAGAAGTGGATTTCAACAGCAGCTAGATACACAGATTTGTTTGAGGATGCAAAGTGATTACAGAAGGCTCTCTGTGAGCATTTGTTTGTCTAAAATTGTTCACTGGATGTCTGTGCAGAAAAATAGCGACGGCATAATCCAGCATGGGAAAGCAGGTCATTGAATAAACTGTTGTCCTTCTTCCACAGCGTAGTCATAATACCTTGTAGTCAGACATTATTGATTTTTAATTTCATGCAGATCGATAGCTTGAAAGCCTAATGCAGATGTGCTGTGGCATGCCATTCTGCCAGTGTTAATGCCTCTGTCAACTTATCATAATACAACCACAGTTGTTTATTTCAGTTAATGTGGCAGGTTTATTCAAGAATCGAATTCCAGTGAACTATTCTGGTCTTAAATTATGTTTCTGACTGGTTTATGAAACAATGCCTCTTTATTAGGTATACTGGTTGACATTTTTCTTAAAGCATGAATTTTGTTATAACTTTTATACCAGTATACCGTAGTTAAGCAGATAAGGCAACATAAAGACATGCCATGGTTAGTCCGCTCAGCTGAACGGCCCAGTCAGAATGAAAACACTGCGGTCCCTCACCTCCCGCTGTGTAAGGCACAATATAAATTGCAGTGTGAGGTCCAGATTGTGGTTGAAGGAGCCAGCATAAGAGAGAGGAAGGAGCAGTCTGTCTCTTGTGGTTACCCATTAGCCTAGCACTGAGACAAGCCCACTTGCCGGGCTTCTGTTTCCACTCACACTGCTTGTGGCGCCGTCTCTCTCGCCCAGCTGTGTCAGGCCACAGTCTCTGAGCCTGATCCCCAAAGCAAGCCAGAAGCCTCCACAGCGACTCAGCTACTGCTGATATTGTGAATGACTTTCTTTTTTGGGGGGGGGGGAATTTTCCAGATTCCAGCAGTGTCTGACCATCATAGATGTAAGCATTAGTATCTTGGACAAGGATTCAGTGCTTGTACAAGAGGAAAAATCTAAAAGTGTGGTTTACAGCCTATGAAGTTATGACTCTCCATTAGACGTAAATATGTCTCTTGATACTGTTAGTTCAGCATCATACAAGTACTGTTGGTACTCATGGGGTACACCAAACAGTGTTTTGGGACATAATTTTTCCTGAAAGTGGTACTATATCACCCACTCCTGTTACTCCTGTTATATATATATTATATATTGGGTGAGCTCAGCAGAAATTTCAGCTCCTATTTTGCCGTCAGTGTTAATAAATTAAAGAGGCAAGAAGGCCTTATATACAGCAAGGGTTACACTCCTGAGCTTGCTGATGCATAACCCAGTGGCGTGAAAAGCAAAAGAGAAAATTCAATTAATGGATGAGCTTAAACATGCTGTTTTTCTTACTTTCCTCCTTTGGACTGCACACCTGAGGAGGGATTTTTGGTCTGTGTGTAGGCCACAATGGGGAATAAATGAGTCTTATCTGTGAATAAAGTAGTTTTATGGCTCATGGGTCACCGGCTCTGACCTGAGAGCTCCAAGTCTGAGAGAGGAATCTCCGGAGTGCTACAGCTTAGAGTGAAAAGGTCAAGCAGTCTTAGCTCTGCTGTGATGGGATGAACTTGGTATCGGTATGTTACCTGAGATAATGAGCCATGACTCGGCAAGGAGAAGCTGATGGAGTTACCCTGTGAATTGGGACATACATACACACACATATATGCAGGCAATGACATTATATCAGCGCACAGAGAAAACACCAGTGACGTGACTTTATAAAGTAATTAGTATGAATGATTAGATACTTTCACAGCCCATTCATCATACTCACAGATGAAAGCTCAGTGACCGGGGTGTTGGGTATTTAGCACTGAAATCAGTGGTTCAGCTCTAAGCCCGCTAAACACAGTAGCCTATTAAAGCATGCCTGTTTCAGGCCAGTGCATTTTGCTTCCTGTTCTCTCTCCACACTCACCCAGCATTTATTTCCACTGACACAAAGCCTATTGAGGTCGTCTGAGCTGTTAATTTATCCCGTCAGGCCTCACTGAATTACAAAATAGCACACAACCGACCACGTTTCAGTCCGTCTGCACGCATCTGGGCTTCCAGCGGAGACGTCATTGCTTTTTTCTTATTTATTGAAATCACTTCTGATATGTTTGATCTTATTTGTAGTGGTGGTCCTGCATAGAGGAGAGTGGTATTGATGTAGATGCTTTAGTTGTCAGTAGAGTGCCATCCTAGGAATTTTCAGCCCAGCGCACCCTTTGGTACCCCTGAGCAGCTGCTGTTTATCACTTGATCCAGCTCTGGGTAAAAGTTCTCTTCTCTGCTGCTCTGCAGGAACTGCATTTCCATGTGGGTGATTGATTGCAACCAGTGTGATCGTGACTGAGGAGAAAAATTAACTTTACCTCCAGATGAAAATAATTTTCACCGATTAAGTAGACTGCCCACAAGCATACATGCCTACTGATATAAAGAGAAATAAGGGAGAGTGGGGAACAACTTTTTTTTTTTAATAATTAAAAAGTATTTGAGCAAAATTAATATATTTTATATAAACCTGTTCTACAAAAGCGCCTACTGTCTGTAAACGATTGGACTGAAAGTAATATGGAAATAAAGTCCAGCCTAAATATATAAAATTATTGGAATCAGAATAAAAATGATTAGTGAAATGGGGCTATGTCAAAAATTAGGCAAATATGTTTATAACAAAGTAGAATTGCAAATATTAGCCCAATAAAGTAAAAACATGTTATATTTAATTGACAGTAGTATGTTTCAGAAAAGCCTTGCAGTGTGTGGGCTGTACTTTAATCTAGCTAGTTCTGGTTGTGTGTTGTTTATATACATCAAAATTCTGATGTATTACAGGCTCCAAGAGAATGATTCAAATAAGTTTTGACTTCCGTGACTGATACACTGAACATTACTTTAATGGTACCGGTCTTTGTTGTGAATCTTGTGAAATATTTGTCCAGTTGCTGTGAAAATTAATAGATAATGGTGCCAAGGTAATATAAGAAGATGAAGTACATTTTACTGAAAACTGTTTAATTACATTAAGATTCTGTGTTACTTCCTCCATGTTAGGTTGTGCCTTGCGCTTCCCTAGCATTTGATTTATTAGACACACACAGATGCAGACACCACAGCTTCAGTTAATAATGCAGTAAAAGTAACAGGCAGAATTACATATAATTAAAATCACTTCTTCTAAATGTAATTTCTTGTTTTTTTCTTTACCTGTAATTACCCTCATGAACATAAATGTTTCACGCTTTTTAGACCTTTATTGATCTTAGGCTTTAAGAGTGCAAGATTAACAGCTTCTCTCTTGCATTGATTTAGCTCTGCAAGTTGCATCCTGTAATTGGTCAGTTTTCTTGTCTTTTACAGGATATTCTATGTATCGCACGATTCCCAAGATTTGAAAATCTTCAGTTATATCGCCAGAGATGGGCAGAGCAATGTGTTCAGGTGCAATGTCTTCAAATCCAAAAAGAAGGTAAGTCACTCCTGAGTGCCTCTGTTAGATTATGCAGTAAATGGTTGAAAATTCACAAGGATGACAGAATCTGTAATTGAAACTCCATTTGGCAGTGAGTGAAGGTGACCGAGGAGACAGAATGCCTCTGTATATAGCCACTTTTGTGCATCTCTCTTTCTCTCTTGGCACTGAGGTACTCATTCATTCCCCTGCACATCCTTTCAACAATACATACACATGTGTCCCCAAAAATACACTACTTAAGTGTATACACAATACACACTTCCTTCTTACTTATTTTTTACACACTCTTTCTTTCTGGTCTCTTAAAAGTACTGGTACAGTACTGGTTTGTGACCCCTTTAGAATTTTCTACATTTCTGCATAAACCTGAAACATTTTCACACAAGTCCTAAAAGTAGACCATATGAATCAATTAGACAAATGAGACAAAATACATGGCCATTTAAGTATTGAGGAAAATGTTCCAGTATTGCCGAATCCTCTGTACAGAACAGCTTCAACTCTGGGATGTTGGTGGGTTTCCTCACTTGAGCAGGTCCTTCCACAACATTATGTTGGGTTGGGGTCAGGACTTTGACTTGTCCATTCCAAATCATTAACTTTATTCTTCTTAAACCATTCTTTGGTAGAATGACTTATGGGCTTAAGGTCGTTGTCTTGTCACCTTTCTCGTGAAATTCAGTTCATGGGCAGATGTCCTGACGTTTTCCTTTAGCATTCACTGGTATAATTCACTGCTTATTTAAATCAAAAGGTTCCGTCCACAAACATTTTTTTCCAATAGCCTTCTGGCTTATCCATGTGATCTTTAGCAAGCTATAGACAGGCAGCAAATTTCTTTTACGAGAGCACTGGCTTTCTCCTTGTAGCCCTGTCATGTTTGAACATCATTGTTGTTCACAGTTCTCCTGATGGTGGGCTCATGAACATTAGCATTTGTCAGTGTGAGAGGAGTTATCCTGTTTTCCTTTGTGGTCTCGAAGACTATTACACGCCTTGCTCTTAGAGTGATTTTTGGAGGTCGATCATTCCTGGGAAAGGTAACAATGGTCTTGAATTTCCTCTGTTTGTACACAATCTATCTCCAGCCTAATGTTCATCAACATCTCAGAAACCTCCTTTGTTCATGCCATGATACACTTCCACAAACATGCATGAAGATCAGATTCTTTAAACAAAACAGGGTGTCCGCTCACACCTACTTGTCATTCTGTTGGCTGAAAATGGCTGAATGTAATTTTACCTTCAAATTAACTGCAAATTCTAGATGTTCACATAGTTTTGCCACTCACAGATATGTAATATTGAAACACGTTTTACAACAGCATCAGTTGTAAAAAGTGCTGTATAAATAAAACTGAATGAAATTGAATTAATTTTCCTCAATAAAAAAATGACCAATTATACAAACAATCAAAGAAAATTAAATTATTAATTACTCAGTGTCAGTAATTTACAGGGCAGTTAATCTAACAACTAAGATTTCATGATCAGGTCTTTGAAGAAATGAAAGGTTTCGTTCTAAAATGCTGTCCATTTAGAACTGATATTAAAAGGAACAGCTGATATGTAAAGCTCTCTAATAAAAGTGGTATTAATCATCATGTAGCACTGATACTTCGTATATGTGCTAAGACCACTGCCAACAACATACAGTACATCATATTTAGAACAGTACATCAAATTACAGACCCCAGAACTTAACATAGGAACATCCGCTTCAGATCTTTAATCGCTATTGTGCACTGAGCACTCCATTCTGTCCAAAAAGAAATAAATAAATGAAACGGTATACGCACCGTTGCTTATCTGCAACTGCTTGTTCAGTTGTTCACTGTTCCACTCCCAACACTTTCTCAATTTCGCTGTTCAGTTACTTTGTTGCATTAAATCCAGAACAAGACCACATAAAATCATCATAGAAGACATACAGAAAAACAGTAAAGTCTCAAATTAACTGATGATGCTAATGTATGCGACCTCAGAAAATGTTACAGCCTAGTCTCTTTTCACCTTCTATCTCTCAGCTCAAAAACAGTCATTTAGTGAAGAGGAAGTAAGCTCTTATCAAATGTGATGACTTCATAAGTTATTTACTTCATGCCATTAACTATACATGAATAAAGTGTAAAAATGAACTTGAACTTGACGTTTATCGACATTCTCACTGCCATTTATTGGTATTCTCATCTGTGTGGTATAGCTGTGCTTTATACTGTATGTACTTTGTCATGTTCCATAGATTTAGATGCTAGATTTAGATTAACTACACATCTAAATCTAGCATCTAAATCATTGGCCTTCACCACTATAAGTCCCTACTTATTTAAACATTTCATTAGCGTTAACTTATATTTAATGACACTAAATAGTTAATGATATTAAATAAAGCAACATGCCATGCAGGAAGCCAACATGAAGAAGTTTAACTTTGTGTCATAATCTAATAGACTCTCAGTATTAGATGAAAAATCATTACCAAAACGTTAGTAATGTAAGCTTAAAAATCAGTATAACATATTGACAGAAACACCTGGCAAATGCTTGTCAGGTAGAGAAAACTCAATGTAAAAAAAAGGCAAAAATTTGCGAGACTGTGTCTATTACACACCATACTAGACATTAGTATGGCCCAAGCTTGCAGTCTACCAGATCTTCATGAACACTTCAACATTGATTGTATTGAAACTAAACTCTCAAGGGCATTAGATTCCCGAGACTGGACTTGGGAACCCATAGTGCATAATCAGATTCAGGATGACTTTGAAACGAATCGGGTGACTCTTAGATCCTGTGCTCCAGGAAGACACTGGTTTATGGAACACTATTAATTGTCCTTTCATTATCATGAGCTGTTAAATGCAGGTGGAACCCTGGGGAATCAATTACAGAGCATGAGCCAAAGAGCAGGAAGCAGGCCTGTGCATTTTAATAGCGTCTGATTGATACAGGCACGTCTAGGGTGAGACTACGAAGAAATGATGAAGCAGCAGCCAAAAACTGCACATCCTCTGCCTGGGTTCCTCTCTGCCAGGCCAGGCTGCTGTTATTGGCCAAAGCACTTTCCTCTTTTCATTCCATGTCCGCCTGAATAGCCACTGTTTTCTTCGATCCCTCAACGTCTGCAGGTTATGATTCAGGATAATCTTGGGTGTAGATTTGGATCACAGCCTTTTTTTTAAATCCCTGATTTGACTTGCAGTTGCTAAGTTGCTTATTAAAGATGGTGATCGGAGGCATGGAAGATTTATGAATTTTCCAATGTCAGTTTTTTTTCTGCTTGAGTGGTTAGTTTTATTTATAGGTATTAATCTTCACTATAATGCACTGATTTGGATCATGTGTTTGAGTTACAGCAGTGTCAGCTACACAACCTGAGTAGGAGTGCACATTTTCCTCAGCTTAACTCAGAATATTCAAGCTCGTCAGCCTTCTCTCGCTTCTCTATCCCTGTCGTTTCCTGATTAAATAGAAGGGTGACGTTTGTGGGCCTGGTAGTGATCACCCAGAATGGAAGATTTTTCATGTTAGTCTGTTTTAATTGGCTTATGATGAGACCCAGACGAATGTGTCTGGAGGACAGGTGTTTCAACTGAAATCCAGTTTCAGCTCAGCAGTGCATGTACTCACCAGAAATTGTTCAGGATTGCTCGGAGCCATGACTGCATCACTTGGAACCAGAATAACTGGAGATGTGGAAAACAACGTAGTATGCAGTGTCCTTTTCAAGAGTTTTTTCTGAAACTGATTTTTGACTGCACAATACACTTGGGCTACATTTGCACTTATTAAGGAAAATTAGGTTTTTATTAATAAGTCATTTTCAGAAAGAGTGGACACATTGTCGCAGCACTATCTCACCTCTAAAGAAAGTGGGGAAGGGTGAAAGTGATGGCAAGTCATTATGACACATGCACCTCCACTCATGTTCTCATTCAGACAGATGCACAATTTCAGCAGCCATTGATTGTTATGGCAGAAATATGACCATTTAAGAAAACAGTTTACACTGAAGTGCCCCGTTATTTTGTGCTGAGCTCCTTGAAACGTAATTGCCCTTCCAAGCTGGGAGTAGTGTCTGGCTCATTTCTTTCTCCAGCATCGCTGTTTGTTACAGTGAAGCACACTCAGTACTGTTCATAGGAACTGCACATTACCTGCTTAAATGTGTCTCCAGTAAGATGCCCATAGGGTCCCTACCCTGCAGGCGCAGAAGCATTCACACTGCAGTGAAGACAGTGTTGACTGCACTTGTTCCATTTTGCCAAACTTTCCCATTTTGGTTTTTTTTTTTTATAAAATTGGCTTTTGGGTCTGTGTGGTTTGTTTGTTTAATCTGTGTCTATATGTATTTATTTGAGGTGGGGGGGGTGGTAGGGGGGAGTGTATGTGCGTGTGTGTGTGTGTGTGTGTGTATGTGTGCGTGTGTGTGCGCGCGCATGTGCATGTTGTGTGTGTGTGTACACCGATCAACCATAACTTTAAAACCAGCTGCTTAATAGTCTTCATGTACAAAGTGGGCCCTCCGTGGATTGGACTGCTTTATCCAGCACATCCCACAGGTGCTCATTCGGATTAAGATCTTGGAAATTTGGTGGCCATGTCAACACATTTCTTTGTCCTGAACAGTTTTTGCTGGGTGGCAGAGTGCACTATCCTGCTGAAAGAGGCCACTGCCATTAGGGAATATCTTTGTCATGAAAAGGTGTATTTGATCTGCAGCAATGTTTAGGTAGATGGTACATGTCAACGTAACATCCACATGAATACCAGGACTCAAGATTTCCCAGCAGAGCATTGTACAGAGCATCACACAGCCTCCACCAGCTTGTCTTCTTCCCATAGTACATTCTGGTTCCACACACACCAGTGATTCATCAGATCAGGCCACCTTTTTTCATTGCTCAATGGTCCAGTTCTGAAGCTCACATACACATTGTAGGAGTTTTCTGTGGTGGACAGGGGTCAGCATAGGCTCTGGTCTGACAATTCTGCGGCTACCCAGCCCCATACACAGCAGGCTGTGGTCCACTGTGTGTTCTGACACCGTTATATCATAGTAGGGATGTCACGAATAACCGGTTTCACGATTAACCGCGATTTAAAACGGCACGGTTAATTAATCGTAAAGGTTCCTCAACACCGTGTTTCTGTTGGCACTCTTAAAAACGTAGATTATGACAGCGCTATCAACAGATTGGTGGGACTCGCCCAGAACAAAAACATTTCACCAACGGTGCACTTGTGCTAGAAACACACAGACAGTACAGTCAGCGAATGACGGCTCACTTGACCACACTACACAATGGCAGAGGAAAAAACTGAATACGCTTTATTTCCACCAAAGAAGCGATTGAAGTCTGCCCTATGGGAGTTTTTTGGATACCCCAAGAATACGATGGGTCACCTACGTGCAAAACGTGCCTCAAGAAAGTTGCAGCAATAGGAGGTAATACCTCGAACAACACAAACACGACCACCAAAAGGAAAGAGAACAGCCTGTCTGGGTTGTTACAGCAAATCACAGCAAACAAGAACATGTCAACAGCATCAGGAGGTGCAGTCACAGTGCCATCAGTCCAAGAAAGAATTGACTCTGAGGTGAAACTGTACTTGTCCCTCCCTACAGTCATTGCTGATAGTGACCCACTGGCTTGGTGGAAAGCACATGTGGGAGTAATGCCAATGCTTCAAAAGTGGCCAGAAAGTACCTTTGCATCCCTGCAACAAGCGTGCCGTCAGAAAGAGTGTTCAGCTCAAGTGGCCATATCCTGTCTCCTCAGCGGTCAAGACTGAGCACTGAGAATGTGAATATGCTCACATTTTTGCACTTTAATATAAACTGATAGAACTGAAGCAAGCACTCCAGACAAAAGAGCACTCCAGTCCTGCAGCCTTTGAATACTTTTTTTTTCAAATAGGGAAATTAGCTAATATATAAGCTTAAATTTGATTCTTAAGAAATAGACTTTGTTTATTTTTGTTTTCACTATGATGGATCACTGTTTACATTATTATTCATGTTTCAAAAGGCAGTATCCATTTCTTTATATTCCATTTATGCACTGTATTATTTGTTAATGGTTTTTGTGTCTTTTTTTAAAAAACACAGCCGTAAATAAAAGGTAAAAACCTCTAAAGAATGTGATTGTCTACATTGTGAAATTAACACCCTATATCATAGCCAGCATTTGTTTTTGTTTTTTCAGCAATTTGTACCACAGTAACTCTTCTTTGGGACTTAACCAGCCTTCGCTCCATGAGAGAGCTTTGGGCACCAGTGACCCTGTCACCAGATTATGAGTTATCCTTTGTTGGACCACTTTTAGTAGGTTCTAACTAAGAGTGGCCGGTATAAACGGTATACGGTAGAAACGATATGAATGTGGCCAATGGTAGAGATTTTGACTATACCGCCTACCGCGATAGCGCATGTTGATGATGTAATCAAGCTGCGCCTGTTTTGGTCGAAAGCATGGAGCTTACACGTGGGGAGGAGGAGGTGCTCGTAAAGAAGACCGGTGCGACGTCGGTCATATGGACCTCCACAAACGCTCCACAAATATGTGCAGCTTTATTTTTGTG
>JBBPCZ010000115.1:14499585-14524082 GCA_037974445.1 Brycinus macrolepidotus | reverse complement strand
ATATAAATTTTTCAGATTAATATTGCTCCAGAAAACTGTTCTCCATTATTACTGTGTGAACATGCTACACACAGTAATAATGCACCAGAAATATTGCACATGTTGCACGTGAAAGAAACATTGCACTTATCAGTCCAATACAACACAACAGTATAATGTAAAAAGTACACTATATAAATATTATATATATATATATATAGATATATAAATAGATAGATAGATAGGTTTGTTTTCTAAAGCAGTTTTTGCCATACTGCATCACATTCCTTTGTTACTCTGTTTCTCCACCCCAAATCAGCCCTGCCTGTCCTTCTAACCTTGTCCAGCCAAGTCAGTGTCTTGAGATTTGTAATTCGTAGTGTCTCGGGTTGTGCCGTCTTGTGTAAGATATTTTGAACCTTTAATTTCTTCTGCACAGTCTTTCTATTCCTGTTTTGAATGATTTATCGACTGATGGCTCTGCAGGTTGTCTCTAATGGAAATCCGAACTTTCTTTCCTTTGAATCCTGGAAGCTCCTGCATTAAATTTCCATAAAGCTCTTCAGTTTACATTAATGTAATGTATCACTAGCAGAACGCAATGTTCACTCTTGCCTTGTTTCAGATTCTTTTAAAAGGTGTGAAGCGCATTGCATAAGCATAGCTTGAAAATTCTTTGCATGTAGAGTTCATTTAAACTTTGAAGGTCTACTTCTGGTTTACTTTAGGATTAAATTTATGAAACACTGAACTTTGAAAAGTTTGCACATTGTATATGGTGAGATGTGTTTGCCTTCAGCATGAAATGTCATGTACTTCATAGGGGATGGGTATCTTGCATAAAATATTCAAATATGAATGTTTTAGGTGGTATTGCTTAACCCAGACTTGTCTTTTATTGTATTTCCTTTTTCACTTTAAGCACTTAAGTGCTGAGGGGTTAAATAGTGCCTGTTCAATCATTTCTAGCCATTTTGTGAAAGGACATAAAATATTGGGATATAAGTGATTTGTCTGGCAAATATAGTGATAATGTACTTTTATTAATTTGCTCATTCAAGTTTGTATGCAGACACATTTTCTGTCCTTGAACAGAAGGTACACTGATCATGTTGCATTCTTTAAACATGTTTGATTTAAACCCTTTAACACATATACTTTTACCTGGGAATGTAACGGTAATGAAACAAGAAGGGAATGAAAAGCACAGCTATAAGCTCGTCTGTGCACAGGTATATTAATGAATTGATCCATTCTTTTTATTTAAAATATTTGAAAAAAATCTAAGTAGGCTTTGCCTAAATAATTTTAAATGAAACATTTGAAAGCTTTTGGCCCAAATGCAGTTTAAACACCAGCATTGTTTTTTATCATTATTAACCGGTTACTTTTTAATGAGTTAGCCCATGCCAGACTTAGGATCTGAATTTAGTGGGGGGTTTTTTTTTATTTCAAATCATTTGAACATTTTATTTTAGAACTCCTGGTCAAAGTATCCCTATAATGTCCGTGGATTTAAATTTGAAAAGGACTGTGAACTCCGTTGCTACAACCTAGGTACAGTTTGCAGTGTTTGTCTTCTTAAGCATCATCCTTAAAAAAACAAACTAAGTTTTGTATAAATAATATTAAATGAAACATTTAAAAGCCTTTGGCCCAAATGCGGTTTGAACACCAGCATTGTTTTTTTATTATTATTAACCGCTTACTTTTTAATAAGTTCACCCATGCCAGACTTAGGATCTGAATTTAGTGGTTCTTTTTATTTGAAAATAGTTTGCAAACTTTATTTTAGACAAAAATAACTGCTTATCGTGTTATAAACTGAATGCTAGTGTAACAGTCTTGCACCGTCTTGTCTTGCTTTCTTCTGTCACTCCCTGGCTTTGTTTATATTTGTCACGTGTTTATGCTCTACTCTACGTGGTTTATGGTCTCTGGCTCCACCCTTGATCCTGTTCACCTGTTCTCTTATTTGTAACCCTGCCCTGTCTCACCTGTCTTTAATTTACCTGCATGTACTTATACCTGTCTTTGAGTTTGGTATTTGTCAGTCAGCTGTGGTATTTCCCGTGTTTCTACCCGTGTTTTTGATGGTGTTTCCTCTCATGTCTGCCCCTAGCTCTGTGTTTTCGCTGTTTGTGTTTCTTCATTTTGTTTGTTCGTGTTCAGTTCTTAGTTCATGTTTATTTCAACCGTGTTTTGTTTCATGCTTAATTAAGAGCACGTCTGCACATACGTCCGCCTACAGTCCTTCATGCCACACACATCACAGCTAGGAGACAAGCCTAGCCTGTCATTTTAATGTTTGTGCCACATCCAAGCTGGGGCAGCACGTGAGTTTGATTGAGTGGGCGACCAAGCCAGTTAGTAGTACAATATGAAGGCGGCCAAGCCTAGTACAATATGCAGGAAAATATCAGGACTCCTGATCAAAGTATCGTTGTCATGCTTATGTTTGTCAAAGTGTCATCCTTAAAAAAAATCAAACTAAAAAAAACTTTTGATAGAAAGTGTAACTGATGCATAAAACCACTTTGTTCTTTCAGGTTCACTTGCTGAAGGATCAGCTCTCAGCAGAAGCTGCAGCCAGGATTGAAGCTCAGGCACGTGTGCACCAACTGCTACTGCAGAACAAGGACCTTCTCCAGCACATCTCTCTGCTGGTCAAGCAGGTCCAGGAGTTGGAGCTCAAGCTGGCTGGTCACGGCTCGAGTGAGTTTACTTTCAGCTTTTCTGCTCTCTCAGCTATTCCTCATTCCATCATTCCATCTGTCAGGGATTCTCTCTTTTCATTATCTGCCTCATCCATCTCTGCCATATTCTCTCCCATCCAGATATCTCCAGCATGTCCGTTCTGCCTGTCTGAGACTGCCTCCACTCTGTTCCATTTCATTTCCTTTAAAGGGAGTGTGTCTTTATACCAGATGCATTGCTTTTGTCCAGTCAAATCAGAGCAGTCATTTATTTAGGTCAACAGTTCAGTCCTATTTAGTATTCATTAATATTTGAAAGATATTAAAATGTCAGACGGTTAAAGTGCAAGCGTAAATAATGCTCAGCCTCTGGAAACAAGAATGATAAATGCCTTTCGGACTGTACATCTCTTATTTCTCCTCTCATACACCAGTACAGTATCTTTCTTTTTGTGGTCCTCCACCTCTCTGTCACAGCCTCATCCCCTCTCGCATTTTTTTCATTTTCCTCATTTCCATCATGACCCATCAGGCTCCATTTAACACCTTTAAAGGCCGTCCAGCAGAGCATAGCCTCACCCGGGCTAGCCACCACCTCGCGATGCAATGTCCTGTACATTAGGCCAAAACACAATAAAATGCATTCATTTCCTGGTGTCCCAGAACAATACTTGCTTCTCAACCTTACTGTTGAGACACATTAGCCCACTGAAGTGTGAGCTTCTGGAGTTGATTGATTTCTTTCCTCAGTAAAGTGTTATGGGAAGTGTTATTGGAAAGTGTTATTCAGTCTAATTTGGGCTCTACTCTGTATGCTATTGAGCATGAGTATAAATCACAGTGAAATCAGTCGTATTTTCAAAATGTCATTGTTGCATTATCAAATGTAAAATTGTTATACAAAAGTAATATTAATATATAATATACTACAAAAAAATTGTCTATACTACTCCTTTCAATAAAATAGTTTTCTTATACTATTTTGTGTCTCTCCAGTGGGATCTCAGGACAGTCTGTTGGAGATCACATTCCGAGCTAACGTCCCCCCGGTCATCTGCGACCCCACCACCCCGCGGCCTGATGATGCCGTCCTACCATCGATGAACGACGGGACACACCTGTCTCTGCCCCTGGGCAGTCCTTTAGGTAGGGACCAGGCCTTGGTTAAGTTTGAGTGTTTTCGCTTTCTTCCGGGACCTCCCCAGCAAGAGCAGAGTCCCGACTCATCCTCACAGGAGGCGTCACCCTCATCCCGGGACGAGATTCTGGGCAGCCTGGAGCTGCTGAAGTTCCGCGAATCAGGTATTGCCTCTGAATACGAGTCCAACACAGACGAGAGTGACGAACGTGACAGCTGGGGGTTGCAAGACGAGAGCACCCTGCGCCTTCTGAACGTGCTCAACAGGCATGGCCCATCTGACTGCCTGGAAGATGAAATAGCGGTTTAGTGTGATAACGCGCTAATGGCTTAAATATAGCTGTGCTGAATGCTCGTCTGTATTGTAAAACACGAGAAAGACAAAAACTCATAGGGAGGCAGGTGTTTTAACCTTTTGTGGAGTTTTTGTGCGTTACATTATGCATCATAACTTCGTAAACCACGCTGTCCCAAAGCAGTGCTCTCTTGCTATGTTGACCAGTCAAGGTGGTGATAGACGGTGATGTGTGAACAGTAGAAACATGAGAGCAAGTTGTATCAGTCCATAATCCACTTGTTACTC
This sequence comes from Brycinus macrolepidotus, assembly GCA_037974445.1. Lineage (NCBI taxonomy): Eukaryota > Metazoa > Chordata > Actinopteri > Characiformes > Alestidae > Brycinus > Brycinus macrolepidotus. The sequence continues at coordinate 14,519,686 of JBBPCZ010000115.1, read as the reverse complement.
TCTGATCTCTCACAGTCTGTAAGAATTAGTCTGGTTATAAAGTATTCTCATACAATTATATTTTGCATAGAAGAATATACAGTATATGTACAGGACCAAAAAAGGCATTTTTACGTGCTTGTCTGAAACTGTATTATGTTAGTTTTACAACTCCTGTAGTTTTGTTACAGCGTAGAATAATGCATGTTTACCGTTTAATCGGCAAACACCCCTCTCCCGTTACTGTGGTCATTTGGTCACTTTTAAGCATCCAGAATGCAAACACTTGGATAACTCAAGTCAGATATGTACAAAAAAAAACATTTCTTTAATTGCGCATGACCCATTTGTACCATCCATGGAAGTTTTGGTTTGTATTAGAAAATGGAAGTTTAATTGTAGAACAGAAGCATATTCAGCTAATTACGCCCTGAGGGTAACAAGGCGTCAAAACTCTTCACATCAGGGATTCAAATTAGCTGGCTGTGTGAAAGCTTTATTAGCCCTCCTCCCCTGAATCTGCCCTTGTACCATTAGTAAGCATAAGTTCCATAGGTTCTCTGTCAAGGTTTTTTTTTCACAACTTGGTGTAGGAAATTTTGTGTGTGTGTAGCCCTCTTACCTCTAATATACCTGTGTTTCACTGAGAGCAATACATGTCTGTTACTCCTCTCACAAAAATGGCTCATTCACGTAAGGTTTGCCGTGGCATTTCACTCATTTAAACCGTGGCTGGTTGTTTAAGGGAAGGAGCAGAGTGTTGTGGTCCTGAGAGGCAGGCGTGTTGTGCAGTAGGGGACTCCGGAGAGGCAGGCGGCACTTTGAATTAGCAGTTCAAGGCTCTCTGAAAGTGATGAAGCTCATCCAACTTTTAATATCTGACCACATAAACTGGCCTCACCCCCACTTTAAAGCATGACACTTCTGGTTGAAGTTTTACTTATTTAATTGTATCTTTTGATAAAATAAAAATCAGTGAGAATCTGATTAAGGCAATTTAATATTTGCCTTTGATATAGATTGGTGGTAAAAAATAAAAAAAAAATCCGTTTGAACTAAGCAAGCCAGCGAGTTAAGTGTGCTTCACTGAAGCTGTTGGTTTTATTCTGATGTGAAGTAATTAAAAACATTATCAGTCTTTATGCGCCTGATTCTCCAGACACTGACATTTCTATTTGGGCTTGATAAGATCAGCGAAAGAACTGCCTCTGAACAATAAAAGTTTGTGCTAAATTAACTACAAGCAGAGATTTTTTTTTTTTTTGCTGGCAGGTAGGCAGTGATTTACTTTAATGTGAGCTTATAAAGCTGTCGCCGGCCAAGGTGAGCAAGCTGCTCTGTGACTAAGGGCCGACAGCTGTGCATCTTTATTGGCCTTCAGGGAAAGTGTAAAGGATATCTTTGCCATCTGTTATTTTCTGATCTACTACTGTATTTTCTGTCACGCCATGGCTCTGCTTCACACGCTGTGTCTTTCCAGCCATTCTCACACAGGTTGTGATTACTAGTAGGACTGTGTTGTCATGACAACTGAACGATGATAAGACATTTGAGTGATAGTGTTTGTGATTATTAATTGTGCAGAACAACCTTCAGTTCGTCATAATGTGCACAGGCTGTTAAGCAGAACATCTGTGGCTGCTCAGTGCATACAGTAAACGGTCCTGTGATTTATTAGGCTGCTCTATTGTATAATGCTCTCTGTGGAAAGAAATGATTGTAATGCAGCAGGCATACTGACTAATGGAATTCAATAATTGTTTTTTTTTTTCTCACAAATACTTAATTGCAGCGTCCATAACTGTGATCTCGAGTAATATAATTGTGTAGCCTAAGTAATATTTTTAGATGTTCTTGCACTACATTTCTGCTTGAGAGAGAACTTCTGATGGACTTTGTTTTTGTTTTTGAAGAGGAATGGAAAGGTTGTTTTTCCTGTTGTTTAATAGCCTCTGCTGTTTGAAAGCTAATCAGAGAGAGCGTGGGAGAGAAGGAAAAATCAGCATGAAAAGAGAATGAGAAAAAGGTTTGACTGACAACTCTTGATTACCTGTAACATTGAAAGTATGCTAAGCCCTTTGAGTTGAGATTCCAATTGAAAAGCCATATGTTTATCATTACGAATGCTGTAAAAGATTGATGTCTTGTGGGTTGCTTGGGGGCATTTAGAAGATAGAGTAAGTAGGTTTGAAAGCAATTAAAGGAAGCGTGGACTTTTTTCCCACAGTTTCTCTCATTAGTATTCACCTTAGTCATACTGTGCTTGAGAGAATCCCTGCAGAGAAAATCTAGTTACATCAGGGACTGTGTTCTCTACTGTCAGCATCGCTGTACCATAAAGGCAAGAGCAAGCGCCAATACTTCATAAATGCTTCTGAAGAAATTATAATGTGTACGTCTAGAGGGTCTAACTGTTTACTGTCATGGATGCACTGGAGAATCATGGTTTTATCCTCAGAGTTTTCACAGGGGTAACATTCTGGTGGCCCTGGACTGGCAGATTGGAATTGAAACACTGAATGAATGTGCCATTGTGTTGTAGCACAGCTGCCTTTTTTTGGAGAGAACTTTTCTTCTACAGATAGTGTACTGCGCTATTCTTCTTTTCAGTTGTCAGCCACCAGTGTGTAATTGAAACAAAATTTCATCCTCAACTAACATGAAATAAGCACACAGAAAATCCCTGCATGATAAGTGGCACAGACTGATAATAGATGGAGATCATTTAATGAATTATTGATTTGAAGTCAGATGAACTTGGAGGTGTTTGTCTGGTGTGTCTGGCAAGCTGCTGTCCCCCGTGGTTTTTGCCAGAGCTCTGTCTTGCTGGGCTAATGTAGTGCTGATTCTCAGTGTCTCCGTATTTGACCAGGGTATGCCTTTACCTATTCCAGATATTATTTGTAATACAGGAGAGGCTTGGGCAAGTCCCTTTCTCCATAATCTCATTATAAGCTGCAGATGGACTTCCCACTCTGACCTTTCAACACCTAGGGTCCAGACCTAGCTGCATTTCATCAAATGTCATAATGCAATTTCAGCCCTCATCCCCCATCCCCCACCCTGAGGACATGCAAGTTAAAGATTCATATCCAGAAAGAAGGTCAGAGTAAAATATTGATATCTGACCCAGCTTCACCCAACCTGAGCATACATTAGACCATTCATGACAGAGAAAATAGGTTCAGCTTTTTGTTCGACTTTCCTGTTCATGAGACAGACACATTTTCAGTCTTCGTAAGAACATAGCTACCTTAGTAGTCTAAGCCTTGTTTCCCTAAAACACAGTGGTGTAATGATCAGGCCTATAGGGTTAAACAGATATTATGCATGTAAATTCCTGACTTTGCAGTGATTCTGTTTAATACTTTGGAAATGATTCAGTGCATCATGGCGGGCATTTGTTTCATTATTTTTATATTTAAGAATATTGAACCTTGCTCAGCATATTTAGTTGTTTTCCCTGCACACCTGATCCAGCCAATTAATTATCCTTCCCTGCGATGAACTGGGTATGTAGCAGGAAGACACTAAAATGTGCAGGGGTGGGGGAGCTCCAGGACCAGTGATGGGGGTCTGTGCCATATAGGTGATTTATTTATACCAATTCATGTTAGTCCTAAATATATCCGAATATTCTTGGTCAGTCCTTTAGATTTTCTGCCCACCTGGGTCTCATCATAACCAGGAAATGGAAATTTATTTGCAGGTTAGGGGGATTTTTTTTAACTCATGTTGAGAATATTTTGTTCAGAGTTCAGTTTCATGTTCTCTTCTCTGCAACCTTATACTGTCCTTTAGTTTTGTTTTTTTTTGTATTTTAATAAATCTAATTGTGTTGACCAACATGGGTTGTCTAATATGGATTGTTCAAAGGGCCAGATTTTGGTCAGAGGAAAATGTGGCCATTATGTAAATCAGAGGTAGTGTGTGTACGGTGCTCCAAACTCAGTGACCCTTTTGTTTAATTGGGTTGACTAAGTGGTCAGTGGACCGTGTCTGAGTGTGCTTGTGTATCCCGTGGTGTTTTGAAGCCATGAACTCTGGGATTATCCCAATTCCTCGCCTGCGCCAGCATCTCATATGTATAATCACATCTTCTGTCTCTGCAAAGTATGATTCAGAAAGTCCAAACTTTTACATCAGCGAAAAGATAAAAAAAACAGTAAATGTCTTTGGGAGTGTAAGTGCACTTACTCTGTCAATTGTCTCTGACCTTGTTTTGTCTCAATAAAACTTTATTTCTTTCCTTCTCTTCTTCTTTCTTTTGTACAACTTTTTCACTATTATTCTTGGCTTTATATTTAATCCTCTTGAATATCTTTTTATTTAAAAGATGTGGAACAGATTGTGTTAATCTGAAATTAATATGTAGAATAGCACTCTATTTGATAGCACACACTGTAAATGGCAGTAGTGACTGGAGCAGTTGGGCATTTGAAATGCATCCGTATGCTGCCGTTATGGGTTAAAGGTTTATTTTCTTAATGTTGTTCATCTTGTGCCTCCCCTTCAGTGTTATACACTGAATCATAATCAGTGACCCTGTGAGAGAAGAGCATACCCAGTCCAGCTGCAGTTTGTTCCAGACGTTTCCCACCCACTGGGAGAGATCAGGAGCAGCCAGCAGCTTGTAAATAAGCCCGAAACAGGCCCTGTCAGACATACTACTGGCCTTGACTACTGTGTTGGAGCCTCTGCCTGATATTTTGAACCGTAGCCCAGAGCTGCATGTTTGTTTTGATGCCAGTGAGCCCTGTGGAGGAGGACTGGCATTGCTGATCATTGCTCTGCTTCTATAATTGGAGCTTGACAACATGATACACATTCATTCTCTGCCTGTCTCACTGTCTTACTGTCTCTCTCTCTGTCTTTCTCTCCGTCTCTCTCTTACTCTGCTTCCTGAACTGCTTAATCAGTCCTAAAAAGTTTTTTTTTTTTTGTTTAAAATGATGGTTCATTCAAAAATTTAATATGCATAATTTTATCCATATGCCAAATGTAGTAGATCTGTCAAGATATGTTTGGTGTTTGAAGTTTGCTTCTGTTGTTTTGTCATGGATTTACAAATCTAATTTATTTACAGTGTTAACTTATAGTAGATGTCCTGATTAGTGTGTCCAGAAGAGTTCTGAATGACATGGAATTTTCAGTGCTTTGTAGTATTGAAGTTATTCAGTATCATAAAGACATCATCAGTACCGTATTTTTGATACCCAGCACTAACCATAAAGTTTTGTGTACACTTTGAAGTACCATCACTGATATGCTGGGCGGCACGTGTTTGTCACCATATGCTTAAAAGGTTCAAGAAGTAAGTGGAAATTTATATGTTAATATACAGGTTCCCTCAGATTGTAAGTCTATAAAAGCATCTTCCAAATGAATGCAATGTAACAAACTGTATTAGGTTTCATTTTATACTGGAGCAGCTTCACAGCTGGTCATAGTCCTCTATGGCACAGCTTCTAAGTTCCAGTCCTATCATCAGTAAGTTGTTATGTGATCTCAAATAGACTTTTATGTGGCTTCTGACATAGTATGACAAAAGTACGAACAGCATTTGGGGTTCAGGATGATAACGAGAACATATCAGATAACTTTTTAACAGTATATTGTGTCAGAAACTACATTATTGCAAAACTTCTTATGCTCTCAGCAGTCAATTAGTCTTCAATATAAATTTAACTTTAATACTAGACAAAATGGGATTTCCTTAACTTGCCGGAAACACCAAATTAAAAAAGTAGACAAAAAGTACCATGAAAGTCAACAGAAGCGTGTGATTAACTTTTTTAAGACAATATTCAGAACAGCATGACATCATGACAGGCTCTAGTGAAGGAGCCCATAGACCCTGGCTTGTGTATTGTTGTGGTGTGGTGGACTCAGTCTCTCTGACTTGTATTACTAATCTATGACTTGAAGCAAATCTCAATGCATCAGAATTGCAAGCAAAGTTAGATAGAAGTACAGTCTTTTCAACAATGTGATTGGTTGTTTTTGTTGAATTCTCAGTTTCCTGATTCACTATTGTAGTTGGCAGCTTAAACTCATTTTGAAATGTTTGTGGTTATCTGATTTGTTTTATATGTTAAGCCTGTTTTCTGTCCATTTTTGTTTTCATCAGTAATAACAGGGCTGGGAAGATTTTTAATTTCTTTAGCACTACCTACTTGTCATGCAAGCAGGCGTTATCAGGATTGTTTGCTGTTAGGAAAAGATCCATTCTGAGGCTTTTAGTGATGCAAATGTTTCTCTAAGTCTGGCTCATCTATCCATCCAAATATTTTTTCCAGCAGTTCAGTGATTCATGTCAATTATCTGCATAGCCTACTGGGCTGTGGTACTAGTGTGCATTCCTGCTGACAAAATGGCATCAAAACATTTGAACATTTTGTTATTGGTCATAGACTGAGTTAAGATAATGGCAATACAGCTCCCTCTCTCATCCTTCAGCAAATTCACAGACAGCCATTCAGGGTAACAAGCTGAAAATAGTCTGTGTATACTAGAGCCATACTAATATCTGCTCCTTGGCTTCCTAAATGGCTCCTAACATGTTGAATTGTAGTCGAAATAGGATGTCAGGTTCGTTTTTTCAGCTATTCACATAGTGACGTTAGGCACATTTGTTTTCTTTTATTTTCCGCCTCCAATATATGGCCATGTGAGAGGTGCCAGCTAACAGTTTTTCATTGTGAATGACCTTGTTCTGTATGGGTAAGTGCTTTGTGTGCATTGTGAATGCATGGTTAAAAGTATATTGCAGCATATTTCGTTTGTATTCGCAATTTTTAAGACATGTCCTCTATGTCTCACTCAAATGCTTTCTGAGAAATAACACTGAGGTAAGAATATATCAGAAGACATCTGTATCATCTGTTCATTACCTTTTCACAGTGTCATTGTGGTTGGGCATTGTTGTGACCTTTAATTTGCATGTGTTGGTGCTTTTTTAATTTTGCTGTGCTCAAAAAAGTAGTGTTCTTCGTATCATAGCATTTGTATGATTGTCACTGGTGGAATTTCCTTTTTCATGCTTGATATAATTATTTCTTCCCATTAACCATTCAAAGTAGCGATCCTTTAAAGCCTGTAGATATGCTTCTTCTGCTCTGGAAGTCTTTACTGGCTAACTAGCAGACGTTACAGATTCATTGTATTGTTTTAGCACTTTCTGAACAAACACATTTGTTGACCTGTGTCCCCTATTCTCTGTCCACAGTTGACCAAAGCATGTTTGAGAATTCCAACGCCGCTGAGCAGCCGAAGCAAAGCTTGAAGCTCGGCAGCGTCTCCTCCAGCCCAGCTGGACAAAAGAGCGGCAGCAGCAGCCAGCATCTGAAGAACCTAGGCAAGGCTGTTGGAGCCAAGGTCAATGACCTGCTGCGCCGAAAAGACCCCAGCAGCCTGGGGGACATTGGGGTCACAGAGGTTAACAAGAACGTAGAGGCAGTATGGGCCAGCTTGGCTGAGATGGGCCATGGCACAACCGCTAACAGGTAATAATGCTCACACGCACTCGAGACCAGTGGTTTAATTGGCATTTAGGTGGCTCGGTCCTGCGTCATTCATAGGAACCAGTAATGTGAAAACAAGATAATTCAGCATGATTTAAGGTTGTTTTTGATATTCCCTGCTGTATCTTTGTTTTGCGTTTTGCAGGTGTGTCCATTTAGCAGCAGCTCCGTGACAAAAGAACGAACACAGCAATTACATAAGTTATCTAACTACTTATAAATCCATTCACATGAAATAGGTAAACTGTATGAGCACATGTTTGATTTAGCTACCACAGTGGTGACAGTTTTATCTGACTTTGCAAACTAGGCTAGAAACTTGCATCAGACTGCTATGAAATTGCTTCAGATGAAATGTTTCAACAAAGGAGAAAAAAACAGCAATATTCTAGGCTTTCTTGAGCCATAATGAACCTTATGTAGCAAGCTGAAACACAGAGAAACAGCAGGAAGCAGGAAGATAAGGGACAGGGCTAGGGGCTGTCTGTCAGTGTGGTTTATCACTTCAAATAGATAAATGGATTTCACAAAGACTGTATACTGTATACATTTGCATAAAATTATAGTACCAGAGCTCTGCTGTGGTGCGCTCCAGACCAGTTCAGCCTTGCTCAGAAGACACAATTACTTGGGAAAACAAGCATATCTGAATATGGACTCTGAGAAATCATTGAGTCAGTTATTCCAAAAGGCCTGATTGCGCTTGAGATGATTGCAATTATTTTCACTAATTATTTGATTTTACAAATGTGTTGTCACAACAAGCAGAGTGTGAATTAGGTGCATTTGCATCAGTTATGGTCGGTAAACAAATATCAAAGAGAAACCAAGACAGACATTCTCAGTGAAACATCCTGTTCAGAGAGTAGCAGCAAGTAACGTTTATTTGTTAGCTGAGTAGCTAGTGCACACATATATGAAATGTGTAAGCTATGTTCAGTTAACTACACATGATTCATTGTAACTACACATTTGTGTGCGTGTGTGCAGTGCAGTATGTTTGCACAACATTGTGTTATCTAAGTAATGATAGCTAGGAAGTAAGATAGCTAACGAGCCACCAATTTGACCACATTAAGCCTAATTAGTCAGCTAAAATTTAATGATTGTGATAAGCCTTACAAAATGCGCATTATAACTATTTTAAAATAGCAGCATCTTGAAATTTTTGGCATATAATGTATAATTCAAACAGAAAAATGTGAGGCTTAAAAATTCATGACAATACCTCCCCAAGCCCCAGATACAGTGAATGAATAAGTCAGTGGTGGCAAATAAGAATAAGGGCTTTCTTAAGCTTATTGTGTATGCTCAACTTGCATCTCTTCATGTTGATATTGTGGAGGCTGCTGCTGTGTTTTGCTTTGTCACCTTAATCTTTTTTACCTACTGCTTTACTTTGGAGATCTACTGTGTTACACAGTAGCACAGACACAGAGTTGCAGTGCTACATTGATCGGTCTGGTAGTTTCCCATAGAGGGTCATTCATTTTACCTAGTTTTATTTCTTACTGGTGCATCACATCATCTGTTTGTGGAGTAAATGCGAAAGCAGGAATGCAGAACGTGTGATGTGAGCAAGTCTCGCATCACTGGGGATGTGATTGACATCTCTTTGAGTGGAAAAAGCCTCTCAGTGAGAAATTTTTTCAGGCAGGCGTTCACAATATCCCTGAGTGAAACAGTGTCTTGCTATCATTATAAATGCCCCACAAGAGAGTGTGTGGGTGTGTGTGGTGGGGTTTTCTGTCTGGCTTGCAAACTTTGACGATCCTGACTTAATTGGCAGGCAAACAACTATATATGTGTGCTGTCTAATGAGCACGCATCTATCATTTGTGTGCTCCAAGCTTGCTTGTTAATTAGAACGTTGAACGAATGGGATCTCATAAGCCCATAGGTTTCCAAGTATAGTTGTTGTATGTGTCTTTGCATACCGATTACAAATAAGCAATTGACCATACTAGCAGCAAGCTGCTTCATGGATGTTATTAAAATTTATATCCACATCGGGCCACAACTAAAACCTCCAGTCATAAGCGCAAAAAGGAAGTGTTGTATTTAGAATAATAGAACTCATCACAACCTCTGAAAAAGGTCATTATTATAGTGATTTTTTAAAAGACCTTGAAATTGTTGGTTAGTTTTTCATATAAATCAGTCTACGCTTGAATAATGGTTTAGCCAATACTATGATTCAGCTCCAGCTTGTAATTTCAGCTATTTATCCTCTATCACAAAACAGGCACCTTAGCAGTGGTTTACATGCAGGTCAAAACCAACCCTTTTTTCTTTCAACAGAAGTTTATGACAAACTACAAACTTCCCTTCCTCAAAAAATCTTTAATTTACAACCACCAACCTCCTAGCTATCCAAAAATGGGGAATTTAAATTAATTAAATGAGATCTTAGCCATTCAGGAATCATCTTATGTCTAGAGGGGATGACTGAATATATACCATATAGCCAAAGGTAATTACTGAGTTCAGGTGTTCAGACACACTCTTTGTTAACTGGTGCATATAGTCAAGCACATAGCCATGCAATTTCCATAGACAAACACTGGCAGTAGATTGGGTCATATTTAAGACCTCTACTTTAAACCTGACACTTTAAACAAGGTGCCACCTTTGCTACAAGTCAGTTCACACAATTGTCCAGTCAACTGTAAGTGTTATTATTGTGAAATGGAAGGGTCTAAGAGCAGCAAACTCACAAAGCTGGGAGTAATCTTGTGCTTTTTGTCTCAACGTGACAAAGAGCCATTGACTGACATGCAAAATAGCCAACCACAAACCACTATATTTGTGTAATATGTAGGGGCAGGCAATTTTCATACTGGGCCTACAGCAAAAATACCTCAAACGAACACATGCATATGCACTAAAAACCTTACAAGGATATCTTGCTATCTCTGTGGGCAGTGCTCCTTGTAATATCAGCTTCTTAATCTCAATTACTAAACAAGGCAGGATCCAGAGCAGTTCTTTAGGTACAGCCTTTTTTTCAGCAATGAAAGTAAGAAAATGAGTTCAGTGTGTTCATCTACAATGTTTCTTCTGTTGTTTTCTCAGTCACATTTCCTTGGATTCATTCCCTCGTCTGGACCCGCCACCCCCGACCAGCAAGAAGCGCCTTCCTCGGGCTTTGAAGACCACTCAGGATATGATGATTTCCTCTGACCCTGTGGTAGCCTCCCCAGAAGTCTCTGACTCCTCCCTTCTATCCTCCCCAGATAAGAGCCGCCTAATCTCCACAGTCAAAGCCCAGGAGCAACCCCAGGCCTGCCCTGAAGAACCTGGTCCAGAGACCAAGAAACCATCAGGATCTAGCGTCACTTTGGAGTCCCAGGTAAAGGTTGAGAGCAGATCAGAGGTGAAAGGGCAACCCGTTGATATTGATGCTGGGCAGATGTCAGATGGGCTGAAGGAACTTGACGCTGCAAATGAAGACCAGTCTCAGCTGCTCGGCACCGTTCCTGACCTCATTCACAAGGACAACCTGGAGCTCAAGCAAAAACTGACCAGCGTGGAGATAAGAATGGCCTCCACACCGTGCCCAGGGAAGGGGGGCTGTCGCATCAGCCTGAGCGAGGGGGAGCTCCAGGAGAACGGTTCGGTAGACTACAAAAACTTCAAGAGAAGTTCCAGCATGGAGAACGAGGAACCTCACCCAGACCTGCTGTCATTTGAGTAGTTCCCTCTTGTATTGTCAGAGGACAGTGTCAGTATGTCATTCTCAAGCAACAACCCAGTCTTTACCCCAGATGTTCTAACTGAATAGCTCACCTATGAATGCTATTTGTTTGATTAGGGCTGATGGTCACTGATTTTACAGGCTGCATGCCTTGGGGGAACCAAGCAAAGCGGCTTTGTCCTTGTAATCTTTCTGTGAACCACATTGTATTTTCTATGAGTGCACTATAATGCATTTATTATGCCTGATTTTATAGCATATCACCACAGATATTATATTTTTAAGGCTCTAAATTCTTAAGAGGAAAAAAAAATCACTAATTTAGATATTTGAATCATTTTCTGTTCCTGTCAGAGTTTTTAGCCTTTTCAGAGATTGTATTAGTTTTATGTGTTTTGTACTAATAGATTATAATGGCATGCTCATCAGTAGAAACCAAAGTGAGTACATTTAACATGCTGTAATACCTCTAAAGCTGTTCCTGCACCCTTTATTATGTAAAATATACGGGCAGCTTTTTATGTTTTGTGATGCCTTGTTTCACTCCAAAGTCATTCAGTTTGCTTCCATCAAAACGACAAGCCTGCAAAACCTGGCTAAGCATAAAATAGCTGATGGTAGCGCTCTGTTTTGTGTTTTGACTATTTAATTTGACAGGGACCTATGCTTCTGCAGTCACGCAGAACATGCTGGAGGAATGAGAAGGACAGATGAGGAATGTAGGGGCCGAATTCCTGAAGAACAGAAGAGCCTTTGTCGAGGTCTTCACTCCTAAAAATCTCAAATAACCTGATCAATATACTACTACAGAATATGTACATGTACTCTAACTAATTTATAATATTCTGTACTCATTATGTGTTTATAATGTGCCTGTAGTCTTGTCTACCGGAAAAAAAATATTCTGATCATTTTTCTCCCTTAAAGTTAGTGTATTACCAAAGCAGGGCCCAGTAGCAGCAAGCCTGGTTCCTCTGACGATCCAGGAGGAAAAATAAAGTGGGACAGAATGACACGCTAGGTTGTCAGAGCTGGACAAGAAAGCTCAGAGCAGGTTTTAGAGGCGGTCGGAACTGCATGACAGCTCATAGGGTCTTACAGTGGCCGCGGGTTTGTCATGGCAATAATCGTCAAAGTGATGGCAGGTCTGTGGAATGGCACTAATGAGGCGTCTGCCAGCGGAAAGGTATCTGGATCTGCGGAATGTCATAACACAAATCACCGCTGACCTTTCGTGTGTGTAGGTAGCCTCTGACTCCCCCTGACCCTCTGAAGAGATGTTTTCAGTGACCGACAAATCTTTTCTTCAAAACAGACTAAAAACACCATCTAAAGTCCCAACAAGTAGGACATTAAAACTTACATAATGCTGTGGCTAACCACAAAAAAGCAACCACAGTTTAGGAGAGATGCAATAATTAGTCATTACAATATCTGGATACACTGAGTACACTGATCTTTATCAGGTTTCTGTAAATGAAGAGGAGTTGTGCAATTGCAGCAAGTAAAAAGTGGGTAAACAGAATGTCAGTTAAGTGCAAGATTGATGAAAAGCATTACATACTCATGTAATGCTTGAGTGTGATGCATTATTACTCATTTTAAGTATATCATGATGATGGAACTGTTCTATAAAGGTAACTTAAACATAAGCATCTTGTCATACACTTCATACATTTCAGGGTTTTTTTGGTTTTTTTTACATAAATGGCTTTTTTATTATTATTAAGAGTTACAATAAGGGCTTGGAGTTGATGGAGCTGTCAGGGAGCTCTCAGTGCAGATTTGAGAGAAGGAACTTAACTAGTGGATTGTAATCAGTAGATAACGGCTGTACTAATGCTGGCCACTCCTTGTATGTAGTATTGGGTCATAAAATGTGAAGTAAGTGTTTTTATGGAAAATTTTATGATGCCTTAATGATTTCTATGTATATTTGGTGAGGAAAAAAATCAATGAGATTTCTATTTTAGTCATAGTTTTGAAGATGATTTTTATACTGAGCTGTAATGAAATAATGGGAACTTATGAAAAAAAGAATTATTCTTTTTAATAGTGATTTACATAGTTTGCTGATTGTTCAGTGTTTGTAAACTGCCCGTTCCGTGTGGTCTAATCATTTTCACCGTACTCTGAAATGAAGGATGAAATGCTGAAGGAAAGACTCTGGTTTATGAAGGCTTTGTGGGCGCACTAAAATGTTGTAAGAGGACCTCAAGTGTTCAGGTTTTTGTATTAAATGCTTTTTTTAAGAGATACCCTGTGTGTTCATGATGCAATTTTACTAAATGTGTTTCAGAATGGGTGAAGCATCTCAGAGTTCTGGGTTTGTCTGCTAGAATCTCTGCGCTGTACTTTCTGGGTGCATCTGTCTCATATGTCCTGTCATCTCAATCCACAGAAACGTCGTTACTGCATCAAACACTTTGTGTTTTCCAAGGAACGCAACACTTGCATTGACTTTCACTTTGAAACGGGCGGCTGTGACAATATTCATAAATGTTTAAAAATACTCATTTTCATTTCACAATCACTCTTTCAAGCATGGTCACACAGCATAAAGCTTTTTTAAAACAAGTCTGTTTTATGTGTGTTTTTTTACTTTTTTCTTCTGCTTGTCAGGCTGAGTTACCCAGTCATCTCTGAAGGCATTCAGTGATAAATTCATTCAGAAAAGTTTTGAAACTGTTTTGTCATTTCAAACAGTCAGACCCAGTTGAAACACTTCCATCACATACAGTATCTTGACACACAGGATCATTTAAGGCTATACTAGTCAGCAATACTTAGTCAAAATTTTCAACACCTGCAGCTCAGAGAAGGTTTTTAACTTTTTCACGTTCTAAAATAACCCCAAAGACATCAAATAATCTGAATCTATTTTAAATTCTTTCAAGTAGCCCCCCTTGGCTTTCTCTCAAGCAGCTTCATGAAAATACATGGGCTGCTTCTCCAACACTGAAGTAGTTCAGTTTTTGCTCAGATCTTGTTTGCAGCTGAAAACATCTTGGGATGGCTTTAAAATTACATTTATTTTTTCTCATGCATTAAATCAAGAATTTAATTGTAAGGTTTCAAAATGTCTTTCTACTATTGGGAAAATTACATTCAGCTAGGTGTGTCCAATTTTTTGACTGGGATGCACTATGAAAAGGTGGCCTAAAAAATCTGAGTTGATTGAACTGCTAGTAAGTAATCAGAATTAGTTCTAGCTTATTTCAACTTAAGTGAAAATTATTTGGAAGCCAGTTTGCTAACGATAAGTTAACTTGTTTTACAGTGTGTGGAGGGTTTTAGTCTCTTGTGGAGACACATTACTACTCACTCATGTACAGTTGCATGCAAAGAAATGACGTTTTGTTGATTTTCCACATTAGAATAAGCCCACAGAGAAGACACTTAAATATGAATTTTTTCTAAAAATTTACTCCGCATATATATATATATATATATATATATATATATATACACACACAGAATATTTTAAAGTATAAAGTATATATATAACTTGTCACAGGCTGTGTTTTATGTCTGTCATTATGTTTACATTTCATAACTTACTATCACTCATTAGGGATGGTTTCATTTGCATAAGTGGGATCTTAAGTCTATTTGTGAGAAACTGAGCATGTAACCAGTCAGTTGTAATGGGTTGTAATGGATTTGGGTTGAACTTACTCAGCCCTGCAACACACAAAAATGTTGTATAATGGAAAGCATGAGCAGAAAATCCACTGATGAGAAGAACTGTTTGTAATTAATGCAGGTTTGGTAGAACTTCACACGGAGGTTCTTCACGAGAGCTTTAAATGGAGGAGGGCCATTGCTGAACTTCAGTAAATGTGAATCTGGAGAGCAGTAAAAGCACAGGCTCTAGAAAATCATCTGTAATGAAGCGTGAATGTTTGGAAAACGTGTATCAGCTTTTCCAGACAATACGGCCTTTGAGATGCACTCATTAAGCTCTAATGTGCCTCCAGTAAGAGAATGACATATTACAATAGCACGAGTGAATATTTGAAAATGCATTTTGATGAAACTGGAGTTAGCCTAACATTCGTCTTGCTCGGCTCTCTTCAGTAACTGGCAGACTCTCGGCCTATTTCAGGCATATCCTGTGTTTTACTGTGTCTCTCCCTCATGCACAGCGACCATGGCAGCTTGCGTCCTATTAATCACTGCCAACCAGACATCCTGTTTAGACTGAACAGATTTATGAGGGAGAGTTTTCCTCCTGCACAGTCAAGAAAAGGGAGAGATGAGAAGTTTATCTACAACCCCCGTCCTGGAGACTGTAATAATCAAAACTGCAGGAAACACTTCCATTTACAAAGCAGGGCAAACTGCGAAAGAAAAACTTTTTTATAGGTAGGCGGCGGTTCGAAATTACTCAGTGAATATTAGCATTAAATGTATGGAAACCCATTCCAATCAGATAGAGGAGAAGCAAAACTGCCTACAAATCTTTCCTCCTTCTCTTTTCTGGGAGCAGTATGTCAAAACTGATGACTTGCTGACTTAATATTCTGCAATAATGACATGGTGTCTGAAAAGAATGACTTACGACTTACTATGTGAAAATAAGGATTTGGAATCTTTAAAGTCTTACTATGCCAAAATATATTTCAACATTTTAATAACATTTAACTTTATCAGAATGTCACTCTAATAACTCATTTATTACTAATTCCAAGAGAATAAATCTTATATTTCAAGAAAATATTATACATGCAGCCATAAAAAAAAAGACCTCATCATTTTTTTTCTGGTTATTGCTTTTGTAATTTGTGGGAGTGTGTTTGTGTAAAATGTGCAGGTCATTATTGTTTTATACACTTTTGACCACACTTGATTCAAAATTCCAAACAAAAAATGTTTGAAGACAATGTAAAATAATACATATAAATAATGTATTATACCTTGGAAATGTTAAACTACACAACACTCTTACATTATTTTACAATTAAAATAGTGATGTTAAGTTCATAGTGTGTGCGTGTGTTAGCTCTGTTTCATCCCATCAGAAACTGAATCAGGAGTGAAGCTGCTGAAATACGGCACATAGAACAGCTGCTATACAAACACTACTGTACTTACAACACATATGGAGGCATTTCTTATTTTTTACACAGCTCGCACTGCAATAGTTCATAAAAGAATAGCAACCTGTGCATTTTACACACACACACACACACACACTGCCGCAAATTGTACAAACAGTGAACAGAAAAAAAGGAAAAAGTGGTCTCTTATTTTTTTCCATGGCAGTATATATATATATATATATAATGTCTTTAGACATACTAGGTCAAATAAGTCATGTCGATAAATATAGGCTTCCATAGACATGCATTGACTGACATTTCTTCCTTTACAACTGACCTTTTGCTGCTCCCTAGTATATGATTACTGTCTAACATTCCTATTTATATTCCATTTCAAATGACATATTTTCAAATGCTCTACCTTTAGTTACGGTTCAAATATGTATTTGACACGATTCAGGCTGATTAGGTACTTTTACAGTTTTCCCAGAAGTCATTTTCAATTATATCCACAAACTGAACGTTCCTTCTTCCATCTGCTCAGATAGAACAGTGCTGGTGGTCCTGTACATTTCTTCAAGAGCTGCAGAGAACACTGGTGACACTGTGAGAATGTAGGGTAGGGATTTCTTCCTCTGAACAATGTTTTGGGTCCTCTGATAAAGTGTTGTACATCTGAGCCACTGCCATAGTGATTATTTATAATGTTCAGTAACCAATTAAATTTAGTGCTCTATAACAGACTAATATGGGTCGTCCCTCTGAAGGACTTGTCCACATTAAGCATTCAGTCCAAACAACAGTCGCCAGTGCTGCATATCTTATATCCTGTGGCATGTGGTGTGAGCATTATAGGCGGGTATGCAAATTCAACACTACACTACTGTACAGACTGAAACGTCTGGCTGGGGAGATGTGTGCATCATATTTCTCCCTGTCCTACTCCAACATAGACAACTTTCACTTCAATAAAAATATTTTTTGCATACTGAAGTGCATACAGGTGTTAAGGGATACACTACAAATAAAAATTTAAGTTTGTATTTCTACGCTTTTCTATATTCAGACTCAAACTGAAACAACGCTCATTCCAAGCTACATGTCTCCTGGGTGTTGCTATCTAGGTAAGCTGTGATGAATATCCCATGCACTCAGGAAGTGCGGTGCAGATAAAAGTGTTCTGCACTCCAGAGCAGCGAGACTCTTTAAAAAGGAAAAGTATTTAAAGGGGGTTAAGTCCTTGTTGGGTTTCACGTCATACATTGGAAAAGAAGATGAGCACCTCGTTAATCATCTTTTCCAAGAAAGCGAGATAACGAGTTTTTGTGCATTTTAAATGCCGCTCCATTTGGCCTGCATCATTTGTGTCATTCTCCTTCTCCTATGATTAGAAGGGAAGTGGCGTGTGTCTTCATGAAAGCTAACTTTCTTCTCTTTCATAAACAGACCTGAGGGCAGACATGTACGGTCTCTTTTTCTACTACCTGAACTTACAAATCCTCTTACAAAATCAAGTAGGGCAGTTCTAATTGATATCTGTATCTTTCCTCTGGAAACGCCTGATGGAAACGGCGCCCGCTCCTCAAACCTCTTCTCCGTACATCCTCACCACTTTCCCTGTCCTTCACATTGTCTCAGTCACAGAGCACTTTGTTTTTGTCTGTTTTGATTTTCTCACATGGACTGACACTCGGCACTTCCATTTCACACTGCTGTCGGACTCAAAACACCCTGAGGTTTTATGATGAACGGGTCAAAACCCAGAAGTGTGGTTCTTGTCAGAAAAGCGGCTGTTGCGGAGACACGAGCAGTGTGTTCATGCAGAGTCATTCTCAGCCCATCTTCTCACAAACCTCAATAAGACCCCCAGCACTCCTCTTGCAATCTTTTCTGTGGCCTCACTCGTAATTCAGGATAGGATTTTGGAGGGACAGGATGATCATTCAGCAGTACGCTGCACTGCTGATAAATATTCACCGATGTCTCTTACTTATGTTCCAGCATACCTCTGCGGGGATGAAGGACGACAAAAGCTGTAGTTGTATTTCTCTTAGATTTGCGTTTAGCAGGGTGCTTTTATCCAGGGTAACTTACTGAAGTGTTTTGTAATCTACTGGGAAAAACATCTATGAGCAAGTACAACAGGCCTAAAGATGCCCCCAAGCTAAGAAAGTTCCAGAAATAGGAGGCAATGGTGGTACAAAAATTCATAGACACATAATACACAGAGATTACATTTTTTATTATTACTATTAAGAGATTTGTGTTCATTAAAATGGAGAGGTGAGTCAAAAGGTATTTGCAAAAGAGTGCTCTTTTGGAGGCTTGTCTATTGTAAACAAGCACCAAGAATTTGAATTGAGTGCAGGCAGCTACCAGAAGCCAGTGGAGGGAAGACAGAGGTGAGTGACATGAGTGAACTCTGGATGATTAAAGACGTTGTGCAGCTGCATCCTGGATTAGCTGCAAAGGCCAAACTGTGCAACAGTTGCAATAGTGAAGTCTTCGGATGACGAGGGACTGAACAAGCACCTGAGCAGAATCCCTGAAGAGAAAGGGTCTAATCATCCAGATGTTGTACAGAAGAATCTTGTATGATTTGTGCATTTTTGGATGATCAGTGAAGTCTGAAGAAGCTCACAAAGACAGCATGCTTTTCAGTGGCAGTATATCAACTCAGTCTTTCGGGGATTCAGTTTTAGATGACAGGCTGCTATCTATGAGGATGGATCAGCAAGTATGTGAAGTTGTGAATTAGAGGAGGAGGTGAGTGTCAGCCTGTTACAATTCCTGGTCACAATATTGCTTCTATGTGTCTGCTGCTGCTGTTTGGATGGTTACCTTTTCTGTGTCTGCGTTGCAGAATGTGGAGGCCCGTGATTAGCCACACGGGGACAGGAAGGCAAAACCTGGAGAGACTTTAAGGGCTCTCTTCCTTCTTATGTGGCCTCCAGCATGGCACTTGCGCAAGCTTTATTAGTCCCAGTCCCAAATGATGTCCAAACCCCTGTGGTCTTACTTTGGTAACCTTGACAACATACAGATTAATGAAACTTTAAGGGTCCTTAGTTTAAGTATTTGGGGCAGACTTGTGCAGTGTGTATTCTCTGCATGTACTGCAACAGGTGTACTGGCCATATATGTAATGATAAATATAATACATCTTAAAAACAATTAAATTAATAAACAAATGCATTTTTACCATGTTCACCAAGTTGATCAGAAAGCTGTAAACAAAACCATCACCTTCATCTTAAGGATTTTGGGTTATAAACCAATGCTGAGCCCTTGTATGCCCACGTAGTTACGCTCTGTAGGACCAAGAGCAAGTCATTCGACCTTGATAAACTTGTGTAAGCTTTTAGACTTTGTTAGACCTTATGCAACTTGGGAAAGTAGGAGGTGAAAACTTTCCCTTTTTAGTACCTTTTCACATGCTTACTAAACCACTTCATCTGAGTTTTAAATCATTATTAGTTTTGTAAGCTGATTTGGCAAAAGCTCATCTCTGAAGTTGGCCACTCTTTTTCTGCCTGACCCTAGACTGGGTCATAACACAGCCAAATAATTTGGACAGAAAAAGCCTCCAGAAAATATTACCAAGAGAGCAATACACATCCAAACTCCAAGGACTCATAAGTGCAATGGTTCTTTCATGTGCAATATTTCTAGTGCGTTATTACTGTGTGCAACATGTGCAATTTTCTAAAGCAATAATAATCTGAAGATGCCTACTGTGTACATACATATATATATACATACATATATACATATGTTTAAATATATATATATATATATATTAGGGCTGTCAGTAGATTAAAATATTTAATCGTGATTAATCGCATGTTTGCCATAGT
>JBBPCZ010000115.1:14483607-14499485 GCA_037974445.1 Brycinus macrolepidotus | reverse complement strand
TTTATATTGTACTGTTATATTGCATAGTTTTTATTCTATTGGTTATGCTACTTGTACTTCTTTTCTTGTACTGTCCACTTTGCTGCTGTAACAATACAAATTTCCCACCCGTGGGACTAATAAAGGGTTATCTTATCTTATTAAGAGGAAACAGAAGAGGACCAAACACTGAGCCTTGTGGGACACCAGCAAAGAGTCTTTTTTTTTTTCCCCCTGTGGTGTCCTGCAGCTTAGCAAGCAGAATGTGAAGCTGGATGCCATGATGTGCCAAACACCTTTGCTTTGCCAAGTGGCACTTTAACAGTATAAGCCCCTCTTGTTATCTAAAATTTTTATTTATTTATTTATTCATTCATTTGATTTATAATTAACCCAGATCAGACAGGGGTAGAGAAAATAGGGAAAGAACGAGGTACAAGTGAAAACAAAGAGAGAAGGAAAGGAGCCAATAGAGTGAAAGAAAACGGGGAAAGATAAAGAGGGGATCCAAACGAAATCTGCGTCATCGCTCCGAATACTGCTTCTGAAAAACAAGAACCAGCCACACAAACACAGAACAAGATACCAACCAACAGCAACACTGTAACAGAACAGAGCAACATATACACCTAGCGCAACACTGTAACAGCACAAAAGCATCATACACACCTTCGGCAACAATATAACAGCACAGAACAACATACACCTACGGTCAATGCTGTAACAGCGCACAGGAACCTGTGGTTCTGGGTAGTTTTGTTTGTATGTATATGCCTGTACCTGTGTGCATGTGTGTATGCGTGCGTACGCATGAACGTTTATGTGTAAGCGTGTATGTGGCTGCGTGTGTGTGCGAGTGGATGTGTGTGCTTGTGCGTTTATGTGTGTGTGTGTGTAAGTGTGTGCATGAGCGTGTGTGCATGAGCGTGTGTGCAAGTGTGTGCATATGTGTATGTGCGTGTATACGTGTGTGCCTCTGCCTATGGGCATGTATATGTGTGTATTTGTGTGTGTATGTGTGTGTGTGTGTGTGTGTGTGTGAGAGTAGTCGTGTGCTTGTGTTCACGTGTGTGTATACGCATGTGCATGTGCCTATGTGTATGTATATGTGTAAATGTGAGTGCACATGTAGTGTCTGAGTTTGTCATGGAATGTTTTGCAATGAGGGTGAGGGGCCACAACCACGCCGCCCCAGCGCCCAAGGGAGACCGAGCAGCTCCGGAGGCCTCAGGACCCCACGGCCCCATCAGAGGGTCGCACGCCCCAGGAGAGGCCATGTACCAGCCCCAAGAGGCGTAGGGGGAGGCCCCAGACATGGGCCCCCGCGACCGTGGGACAGGAGCCCCCAACGGCCCACGGCGGCAGCGCACCTGCCCCCGCCAGGAGCCGGCCACGCAGGTGCGGACAGAGCGCGGGACCCAAGCCCCGCATGCCTGCGTGCCCAGCAAAGAGTCTTAATGAAGTCAGTGTGGATCATCTCCATGTCACCTGATATTAGCACCACTCCTAGTAGGACACAAACCGATGCCAGTCTGTGAATCGAAAGCTAGTGAAGATAGACAGGAAGATATTGGGGATGACTGTGTCAAAGGCTGCTAAAAGGTTGAGAAGAATCAGTACTGATGACCATGTGGCTGATCAAGTTGGATTCCAAATAAGATCCAGATGTTAATAATACAGCATGTTCAAGATGTAAACATTGTTTATGTGAAAGCAAACAGAAAAGTAGACATGTGAAATAGTATTGCCATAGAATGACTTTCATAAGACAGAGTGTAATGAACAAATACTTCATGACATTGCTTGATTCTGGTGTCAAATCTTCAAGGCCATCCATATGTCATTTAATCTTCTTAGCCAAAACAGATGGATATATTCCTGGAGTAGCAGAAAAGGACATGCATAAACTTACCAAGAGATTATCATGATGTCTCTCAGGCCATATAATTGACTGGTCTTACTTTCCTGAAATGCTGACTGCAGGACCAGCCAATACGAGTAGATAAATAAGCAGATAAAGTGCCAGAGCTGATCTGATAAGCAGCTATACCCAGCCTAAGACGAGCTTTGAGACCCACAGATATGTACACAGTCACAATAGGTCCCTCGCTTTGTAATAATCAATATCAGAGAAGCCAGAGCCCTGCACAGATTTCCATCAGTGGTGGTGTGACCTCTGAAGCTCCAGAGAAGAAAGACAGCGGAGAGGGATGAGTCCTGTTCCAGTCAACTGAGCAACAGTCTCAACAGTCGTATTGATCAGGAGTGCATGCTCATTGTTGTAAATAAGGTGAATGCTCAATATAGAACCATTTCCTAGCAGAACCTGGCATTCTTAGTGGAGCTCCTCTCCAGAAGGTTTGCATGACTGTGATATCACGCAATTCTCTGAGCCTGGCTGATGCGATCTTTTTGTGCCATTATGAGGTCCTCCCAAAGAGGGCCACCTCTGTTTTCACCTTTCACCACATTACCGCCACAAAGGAAATACGAGGCAATGAAATCCAGCAACAAAGCAGATGGTTGCTCTGGTGCTAGCAATATGGCTTAGCCACTGTTTTAAAGATCTTTCTTCACTCTTATTCTATAGCTTCAGGTTCTGCGTAAGCTTATTCTTTGACGGTGTGTTTGTCTGAGCTAACAGACATTTGCAAAAGCCAAAGCAGTCAGAAGATACGTGATATGCCAGATATGCCAAATTTAACACAACATGATCCAGGAGCAGCTAAATATTAAAGACAAGCACTCCTGCTTTAGGGCATGTTTCACATTCTTTTAACAGTGTCAAAATCAGCATCAATTTAAAAATAAAATGCACAATTTTTTAGGGTTCATTTTAATTTTTGGTCAGTAAAATGCTGTAGATTATGGGTTCACAGTCCCAGACCTGGTGACCCAACTTTGGTGTTTGTCTCATCTAGCACTCCTGATTCAACTCTTTAATTAATTAACCAGCTTCCGATGGGCTGGATCAGGAGTGAAAAGTAGGGAAAACCACAAAATTGTGAGAGTATGGGGCAGCCAGGACTGGGATTGGGAAATGTAAATGTTGAAGCGCCAACACAGCATATGACGGCGGCACTGCTCAGGAAGCAAACTGTCCATCTGTAGCCATGGTGACATCGGCTTCCTGCTTTCCGCTGGAGAGTGGCAAAGGCATCTCACAGTATTCATGAACTTACCTTTAATTAGACATGCCTTCCACAGCCGTACATGTTACTTCATATGGACTGACGTTCTACAATGAGGACTGATTTTCTTATCTTCACAAAGGGCACTTATGAAGCACTTGTGAAGATACAGGCTATGCATGATCTTGGCTTGCATCTAGATTGGACTCCAGAACTTACAGCTGTAAGCTTTGTGCTTTATACAACCAAATTTACTTCAATTACTCTGTCATTGTAAAAGATGCTTCCATTGGTTGGAAAGATCTTAGGAAATTTAAGACAGTTTCCCAAGAAGAATGGACAAACTGAACAAGAGTGCTGCAAAAAGTTAAGTCACAGATTTTGTTTAACACATTTATTTATGCTTATTAATACATACTAATACATAGTGCAAAATCCAAAGTCACGAGTTATTGTGTGTAGCACTTTCTGAAATCATCCACCAATATTTAGCTCAGTCTTGGCTCCTTGAGCCTGACAGTGCGTGTCTCTGGAGGCAGTTTGCTTGCCAGAAATCCCCTTAATCTAGAAGAAAACAACTATAATAAAGGGTTGGTTGGTGCGTGAGAGCATGTTTGTCCCAGCTTTAGGATCAATGTGGCAGGTGTTTGTTCAGATGTGTGATAATCCGCAGGTGTAGCTAGAGTGTTTAAGGCTGAAAGTATTGGCCGGGTGCAGAGCATGACGTTAGCAGTGAATAGGTGCTCAAATAAGCGACAGGAAACATCTGACCCAAAATGATTCCTGCATTCCACTCTCTCCTCAGCCGTTTCTACTTGTGCACACAATCGAGCGCACAGACAAGTTTGTGCAGTCATGCCTGAGTTTGGAGGAGAAGAACAGAAGGTTGCCAGGTACTGCACATTCAAATTATCTTTTGCATTCTCCATAGGCCCAGTTTTCTCCAGCAAACTTTCATGTAATTTATGAGAAACAGATAAGGTTTTTATGTGTTACGATACAGTGTCAATGCAGATGCTGAGAGTGATTGTATATCCACGGACAGACCAGACATTCACAACTTCTTGTATTAAAATTGCTGTAAAATGTGGAGCACATAAACAGACATATATGTTGTTCTACAGGCAAGCAGGGGGCCGGTAATAAAGAGACTCTACAGGGAAGTGTCTGGACTGCATTCCTGGCCAGTAATGAACCCACAAAACATGATGGCAAGCATAGGGAGAGTGGGGTTACAATTTATGCGAAGTGGGGCCACCACGAATTGGACTAGTTTGTCCAGCACATCCCACAGACTGAGAACAGTCCTGAACATTTTTTGCAGCGTGGCAGGGCTCATTATCCGGCTGAAAGAAGCCACTGCCATTAGGGAATACTGTTGCCATTAAGGGATGTATACTTTGTCTGCAGTGTTGTTTAGGTAGGTGGTACATGTCAAAGTAATATCCACATGAATGCCAGGATCCAGGGTTTCACACTGCTTCCAACTGCTTGCCTTCTTCCCATAGTGCATCGTGGTGCCATCTCTTCCCGGGTAAATGATGCACACAAACTTGGTTGTCAACATGATGTAAATGTGATTCATGAGACCAGGCCAAGTTCTTCCATCTCTACATGATTCAGATCTGATACTCATGTGTAGATTGTAGGCACTTTGAATAGTGGACAGAGGTCAGCATGGGCACTCTGACAGGTCTGCAGCTACAAAGCCTCAGACACAGCAAGCTGCAATCCACTGTTTTCTACACCTTTCTATCACAGCCAGCTTTAACTTTTTTTTCCAGCATTTTGTGCTACAGTAGCTCTTCCGTGGGATCTGACCCCGTCACCGGTTGTCCTTCCTTAGACCACTTTTGGTAAGTACTAACCACTGCATACCAGGAACACCCCACAAGATTTGGAAAAGCCCTGACCTAATCATCTCGTCATCACCATCTGGCTCTTCTCAAAGTCATTCAGATGTAAACACCAATTTTTCCTGCTTCAGACACATCAACTTCAAGATCTGACTGTTCACTTGCTGCCTAATATATCCCACCCTTGACAGGTGCCATTGTTACAAGATAATCAATATTATTCACTTCAGCTTTCAGGGGGTTTAACGTTGTGGTTGATCTGTGTATGTCCTCCGTGTCGCTTTCCCCTTTTGAATGCTAGTGCTGCCCCCAAATGACAGTAAAAAGACACTACACTTTAGTGAGTGGACATCCGCACGGTTGAATGGCCTACCGCTGTCATAGACAAGACATTTCAGTTCCCTACTGACAAACTCTAAACAATACCCTAACATTTTTCTAATTAGTTTTTTAAAGTTGCTTTCTGAATCATATTGTGGCTTCAAGGTTGAAGTTAAGCGTGCATTGTAAGAGTGAGCTTTGAAATAAGCTTTTAAGGTGCTCAATACAAATTCTTGATGTTTGAGCACTGAATAAAAAATATTCTATTATGAGCCCAAGGCCTATTAAACATGGGTGAGATCGTTCTGCTGTGAAGATGGTGATGATGTGCAGTGAATTTCAAACTCAAGTAATTATACATAAAGCCAACGGGGTAGTTATTGACATTTTATTGTGAGAAACATGACCATCACTCATTCATTCGAGAGTTGTGCGACACAAAAACATGGGCTTCACCGGTCTATGGTTCACGTACAATCTGTTCTGATGAGTTTTCCCACATGCACTGTAGCTCTGATTTTAAAACACAGAGCAAATCATTGGAAAACAGCTGTGGATCACAACATTTCTCTCGTTGACCTTATGGCTACAGTCCTTTTGGGGAACCCAATTCTGTTTATTACAACATATATAACAAAATAAAATGCATGTTCACATTCAAATCTACATTGTTCATTTGGTTAACCTTCTACTTTGTAACAGCTTCAAATTCCAAGTTTTCTACCTCACACAGAACTCTATGTGGGCTTTAAAGCAGAACACAGAACAGAACACACTCTTTCTCCCATCTTATCCAGTCTTTCCTGCAACAGTCTATAGTGCACTGGAACAGGTATGACATACAAAAAGGAAGGCAATGGTGAAACACGTGATTGTCTGAATATACAGAAACTAAAGGAATCTCAAAAGAATGGTGACTACAAATGCATGGCAATCATACAATATCTACAAGCTCACATTACATTTTTGTCATTGTGCCTGTTAGTTGAGAGTGTTCGTGATCACTGCAATTAAATCTCATTTTAGTAATTGGTCTCTTAATAATAAGCTGTGTGAGTCAATCAGGCTGCGTCTCAGGTGGCTCCCTGCTCCCTACTGTGCTATGCAGGAATTAAATATTGGCTCCTACCCCCAAATTGTGCATAATATATCTAACAAATTGCCAAATTGGGATTCATTCATGTGTGCACACACTGGGCAAACTGTGCATTTTTTAGTGTAGAAACCAGAATTTGAGGCAGAAATTGACTTTTGGGAAAGCATCATATCCTAAAGGTATATAAATTGTAAGATTTTCCCCAAGAATTGTGTCAAGACTGCAATTCCTGCATGCAATGATATTTATGGACCATTTTTATACATAACAAACTAGAAAACAAATCTGTATCAAATAACAGAAAATATTTGTGAATTATATAGTTGTATGCAACACTTTGAACAACTTTAGTCAAATTACATGTTTTATCAAATTTCTAAGTGAAAATAAGGGAACACATTCTCTAGAGGGAATAAACTTAATTATCAAAATTTTCCATTTCTATTTATTTGCTGTGTTCAACATATTTGGAAAAAAAACTGAAGCTTGAATTATAAAAATGTGCCAAAACCTTTGCATAGGCCATATTCTATGCACAGTAATTGTGTATTAAAATGTGCTGAGGTGTGTTCTCTGCAGATGTGTACTTATTACTTATTTTTGTATATGATGTGTGCACTCACACACACACACACACACACGCACACACGCACACACGCACACACGCACACACGCACACACACGCACACACGCACACACACGCACACACACGCACACACACGCACGTCTCCATTTGGTTCTCACACTTTTGTGTCTGCCTGATCATCTACTGAGTCACCAGTGAAACCAGTCTGATTTGATCAAATAGCCAGAATCCCACATCATTAAACCACATATCATAATATGTAAAGTGGAGTGGGCTACTGTCTGGGTAGTCCAACCTAATCATCTCTTGTTAATCTGCAAGCATAAGAACATCCTGTTCTGTGTCTGTTCAATATAGATATATGATGGATAATTATAATATAACCTAAAGTCCATACATTACATAGAAGCTATGTGACTGTTGAACAGAAGAAAGGTGAACAGCCTCAGTCTTTGCTTTGTAAACTTCATACACACGTACAGGTTTTTCACAGCACCTATGAGCGCCCTGTCAGCATATATCCACCCCTAAAACCTCCTGATCAGGCCAACTTCAACATTGTTAGCAGTGTGAGATCCAATGGGCCTCTGCCCAAGGAGCTAATGAACACCCAGTTAACTCAGTTATGAGTGCCTTTCTTTTCACTCTGAAATTTTTTGAAACACAAAGACAAGCCCATTAAAACTAGTCCCCGAACGGGCCCTGAAATCTGGAGTAGAAACAATCGCATGATCTCAAAGCGCTTCATTATTGAGTAGAAAACCCGAAGGTGAGAGAGGGGGAAGCCAATAGCTGCTGCCAAGCCAAAAATTCATTTGAGCTGGCAGCTTTGTTCAGCAACCTTTCTGAAGAGATCAAGCAGTAAAGGGCATTCTGCTCCCACGACTGGGTGCGTGTCCACACCCCGTGGCTTTTCCTTCAAGACTTTCCTCTTTCGCACAAGATACAGCATAAAGGCCGGAAGAACCCCATCACCCTCTCTCCCTCTCTCCCCCTGCTCAGGTTGACAGCCAGCCAGTTTTAGTATTCCAGAACTGAAGCAGCTGTGTCTGAAGCTCAGTGCAACACTTCTCAGAGTAAATAAATAACCAAGCAAATAAAGATGTAAATGAATCCACAGTACAATCTTCTCAGCAGCCCCAGGTCATTTTTTGCTGCTGACTCCTAACAGTTGGTGCAATTCAGATTTTTGGCACTTTTTCATAGTTGTTAACTTCACAATTTTACAGTGTGGTGTAACGAGTTCTCTGAGAAGGCGAGGTGGCTTACTTTTGTGCTTTTTCTTCCCGACAGCCACCAGATGCCAGTAATAGATAAAGACCCTTCATGGGGAACCATTTTCAGTGCTCCCTAGGGACAAAACAAGGGCCTTTTGTAATTTTCTCTGCATAGTTTCAACACCATCACGTCAGCGTTGCAAAATTAGTTTAGAAGTGTCCTGTAGTGAATCTCACAAAAAGTAAAACAGCAGAAGAGTCACATCTGCCTCATGTACTAATGGAGAGCACAATGAACTGATAATCAAAAAGAATTAAATCTCGGTATCGACTACAGGTCTGTCATCACTAGACTGCTGTATGATCTAATGCTGGTGGAATGGAGTGGCTCTATCTGGATGAGCTTGTCTGACCAGTCTATTCAGCACTTCCAGATAAGACTCAAGAAATTAGCTCAAACAAGACCATGCCAAAGAAATTTGATAGAGAGCCACAAAACTACAGAAGACTACAAGGGTGGACAGGTAACTCTCAGCAGCAGGAGACAGTAACACGATATAAGCAGTTTTTCTAATCTTTAACACAGCATTCTTTACACAATGTTGTAAAGAAAGAGGATCTGTTAACTGGACTTTGGTGGGGAAAAAATAGTTTACAATGAAACAAGGGCACGCCTTTCCCCCTTTGTACCTTTGTAATGAACTACTTGGGGAATCTCAGGGAGTCTGGTTTAATCACTTATGTAAATATGTGTTCACTCGTCCCACCCTGCAGTGCAGAAAGAGCAGAAAAAGATCATGACATCACAGGCAGTGCTCAACCATAAATCTCTTTCTAGACTTAAGCTGTGGTCAGAGAGTGTGAGTCGACTGGCAGTAATTCCCCAACTTTGCTCAAAGCATTCTGTAACCACTTCACTCCAACTCCAGTTAAGGTCTATTTCCCACTGTCCTTTCACATGCCAGAAAAAAACAGCTCCTTGTCTGCTCTGTACGATTCATTTTAATTATATTTATAAGTTGGATAAGACATAGATTGGACAAAGCGCACTTCATTACCCACAAACTTGAAATGATGTGTGGCTCGCACGTGCAGGCGGTAGCAGTAATGCTGTTGTGTCGCTAACGTCACGCAGAGGTAGTATATGTGGAAAAAAGGCTTGTGGGTTGAAGCAGTATTGGCGCGACTCTGTCTTTGACGTAGCCTCCAGCACATCAGATCGGTGACTATCACAGTTATCAGCCTGTTATATCTTGAGGTACTACTCTTTGAACAAAGGTACCCCCCCCCCATTTCTTTCTATGTGCTTATATAAATTCTCCTACATGGACGTTCATTCTCACTAGGTAGAGAAATCCTCCTCCTGTTTCTGGCAGCAGTAAGACAAATTCAGATTTTGAATGAAATCACTAATGAATGACTTACTTTCTCAAAATTTTGACTTTCATGTGGAACATCAAAATAATTACCAATGAACGAACTTGGGGAGAATTTACTATTTTTTCCTCCCTCATAGCATTCCAAAAATGCCACTATACTTAGATAGTGAGTCAAAGTTTTGAGAAACTGAGATTGAGAAAATAAGTCATTCTTTTTGAGAAACTTCAATATTTTGGTACAATAAGTTATTAACAAGTACATTTTTAATTACCAAGTTATTATTTGGACATGCTCCAGTCAGAAACAGAGAAGAAGGAAGAGGAAAAAAAAAAAAAAGAAAAAAAACCAGAGGGGATTTTTTCCCTCCTCTGCTTAGCGGAAATAGGCTCCCATACTCCTGTGACTCACAGGAGCAAGTCTTTGTATATTAGAGTCGCAGTATTTCAGCTCAGTTTTGTTTCAGGCCACTAAGGGTTTCATTTGGTACAATTATTGTATTTGGTCTAATGTGGGCTCTCTTCTCATGCGGAAAGCTCATCCTGATGGCCGATAATCTGATACTCAGTGGCTCAGGCTGATTATTATAACAGCTAAAGCCTTCTAACCAAGAGTAATTGGCTCCTTTTTTATTTAATCTTTTAAAGGAAAGAGTGTTTAAGGCATGTTAATCCTGACCTACACCACAAGATTCTGATCATTTATTTCTACATGGAGTCTGGTGATAAAACCTTTAAACAGCACACTGGAAATAAAACCCAGAAACATTAGCTTACTGCTTTTCCTTCTATCAAAATTTTCAGTCCCATCCAAGGTCAGAATCAGAATGCTGGTAATGAGGGAGCATAGCACTGGCATTCAATGCTCACAGATATCCACACACTTCCACATAAGTGGAAAACCTCCTTAGCAAATGTCCTTTTAAAGAAAAGCTATTGTCTAGCAGTGTCCTGTGCAATTACAAACTACAATCAAGAGCTTAGATCAGTAGTAATGTGCAAAACTTAAACTTCTACAATCTCAAAAGCTCTGCATCCAGAAAGACTGCCTTCAAACTATTTCTTTTCTCACATTGTCTCGTACACTTAAAACACATTTCTATACTTTAAAACAAGGCAGAGGAAGGAACAGCTTTGCATTTTAAATGGTGGCTTGGGATCATCGAAGGCTCAGAAGACTAGGGGGGGGGGGGGGAAAGCTCATCTCAATCAGAAAGCGACTGTAAACACTAATGATTAAATTAAACTGCATATGCTAACTGATTAGAGAGCTTTAGAGGAGCATCTAGAATTCAAAACTTGCATGCAAACTATTACACAGTTACCACACAGCAAAAAAGTCACAATCAGGAATTTATAACACTCGTTTTTGTTTCTACCACATGTATGGTATATATTCTCAAAGGCAATTTGATTACATGTCCTAATAAACCTTTTCTGCCCACTCCATTGTGCACCAAAATAGTTTTGTACTCCATTAAAGAAGAACCACATATAGTTTAAAAATGTAGTAAGTCATGTCAGGTAAATATCAATCAGATCCTACATATGTATTTTCCTCTGTCTTGTTCTTTTTTAATCCAGTGCTGGGTCTATCACTTTGCCTTTTTGAAAATCCCTGATTGTAGCTTTAACCATGTTAGGCTATTGTTGATGCTAATTCAAGTACCGTAACTATTTTAGGCGGGGAAACCACCACAGCATAGCCAAAAGCCTTAATTTTTGAAAGCAGCCTACACACCTGAAAATAAATTGCCAGAAAGGGTTCTTTTGGTGATGCCATAGAAGAAATATTCTTGGTTCCCTAAAGCACCTTTTTTATGGATGGGAAGAAAATGAGAAGAATGTGAAAAGTTTAAAGAACTTTCAGATAAAATAAGATTCTTGGAAGAACCCTTAGACTGATAAAGATCCTTTACATTGTATATCTTTATACCTTTAAAGGTTCATTAAGAAACTAAAACAGTTTTTTCTATGGGATTGCTCACAGAAACCTTTGTTGCATTTTGTGTATTCAAACTGAGAATCGATATGCAGATATTTATGGTATTAAGGTGGTTAATAACCTCAAAAAAACAAACTGTGTGCTTCTGTTGAAAAACTTGGTTATAAATACAGCAGAATGCACAATGTGCCTCATAATCAGAGCACAAAACTGACAAGCTTTTATAAAGACAGCATAATAAATCCATGAGTTAAGGTAGTAGGCTATTCACAGTTGCAGTGTAATCAACACAAAAGTCAAGCTTAACTATTCCTCTATCTTTCACAACACCAGGTATCAAACATACCATATGGAATCTCGATTTGCAAAAACTGAAATACCAAAAGAAACTGAAAGAAAACAGTAAGGAGCCATTTCACTGACATAGATTAAGCCTAACCATGGACAAAACTGCAGTGCCGATGGTGTTTCATCTTTTAAGTACATTTAAAAAAAAAAAAAATCATATTTAGTCTAGATTTAGGCTTGATCTGGGTCTGGGAAACTGGCTCCAAATTTCTGTACCACAATGAGTTGTGCTGCACATGTTTCAGAACAAATCAAAGTGATATAACACACTGGGAAATCAAGTTCTGCAGAAACTTGTGAACGGGGAGTTTAAACAGATAGTAAATGGATACTGTAGTCTCTGCATTTTACAAAAATGATCAAACCCCTAGAAAACCTAGAATAATTAAACAAAAAGAAATTAATAAAATTACCTTATACCTTTCAATAGTTATTTGTGCTCAGAGTCTGTTTTCAATCTAATGTAGTTTCAAAGCTCTTTAGAAGATATGTAACCACAGTGCAAGCAAGGCAGTGTGTTTTCACCAGTAATTTATAAATATGTGCTGACTGGAAAGCCTTAATTGTAAGCAATCAATATATAGGACTGAGTAAACATGGTATAAAGTGATCAATAGTTTTCAAAGACTCAAGCAGCAAACCAACAAACTTAATAGAACATGTAAACTACTGTCTATACTGTCTTTCACACCACATGAAAGCATATATGCAAGTAGTATAGGAACACTGGTAACTGCCACTTTTTTTGGACTTTGTGATCTTTTATGACTGGACAAACCACATTATAGTCAGTTATTATTGCATGATGCAAGCAAGCCACTTGGTAACCTTTAAAGTATGGAAGAGATAGAATCGAGCACTGGTCTTTGCACCACAAATGTCTATGAGCCTTTTATAATGCTATACATTTTTTTAAATTAAATGTTTCATGTAGTAAAGACGATGATCTAAGTAAACACGGTATGGGCTTCACAGCTGCTAAGCAACTGTCATTATGGAATAGACTGTATGAATGCATGTAGTTATATGCACATTTCCCCCTTACTGCACAGTTTGATACAGATAACCTCTCTTATAGGCACTCAGTGGGTAGAAGGTGGCCACCACAAACTTGCCATCAAAAGTCCGGCCTGTCAGCAGCCTCTGGGCTTCTTTGGAGTCTCCAGCATTTGCATACTCTACAAAGACCTGCAGGCAGATGGTGACCCATTACAACCTCACTTAATTAAACTACCAAAGTATCAAAAAAGTGCAAGGCGAAGACAAATTAGACACTTTCCACAAAGTAGTGAGTGCAATGTTAAGATTATCTGAGACATAAATGTGTGTCTGTCAGAAAAGTCTTACCTGGCCTTTGCCAGGATTTTCTTTTGGAATCAACAAGGATATGACTGAGCCATATTTCTGGCATTCTTCCCTCATGTCCTCGATAATTTCTGGGGGGAAAAAAGTTTGCTATTTTTATGGACAGCCTATTTGAGAAACATTGAGTTATTTATCACTTCATGGTAATAAAATTGTAAAATCATACAGGCAAAACAAGTTACTATCAGAAAACAAATCTCATACACTAGTGAGCACTAAAATATGCAGGCAGATTAAACCATAACTGCCTTCAGTGTTACCTTGATCTCCAAGGCTTAACAAAACAGCTGACAGAAGCACTCACCTTCATACTCATCATCATTGTGTAAATGACAGTCATCAATTACGTTGAGCAGTCTAAGGACGGGTGTGGGGAGCAGGACCAGGTCTTCAATGTGAGGTGCTGAGAACAAAATCATTTTCTCATTCACATAACCGCAAGTGTAGTTATTAATGGATAACTGTAACAGAATTCCTACTTTCGTACCAAAAGGAATACTGAAGAAAGGACTGATCAGTGCAGCTTCAGCTGTGCTCCTGCGACTAGGGTTGTTATGCAGCATGCTGAAAGTAAAAAGACAAGAATGTTGCTCATACAAAATGATCAGAAAGTTTATCAGGTTTTTGATTCAGTGTCTACCTTTTAATAAGATCTCTCAGATGATAGACAGGGATGGCAGGGTAGACCACAGAATTGCTCGAAAAGATGTGGTCTACAATTGCAGCACTGTTGTTCTGCAGAAAAACAGCACATTATAGTGTTAACACAGCAGCTCTCATCTCTATTCATAGCAAGCATGCAATTACATATAATCTTAAAACTGTCTAGCCATTTTATTCTGAGCACATATGCAGTCATCTGTGCACATTATTTCCTTCAATGATGCCAAAACATTTTATAAACTGTCAGTGCAGTTCCACAGAAGAACACCAAAAGGCCAAGTACAAGCAGATGGCTGAAAGAGATGGAAATCAATATGCCAATCCAGAAACAAATTTATGTTGTGAATGATAAATATGGGGCATTAGTGGAAGTGTGCTTTTCATCACACCACATTGCAACAAGCAGATTGAAGGTTCAGAAACTGCACTAATTTGGACATGAATCTTACTAAAGCAACAAATGTCCAACATTATAGGGCAGCACAGAGTAACGCTTGTTTATTAGCTAGGTAGCTAAAGCCATGTTGTTGGTAGGCTAAGCTTGCAAAGACTGTTTTGGCTTAAATGTTCACGATCTCAAGAGAAAAAAGTAAGTTTTGCATGCAGGTAATGACAGATTTTTATTAATGTCAGTGCAACCTACTAATAGGTAATGACAGCTAGGAGGTAAGGTAGCTAATCATTTATCATTTTGACTGCCACAGGTTTGTTCTAATAGTTGCATAAATTATAATAGTTAAATGCTATAATATTTACATGAAAGTTAATTATCGGGTAAAATTACATAATTGTGATGGACCTAATTAATAAACATTATTAATGATATAAAGATATATGATGCGGGGGGAAGCTTAATATTTGCTGTAACCTTCATGTAAAGCTTCAGTCACAGAGATGCATAAAAAACAAAAAGAAACTGTCCCTACCTTCCATTCCTGAGACTTCACAGTTTCTTTCAGTTTGATTCCTGAGAACATTTCCAGCAGAATGATGCCCAAGCTCCACAGATCCACGGCAGTCGTGCAGCCTGAGTCTCCCTCTACCCCTGCCTGGGCGAGCGAGTTCTGCAGCTCTGCCTCAGGGGCCCGGTACCCATCAGTCTGTATGTACTTCACGTCCTACAAACAGCAAAACTAAATCACCATGAAAAAGGCATGAGCCGCCAACTTAAGTCAAGTGTTAGTACCCTTTTAGAAACAATGAAAAACTGCACCCATTCTATACCAATCCTTTCATGTTATACCTTTAATTCAAACAACTGCATCATCTCAGTCCACATTCAGCCTCTCACCTGTCGCCCCTCTTTGAAGCTGAGCCCGAAGTCTATGAGCTTAAAGCACTCATCATCCGGGCTCCACAGGATGTTGCGGGGCTTCAGGTCAGCGTGCACGTAGCCCTCTCGATGAAGAAAACACAAGGCCTCCAAGACGTCACGGGCACAGTGCTGAATCAGCCACATAGAGTGGCCCTGGTTGGTTGCTCTGACCAACAATTCCGACACACTCACGTCCAGAAGTTCCAGCAGCAAGCAGCGCGTGGATATGCCTAGTGGGTTATGGTGGGTAAATACTCCATACAGGGTCACTATAGATGAAGAGCAAAAGAACGAAGCTGAACAAACCAGTCAGGGTCAACACAGATGAAAAGCAAAAACAATCTGCATAAATGAACCTCCTACAATCAGTGGACAAAATATATCTTGCATAGGAATGTATTAGCAAGGTCTTAGCGAGTCTGGTCCTGGAATACATCTGTTCTGCATATTCTGATGTTTTCCCTGCTCTGACACACCTGATATAATTAGTTAACTAATTAACAAACATTTCTTTAGCTGAAGTGGGTCTGTTAGACCAGCAGTTCTCTACTGTGGTCATGGGGACCATCTGCTGTGAACAGTTTCATCTATTTCCTGCCCTACATACACTATATGGACAAAAGTATTGGGACACACCTGTTTTTCAGGGTTTGGGCTGGGCCCCTTACTTCCAGTGAAGG
>JBBPCZ010000115.1:14442936-14475473 GCA_037974445.1 Brycinus macrolepidotus | reverse complement strand
TGTTTGACATTTTGCATTAAAGCAACCTAGTATTTAACTGCTGCGTGCGTCCTCCCCTTCTCTTTCCCCTTCTCACCCCTGACAACCATAGAGAAGGAGGCACTGGCTCTTATTTGGGCCCTCCAGTTCGTTGTGAGTGGCGGCGTGCTTCCAGTGGTGGTCTGTTTGGACCATAATCCCGTCCCCTTTTTACGCTCTCTGCAGAGTCCCAGGCAGCATTTAATGCGGTGGGCGCTGTTTTTACAGCCATACAACCTGAAGATAAGGCATATCTGGGGTGCAGACAATGTGCTGGCCAACGCCTTGTCTCTTGCCCTGAGTGAACCAGATAGAATGGTTTGTAAGTTGTCTTTCTTTTGGCTCTTCTTTGGCCTTAATGGTGCTTTCCCTAATGGCAGGGGATTGCTGGATGGTGGAGTGGGAGTTTTTGCTGCTGTGTTCCCTGTTGTCCATTGGAGGGGCCATGGGTGTTATCAGACTATTTATTTCAGACAAGTGACTGAATAAGGTTGTGGTTGTATATATAAACAGGTAGGGTTTGGTAAATTTATTTATTTAACTATGATTTTCTATTGTTAACTGGGTGCTCAGAGACCCTTTTTTGAGGTTCCTCTGTTTTAAGGGGAGAGGTTATGGCCTTACCTGTAGTGGTGGTGTAGCTTTGCTTGTGTGTTCCTGTCATCTTCTGATTCGCAGGGTGGGGCCGTTCGGCAGGTGCTGGTAGTCAGACTATTTGGCCCACAAGGGCTATAAAAGGGCTGAGAGGAGGATCCATGTTCTTCCACCTCTCCTCTTGACCATGCCTTTGACTTTTTTTTTTTTTTTTTTTTTTTTTTTTTTGTTAATCACACCACATAATTCTGATTAACATTACACTTCTGTTTTTACCCCACTTATGCTAATGGTATTTCATTATTTTCACCGTTCTTGATTACTTTAATAAATTCCTTTTTTTCATTAATTTTTTAATCCACATGTGGTTTTGAATGTTGCCTCGCAAGCCTGGTGAGCGTAAAACACAGAATTAAGGAAAGAAACCCACACTGTCCTGCAAGTGTCACTAGGTGGGGCAGTTTCTCTCTTATAATAAGTTTTTCTTTTTCAGAGTCCAGATGAACTGAAATAAGGGTTCTTTCATATCTGAACTGTTATTTAAAACTCTTTTGTTCTTCTGGCTCTCCAACAGCTCTGCTGTACTCCACCGCAGACTGATTAAGTTTATCGACCAGTATAACTGGAGAACAGTTCAATTGTTTCTAGAAATCTGTGGTCCACATGTGCAACAACAAGCAAATTTTGATCCCTTAGAAATAAGTATAAGGTCGCTTGTGGTTGTAAGCCGTCAGTTGTTAACAATGGATTGTGAGTTTGTGTTCCAAGGCTGTTGAACGAAAACTACTTTACAGGGTGCTGTGGTTGTATAGGAAACTGAAATAGTTTCAACTTAGGAGCTTAATGGCCTTTACAGTGCTTTTATAACCAGCACAACTATGTGAAGGTCTCATATATTTGACATTTATTCTGTTTTACAGTGCTGCAGTGTTTTAGTAATAAAAGTCTTCTTGAGAGAGTAAATGTGCTGCATAGATATTTTACTACTTAGAATGAAACTCAAGATTGACCCATGCAAACTAATGTAAATTCCCAGTCCTTCAAAGTTCTTGACCTTTTTTATCTCAAGGAGTTTGAGCATTACATCACCCGACACCCTGGTCATGTCAAAAATCAGACACGTACCAGACGACTTGGCTCTCTGTAACAGATATCTGTGAGCAAAGTGGAGCTTAGCCTCAGGCGTTCCATAAATTGCCCATTATCTGCATTACTACATGGTAAATGACAAAACAGAGATTAGACTTCTAGAAAAAAATCCAGAGTTTTGAATGCTGTGGTTCTTTGAGGTGATTAAAATGTTTCTCTAATTGCTCATAAAGATAAGGACTGTCTCTCTTAGTTAGTGTCAGTGAGGTAGAAGCTTCAGCATGACTGCTCTAGCCAGAACCGATGTGATTATACATACTTAGCAGTCATTAGTTTCAATATCTTCCCCATCCTCGCACATTCCCTTGAACCATGTCTCTCCGCATTTGTCCTTGGTCCTCACTTTTGAAAGTGCAGTCGCCACATCGTTTTACAGTGTTTCAAGACACTTTGCAAAGCTTTGGCTTAAAGAGAAAGAAATACACTCCCTATTTTGTTTCTTTGTGGTCCACACAGCTGTTTCTAGGTCATTCTTGTATATTGGTTTTATTGGAGCAGAGAGGCAGGCGAGGAAAGTGTCCCCACTGGTTTAAAAATGTCAGTCATCTTATGATTTCCTTTACCCTGTGAAATGCATAGGAAACTGTTCTCTTCAACTTGCCAATGTTTCCAGTGGATTTTTCTACAAGTGGAGTAGAGTGAATCGAGGGCAAAATCTGGCAGTTACTGATCAGACTGGAAAAAATAGAAATCTCCAGTGTGTCCCATCATTCAGCGTTCAAAGAGTTCATCGTTTTCAGTGCCTTTGTGTGGATTTTTATTGCAGTGGCCCAACAAACAGACTTGCCTAACAAACATAGTTGTTGACATTATTGCTGACCTTCAGTTTAGAATTTATGATGTCTGGAAACATTTGGCTTTGATAATATGCACAGATTCAGACGGTCCTCAGTTGAGCTTAAAATGCAGATGACTCCAAGGCCCTGGATTCCACTTGTAATTAAACAGTCCCTTCATGTCAGAGGCAGGATTGTAAGAAAAGTTGAACCCACCCACCCCTCATAAATTGTGAAGCATGCAGTTAATGTGGCTTTTGCTCTTTGCCTCCTCCCCCATCCTAACCCATCATCAACTTAGAACTTTGTAATTTGTTACTCGCAGATGGATGGAGGTTTTTTCCCTTCTGCCATTGCTTTAATTTAATGCAGACACCAGGCATGAAGAAAGCTAGTGTGGTCTTCTTTACTCAAGTCTGAAATATTGGAATATGTCTTAGGTGTAACGTTGCATGGGAAACGTATTCGTTTACTTTTCATTTGAGAACTAAACAGTGGTTAGAAAGCAGCGAGCGTACTCTGTGCTCTTCTGTGCTTTTAAAAATCAGTTTTCTCATATTTATGATTTGAGTAAAATTCTTATAAGTACATAATAAAATTAGGATTTTACAAAAACACTGGAATTCTCTTGTTTAAACCTAACTGCTTATAACAGACTATGGCTAAATCTGATTCTGATTAAAACTTTATAAATCAAATATGAGCTCATAAACTTTCTGAAGTTTTTGTTGATTACAGCATTAATATATTTTTCCTATATACTTTGCTACAAAACTCGTATAAACTCACGAGAAATTCATAGCAGGTCTTTCTGTGGCTTCATTGACAGGTGGTGGAGAAAACCAACCCGACTGAGGCGGTGGGCGTGGTCTGTAAGGTGGATGGGCGTTACCAGGTGGTTGAGTACAGCGAAATCACCCTGGCCACGGCTGAGAGGCGGGGTCCCGACGGTCGGCTAATGTTTAATGCCGGCAATGTTGCTAATCATTTATTCTCCCTTTCCTTCCTCAAAGACGTTGTCAAGTGAGTCAGTCATCAGTCACCACATTACATGAGGCTGGATGCTTAGTATAGTATATTTTTATTTGTGTAACTCATCTACCTCTCATTACTGTATGATTTTTCAGTAAATGAATTGGAAAATCTCATTTACTCCTTTACCACTTTGGATTAAATTAAGGTTCAGGGTATTTTGTTGCTAGATAATTGTCTCATTAACATTTTAAACGGGACAGCTATTTCTATGAGCTGTCTCCAGAGAGCTTTGCCATCTTGTAAATACTAGCAGAATGGAACAGACTTTAATGTGCGCAGAGAATATGAGGTGAAGTCAAGAAAGGAACATCTGCAGTTTTCGTGTCTGGTATTTTAAACACATGATGGCTTCGCCAGATCTGTGTCTCCTATTGTATTTTTTTTTATGATATTCTAATAGAAATAACATGTTTCACTTTCCTACTTTTCTCTTTTTGCCTGGCCTGCCTTTCTGTCTGTCAGTACGCATGAGCCGCAGTTGCAACACCATGTGGCACAGAAGAAAATCCCCTATGTGGACACGCAAGGACAGCTAATCAAACCCAACAAACCCAACGGAATTAAGATGGAAAAATTTGTCTTCGACATTTTTCAGTTTGCCAAGTTAGTGTCTGATTTTTTTCCTCCTCTCTTCCGTTCTCCTGTAACCTGCCTCCGGAAAATAAAAGGCTATGATGGGTCATTGGTAGTATTTTGGAGTAGAAAGACTATGCAAAGAAAAATATGTCCTTCAGTGCATGAGCAAGCTCTGCTGTCTCATTTCTTCAGTGCATCTTGTGAGGTCTTGCTCTAACTCCTTAGGTGTTAGAGTAGTAGTAGTAAACCTTCACTGACCATTTGTAGGCCAAAAAGATATCACAACATATATACGTAACATAACATTTATGATGCAACATACAGATGAATGACAACAGAATAAGAGGTAGGCTCTTTTAAAGTTCATGCAATATAGACAAAGACGTAAAAGACCTATCTGGACCCCTCCTGTAATATTAGAACCCAGTTCCACAATGTAGCCATGGCTTATATTTCACATTTAGGCTGGAGAACCAGGCACCAAAATGTTAACAGTCCTACAAAATGATTTTTATTTATTAATATTAATCTAAAGGCACTATGAATTACTCACTTGTTACTATGGAACTACTGTGTAATGCACGGTTATGAGCAGGTCTTTAGCGCTAAAGGGGTAAATATAAAAAAAAAAAAGTATGAAATGAATTCCTGTGCCAAAATGCAAGAATACCAGTGGTTGCATCAAAACATCAACATTCTGTGTAGGATTTATGACCATTTCAATATAAAAGTATCAAGGATCTCTTTTAGGGTATGATCCACTTTTTCCCTGAAAATGACCTGAGTATCTGTTAATGATTTGTTTGTACATGTTAGTGATGTACATATGTGTGTGTGTGTGTGTGTGTGTGTGTTTCAGGATGTTTGTGGTGTATGAGGTGCTGAGGGAGGATGAGTTTTCTCCTCTGAAAAATGCAGACAGTCAGGATGGGAAGGATAACCCCACCACTGCTCGGCACGCACTCATGTCTCTGCACCACCGCTGGATCCTCAATGCAGGCGGACATTTCATTGATGAAAATGGAACCCGTGTGCCTGCGATACCCAGGTGAGCTGTATGCATGTGTGTGGACACACACACACACACACACACACACACACACACACACACACTCATACAGAGCCCAAATTTTGTTCTACACACACACACACACACAGAGCCAAAATTTTGTTCTGCTCACACTTACCAACTCCTTCTGTTTTCCTTGCATTTTTATTATTCCCCCCTCTCTCTTGTGGGCTCTTTCTCTTTCACTCTTGTTCTCTCTCTCTTTATTTCTCTCTCTCTCTCTCTCTCTCTCATGTGCTCTCTATCTCCCTTTCTCTTTCTTTCTTACTTTTTTTCCTTCCACTTTGAACTCTCTCTCTGACCAGTTCACCCCATTATTCTTTCTTTTATCACAGTTTATCTCCCTTTTTCTCACCTACTCACACACAAACATGCAGACTCACAAACGTTTTACCTTACACACTGTTTGCACACTGTTCTGTGCAGCGCCACATCATAAACACAGGACGTTCTGGTCTTAACGAGTAGTTGTAGAAGTTCATGCTGAAGGGAGGTCAGGACAGGTTTAACGTCACCTCAGAATTACTGTGTATCCTCCAAATGACATTTCCCTTCACTCAGATTTCACCATTTGTCCCAAGTGTTTGAAGCTCAGTCCACCTTTTTCACACTTTATTTCCTGTGTAACATTTCTAGACACGGACCAGCAGGGACACTCACACCTGATGGCAGCCAGAAGTAACTATTTCCACCGTTGTATGTAATGCATGGTGATGGGCCTTTCGCTTCTCCCTTACTCAGTTTAGTAGGCCATAGAGAATGCAGCTCCTGGGAGAGTTCCTGCTCTCCTGACAGGGGTAAAGGTTGCTGTTTTCACCTGGTTACCCTTGTCCCATTCTCACCCAGACAGTAGGTACTAACGGCAGAGTGGCGCATGCTGGGGGCAGGGCACTGCTTGCTTTGCTATCAGCGCTGACATTTGTTCATTTATTCATTCATTGTTTTCTTGGTGCTTTCTTGCTCATAATCAAGTTTTCCTTCATTATCTTTTAACTCCTTATTGACAGCAAATGGAGAAAAAACATCTGTTTGCAGTGTCAGTTGGGGACTGGATTTTGCATAATTTGGATGTTGTGAAATCATTGTTCTGCTGTTGCTCTCTTTCAATTCTTGTTCACAACTATTTACTCTGCCATGAGTAGAATGGGTTTTTTCAGATGACTCCAGAGAATCTTCTTCTGCACAGTATACTTTTGATTTTTCTGTATTTTCCTTCAATTCTTCATCAACTATTGAAGAATACTGTGGAGAGTAAATAATTTTAACTTCTACTCTACAGTCTAAAAGATGGGACTGACCTGCCAATCAAATGTGAGATCTCTCCACTTGTGTCCTATGGAGGAGAGGTAAGGGAAGCCTCATATCCGTAGCGGGTTGTTGGTATGTTATTGTATATAATGTCATAGTCATTGTACGTATCTCCTTACTCAGAAAGGGTAACTTTATAGGAGAATGGAAAAAAAAAAACTTTCTTAACTATACATAGCCAGTATAATTTAGATAGTCTGGGCTATCTCTCTATCTATTTGTCATGAAACATTTACACAGAAGGAAAAAAAGAGTTATGAAATGTACTTAGGATACTGGTGATATTCTGTATAGGTCTGTCACAATTATCACACAATCTTGTTAGTTGTTCACAATTATTGGATCTTGTTGCAATTATTTAAGCTGACTGCAATTATTTTGCACAGATCATAATCATGTTTCACAATCATATGCTTACATCAACATGGGAATGTGTTTTTATCAGTTGGTTTGAGGCAAATGTGTGTAAATAAAAGAAAGTGCAAGTCATGTCTTATGAAAGCAAAAATCTTTACATCTAACTGGTCCTTTAAGACCAGGGCAGTGGTGAGTAATGTTTGTTTATTTGAGCTTAAACTGTTTCCAGTGGGGATCTATTTAGCATCTGTAGCTGGGAGGCACGAGAGCAAATCAACCGTTTTGGCCACTTTAGGCTTGTACTTTAATACAACTGAACTGTCTTTGAAAAAAAAGACTATTAAGTAGTTAATCACAATAAATTCCATGACCGTGACAGGCCTAATTCTGAATCAGTACTTTGTTTCTTGTTTTATATTTAGGCCATTATAAAAAAAACAGGGCTAATTACGCTCTCTTTGTAATGACACATGCTGTTGGTTAGTGTTCTAGAGGTGCGGACGATATCCATTATAGGCTCAGACAAGCACATAGCACATTTTGTGGCATAATTTATCACAACAACTATTGTCAGATAGGGCATGGCTACTGTCCTGGTGTGAGGGGCCTTGTTGTTTCATGTTATTGCACCATGTAGTAGACTGGTGGGTGTAGTAAGGTGGTAGTAGTCTAGTGGGTAAAACACTCGCCTGTGAACCCGATGACCACAAAGTTGCAGGTTCGAACCCCCACTTTCTACTATTGTGTCCTTGAGCAAGACACTTAACCCTCAGTTGCTCCAGGGGGACTGTCCCTGTAACTAATGATTGTAAGTCGCTCTGGATAAGAGCATCAACCAAATGCCCCCTTTACCCCCTTATAGGTGTGTGTTCCAGTTATGCACTATACTCTCATACTATAAAGCACAGACTATGTACTAATCTTAATAGAATGAGTTTGGCAGGTGAGTACACTAAAACATTAAAATACTACACCATTTCATATTAATAGAAAGTAATGGAGTGTTATGTCATACGTCATACTAAACTATGGCCCTGCAAACTACTTTAGAGGAGACTTTTTTGAAACAAAATACCTAAATAGGTTTTTAACTCACCCCACTGATTTAAGGCGGCATCTCTCACATCGCATCAATTTTTTAAATTTCCAGCTGAGTGTTGCTTCTCCTCTTCAGTTTCACACAGCATTGTGGGACAATAGTGTCCATCAACACCATACTCAAAAATCGAGGAAACTGAAATCCAGGAAACTGACCCTAGATGTTAGAAAGTAACTGTGCACTGCTTTTGTTTCCTAGGGACTGGAGAAACTTGTGAACAACAGAGAATTCCAGCCTACCCTGGTCATCGATGAGACTGGCATCCGTGAGCGTGTCAAAAACGGACTGTGATCTGCAAGACCTTTGAACTCTGATAATCAGCGTGGAAACCATTTTCTCCTTCATCTCTTCCTACCAGGCTGGGAGAAACTGTGACATACTGG
Organism: Brycinus macrolepidotus; assembly: GCA_037974445.1. Classification (NCBI taxonomy): domain Eukaryota; kingdom Metazoa; phylum Chordata; class Actinopteri; order Characiformes; family Alestidae; genus Brycinus; species Brycinus macrolepidotus. The sequence goes on along the minus strand of JBBPCZ010000115.1, from coordinate 14,467,109 downwards.
TGCAATAACATGAAGGAACAAGGCCTCTTGAGGCCTAATGTTATCACTTAAGATCAAACTATTTATTTTGCTAAAACTTATTTTTATATAAATGTTTTCTTTTCCTAGAATGGGAATATGCATTGTAGCTATTAATTTATAAGTATGTACACACCATATGAATGAATGTTTGCATTGAAGACTATGGTACGCAGATTGTTCTCCTAAATTCTGTTTTAGTGCGGCTCAGACTGTACGGTGGTCTGAGAGGGTACTGCTAAGCATCAGAGCGTTGATGCCCAGTATGTTCACTCTTTGAGAAAATTCAAGCATAAATTCTTTCTGTCCCACTTTTTAGTTTGAAATGATGATTCTTCACACTGTTCTGTTTGAATGTATTTTATGGAGGGTGTACTGATGACTATGATAATTTGTACTCCTGAACAATTATTGGCTGGGTTTGTGTCATGTCAAGGAGCAGAACTGTACAAATACGATTTCTAATGAGCTACTGTAAACTCCAGGGTGATTCTTTTTTTCACAAATAAATAAGTACATAAATTCTTACAGTGAAACAAAACCGTTGGTCCTTTTTTCGTAAGTGTGCATGTTTGACAGGTATGTTTTTTGCATCTGAAACTCTGAGCTGTGGCTGAGTTGAATCAGATTTTCCAGCACAGTGTTTATGAGGTAGGTTATGATTGGCCAGTGCCTGCACAGCCACCACACGCTAGTCATTTCAGAAACATCCATCTCTCTCTCTCTCTCTCTCTCTCTCTCTCACTCACTCTCTTAGTTTCATGCCTTCTCTTTTTATTCTCAGTTATTCTTGCTATCCAGTATTGTATTTATACTTCAGAGGATTTGAGAATGTATTCTTTTCCCTGTAATTCCTGTAAATTAGGCTACTTGGAAAAATATTTCTTGATCTCTAAATGTGAAAAGCCTTCTATGTGTCCAAACATGCCGGATAACTAATATTAATTCCACATTTGAAATAAGAATGTGTTCTGCTCCATGTTTCAGGATGATTAGTAAACAGACTGTTTAATATACTGAGTAACCTGCTTTAATGTGTGTGTGCTTTATGACAGAATGGGCCAGTTTCTTACATTTGTCATTAACTACATATAAACATGCAGATTTTTACATTTAAAATCTGTTTTTTAAAAGATCATGACACACAAATTTCAAATACTGAAATCACGGTCACTGGACAGTATTACCTTTAATTTTGCTTTATATGGACAGTAAAACAGTCCAATGTACAGGTACAAATCCCAGTAGCTCATATTCAAAGTTATGTGGCTTTGAACTTTTGCTTGCTTTTACTTTGAAAGAGTAAACCATAATTGATTCCTTTGAATATCATTTGAAATGAGATATTTTAACTGTTTAAAAATCATCTCATACTATACAAAGATGCATATTGTTTTTAAATCCATAGTCGATACTGTGTAAGAAATGACTTCATTCCAAGGGGCCTTACAGAAATAAATCATAGGGAATAGATACTCCCAGTACTTTAGGTATACCGGATTGTCCACTTAACATTTGCAGTTCCTTTTCCTGCACTGAGCATGTTAGTCACACACTCTAAACTGTCCTCTAAACTGTTACTCTGTATCTGCTTTCTGTCCATAAATTATAATTGAATATCTTTTTTTGAATATCTGTCTAATTATCACTATACATGATCATTAGAAAAAAGAAAAATGTGGTGCTGGGGGCTGCCATATGCTTTTCTCATTACTTTGCAGTGAGAGTTCTGTGCTTCGAAATGGGGGTGTAGGCGTCTGGGGAAAGGAGGGGAGGTCAAATTGAAATTCCACCAGAAAATCTAAAAATGCCTAAACCTCCCGTAAGCTCTGCTCAGAAAAAGTCAGTGCTGTTTTGTTTGTTTTTAAAAGGGCCCATATGATGGAAAACTGATTGACCTTGCTTTTTTTAAATAAATGAGCTTAATGTAGTATGGAGACTTTGTTGATGTTTTAAACTGTAGCGCTCATCTCCCAGTCCATACAGTCCATGTACAGAAACAGCCTGTTTTGAATCCCCTTTTTTGTGATGTCACAATAACCAACAGTGATGTAGCCCACCTCATTCATGTAGCAGTTATAAGGAGAGTTTCAAACTGGTCTGCATTTTGAAAGAGGCATAATACAGGACAGCCAATCAGAACAGAGGTCATTTATATACATCACCTTTCAGGCACCATCTGTTTTATTTTATTTTATATTCTATTTCTGCAAAGCACATTGAATGACCTTTTGTGTATGATACTGTGCTATATAAATAAACTTGAAGTTGAACTTTTCACAGTAGGTATAAAATGAGTTTAAGAATTCCCTCATTTAAAAAATGTGAAAATGTTTCAATTTAATTTTAATTAGAATGTAAATTATTTCTGAAATATTTGATAGGAATTATATTCATCAAAATATCTGAGGAGTTAACTGGCATTCCCCCAGCAGAATGATCAGTAGGAGGCCTGAAAAAAGGGGTTAATTCTAACAGACAAAGGTTGGGAAATGGTCAGGTAACTAATGATGATGGCTTTTAGCACATAAACCCACATAATCATCATTAGAGGACTTCAGGGGAGAAACAATGTAAGAGAAGTATAGGATGTGGGCCCTTTAAATAAAGCTTTACAATGCAGGAGGTTTGACTCTTAAAACTTACCAGCATAGCGTTGAAACTGCCTCTCCAGCAGGCCGCACTGTGTAAGGAAGAAAGCAGCAGTCTCCCTTCTGCAGTGCTTTCAGTGAGTCAATCAAATCCTCCACCCAAACTCAGAATGACCACTGTCCAGCTGCCCTTTGTGCACCACCATTCAGTATACAATATTTAGGGGAAGGTGGAGTGATTTGTGCCAGGGGGAAGTTGTGCCACCCCCTGTTTCTAGGGAACCATAGAAGAAATTGGTCATGTGACCACACATTTTTGAAGAGTCAGCCATTTCACTCATCCTGCAAAGAAGAGAGCCTCGTTGCGTGAGACGTAAGCGCATTTAAGTTCAAAAAACTGTTTTTTGCCTTTCAAAGTAAAATTTCTATTATCAAAGTTTTTTGATTGTTGTGTCTGAACAGTTATAGACAAGTTTGAAAACATTTCACACATGTTTTAGTGCTTTGGTAAGCTACACTATGAGTCTATACAGCTAGCATGATGTTAGCTCAAAACTGCTGGAGGATGCATTTTTTCCAAAATGGTGGGGTTGGGGTGATTTGTGCCAAAGGGCCTGGGTTAAGTTGTGCCAGTGGCACAACTCACCCCCACATATTTTATTGTAATTGTACATCGTATTCTTACATTTTATCACTAAAACTATGTGACATTCTTTATTTTAGACCAAAAATAGAAATAGACCATCATGCCACGGAGTTATAAAAGGAAGACAGGCAGGGCTTCCGTTCCTCTAGAGCAGTGAAAGAGGTGGAGAAGGGGAAGTCCATTTGTCAGGTGGCGAGGCAGATGAACATATGCAGGATGACATTGAAACGATACATGGAGAAGAAAAAGATAGATGGAAAAGAAATAAGGCCAGGATATAAAAGAACTGGACTTGTCAATCAAGTCTTTGACGAACATATGGAGAAAGAGCTGGCAGAACATATAAAGGCACTAGCAGCAATGTTTCACGGTCTAAGTCCCATGAAATGCCGTGAACTGGTTTTTGAGTACGTACGAAGAAATGACATCAATATCCCTGCCAGCTGGATGAAATTTGAAAAAGCAGGTTGTGTTAAGTGTGCATTTATTAAGAAAAAGTAATAGTGCAGATAGTTCACAGAGAAGCAAAATTGGATACTTATTTAGAGCATATAGCTTCAATTGCCTTTTTTTTTTTTCATTTGTTCTGATGAGTGCATAAAGCGCTAGGCCTTCTTTAAGAAAATTGACCTTTAATGTGCTCGTGTGGCGCAATAGGCTTGTAGAAAATTGGCCTTTGATGTTGTAAAATAACTTTAAATAAACCTTAAATGAGCTATTTTGTATTGAGTTTGTCTAGTTTTTATATAGAATCACAGTTTCTGAGATCAAAATATGCTGTTTTACTTCAATAATCAATGGCACAAATTACGCCAATGTATTCTCTCCAAAGGCAGAGAAAACTTACCTGTGCCATGAGACCACTTTTTTTTTCAGAAAGCTACATTTCTTAAATACTATATTTCAGATCCAAAGTGATTGTTCCCAGGGATGCACCACATCCTGAAATATATGTACATATTTTAGTTGGAAGCATTACTGTCATGGCCTCGCTTTAAAGTCACTTTAAGTAAAAACTGGCACAATTCACCCCACTCTCCCCTATTTAACTGGGATCTTTCTAGTGGGGCATTTAATTGGGAGAAATGTCTGCTTTTGTGTAATTCACTCAAGGAAGATAAGCTTTTCAGAAAAAAGTTTTTTTTTTTCACATTTTTGATTGACTAGTTTGAACTGGATCCATCTGTTACCTAATGCCAGTGGAAGCTCCTCTAATCTGTCACAGGACAAAGGAGACAGCAGTGATCGTTCACGTTGCAGTAAGAAATCTCAGCGTTCTCTATAAATACGGTCCACTGTGAATGATGATCTTTTCAGTATTCCCTCAGGCTGTCAAAAAATACATTCAGGGAAGAAAAAAACTTCCCCGATTGGTCACTGGAGTCTGACTTAATTGAAACCTTCTGTATGGCATGAGGAATTCTGGGACTTTGGCATGTACCCAAGAATCCCCAGTATGTTAGTTCTCTCTCTCTCTCTCTCTCTCTCTCTCTCGCTCTCCCTCTCTTCTCTCTCCCTCCCTCTCCTCCTGTTTTTTTTTTCTTTTTTTCCTCCAGAGTTGTCTTACATCAGCTCAGTGTGGCTGGATATGAGGACTGAGAGAGCATAGAGAGAAAGAAACTGCCTGGATTTTACCTTTGTTCTCCTGTTCACGGGCTGGAATTAAGAAATTACTAGACAAATGGTTTGAGAAAAGCAACATTCCAACAGTAAGTTTTCTCCCAGTCTACAGAAAAGTTGAAATATTTCTATTTCCTTATAATTGCTGAAGATCAGGCTTAACACTTGCATATGATGTTGGAGAATAGAAAAGATATGTCTTTGTTGATTTGTGTTCAAACTTTTACAAGTGTTATGCATGACTTGTGCAATGCTTTGGCCTTCCTTTTCTTCTGTGTGCTTAAAAGTGTCTTTGGAAGAGTTACTGTTTGCATGGCAGTCTAAAATAGTGGATGCCAGAGCAAACTGATACTTGATCCCCACTTCACTGTGAACCGATGCAAATCCAGCTGTTTTGGACAGCTTTACCAATATGGACGCCATCTGCAAAAAGATTTTTACCTTTTTTAAAAGGTGTGGTATTTTATAAAGATCTATCAGTGAATCTGAACACAAAGGAAATGCCGTTTTCCACTTGCATTCTCTCTTTTTTCCCATCTTTTTCATTCTTGGTGCATTCCTCAGGTCATCACGCATTTCCGTACAGTTGGTGTTGGGGAAGGTGGTATCTCTTGGCTATATGTGGTTGTAATAGTGATATAATAGTATAATGATAAAATTAATGGAGGAACCAGGCTTTGTACTGGGTGGGATGATGCATTTCTGAGTTCTCAATGGTCAGTACTGAGTTACTTGAGTATAAACAAAAACATTAAAATGCATATCAGTTACTTAGGGATACTGACTAATAAATTACATGCTTTGTCCAAAATAAAAATGTAGGTGTTATAGTGACACTTTAGAATAGGGTGACTATAAAATAATTTTATAATGGATGATTCCTTACAGATATGCAAACTATCTGGTGAAACTTTGTGAGCACCATTGGTAAGGATTAAATTTAGAATTATGTTTTGAAATTTAGGGATAGACTTAAAATTCTTCTTCAAGTTGGAATTAACATATATTTAATTGAGCATTAGTTGACAAAGTGCAATCATCAGCAGTATATCATCAAATTAAAGGGTTTATTAGTCTAATTATGGCCTCATTCAGGGACCTTTTTCTTTATAAAGAGGCCTTTGTCAAGGTGTAGTTGACCCAGAGGTTTGCGTAAAGTGCACCAGTGTGTCATGGCATGCCTCTAGTTTGTGTTTGACATGGGTCATGACCTTACAGCTGGGAAAAGGCACTGACACCCTCTCTGTGCCCTTTACACATGTTTTAAGTTATCAAAGCTATGCATAATAGGTTTGTCTAGACCTTAAATTCCAATACGCTATGTGTACTGAGGTGCTTTACACTTTCAGATACAGTATTTTACGTTTTTGCACCACGCACCTGATTTTAGCACAGCAAGGATAGCTAAGCCCTTGAATTCTAGGCTTTTCATTCTTATCATTTTTTTTATAACTCGTCCAATTATTCTTATTTATTCCTAAAATTATATTAAGTGGATTTCAATCTAGTTTAAATATTCTCAAGCCACAAGATTCTTATCAAAGTTAATTGTGCTCAAATTATGGTATGACGTTCCAGGCAGAATGCATTTTAGTACGAGAAAGAGAAATGAAGAAAAAATGGAAAACTTTGTGAAGAACTGAATAAGGAATAATTCATTGCACTTACAATGACCTGCTTGAACTTTTCGAGCAACAGTGAGCTTTGTTACAGTAACAGCTCAGTACAAGACATTGTAAATGCAGTGCTTATGACTGACACACTGGTGGAGTTGTAAGCTGGTTAAAGTTTTTCTTAGCTGAACCACAATACGAACTGAACCGTGGCTCTGAAACCGAGTACTGAATCAAACCATGAAAAAGAAAATTGTCTGACCCTGATGAATTAAGCAGTTAGGAACTGAAGACCCACACAGCACTCATGACTTACACCTCAAATACTGTTCATCATTGATTTTCTTCCACTGATATTTTTTTTTGGTGTTCGTCAAAACACCTGGAAACTGAAATCGTTTTTCACATTGTGAGCCTCAAAGCTCAAAGCATGAAAGCTCCTCAAGCTTATCAAAGGGTCTCAACAGATGTCCAAGCTGTTATCATCTGCAATTATAGACTTGCCATTTAGATTAGTGATGCAGACCTATTTGGCAAGAACTCATTAAGGAATGACTGGGAAGACGCCAGTGATATTCGGCATAATGATATATTCCAGTTTGGTGTGTAATTTGGATTTGAGATTCAAAACAGCCGAGGCACCCAGCTCTGCACAGCTCTGCTGCTGCGCACCATCTGACAAATCCATTTATTTTAAATGCAGCTGAACGTGGACAGCAGAAAAGTATTCCCTACCTTAACAACAACTTGTTTTGCATGCATAAATAGCAACAAGTTGAATGCATTGCTGACTCCTACACATGGCCTATATCTTCTACCCAGCTTTAACAAGCATCAGTACGCCACCAAAAGAGTCTGCAACAAACATGTCGACTTGTGTATGGTTATCATTTTTAATATGTTAGATGGCCTAGTCCGAGTGCCTGATGCGATTCCGCCATTACCAGCTGCTGTTGTTGACAAAGTTAAGTATGATGTGTCCTAAAAGCAAGCTTATGACTACAAGATTAATCTGCGAAGCAAGTTTATGCCTGCTGATTAGTGTGATATTTAATTCCAGAGGACAAACCTGCCGGTGAAAAGTCAAGATTATTTACAAATTAACTGGGCTTTCAGATTTATGTTCAACTTTCAATTTAAATTCACATTCAGTTACTCAGTGATAGTGAAGTACTAATGTACAACATGCAGTGAATATAGGAAAGGTAAGATTATAAACTGAGTTAGATGTAAGCCTGCAGTTAGGATTAAGTCTACAAATAATCTTATGTAAGATGATTAACTGTTTACTCAGTGATTGATTATTATCAGTGTAGCATCGATGAAGTTAAGAACCATAGCTGCGGAGGGGCATGGATTATCATGGATAATCTAGAGTCTATGCCTGCATGATCTTGTTTTATTGTTATTTATGAAACGTGGATCTCTATATTTGAATCGAAAGTTAAATAAACCGCTCATGTAGGCAAGATTAATTCACATATACTTAAATTCTGTTTCTCACTTACTTTTATTTATGACTAATCACAAAAAAATGACTGAATTGTTCGCGCACTCTTTATAAAAGAGGCAACAAAGCCTTCAGTGTCATACCAGAACTATTTCAGTTACACTAAAGAGCCATGTAAAAGAGATATTATATGAGAAGCCTTAACATCATAGAAAGATTCTTGATCAGTTTAAGGGTTTGGCCTTGAGGTTTTATACAGAGTTTCTTTAGACTTTGAAAAGGTTCTTCACAGTTATGCATCTCCTTTGCAAAAACAGTTCATTGAATGGTTCTTCAGGAAATCAATACGCAAAGGCTTTATGACTTCGTTTTACCTTTATAAAACAAATCATGTTTATTATCAAGACTGTATTATGTATAAAATACGTGTTAGGAGAGGAATGGGATTGCAAAATTGCAGATTCTTTATGCCTAATTGTATGTTGATGTTTGGTGCATCGGCCTCCATGTCCAAGCCTGGAACAGTTTATTTACGTACTTTTCTGAAATAAATGTTATCTATGCAACTCCAGAGTCCTGTTGAGGCTGTGAACACCTGCTGTTCTGGGGAACTGAGTATTGAAGGTGTAATTAAAAGGCATTGACAGCTTTCACCAAGTCTCAGTCACACATCACTCAGGCAGCACTGTGTGAAGTGAGTGTTGCTTTTATGGAAGGAAATGAACAGGATTTCTTGGCCTGGGCCACTTTTTCCACAGGGCAAGGTTGCTGGGTTTAATGTAGCTCTAAAAGCTCCAGGGAAAATTGATTGTGCCGTAAGCTCTGATTTCTGCAGGTGCAAAGGCAGAACCACTAACACTCCCTTTAGGGGCTAGCCACAACTCACAGAGTCTTAACTCAAGTGTGTATTTTTTACCAAACAGCTGGACCTCCTGTGTCAGAGTTGGGATTTGAAATCAGTTTTTCATTAAACTCAGACTTTAAATATAAAGTTCCCAGCAATTAAGTTTTGCCTCTAGCGTTTGACAATCCAGCTGATTAGGACTGATTATTAGCAGATTACTCATCCAATCAGATAATCCACAAACCAACAGGTAAACGTCGCTGCCTTAAAATGTATTTTTAACTCAAGACTTGCACATCCTTCCTCCAAGGCAAGCGACACCACTTATTTTCAAACTGCAGCTACCAAAATGTATGGCTCAACATTACTGGTGGAGAACATTAACTGCCAATTCTGTTATATCAGCTATTGATGCGGTGGGTGGGGGAGGGGGTACTCTTTCTATGCTCTCTTGGACCCCCAGCCACAGATGGCTGTGGTGTCATCAGGGTTCAAATTTAGGATCTCCTGATGATATGGATTAACATTTAGAAGGGAAAGTTAGATTTTAGTTCAGAAAATAAGTTGTAATACCAAGTATTGGTCTGTTAACTTACAGCTAGAAACTGGACAAACACAGACTTTTAAGACAGCCAGGTAGTTTTTAAAATGAAATCTGTAGCAGGGCTATCCAAACATATCTGCATAGGGATGGTGTGGTGTAGTGTGGAGTTTTAATACAAAACAAGCAGGATCACAAGCCGTTCCACGTGTTAAATCAGTTGGTGCCAGTCAGATGCTCCTGCTTTGAGTGAACCTGCCGTCACACCTGCACCTTTGCAGACGAGACTGGACACCCCTGGTAGACACCCCTGGTGTATAGAATATGGCACACAGCAGACAGCTGGAGCACATTTAACTACAGTATCCACATACTTTTCAAAACTATTTTATGTTCATGCAGAAATGCAAGCTAATTACTGGAAATCTTCAGGACAATCCATCAGTTTACATCAGCTGTGTTATTTGACTGGATTTTTTTTTTCTTGCCATCACCTGGATCCACTTTAGCTGCAACTGCCATTTGATTTGGCTTTCATGCATTCCCATAAAAATAAAATATCTACAATACTATGTCCACTGCCGCAGGGGGGAAATGAAAGAGGTTTCAAATGAAAAGCACATGTTCCCTTTCACGCTTTAGTGTATGGGTGTGTGAATGTCAGCTCAAGTATGAGGCGTTCACTCCAACACTATTTAGCAGCCCCAATAAAATGCATTGTTCTGGGCTGTTCTAACTAGAGTGCTGCCTTTTTAATAAGCCGTTATCACAAGGAGAAGTGTTTGTGTGGCACAGGAATGTTTCAAGGCACCATGTTTCAGCAGACGCAGACACCTTTGCTGGCTTAACAGCTTTAAACAGTGCAGTGACTGGGGCCCTAGACTGGCTTTAGAAAGCTAGTATGCTTGTGTAAATGTATTCAGAAGTAATTTTGTGCATGCACACATAGCATGAAGACTATCTGGCATCCAGCCTGGTATCCAGTTTGCTGTTTCTCCTTCATCTAATGTCCATGTGTTTAGCCTGAAACTACTGGTTTCTGCAGCCATCAAGGTAATTCCAGTGTTCATATGGATATTACAAGCACTCTTACAGTTTGGAGGAATTATTGATTTGTCATCTGTAATGAGCTCAAATGAGCTGTGGAAGTCTCTGTAGCAAATTAGGAAAATGCCCGAAGAGGTGGTGTCTGAAGGGCCCTCGCTGTCACTTTCGGCTCAATTATTACAATTACAGTATTCAAAGTGCTCGCGCCTCAGCGCTCCCAGCCAGGGCCACTAATTGCAAACAGACTTTGACACTGAACTGTGCTGGGAGTTAATTGAAGGCTTTAGATAGTGCCTATGTGGAAAAAAACAGAAGTTTTAGAAAGCTTTACGCTCACAGAATATTTCACTTTTTTTTTTTTTTACATATTAATGCTGTCATGAATGCATTATTTATCACACAGCTACCCCACCCTTAAATATTTAAAGGATTTATGTAATGGTGTGTATATCCCAAACTAGGATACGATTTCTTTTATCAAAAAAGAAAGAAATTTTAGATTTCTTTAGATTTCTTTAGATCTTTAGATTTTCAAAGCAGTTTGGGTGTTTGCCATTGTATGAGTGATTGTAAAGTAAGATACACTGTAAATAACAGGGCTCTGTGGTGCATAGAGTGAAACTTCAGTATGTGGCCAATTATAGCTTCCAATACTCTTCTGCTTTCATGCTATTATTTCCAAACCCAGAGCAGAACACATATCATCTCACAACTCACCGGGGACTGTTTTGCTACTCTGCACTATTTTAAAAGTTATTTAGTTGTGACATATTTTTATACATGCATAGTTACGTACATCACTACTTGTAACATCAGAACTGCTATATCAAAGCCTGGACTAAATTCAATGTGAGGCACATTTTGTGCTATATCTTATGTCTAAAGCACATATCCACCCACCAAAATCAGTTAAAACTCTCTGAAGGTTGTAGAAAAATATTTTTTTGGGGAGGGAAAAGAGTGTTCTTCCACTTGGAGGTCATTCGAGCATCCCCATTTATGTGTGTTTGTTCGATGATTTTAAGATAACTCTGAAAGTGCACAGGAGCAGGGCGAAAGACAGCAAGTCCAGGTGAAAATTTGTCCGCCTCGCCCAAAGTAAAGCCCACAAGTGGGCATCTGAATAATCAAATACATCTTTTTAGAAGTGTTCTTTTTCCATCCTAAAAGTAGCACACTTTGGAAACAATGATGTGCTTCTACATGAACTCTAATCTCCTTACCTTTTTCATGTAGCCATAATAAGGGCAGTTGAAAGCGACAGCAACATTTAAAGTAAAGTTGCCCCTTATAGTCACACGTGAACACACCACAGCACAGCACACAGTGTGAACTTCTGTCTCTGCATTTAACCCATTCACCAAGCAGTGAAGCAGTGGGCTGCCAGCACCGAGGGGCGCCCGGGGAGCAGTGTCTGGGGACAGTACTTTGCTCAAGGGTACCTCAGTAATGACACTAGCAGTTGGGATTCGAACCCACAACCTTCTGATTGCAGGGTTAACTCCCTAACCACTAGGCCACCAGCTGCCCCAAGACCTGAGAGTCACCCCAAACACACCTATCCTGTTCTGTTCTGTTACCTCCTAGACAATTTTATCAGTAAATTATGAAAAATAGTACTTGGTGGTGCTATATTGCTCAAACAGTACACCAGGCCTCCATGGGGATTATTTGGTCCCAAATTAGGTCTTTTTCTGACATCTGGCACAACATTTGGCAAAGCTTCACTACTGTGTCATGTTTAAAGTGAAATCAGTTATGGGATCCTTCCTCCTTTCCTTCCACAAAGGACTGACTCATGTACATCCTTCTAAACAAATAACCACAGAGACGTGACAGGGCAGGATTTGTTAATGTAACCATCTCTCAGATTTCCATTGAAACTGTACAGAACTCATTTGCAAGAGTCATGATGAGTGTGCAACAGTTCTCTCCCCTGCAGTAGATCATTGTTCACTGTTTACTCTTCCTGGAGTCCACAGGTCTTGTTTTAGCAGTTATTTACAGTATTGTGCAAAAGTCAGAGTACAAGCTGTTCATTTTTCAAAGTCAGAACCGCCCCCCCCCCAAAAAAATAAAATACATATATTTGTTTTTTTTAATTGAAAAATATACAAAAACCTCCAATGCTGATTATGATATGACACCTACCAGCATTTATTTGTGCACTCTTTACTTTTGTGAACCAACATTTATTTCTCATGTCTGTCTGAAATGGCTAATGGGACTACTAACAACCATGCAAGACCTGTTAGACTAGCAAAACTGATAAAGAGCACATCAAGCTTTTATCTTTAAGAAAATCAAGCTCCACTCTCACTTCAGGCCTGAAAAAAGTGTCCATTCTTCCAGAGTGACAAGACAACTCAACTGTGGGTCTAAAAGGATGTAAAGCCATCAAGAAACTGTGAAAAGGAATTTTGCATTAAAACATTGACTGGACTTTTGAGACGTGGAGTGATTGATGAGTCTAAATTTGTAATTAGGATTACTCGTGAGAAGCATAACAGCAAGATAATGGAAACACTAAACACTGAATAATTTAATCTTAGTTTTTGTTGTAAATGGTGGTCATTTGCAAAATACTGTATATAGGCCTAAGATGCTTAAGAACTGATTGGAGATTTTTTCTTTAGTATTTTTGTCATTTGTTGAGATTTTTTTATTCGTAAGTTTTACATTTAAAGGGTAACAAACTTTTTCTGGATAGTGGATGGAAGGAGACTTAAAAGAGTGTTTGCTGGTCTGACAGAATACACAGTTTGTATCTATACATGTCATTAAAGTATGGGTATCATCATAATCTAGGTAAAACTTTTCAACTTTGTTACGCAGAATTTAGAAGATATTTGATGGCTATCTTGGTGTATCACTATAATTAATGGGCCTGTAGTTGCTGAAGAGCCTGTAACTGTCTCTTGTTCTTCACTATTCGCGTGAGAGGCGTGTTGACTGTAGTGGCCGCACAGAGGGCATGAACTGTGTACTTGTTCTCTTCTGCATGCGGCACTCCGGGGGCAGTATTATGTTTTGGGATCAGGTAAATCCTCCTCTGTTGAGCCTGCAGAGTTTCTCAGAGGGAAAGGCCTTAGTGCTCCATTGCTTCCCTGTTTGCCGAGGTGTTGTGTTAAAGAGGCATTTCTTCGCAACACTGATTGTTTCCGCCCCAACACTTTTCCTGTTTGCTTTTCAGTAATGATATTTTCTGTAGCTATATTTTAGGCCTTATTACACAAAGTGCTTGTTTGTAGAATGACTGTGCTGTTCAGAGAAACCTGTGAGAAATGCCACAGTGTGTACTTAACCCTCTCTGCAAGCTCAGAGCAGCTGTCAGGATGGTGAATGACTCGGGCACTAAAACAGACCAGTCCAGGGCTGAGGGAGGGATCTTACTGGCCAGTAAACAAAAGAAACATATTTAACACTTATTTGACCCTATGTTATGGTAACCATTTCTGACAGATGTGTGTATCATCACTGTTGTAACAAAACTTTCAAAGTGTTTACTCTACTGTACAGTCATGTACAGCTGAGTGCAAAAGTTTGCACGCCCCTGGTCATGTTTTTGTTGATTTTCTTACAGGAAAATAAGTACACGTCCTCTACCGAGAACACACTTCTGCACGTTTGTTTGATGAACTGAGCATAAAGAAAAAACACTTTAAATGTAGCTGGCTCAAAAGTTAAGGCACATTTAATATATTTATGTTTTTTTTCCAGCAGGTTAAACTCAGACAATTAAAAAAGAGCAAGAAAAATGTAGAAAAAGTGCCATATTTAAGTGTGTTCCAGTAGAGGATATACACTTATTTATGTACACTTATTTTCATGTAGGAAATGAACAAAACATGTCATTGATCAGAGGTATACAAACCTCTGCACTTGACTGTGTATGGGAATAGGTAACATAAATATCGTTGTGCAAAAAAATACATATGATTCATTACATGTGAAATTCAGGGGGGAAAACATTCCTAACTTTAATGTAGCAAAACTGTAGCCATTTTAACCCTTTCTTTTTGTTCATTCATCTGTTTTTCATATGATGTAAAAAATAAAAGCAAAAAAGGAGCTATGATATTTTTGTAGAAGTGTATGACTATTTTGATGAAGTATAGTCACATTTTTGACAAAGCAAACTTTTTGATTGCAAAACAGCCCAAACCACAGAGATTTTACAAAGTTTTTAAGGTCCTGTTGCACATGTCTGTGAAGGATTTGAAGTAATTGGTAACTTTAAACTGAGCCTGACCAGATTTTTTATGTTAGTCCTGTGCCAGCGTAACCATGGAAACAGGTACAGCAAAGACAGATGGTTCTGTGCCTCTACAGTAACAGAGGTGAATGGGAATTCCATTCCTAGTTCATCAGCCTGCATTTAATGAATGATTGTGGAGCAGTTAGATTCAGAGAAATGCACGCACTGTTTGGGGATTGCACCAAAACTTTGCATTAAATGTATTGAGATGGTGATCTCTCATGGAATTTCACCCTTTTATAAATCTCGCAAGTTTGTTACTCTATGTTATAGCATGGTACATTAGCGAAAATCCCACTAGATGTTTTATGTTTCTTTTGCAAGGTATTCGTTGTATTTTTTACTGAGAGTGTTTGTATTGACAAATGAGCTCAAACGTCTATATAATGAGCTTCAATTTGGTTTGTGACTCACAAATGTTGGTGGCGGTAAATATAATGATCTGTGGATCCATATGGGAGAGTAGACTTCAGTTCCTCACTCTCATAATTATGTAAGATTGAAACATTTTTGTTTCATTGTTTTCTTATGTTCATTTCAGTCAATGATCAGAATTAGTGCATTAAAATGTGCACTAAAGTGTGTGTTCAAACTTTTGCATATGACTGCACATTTTGCAGTATATTATAGGACTATACTTAAAAATAATTTATAGTAGAAGCTGTACTGGACAAAAGAACAAAATCTTAGCAAGTTCAATCACTATATAATAATACCTCTCCTTGAGATTGAAAAAAAATTATAATTTAAGCTTATTTCTGGACCAAAATAGTCACTCAAGCCAGTATGATTGTTGTGAAAGTGTTCATTTTGAATGTCATATCAATTCATTTTGAATGTCATATAAAGTTCTCTACAAGGATTTTTAGATTCATCACTAAATATTCAGAAAATGAGCTCTGAGATTACTAATTGAATATTAAGCCTGATTTTAAGGGTTTATGTGGAAATAAGAGAGAGCAGGCATGCCTTTGTGTGGCTGTGGGAGGTGCTTTTAGAGCAACATAGTGAAGAACCTTCTTCCTACTGTGCTGTAACCCCACCATGCACCACACTGAGTAATTGAGGGTCCCTCATAACCCGGGTCATGGCTGCTGCTCTCTGTGTGGTATGGCCTCTGCTGGCGAGTTAACTCAGGGTCACTGCTGTTATTGGAGGCACAAAGCATGTTTATTATAGGATGAGTCTACAAAGAGTTATATGGAGTCATGGAGCTGGAGAGAGGGAAGGAATGGAGGGTAACTTTATGTTTCACCCTAGACTTCCCTTTTGTGTGCAAATCCAGTCCAGATTAAGAGCCCTACGCGTTTTTACAGTGCTTTTGTCATGTTGTGACATTGAAGTTTATAGAAAAAAATCAGAGGTACACACTCAGAGCTGTCGATATAGGACAGAAATGGAATGCAAATTTAATTGTCAACTATGTAATTAATTATATAATGACATAATCACGTTCGAATAGTAGAGCGAAATGAAATAACTCAAAGGTCCTGAGGGTGAATAACTCATGCAAAGTGACTTGATGCAAAGTGACTTAACTTTCTGCCTCTGCATCCAGTTATTGCCACACAGACGTAAGGAGTATCTTTTAAGATCTTTTAATGACTAAATATCATTGGGAATACAAACCAGTGATTTGTTTAAGCCACCAATCTGTAAGGGCAATCTGGTGAAGAATCATCATTATCTAACTTCCTGAACATGCTGAATAATTCATAATAGTTACTGAATAATAAGCTTTAAGATAAAAACTCTTTTGTACGTCTGTAGCATAGTAAGTGAAAATGCTTTTTTAAAAATCTAAAGAGCTAGAAGGTCTTGAAAACAGTCTTAAGTGGACCAGAGAAAGCAGAAAACAATCTGATCCTAACATGCTCATATGTGGGCCACTCCTACGCAGCCCTGTGAGGAGAGTTGTGTTTGGCTGATGGTTTTTAGGGGGGGGGGGGAACTCTTCTGAGCTATCCAGCAGAGATCCACGTTTGCGTTGTCCTTCAGCCTCTCAGTCTTTACGCTGGACTTATATAACACTCATAAACATACTGCTGGGCTTTTTGCACACATTCTGTTGTTGAATTCAGTTTTGTCTAGTTGTGGACTAGAGTTAAATGTCAGCTTGTTTATATGATTGCTGTCAAAACTGAATGTTGTATTTCCATTTTAAGTGTTTTCTAATCATTTGAAAATGCAGCTGCCATTTGCTCCATGTCAAAATGTAATGATGAACAGCATCAATAGTAACAATATGCATTTCCAAGTAGAGCTGATGCAGAGCAATTCAATTGTATTGCAGAATTGCAAAACAAAAATGCAAATTAGACTAAATGATTTTACTTCCTGGCATATTTTTCCTATTTGTTGAGCCTTGTAGTCTTGCATAAGCCAATATGAACATCATGCCCAGACCACAAATTTAAAAAGGATGTAAAACTGCATCAACAAACAACACCAAACTTGTTTATAATCCTGTTTAGCATCTGTCTCTCATAATTTCCAGGTTGGAAATTTGATGCACGGAAACTCAGAACACTCTTGCAGTACACAAGTTTGACACATACTCTGACATGCCACTTGAATGAACTTTTTGTTGATTTTTTTTTTCATTAAGAAAAGTATTTATTCCCAAGTGTGCTCAGCCTTCTGTTTGTATATATCCAAACTGCCTTAACCTCCTAAAAGGCCAGAAGCTTACCAAATGGATTTAGTATTGTTGGTGTTATGTTGGTGTATTGTTGGTATTGTTGGTGTCAGGCAGTTTCTACATAATTTAACAGGCTTTCATACGATTGGATTGGTCATCTTTTTTCATTCAGTGGTTTATCTTTATGAAGCACATTTTCCAAGATTTGGAGGAAAACAACAAATCTGGATAAACAGTTTGTGTGTCAGGGAGGTGCATCCATCATTTGGCTAATTTGGCGAGGCAGTAGGACTCTCTGTGACACGTTGGCTGAAATGGTTGCTCATTTTGGCACAGCGAGCAGTGTCCAGTTGAGGTAATGTCTGAGTCACAGTCAGGCGCCTAGTTCTATGTCCCCTGCTTAGTTTGTTTTTATTTTTAATGCCAAGGACTCTTAACCAATATATTTGTAATGCAACATAAAAAAATGCCTACAACAGTGTCTTCACAAAATATTTAGATGGTGCTTTAATGGCTTGTATTACTGTGTATAACTGTGTACTGTGTATCTCCTTCTCAGCTTTTTGAACCTATATTAGGTTTTTGACTGTTGATAGTTCATCTATAAAGGGCAGTAAATCTAGACATCTCGTAAGTGGCTTTCTGGGCTGAGGTAGTTCATCGGTTTGGTTCATAGCTCTGACAATTAAAACATTCCCACCATTTTGTTCTAAGAAGTGCAGCCCACTTGGCTGTGGTGTGATGAATGAATGGAAACTCCACCAGCCTCTGCAGGCAATTAATGCATCTTTATTGGTCGAAATAAAACCATGGTTTCACTTAAAGCATTTGAAATTTGTCTCACGCCTTTATATTACTCTACTGAAAAGCTACTGCAGAATGATACCATGTAGCAAGGGATTGTTTCTACTGTTGTAGAAATTTTCCCCCTTCCTTTAGTTTGATGTGACATCCTAAAGTTTGCTGTTTTCTGTCTTTTCTTCTTCAGGAATGAAGGTCTGGTCTCTACTGGGAATGAATCACCTTTGGAAGATGTTCTTTCCACTTCTCCTGTACCTGTCAGGGACTGCGAAGTCCCAAGTAAATCCGAGTAAGAGTCTTTTTTTTTATTCCCCTACTCTTAACATGGGACTCCTTTTGTTGTGTAACATAGATTCCTAGCTATCGTCTGCCTTCATTCGAAATAGTTTCTAACTTGCACATCGTATAAAAATGGTTCTTCAAAGGTTCTTTAGAAAAGGTGATGGTTCTGTACAGAACTGTGAACAATCAAAGATCCATGAAGTGTTCTACTATTGTTACAAGTCAAGGAACCTTTTTTGGTACTATATAGAATCATTTCTGGGATATAACACGGTAAGAAATGCAGACTGCAGAACTTTGAGTCCGCACCATGTTTGTATTTGTAGGCCTAAGAGGAGATATTTCATTATGATTTATATCTGTTATGGTTATGGTTGCTCATGCTGTCTTGTTTTAGTGGAAAGAAAACACATCCTTTCCATATTTGCCATGTTTCAAGTGTTTCTTCACACCAAAAGAAACTGAAAAAAGTCACAAACTACATGTGAATGTAATTCACTGTGTACTCACTGTATAATTATATATGTAGCTACATAACTATACTTAAATAGTGTGAACTCTTGACCTCTACTGGGAGCTTGGTTGAGCTCTAGTGATCAAGTGATGATTTTGGCCATGTTGTGAAGTTAATTGAGTTGATTTACCATTTCTTTTTCCTTCAAAAACTGGAATAAAACCAACAACTAAGCAAGTAGCTGTTCTCATTTATGGTGCACTATAACTCTCAGATTTGCTGTAGTGCCGTAGGCCACTCACACTGAATCGGGTTTGGAAGCTGCTGAAGTTCTATTCTGGATTATATGTGAAACTTTCTATGTAGGTTTGATCTGTGCCTTTCTCCTCCAGCTCGTTCTCTCCAGCATGGGTGGTTTGCGGGGAGGAAAGTGTGATGTCAGTGTGAGGCTCAATTATATTTTACAAGGAAACCAGAAGCTGGGGACATGGCAGGCAGAGATACAGTAGGGGCAAAGGAAGGAGACCAGGAGAACTTGAGCTGTTTGAAGGATCCTCAAGAATGAAAATCACACTGTGCTGTTGCAGTGTATCAGTATAAGCATTCAATTAGAAGGTATATCAGGTTATTTTTTGTCATTGGAGAAGTTTTAGAGGAGTGGGAGCGTGGCCGGGCAATGTGTATGGAATGTGTAGTTTAACGGTTGCTTTTACAGCTGTGTGTCATGTTGCTTTATGGCATGTGAAGGAGGATAAATGCATGGTTCTTCGTCCAGATTAACAGGGGTGCTTAATTGTAGCCTTGTTTGGCCCGCTCCCAGAAGCTGTTTGGTGTGTTGCAAGGTGGAGAATGTAAATGAGGAAGAAATTCTATCCCCATGGGTGGCGGTCATAAGAGTTGAGGTTGTTTTAATGGCTTTGTGGCGTTCCATGTTTGTGAAAAGCTTCATACACAGATGTTCCTCTGAAGCACAATGCTATTTTCCCAAGCTGGGATTGTATAGACATATGGCGTTCAATGAACACTTTGGGTTCACATAATTTTGCAGAATGTTTGAGAATTCTGGAGTTTATAGAGCACTCTCTAAAAAAAAAAATTCTCAAAGGCAGGGCTGGTTATCTGCATCTGAGCTCGGAGCGCTACTCGGGTTTTCTGCTCACTGATCCCAGAGGTGTCCAAGGAATTCAAACAAAAGAACAAAAGAAACGAGCTCTCGGCCCTCTGTGGTTTTATGACTCTGTGTCATTTCGGGTCCGTATCTTTCCAGCCGCTGTGCTCTAATTGTATTGCAAAAGCAGGCCCTGGATCCCAGTGTACTCTTCTTTCCTGCTGGAGCCCGCTGTGGCCGCTGCAGGAGGCGTGGGACACGGCCTGCCAGACACAGCCATTTTAGCCCTGCTTTGCATATCATCGCTATCCAAAAAAAACATATCTCCATTTTTTTTTTTACCCTTTTCTATTTTCCTACATTATTAAAACACAGAAGCTGCCCTTTACATTGTGGGAAAATTTCAGGATGAATAAACCAGTGGAAATGACCTGAACTAAAAATCAATGTGATGCAATCAAAATAAAAATACATTAATTTATATGGAAGTTGAATGAAATGTTTGTTTGCTATCTCTCTCTCTCTCTCTCTCTCTCTCTCTCTCTTGATAAGTATTCTTTTCTGGATTCATTATATGAAGTTACTGCAGCATTAAAATGGAAAACCACTTCCAGCCATTTTTGTTTATTTCAACTGTATACCTGTCGGTTAGCAAAGGTGCTTCATGATAATAAAGCTGAATTCAATCTAAGTAATAAACTGGTTGTTGCCTTAGAGCTCAGCCAAATTTCCTTTTAAAGAGAAACATTTGACAATCCATCAAAAGTGTGGCCTTTTCAAAATATTTTGGAAACAGCTGAGTGTTTTTCTGGTTGGTTTGCGATAAATTAGTATATTAAAGCTAATCAGGGTGGTTTTAATAATATCAGC
Organism: Brycinus macrolepidotus; assembly: GCA_037974445.1. NCBI lineage: Eukaryota > Metazoa > Chordata > Actinopteri > Characiformes > Alestidae > Brycinus > Brycinus macrolepidotus. Next base: position 14,446,325 of record JBBPCZ010000115.1, on the reverse strand, counting down.
ACTCTACCTTTCAGGTGTTCAAATCCCTTTGCACAGCTCTGCTTTAAAAATAAAGGAGTCAAATCATTATTTGAGAAAAACCTGCTCTTCATATCAGGGAGGATACTTTGATGAACATAAAAATGAGGGTTGCAAAATAAACACAGAGTATACTCTCATATGCAGCAGTTTGGGCACCCCTGGTCCAAGTTCCTAAGTGGCACTGAGTACAGACCATCTACAATTACTGTTTAACATATTGGTAAAAAAATAAATAAATACAATGTCTCCTCTGCAGAAGCAATGGCACATTTTATATTTTATATTTATGTTTTCCAAGTATGTTGAAATAAGTAGAAATGGTGCCACTAGAAAGTAGAAATGTCATTTATAAGTTTGTTCCCAGTAAGCTTGTTCTCCGTAGAGAACTTATTAAAACTCAGAAAGTCAACAAAATGTGTAATTTGAGAGGTGACAAAAAAGATCTTTTTTATTTCATGTAAACAAAACCTGTTCTTAATTATTTGAAAAGTAACAGTGAAACTTTACTCTGAATGATTTCTGAAGGAAGCCTCCCCAAACCTGTGACAGACAGGGTATTGCTAGAATTATCTTAAGGTGTTTGAGAAAATGAAGAGCCTCCATTTATTGTTGTTGTGAAGTTTGTGCCCTTATGCTCGATTTACCACCCACAGTTAATCTTTCCCCTTTGCAGGATGTAACTGCAGTGAAACAACACACCATGAGCTGTTTAGCTGTTGATGTTGGGAAGGTTATGGATGAATAGAGACTGTGCTGCTGTTAGCGTTTAAAGCAACAGGGCCACATGCTAAATCAGTGCTGAAGTGTAAAAAGGTCAGGCTCCTTCAGTCAGTACGTCAAACCCATGTTTGGCTGCACCTCGAATCCTGGGATCTATTAGAGGATTGTGACCTTGCCTCGAGTTTATTATTGAATGAAGCAAGAGAGCAAGCATGACTGTTTACAGTGGATTCAGCAATCAGGCTGGAGTCTGTGGCTACTGCATACCAGACATTTTGACAACAGGAAAGTACATTGAATCGGTTTCTCTTTCTTTAATTTTTCCAGAGGCTCTGTACGTTTCCCAGATTTTTGTTGCCCAGTTCGTGAGCCACAGGAGCACGGGGTTTCTCACATTCACAGCTGTAGCTGTAGAGGAAAGGTAGAGGAGAGGAACCCACTGAAGAAGTGTTATTAGTGACTGGGACACAGTAACGCCATCTGTGCTTAAAATGGTGCCAATTCTTCACCCTCTGCTCTCTGCTGGGATGGCAAAAAAAATTTTATCACTTCTCCACTGCTTCTGAACATACTTTTGATATGAGGCAGATTCCAATATGCTGTAATCTCTACTTGCTACACTATATTTCCGCTTAAATTAAACTGAAAGGTTTTTTCCAGCAGCCGGAAAAGTGCCTCGCAGAATTTAGGAGCTAAGAGATGTGCTCTGGTGCCAATTTTCCTCTGTTTAAAATTCCCAAGCACTGTTGTTATACCATACCATGCTTTTTCACATTTTCCCTTTGGAATGATAGAGCACTTACTCTTTTTTATTCTCTCTCACGGCAGCTGGAATACTGTATATAAACCATATATATATATATATATATATATATATATACAGTCACAGAAAAAAATGAGACCACTTTTTCCTTTTTTTCTGTTCACTGTTTGTACAATTTGCGGCAGTATGTGTGTGTGTGTGTATGTAAAATGCACAGGTTGCTATTCTTTTATGAACTATTGCAGTGTGAGCTGTGTAAAAAATAAGAAATGCCTCCATATGTGTTGTAAGTGCAGTAGTGTTTGTATAGCAGCTGTTCTATCTGCTGTATTCCAGCAGCTTCACTCCTGATTCAGTTTCTGATGGGATGAAACCGAGCTCACACATGCACATACTATGAACTTAACATTACTATCTTAACTGTTGCAACTGTAAAATAATGTAAGAGTGTTGTGTAGTTTAACATTTCCAAGATATAATAAATTATTTATATGTATTTTTTTTTATTTTCTCCAAACATTTTTTTGTTTGGAATTTTGAATCAAATGTGGTCAATAGTGTATAAAACAATAGTGAACTGCACATTTTACACAAATGATGTGGTCTCTTATTTTTTTCCATGGCTGCATAAATACACACACACATACATACATACATATATATATATATATATATATATATATAACACTTTCGATAGTTGGCTATTAGTGTTGGTGGGTAGATGATACATGGTTGTTGCCCTTTACAGTATTCCAGCTGCAGAGCACTTTCTTTTTTTAATTCCTTCTCTCTGCAGCCAGAATACTATAAAGGGCAACAGCCACGTACATCACCTACCCACCAACACTAATATCCCACTAACTACAGTGTTTATTAGACAGAAAGATAGACAGATACATATAGATATAAATTGTCTAATTGTCTAATATTGATGGATGACAGTATAGGCATATGTATGCAAAAAGAGGATGAACTGAGTGTTTTACTGAGTGTGTGTGTGTGTGTGTGTGTGTGTGTGGTTTTGGAGCCAGCGGTTAGACAGCAAACACAGTGAAACAAACGTGCCATTCAGAAGACCAGGGCATGGAAAAAATCTGCCTCAGTGAGAGGGGAATAGGGACACTTCAATCTATGAGCTACTGCACAAGTCCTCCATAGGCACACACACACGCGCACGCTCAGAAAGAGGCGGGAGATAGGTAGGCCTAAGCCTGCCTTCTCTCCAGACAATATTTGTATTTTTCCACCTTTCTGAAGCCCATGTTATTTTTAGCTTGTGTCGCTAAAAGCTGGCAGCGCCTGCCTGCTCCTCGGGCTGTGTAAAGACACACACATCTCCCTAGAGGGTCAAACAGAGAGGGCAAGAAAACATATACTGAACCAACATCCAAGCACATATACTACAGTGTGTAGCCAAGTCAAGTGTTTTTCAAATAAACTCTCCCCTAAACAGGACTAGAGAGATAGTTTGTTTTGTTCTCAGCAATCTGTTTTTTAAATAAAAAAAATTAAATTACATTTCACTGACAAAAGAGTACACTGTGTTCTGTCAGTGAGGCTTATCAAAATAGTACATCAGTTAAAACTCGACCTCCTCCCTTTCCCCTTAAACCCACTGTAGTCAATAAGCTGAGGCATGCTTGATTAGTGATGAAGTTCACTTATTCACTTTTGCGCTCAAGTTACAAGACTAATAGGCAAGACCATAATTGTGATATATGCTCAAAAATGCTCAAAATGTCCCCCCAAAAGGAAAATTATGAAAAAATGATATTGGTATGCTACGACAAGCTGCGCACCACCGTTCGGCTAGCAACCATGCACTATCAAATTTTTTTTTTTTTTGTCATCTGCATCAACTATCCCAATCCCCCCCAACCCCCCC
>JBBPCZ010000115.1:14417627-14442836 GCA_037974445.1 Brycinus macrolepidotus | reverse complement strand
AAAAAAAATAATAATACACCCAAAGTCAACAAAAATTTCTCTAGCCACCCTGAGGGTCAACAAAAAGTTGCCCCATTAACTCCCTCACCCCCACCCCTGCAGTGTTGTAGCATTCCTAATAGATAACAATTAATGGAAATTTACACCAGTAAGTGCTTTGCCATTGGGTACAGGCCAAAAAATCATCACACCCTTACCTTCGACTTTCTCTTACAGAAGAAAAGTGTGAATAAAACATGATTTCAGCCCACCTCATATGTTTCACACACAAAAAAGGTCTTGCAATATTCTTCTGTTTACTTGAAAACACAAGGTGTTTGCACACTTCACTTGTGAAATGTATGTTTTTTTGTAAGCACTGTTAATAGAGTGTATGTTTTCTGGTACTATATTACACGCTGTTGTATTTGTTTGTGACAGTTTGGGCAGCACAGCTATAACATGTGAAATGAAGTTAATACTCCATGGAACAAATCTGCCTGGAATAAATTTACAAAGTTAACAAATACAGCTTTGGCTTCAATCACCAAAGGTATGTTGGAGATAAACTGAAAAGCGTCACAAAAAGAACACCTTGACAACTGTTGACCCAAAACACACATGAAAATCAACCTTGAACTTCTTCAAGAAACAAAAGATGAATTTTTTATATATACCAAATTGATCCCAGAGGAAATTACTGGAGGTCTCTGCATTTAACCCATTCACCTGAGTGAACCAGTGGGCTGCCAACAGTGGCATCCAGGGAGCAGTGTTTGGGGGTGGTACCTTGCTCAAAGGTACCTTAGTGGTGCCATTGGCCGTCCTGGGATTCAAACCCACAACCTTCTGATTGCAGGGGCAACTCCCTAACCACCAGGCCATCGGCTGGTGGCTTTGAAATAACCATCACTGTCTTTAGAGTATTGAAAATCTGTGATTAGATCTGAAGATGTTGTGTGTGTTGTGTTAGATGTGTGGCAGTCATCATTTTCTGTGTGAGGTTAATTACTTGCTGCTCAGTGGGTGATGTGTTAACATGTTGGCTTGTCAAGGCAGCGCTGAGATTAGAGAGTTTGAGTTCTGTGTGGCAAGTTAAGGTACTGTGTATGTGAAGCAGTAAAGTAAAATAATGTACAACACTAATACACCATACAGAGTGAGAAGACAGTTTACAACCACCTCGTACCAACATTCACTGGCCATTTTATCTCATACATCTACTAATCGCTGACTAAAATACCCAGTAGGTTGGTTCAGTACGTAATTATAGTAACGTGCAATACATGTCGAACAGCATCTTTTATTTTCAGCATCAGCTTCCAGCGTTTATATTTCTACATTAGAGAACTTTTGACGGCATTGATTATTTTCGTTACATGAGAACTGAAGCAAGCATTGAAGGCCATAGCACAACACCAGCTTCACATTATGAGTGTCCTTCCTTGTCTTTGTATCTATGGTGGCTTCAGTAATTGCAGGAAGGGGCTGTTTTCTTCTCTCTGTGTGGCACTCATGAAGCAGTCACTGCCATGCAGTGATGCGTAGGTGTGCTGAAAAAATGTTGCATTGACTTTACTTGATTTCAAAGGGTGAAAAAATGTATAAATAAAATACACTACACTAACACAGGTACACTGAAAGGCGAAACTGTAATGATGCAATATACTTATGTGAAAATGATGCAAACATGTGAATCAAGCAAAATCAATGCATTACTTTGTTCAGTGTGTATGCACTGCTTTGGCTTGTGTGCATGGGCTTGTGTTTGCCAGAGAGCGGGAGGTGTGGTGAGGGAGATGGGGTGTAGGAGGCAGCTCTGTCACATCTGGAAGAAGTTTTTGTTGGGGGATTTGGCTCGTTTTGGACCGTATCAACTTGTCATTGCCAAGACCAAGCCTCTGAGGTTTCCCCCATCTTGACTTTTAAGCAAACATTTGGAGGAGAGCTGGAAAAAAGAAAAGGAAGACAAAAAAGGCCTTCTCCGCTCGCCTTGCTGTTGCTGGCAGTAGCACAAAGGCTTGCTGTTGAGATGGAGGGGCCACTCGGACCAGCCGAGGCCTTGTGCACTTCCGACTGCACTTTTAACGTCCAGCCTTTCATGCATACACACATACATAGATGCACACACCCACAACACACACACACACTCACACGTGAGGATATTTGAATGTCAGTTCCATTTTATCCATTTGCACTGAGTGATCTGATCTCTTCATTTCAGTTTTGTGCTGTTTTGTTAGACATGGATTCAAAATCTGCTGTGCAATCAATCTGTTCACCCAATGCAGGATATTAGAGACGTCACAAATATGCCACAAATTTGAATTTCCACTTTAGTTTTGAAAAAATTCTGTTAAAGTGTCAGTTAACAATGGCTTGAATGGGATTTTTTCTTGTCCTTAGACAATCTGATATGTAAGTTTATACTTAAAGAGCCCTTTCGCCCATTTTCAGTTCTTTCATGTTCATATAACATTTGTGAGGGTTTCTGTACCCAAACCCAGGCAAAATTCATTTGACTCATTCTATAATTGCTTTCTGTACTGTATAATGCATGTATTTATAAAGGACTTTGGGCTGTAACACTCCTTATAACTTAACCGTGAATAGGTGGATATATGTAAATGCATTTGTTTTTGTAACATCACAAAAAGCTGTGATTTCAAAACTGGCTTTTTTACAACTTAACTAAAATATGTGGACTTTATGGATGTTACATTTTAGAACTTTAACAGTGTTTATATGCCACATTAAAAATCAGGTTTCCATGAAATGGACACTTTAAAACGCTTGAAATGTCACTAAGATCAATGAAAATATTGAAATTGCTGCCTACTCTATGTGTGAATATATTTACAAAACTTTTACTTTGTAACCGATCACTCCTCACCCACTACCCCAAAACCCACTAAACAGTAAACATTGGTTTGACACTTTTTTGGTCACTAGTTCCATTTGCATTATTTCATAATTTTGCTGATTTAATTGCTGTGGAAATTAGTAACTTTAAGGAAAAACATTTCCAATGACCAGCATTACAGTTTAATCAGTACTACAAATATCCAACCTTGGCCTTTGCCATCAGAACCATCAGAAAGCAATACAGTGTTGGTTAGATGATTCCTCTGTTCCAGCTTATCCTGCTGAGTTTATGTGCTTGACTGTGCCACCCAGCAGTGATGCCTCATGGCCAGACAGACAGAAATGAACCATAAAGTGGTATAAATCCTTCTCCTCTTCCATGCTATACTGTAAAAATATTGATCAAAGAATCACCATCATTTGTTTTTACAGCAAGCAGCATCCACATGTAATGAAATTCTATTTCTAACTCATAAACGTTAACAGTGAACCCCACGATCTCAGTAGTGACTGGATTAAATTACAGAAAGGCCCTTAAAGACTTTCTCAGGAGGTGGGTTGACTTTAATCGCATCCTTGTAAAGAAAATAAGAGAGGCGAGACCACACAGAAGATGCAGTGAAGTTCTGACCAGTGTTTCAGTCCAAACGAGGACGTCTGGTGGCTGCGTTAATTTTGCGAGCCAAAAAGTATGATATATTTCCCCACAACATTTCTGTAGGGAAACCACATCGTTGGGGATGGGAGAAAAAGGTGTTGTTCAGTTTCACCTCAGACTAAACCCAGGCCTTTCCCTTAGTAACATGTCCTGCCCTCAGACCTTTGGTTTATTTATTGTTAGTGCAGTTCTGATTTTGCTGGATAGGAATATTTTCATGAAGACACATGGATAGTTTTTCTATACTGTAGGCCAGTAGTTCTCAATCTTAGTCCTGAGAACCTCCTGTCTTGCACATTTTACTATTTTCCATGGTTTCAACATGCCTGATCCACTTCATCAGCTCATTAACAACCCCTTACTGGGTTTGTTTGAGTATGGAAAGCACTAAAATGTGCAGGGGTCCCCCAGGACCGGGTTCGTGCTGTAGACAGTGGTGAAGAATTCCACCAATTTTCCACAATTTAATTCCCAAATTAAAACAGAGATTTAAACAAAGTCATTCAGAGTTTTTTTGACATGAAATAGTTCATTATAGAGAAACGTACAAACTCAGATGTCTTTACAGTGGTGGTGGTGATATGAACCAGGAGTTATAATGTCTTCAGTGCCAATATCTCTGCCACGGTTTATCTTATCTTATCTTAATATAGCCATTTTATTTACATGACCACCAGTTAAAATTACCAGTGAACCTGCACATTTCTTGAGCAAAAGTTGAAAAATAGCAAAAAAAATTGTAAATTCAAAAAAAAATCTTTCTTTGGTTACTACGTTACCTTTAAATGTCCCTCATTTATGTCTCTACCATGGACATGTTTCAAAAATATTTTAGGCCAAAACTTCTCAAAAGTATTGTAAAACTGTTGCGTATTCATAACCATTTCATGCAATAACTTTCTATGAAGCAGATTTTGGTGCCGTTAAACACTTCAGACGTCTGATTCCATTACTTTACTTTTTATAACTGAAACTGAATACTTATACTTTTACTCAGTTACATTTCCAGGAGAAATTTCTTCTTTGCTCTAACTCATTCAAGGTGCTCAAATCTTAATTTTTCTGTTTTTCTCCTGCCATTGCAAGTTTTTTGCATCTTTTAAATACAGAAGGTTTTCAGCCATTACACTGTGTGAAACTTTCATGATGAATCAACAAATAAAGGAAATAAAGGACATTTTGAAAATGGGTGTTAAATGCTGTGTTTATGCCTGAAATCTGTTTCTAAAAGAAATATAAATAACGAGGTTTGATTATTGCACATTTTTTTCTCTACAGGTGTGTGTCGATCTCCTCTAGGCATGTCTGGAGGGCAAATTTTAGATGAAGACATTTCAGCTTCAAGTCAGTGGTCTGACTCAACGGCAGCAAAATATGGCAGGTAAGTGTTATATGTGTGTGTGCATGCATGTGCATGTAGTTTTTCCCACATTCAGTATCTCATTTTTTAAAAAATCACCGCAGGGTGGGTGGTCTCTTCCAAACCTCAGTGGAAGCATGTAATTATGTTTACCCCCAAATGATGCCGTCATCATGTCATTTGGCCTACACTGTGCCATCAACATTTCCCTCATGCCAAAATGAACAGCTTTAAATTAGGTTATGGCATGGAGCAATCCTCAGGGTGAATTCCCATCCCTGAGAAAGTGAGCCTCTTACTTTGTGTCCTTATTACAGGCTGGACTGGGAGGAGGGGGATGGTGCCTGGTGTCCAGAGATCACTGGAGAACCTGAGAATATGAAGGAATTCCTGCAGATAGACCTACGCTCCCTGCACTTCATCACCCTTGTGGGCACTCAGGGCCGGCATGCGGGGGGCATCGGAAACGAGTTTGCCCAAACCTACAAGATCAAATACAGCCGGGACGGCAGCCGCTGGATTTCCTGGCGCAACCGCCAAGGAAAGCAGGTGTGTACCAAAAAGTGCTCCCCCTTCCTTCACAGCCACATCAGATCCACTACTACTTAAACTGGCCATATCACAGCCATATCTTCTTCAGTAAAAGACAATCACACTGTGGTGTCACAACCATTAATTTTTATGTGTTTCATATGACATATGTGAATTCAGTCGACAGTTTAGTCTACTCATTTGCACTGAAGTGGAGACAGTTGAAAGCAGAGATATTGGAGCAGAAGGTGTTCAGGAAAATGATTGAACATTGTGCTGCTCTTATGCATTGGGAAGCAAATTTCAGCTTTCCCAATGCTGATGTTTATTTTTTTCTGACAGCTCTAAGAATTTCAATCCAAACTTAAGACTTTATTCTGTATACTTCAGCCTGACTTCCTATTTGAATATAAACCATTTTACTTGTGAAAGGGTCAAACAATCAGAACAAAAGTATATTGTATATATCGTTGCTGTCATATTGAAAACATCTAACACCATTTTTGTTCCTTCATTTTGAACTTTTTTTACACTATTTGAAAATTCCAGCTGCTCTTTACATTCTGTGAACTGAGCGATGATGAATGGTCTAAAATTACTCACTTTGCGGTTACACTACTTTACCATTTTGAGAGGTTTTTGTTACAGTAAAGACACATCAGTCTGAAATACAAGGTAATAAAACAGTAAAAAAAAGTCTAAGTGGTTGAAAAAACCGGTCATGTAAAACCAAATTTTGACCATTTTAGGGCACATGAAACAATATGAATGTTGAAAGTGAAAAAAATAAAATACAAGAAAAATCCTTTATTTAATGACTTTATTTTCTGTATTACCCTTTACATTTTCAAGCTTATTTCAAAAGGGTTTATTACTCAACAATTACATGGAAAACCATACTATATGAGTTACTATATAAGCTATTGGATTGGAAAATAGAAGGCCCAGCTGATGAGCCCTGACCATTTAAAGAGTTTAAACAGTTGAATTTATAGCATTATGGGGGTGTTAAATTAAATGCCAACATTACAGACAATATTACTGGCTCACTTTGTGACTGCTGTTGTGTTAAAGGTGATTGAGGGGAACAGGAATGCCTATGACATTGTCCTGAAGGATATGGAGCCGCCCATCATCGCTCGCTTTGTGCGCTTCATGCCTGTCATCGACCACTCCATGAATGTGTGTATGCGGGTGGAGCTCTACGGGTGTGAATGGCTAGGTACGGTACGAACAGCTGTTTTCAGCCAAAACTGTGCTGTGGCTTTATTTTCAGGCTATTTAATTCATTTTATTAGTCTGAAAAGCACAAATGAAAAATTCTGTTAACAATGGCCTGGCTGTGATTGTGCTCTTGTTATGCAATCACACTTTTTTTGTATGCTGAGTAAGAGTTATTGCTCCTACTGAAAACCAACTGACACCTCATGGCCTCGCAAAGCTTAAAGATTAAGCTCATAAAACCAGTCACTGTTTATTTGGCTTGACAACAATGTCTTAGTGGCTCTCACGCGCTGTCGCACTGAAGCTACTGCTCTCCTCAAATCCATCAGAGGCAGGCACAGTCTCACACATCCTTAGAGTGCAGTGGTTCAAGCCACGGTGGACGTGTGCTGAATCTAATCAGCTGCTGTCCCCCACTTTAGTTACTGGTTCTTTGGTGAACAGTGGAGGTTTCACTGATAGAGGGCTCAATCTTTTCCCCTCTGCCCCCCTTATCTTGCTGTCTGCTATAAACGAAAGAGACCTAGATAGTAGTAGTCATTTAGAATGGCAGATGTGACTTTCTGTCTCATGCCAAAGACACAGTGTTTGCCTATCAACAAAACTAAAAAGATAAAATAAATTACCCATTTTAATTGGTTTGCTTCTTCAGCTTTGCTCTAGAGCTGTTTGGCCAGAAAAACGAATGACTAGTGGAAGCTTATGCCAGTTTCCATATTGCAAATGGCATGCTGGACAAAACTACAGAATACATTTAGGCCCTCCAATTGCTTCTACTACTGTTTTTAGACATGCCATGTCATTTTCTCCATTTTAATAGGTAGCAATGTGTCATACAGTGTCAGAACCCACAGTGTCAGGGCCTGTTTAAGATTGCGTAACACCTCAATATGGTTTGACAGAAATTATGCAGTTTTCCCCTTTCCCACTCCAGATGTAGTCAGTCTGCCAATACATGTTTGCTGTCCACATTTCGCTGTCCACAGTAAGTCATACTGTGCCCTAAACCACACTGACCAGTCTGTGCCACCTTAATAAAGAGCTGAATGAGGTTTGAGTGGGTTGAGAGAGGACGTATTTAGAGAAAAGATCTGGGGGACTGTTGACTTCTAGTATTTGTTAGCCACAATAGCTACATGTCTCCAGTTCTAAATTAAAGTAGTAAATATTCAGACATGTCTTAGCTGATTCACTGTATCCAGGATAAGCAGACAGTTATGAAATTAGATTTTTTGCCAGACCATTCCTTTAATCAAGCTCTCTTTAGGGTAGTATTTGAGTAATTACTGTAAGATTGTGGTTTACTTGCTGAAGTAATTCTGAGTCAGTTCACAGTATTGACCACTGTGTGTTCTCAGATGGGTTGGTGTCATACAATGCCCCACTGGGCCAGCAGATGACCTTCCAAGATCAGCCCATTCATCTGAACGACTCCGTATACGATGGTGCCATGGGTTACAGGTCAGTACTCTGTCTGTGGGCCGGAGAAGAGGCTGTGGAGTCAAGCAAGAATTATGTAACTTGCCTTCCTGCTTAGTCTAATCCAAACTAAACATAAAAGTATTGTCTATTTTGATCCTAATGGCTCGTTACAATAACAGGAAGAACTGGTCTGTGTTCGGATCCTGTATACAATACGATGTCAGCATCTGACATTAACATGCCTTTCTCCAAAACGTTCCTAGTCCTCCCACGCTAATTCAGGGTTTGGACTAGGTCTGTGTGGGTTACTGAAAGCCTGTTAAAGGGAAACTGAGCCTAGATCAGTTCAAATGACCAGAGTGGCACTGTTATTGCATCCAGTTGCCATGACTACAGCAAGAGACAGAGATGAGAGAGTGGTTTCGATGTTCATGGAAGGATTTGACTCATGGCTTCCTGAACAATGCCTTCCATGACACTGTCTTGTGTGTGTGTGTGTGTGTGTGTGTGTGTGTGTGTGTGTGTGTGTGTGTGCAAAATACCATAGAGAACAGCCCACACACTCACAGTCATAAAACCACTAAATGAAGGACCTCACTTTGAGTGCAGGTTTAAAACCTATGCCGTCACCTAGTGGTGAAACAAATGATAGCATTTTTTTCCAGGCTCAGCTGGGCAAACCAATATTATACATATTCACTGTGTGTGACAGAATTTTAGTTTATCATGAGCTTTTTTTTAAACATGTGCTTAAATTGTCAGTAGTAACTGATCTAGAAAAACTGCATGCATCACATAAAAGAAAGATTTAACTGTACACAGTTCAAAAAATCTTAGAATATCGAGGCAACATTATGCATTAGGATTTTTTAATTAAATTGAAGGTACACAGTTGGACCTTAAGGACCATTTTGTACCTTTTGAGGGTACAGTTGCGTTATTTGTACCTCTGGGGACTCAGATTTACCTGGACAGTGCCCTGTTCTATAACGGTGTAGTGACATAGTAAACTGAATGGCAGCAAATTATGATGTCAGAATCTTATTTTCTGTTTATGTTTGCAAATTGTTTGATTTTTGTATGGACATTGAAATAAAAAAAAAAACCAATCATACCCTTTTTAAAATATGACACTTGTTTTGTTGGTGCATTTTTATGTTCTAAATTGTGCACACCTCAGAGAAACAAAATAATGTGATGTTCTATTTTATATGATGTTCTATTTTTTATCACCCTCCCTTATGTATGCAGTATCTTCTGTGCAATGCTGATTTGCTAAATGTGTTGAAATGTACTAAAATGTGGGGGGTAATTATGTGGAAAAAATGGGGTATTGGGTAAAAATGTGGGGGTAATTATAATCTCTCTCTCTCTCTGTCTCTCTCTATGTAGTATGACAGAAGGGCTGGGGCAGTTGACGGATGGTATGTGCGGTCTGGACGATTTCACCCTCAGTCATGTCTACAACGTGTGGCCTGGCTATGACTATGTGGGCTGGACTAACGAAAGCTCCCCCAATGGATATGTAGAGATCATGTTTGAGTTCGACCGAACCCGCAACTTCACCACCATGAAGGTATTCTGTTACAGCAGGGCCCTGGTCCATCTGCCCATGCTTCAGTGTTACTACCCCTGACTTATTCAACTCAACCAAGAAAAAATAAAGGTGTTTAGACAAACACCAAGAACTTTCATCTAAGGACTATTATTAAGATTTTATTTCTTAAGACACACTGTTGACTCTGACCCCAGATCTTTTCCAACCCCTTCATGTTATGAATCAAACTTGATTCTATCTCTCCTCTGCTGCCCCATCTCAGGTGCACTGTAATAACATGTACTCTCGGAGAGTGAAGACCTTCCAGAAGGTGGTGTGTTATTTCCGCTCGGAGTCTGACTGGGAGCCTACCCCCGTGTCGTTCAGCCCTGTGGTTGATGATGTGAACCCCAGCGCCCGCTTCGTCACCGTCTCCCTCCACAACCACATGGCCAGCGCCATCAAGTGCCAGTACTACTTCTCCGACATGTGGATGATGTTCAGCGAAATCACCTTCCAGTCAGGTCAGCTTGAAATGCTACATCGGTATTGTATCAGTTGCATCTGAAACAAATATTAGTCAAATTTATGTTAATCTGCCATGTCAGTGTTGGAAAAAAACTTTGTTTCTCCATTTTTCTTTTCATTATTTGAAAACAACAGCTGTATGAGAAAGTATGAATAAAAATATATTAAAGTTAACTGTCTTGTATTTGCAGAATTTGTATCTGCAAAGAGATCATAAAGTCAAGAAATTACTATAAATAGACAATTAGAGTATATTATTTAATATGGAATAACTTTTTGTTCCCAAAAACATTTTTGTTTTGAACAAAGCATCAAAAATTATTTTTGATGATTGGTTTAAAATATTCAAATCTACATTGTTATTGCAGAATAAAATAACAAACATGTCTGTTATTTGTATGTTTTAAATAAAATTTAAACTGAATACAAATAAATCAAATATCAACTGATTCCAGATATAAGAAGAGCGGCGTATTGCAGGAGTTTCATTTGTCGTTTTGTCTTTCAGCATTAACTGTTTCATAGATTAGCCAACAATCATGAGGTTTTTGAAAGCATTTTTGTAGTTCCTGAGTAAATCTCAGAGTTCACCAAGTATACTTCAGCATGTGCGTCCGCTTTTCCAGACACAGCAATGTACAACACAACCCTGGCTCCCCCAAAGACTGGCCCCCCAACCGGCACACAACCAGGTTAGACCTCCTGCTGATCCTTCACTTTCCGCTCCGCTGAGAGGCCTGAGTCTTTGTGCTTAGTGACAATAGACTCTATAGACACATCTCTGACTGACCAAATCTCTTAAACATGGTGCTTACTCACTGAAAAGATTCTTTCCCTTTGTATCCCCTCCTTAGGGGATAACCCCATTCACAAAGTAGATGACAGCAACACCCGAATTCTGATTGGCTGTTTGGTAGCCATCATCTTCATCTTGGTGGCCATCATTGTCATCATCCTGTGGAGACAGGTCTGGCAGAAGATGCTGGAGAAGGTAAGCTCTCTGTCAAGCAGTCATTAATATTTCTTTGCAATTTCTTTCGGTTCTCTGTCCATAGTGTCCCATTTGAATTCCTTACAACTCCATGCACTGAAATATTAATGCATTAATACCTCATGTCCACAAAAGATATATTACAACATTGTTGGCCCAATGATGCCACTACCATCTGTGGCTGGAGATCCAACAAAGCTTAACTGGCCTCGGGATTGGGTAGGATGTCCTCCCTCTCCCATATAACTCAGTGCAATGCAAGCTAACACAGGTGTCTGTTAGCTGACACAACAGCATTAGCAAAAAGTGTTGTCGTCCAAGTGTGTTAAGCTGTCGAATGACATTGTGTTAGTGGCAATTAGAAAAGGTATGGTGGTTTGCTTCACATGTTAGTCTTCAGCCTCTCAGCATTGATAGTACTATGTGATAGGAGGAGTCCTAACTGAAGGTGACCAAATTGGGAAGAAAAAACTTCCCACAGCAAGTGCTGATCACGCACTCTGCTCTCTCTTTTTCTGGATGCACTTTATGCAACTGAGCCAGGCTACAACTAATCACATTGTTTATATGTAACTGAGTATGTGACCACATCACGCCCATAGTCAAACTACATAAAGGTGCATACAGCTGATGAGGGAAGCGAAAGACTTTGCTGAAAAAAAGTACAATGCACCAATGCCTGGGATGTCAGTCTGTACTTTGTCTCAATATTTGCACAGTTGAATGAAATGGAGCGAGCAAGAGTGTTCCTGCACGCCTCTTCTGCTCCTCCTGTTTCCTTCACTGGGCCTCCTTTATTCCAGGTGTCTCGGAGGATGCTGGACGATGAACTAACTGCTAGTCTGTCAATACAGAGCGAGACCTTCACCTATAACAACAACAACCCCTCCTCAGCGCCCAGCGAGCAGGAGTCCAACTCCACCTACGAGCGCATCTTTCCCCTGGGCCCAGACTACCAGGAGCCCTCTCGCCTGGTCCGCAAACTGCCCGAGTTCTCACAGGCCTCAGAGGATACTGGTGAGGTCTAGTCTTTATAGGAAAATTAAGTTTACAAAGTTTTTTCTAAATGTAGTCAAAACAAGCTTGGTATGTGTTCTTATCTAGTTTTGCACTGGAGCTGTTAGGCTGACAAGTAACTCACCCAGCAAACTGCATCATCACACACTCGCCTCACACCATGTCAGCGGTCAAATAATGTTGCTTATGTGGCTTCTGACACCGCATGACAGTGTGATCTATACAAAATGGACAAAAGTACAAATAAAATTCAATCTTTGATATACACTACATGGACAAAAGTATTGGGACGCACCTCCCAATTATTGAATTCAGGTGGCCCCTTACTTCCAATGAAGGGCAATCTTAATGCTTCAGCATACCAAGACATTTTGGACAACGCCATGCTTCCAACTTTGTGGACACAGTTTGGGAGAAGGAACTTTTCTATTCCAGCATGACTGTGCTCCAGTGCTGAAAGCAAGCTCCATAAAGACATGGCTGGAAGAGTTCGGTGTGGAAGAACTTGACTGGTCCGCACAGAGCCCTGACCTCAGCCCCGTCCAACATCTTTGGGATGAACTGGAATGGAGATTGTGAGCCAGGCCTTCTCTATCAACATCAGTGCCTGACCTCATAAATGCTCTACAGAAGTCTATGTATTTGAATGCAACGCCATTAAAGTCTCTGTTGGTGTAGTGGTCAAGCATCCCTATACCTTTGTCCATATAATGTAACTGCTACTACTGTTTTTAGGTATGCAATATACATTTGTCAGCTACAGATCCTGTCAAAATTGTGTAAATTTGATATTTCGGCAAACTATTCCTTTAATCTTGGAGAACTATTTGCGATAAGTTCATATCCTGTTAGTTGTCTTTACTAAAGTGCCTCTCACCACAGCATCGACCTGCACAGCCTCCAAGTCTCCTCAGACCAGTCCTCAAGAGGGTGTTCCTCATTATGCCGAGGCAGACATTGTCAATTTGCAAGGCGTAACTGGGGGCAACACCTACGCTGTGCCGGCCCTCACCATGGATCTGCTGTCAGGAAAGGACATTGTCGTAGAGGAGTTTCCACGGAAACTGCTAACCTTCAAAGAGAAGCTGGGGGAAGGGCAGTTTGGAGAGGTCAGTCCTACAATCTGAAACAATTAGAGATGATTCTTCTGTCCATGCGCTGTGTGAGAAGATGTTGGCTCTATCAGCCTATTTTAATGCATGTATTGACCCAAAAGAAAGAAGATATGTCATAGGCAGTTTTGTTCTCTTTCAAAAAATGTGTATTTTTTTTGTCATTATAGAGGGTCAGCAGTATTCTCAGCTCAAGACAATAAGGTATATTGTATAATCAATGGATGTTATTGCTTGCTGTGTTATAGGTGCATCTTTGTGAGGCAGAAGACATGGAGGAGTATATGAATGAGGATTTCTCTTTTGATGTCAGTGACAATCAAACAGTACTTGTGGCTGTGAAAATGCTACGAGCAGATGCTAATAAAAATGCCAGGTAAAGCAAAAACAGTGTCTAAAATTACCTGCAGTCCTCACATGAACAAAAATTGCTGTAAACCAAAATGCATATTGCCATTAACATTTTTGTACACTATTTAACATTTATACTGTGTAACATTTACTATACTCAGGACTGCTGTTAGTGCTGTCAGTATTTCTATGTGAAGTCTGATCATGCAACGGTTAAAATACTTTTACATGTGCACATGTTGTTAATGGAACCTCTCTCTGTCTGTCCATTTTTGTTCTACGAAGAAATGACTTTCTGAAAGAGATAAAGATCATGTCACGATTAAAAGATCCCAACATCATTCGTCTGCTGGCGGTGTGCATGAGCTCAGACCCCCTCTGCATGATCACTGAGTACATGGAGAATGGGGACCTTAACCAGTTCCTGTCCCGCCATGAACCAGAGGGCATGATCGCACTCCTCAGCAACGCCCCGACAGTCAGGTAGATATTAAAGGCTGACCATTATATTGGGTGGAATTTGTCTTGGTGGATTTGGTGTTTACTTTAGGCAGTATAGGATAAATTCTATAACCTAATACGAATACAGAGCCATAAAGAGTATAACAAAATATGCATAACCGTAGGCTGTAAACTAAATGTACATGGTGTCAGGTGACAGCTGCAAATGTGCAAAAAAGCAATGTTTGATACAAGATGTGCAAAATATGTAAATGTACAAGTTATGATGATAAACCATAGATAATACACAAATATTCTTGCAAATATTCTTCTGGATTATTGCAAAAGTCAACATACACAGATATGAAAGAAGAGTCCTGTTCTGTGTGACTAAAATAGTCATCTGTACATTAGCAACTATTAGGATAACGTACCAGGGGTCAGAAACTCTGGTCCTGAAGGGCCAGACTCCAGCAGCGCAAGAACACCGAATTGTGCTGGATTGCGGCCCTTCACGACCAGAGTTTGAGACCCTGGCATAATGTGAGCTTTCTTAATCTTTTGGTATATACTAAATCTATTTATTTCTTCAGCTACAGTAACCTGCAGCACATGGCCACCCAGATCGCTTCAGGCATGAAGTACCTCTCCTCACTCAACTTTGTGCACCGAGACCTCGCCACCCGCAACTGCCTGGTTGGCAAGAACTACACCATCAAGATTGCAGACTTTGGCATGAGCAGGAACCTGTACAGCGGAGATTATTACCGCATCCAGGGCAGAGCCGTACTGCCCATCCGCTGGATGTCCTGGGAAAGTATCCTCCTGGTAAGACACTAACATCTATAAACACGTTCCCAGTAACACACGTACGCAACCATGATCCCACTCCTTGAGGTACACTGATTGCCTGCATGATCTTCTTAATCTTCTGTGAGTAGGTTTGAATGAATAACAGAAAATGTTGCACATGAATATTTTCAAATATACTAAATAAAACTAAAAAGAATGAATACAAATAACATTACAGAGTAAATAGTATTTTGTGTGCAGTATATAGCAGAAAGACACATTACCACACGTTGAGAAAAATAGCTCTAAACAATTTGCCTAAAACTTTTGCAAAGTATTGTATATACTTTATATCAGCTGGTTAGCTGTGTTTGATTCTCATAACATGGCTTTATTTGTACTTGGCAGGGCAAATTTACCACGGCCAGTGATGTTTGGGCATTTGGTGTGACTCTCTGGGAGACACTGACATTTTGCAAGGAGCAGCCCTACTCTCAGCTCTCAGACGAGCAGGTCATCGAGAACACAGGGGAGTTCTTCCGGGACCAGAGGCGACAGGTAGTCTTTGTTGAAAAATAGACAACATACAAGCTTTTGGAGTTTACTTATGCTTGGTATACTGAGGTCACTGATCCGAACAAAATTCATATATATTAATCCATGCAATGTCCAAAAAACATTTGATAACTGTCATATACCGTCTTAGATACACTGTATGTCCAAACGTATTAATGGGGAGTTTGTCCCCTTATGCTGCAGTACGAGCCTCTACTCCACTGGGAAGGTTTTACACTAGCTTTAGGAACATTGCTGTGAGGATTTGATTGCATTCAGCCACTAGAGCATTAGTGAGGTTAGGGACTGATGATGGTTGATTAGTTCTGGATCAAAAAGACCAGTCCAACTCAGCTCCAGGGTATTGGATGGAACTCCATCACTATAGAGAACACAGTTTCACTGCTAAACTCTCCAATGCCAGGGTGCTTTATACCCCTTCATGCTGACCTGAGGCTCATGTGCTGCTGCATCTGAACGTTCTAGTGACTGTGCTTTTATGCAAGCAGTGTGATCCAGACGTCAGACAGGAATGAAATGTATTTTTTCTGGTATCCCTGGATTTCAACCTGAATTTAACAATCCACTCTGCACATTTCGGCTCAAATACATGCGTCAAAACAACTTGATTAATAAAGAGAGAGTGGACAGCAGTCATGTAAAAAGGAATAGCAATTATTCTGGGTAAATAAAACTATGCCATGTGCAATATCATGTGCAGTTTTTTTATCGGGTGCTAAATCATTTCATTATGTGCAATATATTATTATTATGTGCAATAATCCTACTGCTTATGTCAGTATTACTTATCTACTACTGATGTCTATTATGAGCAATAACATACTCCTAACCACCATTTGTCTAACTAATAATTCACTTAACTGCAAGTTACTTGTCTATAGTATTTACACCCCAGCATTGGTGTATACAGCATAGTATATTTCATGCTGAGTATTTTCTGGATTTATTTAGACTTTATATTTTATATTGTTCTTGTCTCTATTGTTCTTGTATCTGTGGGTCTGTGCAGTCGTAACATAAGCAGTTTTCTCCAGGATCAATAAAGTTTTCTTATTCTGATTCTGATTCAAATGCCATAAGAGGACTTCAGGGGGGAAAAAAATAATTTATTAATACATTCTTATTCATCTCATAGATCTACTTGCCGCAGCCACCCCTGTGTCCGGACCCCATCTACAAGCTCATGTTGAGCTGCTGGCACAGGAACGCCAAAGAGAGGCCATCTTTCCAGGAGATCCATCGAATACTGCTGGAGTCCAAGCCTTAGTGCCTGCTCCTTTGCCAACCTCAGCACTGCCAGAGACGCTTTAGTGTGCCCGCAGGACTCCAGACAACCATGCACCCGCACATACACTAACACACACCTCCTTCCACACCGTCTCATAGAAATGGTACACATGAACTTTGTCATCATATTGAATGCACCTACGACTAAGTGCCTTTGGTTGGCACAAGGTAGAGGACTAGGAGGTTCAAGAAATGTAGCAGTGAGTTCAGGCACTTTTTAAAAGAAAAAAATAACATTGTATTTTAAAATATTTTATGCTTATGATATTTGTTAACTCCCAGAAACTAGTTCCTATCAAAACAATAGTGAAACCTTAGTGAAGCTTGATACATTTGCAGATGTTATGTCATTTTCAGTGCCTTAAATTACAAGACAGCTTGAATGTAAATAAGAGTTTCAGTTTTCTTTTTAAATAATCCGGATTTTCATGGATCTCAACAAATGTTTTAACATTTGTGACTCTTATTTGTATCTTCATCTCAGCCGGTTCAAACTGGTATTTAGTAAACTGAATAACCACTTTCAAATAAGTGGATGACATGCATGGAACATTATAAAAAAATATATTAACATATTAAGAAGACACTTTCCAAGGTTTGCTAAAGGAGAATTCCACTTTTTCAAAAAAATTCATTTTAAAGGAATTTGCTTACCAAGTCATTCTGAGTGGTTTTATGTGAAATTGATTGATTGAAACAGCAGTGTTAGAGGTAGAAACAAGGGGTTACAAAGTCACAACACAAAATTACCCATTTTATTTACTATCCAAAACCACCTGTTAACCTACATATGCCTTATGAGTATTGTTAAAATTGCTTTACTTTACTTACCTAACTTTAAAACTACTGTAAAATGATGTCTCGGGCATCAGACAGCGTATTTTTCAAACTATTTCATGTGAGGTAGCTTTTAGAGAAATTAAGCACTTAAGTCTGACTGTTCTCATTAAACCACTCTGAGTGATTCACCTTACATCTTTAACATCGTGTAGAAATTATAACAAGTGGAATTCCCTTTCAGTTGTCAAAAATATGTGCCTGGTCTACAAGTAGTTTAAAAATGCAAATCATTGTTAATAGTTGTATGTATGTTTTCTGTTTTACTTTTTTTTTCTTGCTTTATATTTTGACTGAGAGCATTTAATGGTTTCACCTGCGACATTCCTGTTGTACCATTGTCCATTGCTTCTCTTTCTTGGTTTTAAAAGTCTTTGCATCTTTGCACTTGTAAGCAAGTACAGATATAGGTCCAGTTCTCATTTTTGGAAATGACCAATGACTTCTCTTCATTCCACCAAAGCAATCAATCAAATTGTAAAAATACTGATTATGAGTATATTAAGTTAGACAAAGATCAATATAGTCAGTTGTCAGCTGTCAGTTTTTTCCCTCGGCTTTTTAAGTGTATTGTTGTGCAGTGTATCCGCTCTTCTTTCCTTTCCTGTTTGATATTTCTATGTATTATTTTTGATTAAAGCTATGCATGGTACATAGCCAGTACCAAAATTGTGTTCGAAAACATAGAAAAGGTCAAGATAAGCTATTTTGCCTTTTATTCACTGTAATCTGATACGTATTTGGTATGAACAGTGTTTTTGAACTGCAGCGACCCCCTTTTAGTGAAGAAGATCATTTATCATGTTAGGAGAGATTGGGATGACTCACGGTAGGTTGTGATATGAGAAGCCAAAGGTGCTGCATGTGCAAACTTAAGTGTGTTAATTCTAAAGCCTGCTTAAATGGGTATGTTGGTTATCATAGATGAATGGTGATTGATGGCTACTGACAGAATTAATGGTAAATGTTGAAAATGTTCCAATGGTCTCTGGGATTGTTAGAGGTCTAAAGTGCAATTATGGTAAACATTCTCATGACTTTTTATCAGTTAACTTTGCCCCATGTAGTGTTACAGCTGACCTACAGTCTGTTTATAAAGTAGTAGTTATTTAAATGAATAAACCATGTAACTGTATGTCAACCTACCTGAAAGGGACTTAATTATTGCTTAATTATGAAGTTACTTGGAACACCTGTCTTCACTTTACTTGGAAAATGGTTACTTCATGGCAGATCACATTCAGTTTAATCCAAGACCACCAAATCTCCTTCAACAGCATGTTCGTTACTTTTTTTTCTGTAATTTCAGCGTTTTATTTTCCTTATCTGCAACTGCAATGTACTATAAATACATTAATTTTCTTTTATTTCATATTTTCCTCTTGGAACAGAAGATGGCTGGTTATGGAAAGTTTATATTTTGTAGTAAACTGATGAATCTTTCTGTTACTAGACATTTTTCCTCAAAGCATGCCATGCAGACACGTGAACACTTATTTGGTTCCTTCTGTATACAGAAATGTGTAGCTATTGTCTTTAGAGATCATGTATAGTCATTTTAGTGCCTGTAATCAAACATTTTCTCTCCAATAAGTCCTGCACCACATGCATTGTTTCGGGTATATTTGTAATGATTCCTTCAATCGAAATAAAACCGAAGTGAAGTTGGGACTGCCTAATCTCCTCATCCTGCACGCAAACACTGGAGTCAAATTCCACCCTGCTGCTCACCCTGGCCTGACCGGGGGCAGAACGCCATTGGGCAATGCAGTTATGACGTCAGGCCATGGGAAGACTTCATTGGTTAATGCTGTTATGACATCCAATCACACCATGGGGGTGGAGCCTATGCTGGAAGTAGCCATGCTCATAGTGCCGGCCTGTCATGCAGGAGCAGCAGTAGAGATGGGCAGAGTTGTGCTGGTCACTGGGGCAAACAGGTAAATTACTGAGTTTGCATTTGACTTCTGTCTGAATAGTTTGTGCAGCTGTTGATAACCTGCTAAACATCAAGACAGCTATTTCCATACAGTAAGACAGAAAGAATTTAGATTCATAATAGTTAGAGATCCAGAGGCCTGTATTGGTAGACTATAGACTGTTAACATTGTAGTGCTGCCAGTGTTGTTAGAATATCCCTTATGTATAATAAGGAGAAAGAAAGCTTATAGAGAGTCATGCAACTGCTTTCACATTCTGCATATACAGCCAGTTTTTGTGCAGTTGTATAATGTTCTGATCATTTCCATAATTAGGCCTTTACACATCCATTCAGTTAGTAATGTGAAATGTATTCATTAACATTTTTCACTTTCCAGATCTGATCATGCTAAAAGTGCACCTTAACCTTTTAAAGGGTGTATCTCAGTGTGTGGGTGGGTGGAATTCGCATACAGAAAAGACTAACACCCATTAATTATACTTTCTTACAGCCCTGATGTTGTAGTACTGGCAGTGGTGTTAGAATATCCCTTATGTATGAAAAGGAGAAAGAAAGCTTATAGAGAGTCATGCAACTGCTTTCACATTCTGCATATACAGCCAGTTTTTGTACAGTTGTAAAAAGTTCTGATCATACCCAGCACTAGGCCTTTAAACATCCATTCAGTTAGAAATGTGTAAAGTTTCCAAATGTATTAATGAACATTTTTCCAGATCTGATCATGCTAAAAGTGCACATGCAACTTTTAAAGGATGTGTCTCGGTGTGTGTGGGTGGAATTCACATGCAGAAGAAGCTAACATCTATTAATTTTTCTTTCTCACAGCCCTGACATATTGTCACTGATTCCATGTCAAACCATTCTATAATTAATGCCTTGTGTGTGTGTGTGCGCGTGCAGTGGCATCGGCCTTGCCCTCTGTGAGCGTCTCCTGAACCATGATGCTCAGCTGCAGCTGTGTCTGGCCTGTAGAAATGGGCAGAGGGCCGAAGCTGCTCGCCAGGCCCTGCTGTTCTCCCACCCCCAGGCCCACATATCCCTTGTTCAGCTGGATGTTGGAAGCATGCGCTCTGTCCTCTTAGCTGCCCGTGAGGTCAGAAAGAGGTACAGTTTATCCCGCTGGTGCCTTTTGGGTTCACTCACTCCATCAACCAAGGTTTTTCTTACTTAGAGCTAAAAATATATGTGTACATCACAAGTTCCTAGCCCTGTTCCTGGAGTACCCCTGTCCTGAACATCTTTGTCTCCCTGCTCTAACACACCCACACAGGAAAAACCTGTTAATGATGTATCAGGTGTGTTACAGCAGGAAAACACTCAATGAGCAGGTCCCTGTACTCTAGGTACACTGCTGTGAACCACAGGTCTGTTTTAAATAAAGTGCATGTATATGCTGACTCTGCTTGATAAAATGGAAACGTGTGGCATAATTACATTAACAACTGGTTTTGAGTGCTTTCAAAACAACTGAGGCCATCCCACATTTTGGTACATCTGGCTAGAATTCTACTTCTGGATGTCATGATTTTTTTCTGTTGTGATCATCAGCAAAGTCAAAAGCTGTCAAAATCTTTTTTTTCTATGCATTTAGTACTTTTAACAAAATGAGAAAACGGCTGTGCTTGCTGTTTTAAGTCTTATGAAATCTTTGCTTATTCTTCTGAACAGGTACAACAGGCTGGACTACCTTTATCTCAATGCTGGAATCATGCCTAACCCACAGGTGGATCACAAAGCTTTCTACAAAGGCTTGTTTTCCAGGTACAGGTCCAGAAGTGTTGTTGGAGTACAGTATATGGCACCATGTTAGCTTAGTTTAGTAATGTGCACATTGCAGAATAACATGCTTATAATTTTTATGCTGTGGATACACTTTATTCACAGTAAGGCAGTCCACATGTTTACAACAGGCGAGGGTCTCCTGACGCAGAAAGATGCAGTCACTTCTGATGGTCTGCAACAGGTGTTTGCCACTAATCTCTTTGGTCATTTCTTCTTGGTGAGTAGTAACCCCAAACACTGCTTTGTCCAAATGACAATTCGGAGTCGAAATGAACATGCTTTATATGTTTTACAGTGTGTTTCTTTTATAAAACATTATATTTGAGCACGTACAAAGAAATCCTGCAGAAAACGGCAGGCTACTATGAGACTAGACACCTTATATCTACATGAAAAATGGGATCTCATACACACACCAGTAAACGCTGCAGAATATATTATGCTCAAACACTGATGTTCAAGCTAAGGCTCACATTCCACTGAAATGGCACTCCTGCTGGCTGATTTAAAGGCTCAGGGGTCTGTGCTCATCAAATAAAAAAGCTGGAGTGGGACAGAGTTACAGAGCTCCAGATGAAGGACAGGTACTGTGTCTCAGGTGAGCATTAATGTTGCAGGAGTTGCGATAGGTCATGTCAAGCCTGTAGGACAGAAGTATCAGTTTTCTGTTGGCACAGCAGCAAGAGACAGAGTTTTTTGTTTGTCCTTGTCTTTTTTTCTCATATACACTCCCTCCTTTTTCTATTTCTGTGTTTTGTTAGCAGTCATTAGACACTGCCCATCAAACATTTGGGAACCCCTAGCTTTT
Organism: Brycinus macrolepidotus; assembly: GCA_037974445.1. Taxonomy (NCBI): domain Eukaryota; kingdom Metazoa; phylum Chordata; class Actinopteri; order Characiformes; family Alestidae; genus Brycinus; species Brycinus macrolepidotus. The sequence goes on along the minus strand of JBBPCZ010000115.1, from coordinate 14,420,796 downwards.
AACTCAGCATGTTAAAACAAAAGCAGGATTATATTTACTTTTTATTGCCAAAATTGCAAACAACTAACAAATGCACTATTCAGCACTGATTCATTTAGAGGAGTTACAAAACTCTCTTTACTGATGCTCCTGGCTGCCCCTCTTGGTGCAGGTGCGGGAGCTGGAGCCCCTGTTGTGCCGCCCAGGCAGCAGCTCTCAGGCCATCTGGACGTCATCAAGTAATGCCCGCCGGACAGCTTTCAGTTTAGATGACCCACAACACAAGGAAGGCAAAGAACCTTACAGCTCTTCCAAATATGCCTCAGACCTGCTGAGCCTGGCCCTCAACCGCCACTACAACAACCAGGTGAGAGCATCCCACTCAGTCATAACATCACGATACCATTTGATATTTTCACAATAAATGGTATCACTGTACTTTCTGAGATTTGCCAACAAGGACAAAACACGCTAGCAGAACAGTAGAGCTACATTCAAAAGAAAACAAACTATGAAAAACTATGAATAAAGTGCTTTTTTTTCAGTTGAACATTTGCAAAAATAAAGAAGTAACAGGAAAAAAATGAATAAGTAAGTTCAAATAAGTAACATAATGAGCTACTTGGTTCCTACACAGATTATACAGCTACTACACATTGCTTGTTCACAGGAGGGGTCTGAATTCTAGAAGTACTGATGGATACCCTTTATATACTCAGGAAAGTGTATTGTGGCATAATCGAACATAATGCTATCATCACACTGCCAACCACTATGGCCAGTCCCACTTTTAATGCAATTTTAATATTCCTGACAGAGTTTATGACAAATATATTACATATGATCATCTTTAATCATCACCAAATGTATTTATACTCCTTCAGGGTCTGTATTCATCAGTAATCTGTCCTGGGCTGGTAATGACTAACCTTACCTATGGCATCCTACCCTCCTTCTTCTGGACCCTTATCATGCCCATAATGTGGCTGGTATGTTTGTAATATTTCTGTATTATGAGTCTCTTTTTTTAGGCAATAGTTACTTTCAGTAAATAAGGCTGTTCATATGTTTATTTTTCCTTCTTCTCAGATAAGAATCTTCACCAATTCGTTCACCCTCACACCATTTAATGGAGCTGAGGCTTTGGTATGTACCATGCAGTTTCAGTACATAAAGTAATTTTTTTTTCTTTCTAATATGTATGAACTATTTTACCCTCAAAATTGATCTTTAATTAAAACTCTTTCACTTCTTGACTTTACAAAACTGTGATCATTTCTACTTCTGTGAATGAGGTCATAGAATGATACACAGTAAACCTTTCGGTGAATTTGTCTGTATCAGCTGCAAAACATTTTTCTCTGGCTGCTTTTGTGAGTGTCTTTTGCATCAAGGTCAGTTTTTATCAGTGGATTTAAATTCCAGGTTTGGCTGTTCAAGCAGAAACCTGAGGCACTGGATCCGATGGCCAAATACCACAGTTTAACCTCGGGCTTAGGGAACAATTACACCCAGCCTCGCAAGGTCAGAAGCAGAATTAGCCCTTTACTTTCATTATCATATTCCATTTCATTATCATTTTCAGTAAAAAAAAAATAAAATATGAAATGCATGAAGTATATCATGATAGTTTGCCTTGCCTGGATGTAACTGCACTTTTTACAGAGCTGTTCCTATAGCTGTATCTATTTTGACATTTGTCTATATACAGACAGTGAGACAACTGTATTTTTGCTTGTGTATTTTTAGATGGATATTGATGACACTATGGCAGAGGCACTCTATGAGAAACTGTTAGAGCTGGAAGATACAGTCCGGAAGAAACTGAAAAATGGAGATCTTGGATGCACAGCATAAATCACCAAAGGAAGAGTGTAAAGATTATACCATTCAAGCCCACTTTATACTATGTATGCCTTAGAGTAAAATCACTAATGTGTAAGTCTTTTCTTCTACATAAAAAGGAGATCATGTTAACGTATAATTTACCCTTAAATTAATCCTCATTGTGATCACCTTAGAAAAAACAATGGTGATTTCCATTGTTACATGAGTTGTTTTAGATGTGAGATGTAATGTACGTGGACCAAACACCATTATGTTTTGTACCTTATGAGCAAGTGTCTCAGACATGGATTATGCTCAGCCTTGGACCTAATTCTAATTTCAGTGGTGATTTACTGATGAAAAGTCTTTTTAGCAAGGCCATACAGCCTTTACAGCTTTTTCTGAGGGTGTTGTTTATTGTCTTTCATGGAAACCACTGTCAGTTATCAAAACTAGACATTTTAAGTGTCAAGGTAAATTCAGTGGGGGTGCAATTTTGGGTCTGAAACAGCAGACATTGAAAAATCTCTAATCGATGAACCGTGAATATACTCTGCAACATGAAGCTATTTTAACGCATTAAATTGGAAATCAAATTGAATGTTGAACCACAGAATAGGAAATATTTCAACACTGATTATAACTATATCGTCACCTCCTAACATTTTAATCCACAATCCAACCCTGTATGTAAGTAAATACTTTTTCATACTTTTTTGTTTTAAAACAGCACTTGTGACGTTTATATATGGCAAATGTGCCTGTGTATTTACTTGCTGATCCCATCCTAACTATTGTGTGTGTCCCATGTACAGGGAGTTTTTACTGACATTACCAACATTAGAGCACATTACAATGTTCTATAAAACAACAGCTAAATGTTGTGCCTTATGTGGTTTACATGTAAGCAGTCACTAAAACATTTCACTGATAAAATAACTTTTTCTACCTGACTCAGGTGTCTGTGATTACTGTAGAGGTTAATACTGGTCCCCTATGGCCTCATTTGGCAGCTGGTATACTGATGATGTCGCCCTTTTGTGAGAGATGAGCCCAAATCAGATAGAGCACAGCTAGAGCTACTGGATACTGAGTCTGCTGGGTCATCACCTTCCAGTGGCTGACCATGGACACAGAGCCATGCCTGTGCTCTTTCTTATCCCTAATTCACTTTGCAAATGGTTGCAAATAAAGCTGCTTTTTTCACAGTTTGTGGGTTGTCAATCTTAGAATTTTATGATAGTTCAGTCACTGTAATTTATTCCAATAAGACTATACAACTTTGGACACCAGTAAAAGACATTTTAAGGAGAAAAAAAACAAAGGACCACTGTTTTCAGATACAAAAAATGCTTTATATATA
>JBBPCZ010000115.1:14402628-14417487 GCA_037974445.1 Brycinus macrolepidotus | reverse complement strand
TACATACAGTACTGTGCAAAAGTCTTAGGCACCTGTGCAAATTGTTTGAAACCATTTATATCAGCAGTGGGTTTGTTCCTGCCAGCAAAAACACAAGAGAACATTAGAATAAATGCAAACAAACAAGAAAGCAGTAAAAAGTACCAAGATTTCTTTTTTTTTTTTTCAAAAAAGTAGTTGCTATATATATAGGGGTGTGCCATTCTGATACTCAATATCAGTCCGACATGGGCCAAAATCACTGGAATAGATATCAGAAAAAAACCAAATGATCATGTAAATGTTTGACTAAACTTTGATCAAAATGTCATGAAGACAGATGTGTTAGGACACAAGTAACATAGATGAGCAGCAAGACTGAATCTCAAATGGCTCCTTATTCTGTACATAGTGCACTATGTAGGAATTAAAATACAGGCTCCTGCACCCAAATAGTGTATAGTATGTCTAATAGACTCATTGGCGATTTAGCCATGTATGCAGAAATCCATAATGGGCAAACTGTGCACTATATGGGTGTAGAAACTCTTAACAACTTATATAGCGAACAAAAGACAAAGTACGATTCAAAGTACATCTAGGCAAATGTATTCTTACCAGCTTTGTTTTTAAAGAGAGGGGAAAAGACATTATCAGACTGGTATCAGTGTCAAAACTGGTGTAGAACATGAAAAAGATGGATCGAATAACCCCGGCTTATCGATGGAGTCCTACTAAACCTCCTGAAGAAGACAAGGTTTTAAAAAGATTATACTTTATCACTGATTATACTTTTTGACTGAAACTGTTCTCAACATTACTGTAGACATCACTGCCTTTTATCCACACTAAAGAAAAGGCATCATTCTTGATATGCTCTTGATATCTTTAGCTGACATTTGTGATAGAACCAACACACTTTAGTCAGCATCATCCTCAACTAATCTTTCTATGACGAAGCAGCAGCATCAGCAGTGCAAAGAACAGAAAAAAAGCCCCAGTAAGATGGTGCCATACTGCCACAATGCTTTCTTAATCCACCCTTACAGTATCATATAAAGCATGATGCTGAAGTAAAGTAGTAATCCATTCAGTGCTTCCTGATCACGATTTTCTTGGCAAGCTGGAGTTAGAGGATGAAGGTGCCTGCTACCTAGATAACAAAAATGTAATTATTAAGTAATGCATAAATCAAGTGGAAAATGTATATTGGATTTCAGCAACTGGTATTTCTTACCTCAAAGAAGGACTTTGGCTACAGGACAGTGCTTCCAGTTTAGGTATAAAAAAGTTTGAGTTAATCCACATCATAAGAAGAGTTTATGTAACAGCTGTGAGAAGACTGGTCCGGGAACATGGGACTTCCACATGTATGAGTGCATGTGAAGTCAGGGGTGTGCGCTTCTCTCCAGTCTCTGGTCCTCAGCAGCTCCATAGAGGGCACACACTGCCCCACTGCATCATCCACACACTCTGGAGTGTCCTCGTCCTCGATCCCACTGAGTTTGGGGTTGCAGAAAGCCCACACCATGCCACAGAAGTAGACAAAAAATGTCAGCATCACCAAGATCATCAGAGCATAGGACTCTATCATGGCCTTTGTAACGGCATGAGACATTTCAGGCAGTTTTAGTGAGAGGATACGGTCGAGAGGTCGTCGTGTTTGTGCTACAGAGGAACTAAGGGGGAGGGGGTAGTGATGAGACTGATAAAATGATATGAGACTAGGAGTTGCTGATGGGACACTCATGTGAGATTCGTCTTCCTGAATGACTTTTTTTAAGTGATCTGAACAAACGAAGCACATGTTTTTTTGTTTTCTGTTTTTTTTCCTCCATCCAAAATCAAACCCAGTCTTGTGTATTTCTGAATGTGACTTAAAAGCACATCATCTGAATCACATGTACTGAACACAGGCCAAGCGTTACTCATGTCCTCGTTACAGCTTGACTCTTTGGTAGCACGTGCGTGATGTTGTCAGAGCCTCGGGAACGCATGTTCAGTACTGTCCAACTGGCCACTCACAATAATGGTGGTGTCTTTCACCAAACTAGTCATCTGCTGATATAAACACTGACTATCACTGAGTTACCTCACCAATTTTCAGGGTTTATGATATTAACATGATATTGTATTTAAAAACACACTACATGTATAAGAATCTACATGCTGTGTCTGTAATGCCATGGCTAATGGCAGCAATGAGTTTGGAGTTTATACATTTTGGGATATCTGTCTGGAAAAACATGTCTGTATTAAAGCACAGCAGTCTTCTGAAGAACGTGGTGTGTTAATGGGCACTGGGTCTTTTGTTTTGTCCAGATTATTATTTCAGGTCAGATAGTAAAGCCTTGGTTTTCGAGCTAGCACACCAAGTATAAACAGCACTGCAACTCTTAATGTGATCTGTGAAGGCAATCAGCCCAATAACATGCTAAAACCTCTGTACAAACCATCATATAAAGTATGGGATCAAAATATGGTGCAACCAGACATACTTTGCTTAGCACAATGAGAAGCTCGATGCAGTATGGATTTCTTTTTTGTCATTTTCATTTCATTTTGTTTTGCTTTTCATTATGTTTGATGAGAGCCCATTATGCTGAACAGTGGTTGTAGCCATGTAGGGGTGGGTAATATGTAATCATTAATATGGGATATTACACCACCTTTTCTTGAACACATCGCCAGGGCATAAAGAACACCACATTGAAAAACTAAATGTCTTCATGCATCATGATTTTTTGCCATTTCACCCATCCCTAGTAATATGGCAGGCGTAGGCCTATTATTTCTAAGTACATAATCATGAAAATGATGGTAGTAGAAAGTCCTCAGCATTTCTGGGACTTTCTGGGTATGACTGTTTTGGTGACTTCTTGTAAGAAAGTTCAAATTCCTGCTTTTCAATTCTGGGTCTTTGGAGTCAGCATACATAAACCAACATAAAATACTACACATGGGCGCCGGAACCATTACAGCAGGGGGGGGACGTGTCCCCCCGACTTTTCAAAATCATTTGTTTCGTCCCCCCAGTTTTTCCCTCCCGGACCACAGCCAAGAAGTAGAGAGCAGCGCTGCATCCCCCCCACTTTAAAAATGCTTCCGGCGCCCATGGTACTACATATCAAAAAGCAAGCAGCTTGTAAGCTGAAAATAACATAGCAGGCACTGGTAGTACCAAATCAAGGATTAGAATACCTTGTACAATAGACCACAGTGCTTAATACATAAAACAACGGTTAGCTGAGGAAAACATCTCGAATATTGCACTCGAGATATAACAAAACATGGTTGAAGTTGTGTCATGACTTAGGCATGCATGAAAACCTCAGGACCTGGTTCACTCCTCATTATTGGAATGTGGCCATAGTACTATGAGTTTTCTGCATGGAGTGTGACCTCAGCAAGGCAATGACACAAAACATGCTGTTAAAGCAACCAAGGTGTTCATCAGAGGGAAAAAGTGGATAGTTTTCCACTCTCCACTTTTCTTAGTGGTTTCTTAAAAAATTTAAAAATAAAAGAAACAGCAAAGACCTTACAGATTCAAATGATACTATGGAAAGATGAAGGGTGTTTATGTGATAAAATGTTACATTTATACGCTACGTATAATTAGTTAATTACTTTTGTAACGTGAGTATTCACATTTAATAAACTGTAAGGTGCTACTGAATGAAGCCTGCTGTGAAACACCTGTTTGGATGTACTCCACCCAGACAGGCCTTTACTGATAAACACTCAGCTGGTGGTCTGGTGGTTAGGGAGTTGCCCCTGCGATCAGAAGGCCGTGGGTTCGAATCCCAGGACTGCTAGTGGCACCACTGAGGTACTCTGGAGCAAGGTACCGTCCCCACACACTGTTCCTGGCTTCCCGCTGCTTCACTTGGTGAATGGGTTAAATGCAGAAAGAGAAGTTTGTGCTGTTCACACTGTGTGCTGTGGTGTGTTCACGCATGACAAATGGTCACTTTATGCTGCTTGCTGTTGGAACAAATTGCTCATCAGTATCAGATCTGCACCAACTGTTGCTTGAAAAATCTGCTAAAGCCTGCACTATTCTCCTCTGCCTTCTTTTAAATATCTGCACTTCTATTCCACTTTCAAATTTCTTTTACTGATTTTCTATGTATTCTTTTCTTTCTTTCATTATTTAATTCTATTTTATTCTATTTTGTTTTGTTTGGTATTATATTTCTTTAAAAACACATTGAATGATCTTTTGTGTATAATAATGTGCTATATAAATAAACTTTTACTTTACACACTTAAACACTTTACTCAGGGTATCATTATTTTATGTCATTTTCATTTCATCTGTCTGTTTTATATCTCCTCTCCTGTGTCACTGTGTTGGACGCTAGGACTACAAATCCCATGCGTCAGTGGTCCAAGGTCCCGGATGTCTTCAGCGCCGGAAGAGAAGCGACAGTCTTTTCCCAGCCATCTTGTGGCCTTTACCCGCGAGTAGCTCGCACCAAGCCTCGTAGAATCGGAGGAAAATCCTGCTGAAGGGGCGCCATCATGCCCGGACATCTGCAAGAAGGCTTCGGCTGCGTCGTGACCAATCGGTTCGACCAGCTATTTGATGATGAGGAGGACCCGTTCGAGGTACTGAAGCAGGCGGAGACCAAGAAGAAGGACGCGCCCGCTCCGGGGGCCAAGAGCGCGGCTCAGGCGGCCAAACAGCCCAAAAAAGAGTCCCAGAAAGACAGGAGAGCTCCTCTCCCGGACAAGAAGGAAGAGCCCCAGGCTCCCGTGTCCCTCAAGAAGGAAGGTGAGCGTGTTTACAGCCCTCTGGTCCTTTTTAAACACCTTCTTTTCTCCAGGCTGCACCATGAGGTCACACATCCAGCTCCTGTGTGTGTGTTGTGGCCTGACACAATAGAAACTGTCTCTCTCCCTCCTGCAGCATCTCCATGCCCAGCTCTCCCAGCTGACCTGTTGCTCCTCAATTCTCTTCTGAGAGTCTTTTCTCTTCTCCGTAATCCTGTCAGCCCTGAGGAGCAGCTCCACAGTCGAGCTTTAGATTCTGCTGGAGCTTCATGGAGGCTTAGTCTGTCTCCTATTAAACTCTTAATGCTGCTGTAACTCTTCTAAACCAGTCGCAGTGATGCTTCGTGCATTTTCATAGCATTTCTGAGCAGAAGCATTGCACGCAGCCCTGTTTTTGAGATGGCGGGATGAGTGAAAGAGATAAACCACGATGTGGGCTCAAACCTCGTGGCTGGAGAGGAGCAGCTAGACGGCTGAACGTCATTTAGACGTTTATCACTACATTATCAATGTCAGACTAGAGTAGAGAGGCAACCTAGGTCTGAAATATTAGACATTTTCACATTAAAATGCAGTTACATGGTTTTATTTCGTGCAAAGTGGAGTCGAGGGGCTCCTGGCTAACTGCTAGGCTGCTAACTAGCAGCCTGGCTGCTTGGTGAAAAATGTAAACAAGTTGGGATAAATTAGTTTTAAATGTGTCTAATGTTGCTCTAGCCAGTCTAAATGAAAAACTGAAGTGTTGATAGGTTAATTGAGGCCCAGCTTTCTTTTCTCAAAGCTTTTAACGTTGCTAGAGTTGTCTCATGACACTGGCAGGCTCACATTTGGTGAGGAGGGAGGCCAGACAGGTGCAGCACCACAGCACTGCTATTTTGGTAGGTGGAGGAAGAAGAACCAGGCTCAGCAGGCGGCGCCTCTCAGGACCTCCACTGGTGCTCAGCTCCACTCTATGGACAAAAGTATTGGGACACACCTGTTTTTCAGGGTGTGGGCTAGGCTCCTAACTTCCAGGGAAGGGCTTAATCTTAATCCTTCAGCATACAAATACATTTTGGACAACGCCATTCTTCCAACTTTGTGGGGACAGTTTGGGGAAGAACCTTTTCTATTCCAGCATGACTGTGCCCCAGTGCACAAAGCAAGCTCCATAAAGACATGGTTGGATGAGTTTGGTGTGGAAGAACTTGACTGGCCTGCGCAGAGCCCTGACCTCAGCCCCATCCAACACCTTTGGGATGAACAAATTCCCACAGAAACACTCCAAAATCTTGTGGAAAGCCTTCAGAGAAGAGTGGGAGCTGTTGAAGCTGCAAAATGGGGATCAACTCCATATTAAAGTCAGTGTATTTGAATGCAATGTCATTAAAGTCCCTGTTGGTGTAATGGTCAGGTGTCCTAATACTTTTGTCCAGGTAGTGTATCACCACCTTATAGTTTTGGCTAGTTTGGTACATTTGGTGTTGGCCATTTTTTTTAACCTTGTTTGGTGACTGTGTGATAACTCTCAGTAATTAATTGTTTTAGCCATAAGGTGAAGGGTAGATGTGTTACTGTGTAATGCATGCTGGCAGGCAGGAGCCTGTTGCAATGTGAATAAAATCATGCTGCTTCTAAGTTAAATCTATTGTACACACTTTTGGATAGGTTGGTTTGATAAGATGAAGTGTCTCATCCAATTGCCTTCTAAAAGGAAGAAAAAAGTAGAAATGTGTTTGTGTTTTGCTTGATTGAGTTACTTTTGTCTGTTTCAGGCATGAGGAGAATGGGCCGCCGACCGGAGCAGCAGGGTCAGCAGGGTCAGCAGGTCTCACAGCAGCAGCAGCAGCAGCAGCAGCACCAGCAGGGGGGTCAGGGCGAGGGTCGGCCCCAGGCAGAAAGGCGGCCTGACAGGAGGCCTCCACGCGAGCGCCGGCCAGACAAACCTGCCGAAGACAAGCCAGCTGAGGCTGGAGAGTTCTCTGTGGAAAAGTGAGTGACGCAGACACAGTTTTTAAAAATGGTCACGACATTTATTAAATTGTAGGAAGACCCATTTGTGAAAGTTAAGTGTACACTGCTTTTTACTTTTTTACTCTGCATATAGTTAAAGGATCTCATAATTAAGGGTGAATTTTGACTATTTCATATTTAGAAATTTTGGCAGTAACATATCTAGTGGCTGTTTAATGATATGCAGCTAATATGAAGTCCTGTGTTGTACAAGACAAAGAAGTGATTAATCACGTCTGACATTTACTATGGATAGATATTGCAGTTAAGGGATAAAATTCAGTTTAAAGCTCTGGAAACATAGTGATTTTTATTAGTCAAATTAAGCCTTTAAAATATCGGACTCTGTAAAAAACAACAGTTTTTTAAGTTTGTTTTAATGACTGGTTTAAGATTGCTTAAACTTTTCATAACTTTTTTAAAACGTATACACCACAGACTAAATGCGATCTATTAGATTTGGAGATTCTCCTCTGTTAGATAAAAGCACTGATACTTAAAACCATCACTTATATTAATGTTAGCTGACTGGCAGTCATGTCACAGAACTGACTGAATCAAGGTCTATTTTAAACAGCAGTTAAAGGTTTCAGTTCTAGAGTCTGAAATTGTACTAACTTACAGATTCACTACCCGAGTTACTGCACTCACATATTTGTAAATCAGAAGTTGTCTTCTTATTTTCAATTTAAGTTTAACCTTATTTTTGATTCTGCATCAAATCCTACAGTGTTATGTTCTGACTGAAAAATTCCAACAAGACTGTGGTAACCTGGAGCACAAACTTAGCTCTTCATTTGGTAAAGCAGATAAACTGACATTGAAAACGTCGCTAAACAAAGATTGTAGAAGCGATGTCTTCTTTAAACTCACTGCTTTATCATCCATGCTATCTAGGTCAGCTAGAAGCGGTCGGACTCATGTGTCTCCTTATCTGAACTTTAACTTGCAACGTTTCTGAGCATCTTAGTGAAAAGGGTTGTGAATGAAATTAACAAACTGGAATATTTTCCTAGCAACAAATTGAACAAACAAACACTAAAATTGTGGTTTAATATGAAGCACAAACGGGTGGTTTTTGAGAACAATTACTTGGATACTTGTTCAGAAATACTAAAGCCTAAGACTGAGAAAGTCCTACATCCTCCATAATTATTAATGTGTAATAATTTAGAATAAAGTCAAACAGCTAAAATCTGTGGTTCCCCCAGACAGCTGATCCATTCTGAGTTTGTTACATTTTATAAAGAATAAAATTGTGGTGCTCAGCAAACATGAACAGCCTTGGTTTTCATTGCTCAGTGAGTTTTAATCTCATGGTCAAAACTGATTTGAGTTGCATATTTGTAATAAACAGTGTACTGATTCAGGGTGAACTTGCATGCTAACTTGCTCTTTAAACCCTCTCCCTCTTCAGATCTGCTGGGGACAGACCGTTCCGTGGCCGTGGAGGTGGCAGAGGAGGCCGTGGAGGGCGAGGCAGAGGAGTTGGCCGAAGCGATGGATTTGACATGCGTGGCAAACGTGAATTCGATAGGCACAGCGGCAGCGATCGATCGTAAGTTATTCCAGTTCCCTTAGGTATCATTTTATATTTTTCTTTTTCTTTTTTTTTTTTCCCCTTTCCAGTTCAGCTCTAGTTGGCTGTAATATTGCAAAGTTAAATATGAATTTTTGCTTCAGCAGCCTGAAAGCAGAGGAAAAGCGAGGAGGAAGTGGATCTCACAACTGGGGCACTGTCAAGGATGAACTGAGGTCAGTGCCACAGCAGAGAGTCACTCCCATATCAGTGAATATATACTGCATGCTGAGACTTTTGTGTGTGTATATAACAATAAATGAAATTTGGAAAATAATTTGTTTTAGATTTTAACAAGTGAATGGTCACGTTCCAATATGTTGGAATTCCTGAAATCTAAAAGTAGCAGATGCAAGTTGAGCTAATGCAAAATAGTCATTCAAAAGCTTTTGATTAAAAAATTCAAAATACTCTTGATTATGGGCTGTAATGTTACTCAAGAGCAAATGTGCGTTGTTTAATGGTGTGATTTGTATTAGCTGATTAATTTCTTCTCTACTCACAGCGAGCTTGACCAGTCAAACGTCACAGATGATGCCCATGAAGGAGAGGAGCATCCACCCGCTGACTCTGAGAACAAGTACGTTTACGTTCTGTAATAGCTGGATCTATAATGTATACCATATAGCCCATAATTTAGATCTTTTAAGATCTCTCTTTTTGTATGAGAGATATATCATACAAACAAGATCATTTTATTAAGCCACCCAAATGTCCAGCTTTTTAAAACAGTTTCTGTCAAAACAATATGAATGTTTGAGAGCCTGAGCTATGGATTTTATCTGTGGTCTACCTGAACTTAAACATCATGTTTGAAGTTGAAAGTAAAATTACAGCAGGTAATGTTTACTTTAGTTAGTTTGTCTAAAAGTGAAACTAGTAATTAGCCTTTTCTAATGAGAATTGTCATTCGTATTTTTGTCTTATTTGTGCTGTCTGTGTGATTTCTGTCTTTACCAACACTTAAACCTGAAGTTATTTAGTAACTGTTAAGTAAACCGAGTATTCCAATTTAGTATGGCTTAAACCTTAGCTAGGTGAACGCATATATTAAAGCTAGCCTGCTTTTGAAGTTATGTACATCTGGTTCCCTGAATAGTCAGTGTTTGGTGGGAAAGGGGATTTTGTTTAAAATGGACCCTGAAAGTGTTAATCATTTATTTGGTGAACTTCTACTCAATGCTTATAAACAGATGTTCATTCCTGTCTGTTTGTGTAACACTGCTGTTTGTACTTGTCTTCCTTTGTCTGTGCTTAAGTTGTAGACTGGTTGTGGGTGTAATAATAGAATATACTGTGTTGAATTGTATTACAGCATATTACGTTTTACTGAATGGTTGAATTGTGACGGTGTCAGTTCATGGCTGATGGTGTCTTGGTAAAACGGTTTGTTTTACCAAGAAAGTCTTTTTTTTTTTTTTTTGTTTTTTAAATAAAATGTTGAGTGCTCTAGGAACCTAAACATGGAATCAACACATTAATGCATATTGAATCAGATAATGTTTTGTGAATCATTACATACCTGGATTCAGGGTGTAAACTAACTTTTAGTTGATAATCAGTTGCACAGTCTGACCTGTTCTTCTTGTCTCAGGGAAAACGAGGTCGAGGAGGTGAAAGAGGAAGGGGCTAAGGAGATGACTCTAGATGAATGGAAGGCCCAGCAGGACAAAGAGAGAGCCAAGGTTGACTTCAACATTCGCAAGGCCAATGAGGGAACTGACTGGAAAAAAGGATACCTGCTGCACAAGTCCAAGCCCAAGGATGAGGTAAGTTTAGGTTTTCTAGTACATGATTCTGTTGCGAACAAAAAGTCAACACTAAACCTTATCCTTGGTGGTTTGCAGACTGGATATATAATAACATTTTTGCACAAACCAGAAAATCGAGCAACAAAATGGCTGTGAAGTATAAATTAAAAATATTCTTTTATGAATATTTTTGTGCACGAACACTGCTGGCCCACTACTGCAGGCAGGTCTCTAGTTTGCTTTACTTTGTCTTTTTGTTAGATAGGCGAGTCTTACACATGCATTACTCTTGCAATCCCATGCTTGAGTGGGAGCCTTGTTTAAATATTAATGTTCACTTATTAGAACAGAAGCTAAAATGAGCTGCTTTGCCCCACAGGAGGGTCCTGCTGATGAAGCTGCTGGTGATCACCACTTCCGCAAGCCGGCCAATGACATTACATCCCAGCTGGAGATTAACTTTGGGGACCTGGGCCGCCCTGGGCGTGGACGTGGTGGACCTCGTGGGGGAAGGGGAGGAGGAGGAGGAGGAGGAGGAGGAGGCCGTGGGGCTGGAGCTGCCAGGCCACCTCGTGAGCGCAGGCCAGACAAGGTAAGCTGTACTCAGGGTATAAGTGTGTGGCGCAAAACTCACATCTTTAACGTTATACTGTGGCCCAGTGTTTCCAACCCGGTCCTGGAGGCCCACTGTCCTGTACGTTCTAGTTCACAACCACTTCCAGCCAGCAAGGGGTTATTGATGAATCAGTTAGTTGGGTCAGGTGTGTTAGAAGCAGGGAAAACACAATATATCCAGAATAGTGAGCCACCCGGACTGAGGTTAGGAAACTCGATTGTAGCGTGTTTTTCTGATTCTAGTTAAGGCAGTGGTGTCATTGTTCATTTCTGCAGAGGGAAACCTGCTTCATCAGACATACCTAATTAAACTGTTTAGCTAATAAGCAAGCCCTTCATGAAGAAAAACCCTTAATCTCTCTGCAGTGCTCTGATGTGGAAGGAACGTAATGTGACAGCTGTAGATTAGCTTCTTCTAATGTTTTAATTCAATGATTGCAAAAATTTTCTAAGACCAGTTTCTGTCATAGAAATCAGAGTCAAACCAGAATCTGTTTTGCCAATTGCAACTACATTACGAATTTAAAGATTTCTTTGGGATGGCTCTTGCTTTTTTGACATCAGTTGTTCTGGTAGTGGGCCTATGACATACTATTGTCAATCTCCTATTGTCCCAACAAATACATCAACATAACACACAATTTTAAATGCCTTCCTTGTTTTCCAGTTTGGTGCCGTAACGGCACCAGTGTCGACACATACAGCATTTGGTGAAAAATAGGGCTGTAATTTATTTCTGTTATCATTAGGTTAATTTTCTCCTTTGTCTTTTCAGTCAAGTGCAGGTTCTGCCCCCAACGTGGATGACCCGGAGGCTTTCCCGGCCCTGGCTTAAGCTGCCTGATGGTAGCTATGACCAGCCATGCCACTGAGCCCCCTCCCTGGGCCCTTCTCTACGAGGCTTGCATGTTAATGGATCCTTCAGCAGATGAAATGATGGAAGACTGTCATCCATCCCATTCACCCCTGAGGACTGAATTTTACTTGTTTTAGAAAAAAAAGGAAAAAATCTTGAAAAAAAAGGACTTCTTGCTACTCAGAAGCAAATTATTGGTAGAGGTTTTGTACTCAGTGTAAGGTAGCAGGGATGTTTTCATACAGTATTTTTTTCAGAGGTTATGCATTCTCCATGAATACTTTTTGTACTGCTGCTTGAAAATATGCATTTCCAAATATAGGTGTGAAGAGTGCATCAGTTAGCTTGTGGTGGCCCTCGGCTTGCTTTCTTCTTATGCCTTAGACACTCTTTGTAGGGATTACTCAAGCGTATCTGCTCAAAATACGGATCCACGTGTTTTGTGTTCAAAAATGTTACTGCCATTTGGGTTAAAGTTCTCAGTTATTACACAACAGGCCTTTAACAACAGTTTCAAATCTGAATCTTGAATGAAGTAACAAGCAGTTTAATTTATAGCTTCATGCCAAAAGCTTCAGTCTTCAACAATAGCTGTTGATAATCCTCTGAGATGTGTTCATATACCCAAAATGTGATTTTTTTTTTTTTTTTTTTTTTTTTTTGGTTAATGACCGTTGTAAGATTCAGGACGTACACTGACGTCAGTGGCAGGTTGCCCTGAGAATGATAATGCACTCATTCATCAAAGCCTTTAGGTTTTATTTTAATGTCAAGTTTACATTGTGCACTCCTGTTTACTGATACCAGTATGAATCAGTTCAGCTTATTTTAGCACAACAGTCTTGTTTTAAAATTCAGTTTATCATTTTCTTTCTACCCCATTGCTTTATAGGACAGCACTACTGCATAATTTGCCCTGAAAGAAATACCAGTTGTTCGGTGTGGAACAACTGAGTGCTATGAAAATGTGTGAATTCTAACCCTGCTATTACTCAGACCTCTGTCCATAATTAAAAGATGGTCTATTCATATTGAGTGAATGTGTGTGAACTTCAGACAGTAAATGTGATTTTCAATGTATAACCAAAATTATCTGAAGACAAAAGTCTTAATTTTCACTCTGTAAATTTCGTCCACTCCTTAACGTTTCAGGTCCTTAAGTACTTGGACAGTGGTGCATTTTTTTTTTTCTTTCTTTTTTTTTTTGGTCATTTTTTGTCAATTTCTCTCTGTTTACCACCACAGTGGATTTGAAATTAAGCAGTCAAGGTGTGATGGAAGTATAGAGTTCCCACTTTTAATGTAAGGGGTCTATCAAAAGTGTTGCATTAAGCTTTCAGAAATTACTGCCATTTTTAGAGTCCATTTTCAGAGGTTCAAAAGTAATTGGGACATGTGACTGACAAGCAGTTGGCCAGGTATGGCCCGTTCCCTCATTGGTCCATGACAAATTAAGAATATCTGGAGTTTGGTAGATAGAAGTACTGAATTTGCTTTCGGTAGCTGTTCACTGGAGCTCAATATGAAGTCCAAAAAGGTGTCAATGTAGGTGAAGGATGC
Source organism: Brycinus macrolepidotus (assembly GCA_037974445.1). Taxonomy (NCBI): domain Eukaryota; kingdom Metazoa; phylum Chordata; class Actinopteri; order Characiformes; family Alestidae; genus Brycinus; species Brycinus macrolepidotus. Next base: position 14,404,376 of record JBBPCZ010000115.1, on the reverse strand, counting down.
CATCATTGGGCTTGGAAAACAAACCTATCAGAGAGAGAGTCCCCAAATCAACAATTTGGTACGTTCTTAAAAAGAAGGAATGCACTGGTGAGCCCAGCAACACCAACAGCCCTGGGAGGCTGTGGATGATTACTGAATTCTTTCCTTGGAGAAGAAAAACCTCTTCATAACATCTAGCCAGGTCAAGAGCACTCTTGAGGAGGTAGGTGCACCAATGTCGAAGTCTACAATCAAGACGCTTTCATGAATTTCAGTAGATGGTTACATGGAAAAACAGGAAGGTTAAGTTAGATTTGATGGACATCATCTTAAAAATGCCCCTCATTCCCAGTTCTGGAACAAGGTTTCTTGGACATATAAAACGGGGATCAGCTTGTACCAGATTCAAAGATTCAAAACGTTTGTCATATGTGCAGTAGACAGTGCATTTCTCTGTGCAATGAAATCCTTTCTTTGCTGTCCACACAAATGCTGAGATTAGAAGGGAATGATGGGAAGCGAAATGTATAGAGAAAGAAAGGGAAAGGTCATGATACGAAGCACCACGTTGTTAAACATAGAGGAATAGGCATGTATGGCTGCCAGTGGAACTAAGTTGTGAGGTAGGGCCTTTGTGTATCAGACTACTTTGTCCAATACATCCCGCACATGCTCGACTGGACTGAGGTCTGGGGGATTTGGAGGTCAACACCCTGAACTCTGTCATGTTCCCCTCACCATTCCTGATTCATTTTTGCAGTTTGTCTGCAACAATGTTTAGGTGGGTGTATGTGTTAAAGGAACGTCCACATGAATGTCAGGACCCAAGGTTTCCCAGCAGAACATTACTCAAAGCATCAGAGTGCCTCTGCCAAATTGCCTTCTTCCCAAAGTGCATCCTGGTGCCATCTCTTACCCTGGTAAGTGACACATGCGGTCCACATGATGTAAAAGGAAACATGATTCATTAGACCACCCCCCTTCTCCCATTGCTCTGTGCTCCAGATCTGATGCTCATGTGCCCATTGGGGGTGCTTTCAGCAGTGACACACCCCTGTACGCAGAAACAGTCAACAGCTACACACCCCTGTACGCATAAAGCTTGATGCACTATATGTTCTGACGCCTTTCTATCACAGCCAGCATGAACCTTTTCAGCAGTTTGTGCTATAGTAGGTCTTCTGATGGACTAGCCTTCACTCCCCAAGTGCATCAGTCAGCCTTGGGTGCCAATGACCATGTCGTTGATTCACCTTTTGGTAGGTACTGACCACTGCACACTGGGAACACCACACAAAACCTACCATTTGGGAGATATTATGATCCGGACACCTCACCCTCGTCAAAGTCATTCAGATTCTTATACAAAACATCAGCTTCCAAGAACTGACTTTTCATTTGCAGCCTAATGCATCCCACCCCTTGACAGGTGCCACTGTAACAAGATGTTATTCACCTCACTGATCAATGGTTTTAATGTTGAGGCTGATCATAAAAATGACTCGTCTCATATAAAAGATGGTGATGTGGTGGAACATATGAACTTACTGTTCTTTTTGTGCTACGTGAGTACTTTATAATCTGGTCCTGGAGGGCCAGTGTCCCATCCAGTTTACCTACACTGTAAAAAATTACTCTGGAGGGTATTAAATACAACCCATGAAAATCAGTTATAGTTTACTTAAGTTTATGAGTTAGCAAACAAAATACAACATAATGGGTATATTCTACCTATACTATCTATTTTTTAAAGGTAATGACTGCAACAC
>JBBPCZ010000115.1:14389012-14402528 GCA_037974445.1 Brycinus macrolepidotus | reverse complement strand
ACATAGGCCTACAGTCCATATGTACAGTAATTTTAATTTTAATTGTAATACAGGGGTGTATAATTGACTCAGACAACTGAGTGCACGCTGTATCATTTTCACTCGATCAACTTTTTAATGAATATATTTGAAAAAAAAAACGTGATAGAGCGAAGCCGCGAAAGTCGAAGCGCGAAGTGGCGAGGGACGACTGTATCATGTTTGTCTTCCAGTGAGAACATGGTCTCTGCTGGCCCAGAACACAGTGCTTTCTTTTAGGACATAAAGACTTAACACATAAGTTTCTAAATATTTATATCTAGTTTAAAAAAATCATGTTCTAGAACTTTTTCTTGACAATCAAATGATATCAGTTGTCCATGTTTTCACAGATAGTCAGTGAAACATACCCTGTGGTGTACAGACCTCAACAACATCAACATGAGCCCTTCAGCAGCCCAGGCTTTCACTCTCTGGATTCCCCTGAGCCTCTGACCCAGGACTCCGCAATCAGAAAGAGCAACGTCTACTCAACCATCATCCGCAATACTGAATCCATCCAGACAGATTACATGCTGCGCAGTCTGAGAGAAAGACAAACAAGTGAAGGTCTCCAGTGTTCGAGGTCTTATACAGAATCTGGACTCAAAGTGAAGAGGAAGGGGGCCTGCCGTGTGAACCTGCGCCTGCTCTCAGCGGATGGAAATGTGGTCAAGTCTCCAGACCTGGGCCTGCATCCTCTCCATAATCCTAGGGATGTGACTTTTTCTGTACCTACAAACAAAGGTCCAGTGATTCCTCTGGTCATGCCTAAAAGGAAAGGACTTTCTTTTACTTCTGTTGGCCCTGTGATGAACGGCAAAAACCCCAGTCTAAGCAGTAACCCTGGAGAAATCCCCTTAGCCTATTCTAAACCACAGCAGAGCACCCCAAGGAGAAAGTTAAGCAGCAAGAGTTATACCTCAGCCCCACAGACCCAGCAAAGCACAGCCAGCAATCCTAAAAACAAGCTGAACTTCCTGTTAATCTCAAAACCAGTCAAGTGCAGTCAAAAGGGTGTGAAAGGCATAATCACCAAGCGGCCGACTTATAAGGAAGAATGGTCCAAGAAAGCACCAGAGCTGTGCGGAAAAGTCATGTCACAAGCTGCGAGTGGTGAAACTTTTGAGACTCATGGAATGAGCTTTTCCACACCAACAGGCGTAGACCGCATGATCCACAACACTACGACTTCAGTGAAGAGAACTAATACTGCTGACACAGAGGACACCAGCAAGATCAGTTATTCCTTGCAATGTCCTCAGCCAATAAACATTCCAACTGCTGAAAGCGTAAATTAAAGGGACTTAAAAAATACGTAACTGTATAGTACTCTGTTAGATAAGGAATCTTGTATGCTTGCTAAAATAAATTCAGTTTCACTTCAGTTTTGTCATCATCCCAAAGCAACAAAGCAACCTCCAGACCCCTAGAGAGGAAACGGACCGTGCTAAGAGAAGCATGAAAGAGAAACAGAGATTCCAAATGCATAAAATAGATGTACAGTATTGTGCCAAAGAATAATATTTCAAAACTGTTTACATGAGCAGTGAGTGTTTTTCTCAAATTAATATTACTAAATATACTAAGTAAAACTAAAAAGAATACATACAAATCACATTATACAGTAAATAGGGATTTTATGTACAGTATATCACTGTGTTCCTTGTTGAAGCCCAGTATTACTTGTAGTTTCCATCAGAAACCTGGTTTGACTCAATCTGTCCTTCATTAAATTAAATCGGGAGCTGCTGATAGAATTTCACAAATCCAAACAACAGCTAGAGGCATCAAGGAGAAATCTGGAACAGAACCCGTGTTCTCCTTACAGCTCACAAAATATTGTCTACATTTTGACAAATACGAATTGATGCTTTTTACTGCTTTCTTGTTTGTTTGTATTTATTTGAATATTAACTTCACTAGCAGAAGTACCCATTAATTATCACATGCTGAGAAAGATGGCTTTAATTAATTTGCATTGGTGCCTAAGACTTTTGCACAGTACTCCATTTTTACAGCTTCCTTGTTAGTTTGTTTCTGCTAGTAAGGTTAACAGAGTAAATACAAACAAACAAGCAAGCAGTAAAAAGTAGCACTGCAAAAATCTTAGACACCTATGCAAACAAACAATACTTTTGCACAGTGACATTTTTTACTGCTTTCTTGTTTGTTTGCATTAATTCTAATGTTAACTTTAATAGCAAAAGTACACATCAGTTATCGCACTCGGAAAAAAATGGCTTTTGCAATTTGCATAGGCGCCTAAGACTTGTGCTCATTGATGCTTTTTACTGCTTTCTTGTTTGTTTCCTTTTAGTCTGATGTTAACCTCGCTGACAGAAGTACACATCAGTTATCACACGCTGAAGAAATTACTTTGAACAATTTGCATTGTTGCCCAAGACTTTTGCAGTTATTCTAATGTTAACTTTACTAGAAGAAAGACGCATTGTGTGAAGGACTGCACTCCTGTGCGACTCTTTTTTTTGTGCAGTGCGTCCGAGAGATGGCGCTAAAGAGCACCTCCTGCAGGAGGAGAGGAGAATGACGACACGCCTCGACTGAACATGGCGGAATGGGAGAGACACGAGAGAGCAAAGGGGCGAGAGAAGTAGAGGAATGTAAAACTGAGACAGAGAAAGGGAGGAGAGGAAGGGACGCTCCGGCATGGCGGACGAAACATTAACACTGCTGATCAAGCTCCTGGCTGCAGCTTTCTATGGCATCAGCTCTTTCCTTATAGTTGTTGTGAACAAGAGCGTCCTGACAAACTACAGGTAAGAAGAAGAATAAGAAGAGTTTCCTCCTGTCTGGAGATCAGAGCAGTGATTAAAGTCGGATTAAGGGAGAAACCAGGGCGTTTTACACGTGCTGTACTTTTTGAAATCAATTTGGCCACGTGTGAAGTGGAGATCTTCGTTTCTGAACAAGTCCAGACACATGAGATGAGATGAAGGCAGGAGGAACCTCGTTTCTCTGCTAGTTAAGACCTGCAGACCTTTAAGGCAGCATCAGTATCATTCATTGAGATCCCTGGTTATTGATTTGGCTCTGGTGAATTTAATTTTCTCTCCTTTTTTCAGGTTTCCTTCCTCAATATGTCTTGGTATTGGCCAGGTAGGAGAATGTGCATGATGTAAAACTTTCTACAGTCTTGTGTTACACACTTGAGGCTTCACCACTGCTCCTCTCTGCAGATGCTGGCCACAGTGATGGTGTTATGGGTGGGAAAGGCTCTGCGGGTGATCACCTTCCCAGAGTGGGACCTCAACATACCCAGGAAGGTGAGGAAACTCAAAGGAGGTCTTTGTGGAATGGCATTCTTGAGACTGAGTCTTCCTATTCATGCTGCGGCAGCTGGTGGCCTGGTGGTTAGGGAGTTGCCCCTGCGATCGGAAGATCTTGGGTTTGAATCCCAGGACTGCCAGTGCCCCCACTGAGGTACCCTTGAGCAAAGTACTGTCCCCACACACTGCTCCCCGGGCGCTGCATCGCAATCTGCCCGCTGCTTCACTTGGTGAATGGGTTAAATGCAGAGAAAGAATTTCACAGTGTTCACACTGTTTGGTGTGGTGTAGTGTGTTTATGCGTGACTATAAGGGGCCACTTTACTTTACTTTGCAAAGCTGATGAAGATCAAAGAAAAAGGCCCGTGCTGAACTGCAGTACATAGGGAATTGCTGTGTATTACTTTAATAAATCAGGATTTAATACCCTATCTGAGACAGGCACTCTTTGAATAGTATGTATATTATAGACTCCATTGGAACAGTGTGAATATGGTATTATGGCCCCGTTTGTCATTTTACTTATTACCTGAAGTAAATTGTTTATGTACTATTTGTATCAAAAAGTTGGTGCATTAAAGCAGGGTAATGGTTTGTTACTCTCATATCTGTCCTTGATCCTTGGGTGTGAATTGCGAAAGTGTCAGTGTAAGACGTTCGACAGAGACACTGGGAGGCCCTGTTGCCACCCCCTCCCCCACCTCACTGCAGGGCCAACTGCAACTGCCTCGCATGTGCTGGCAGTAGTTTCACCACTGCCTCTCACCACAAAAAAAGTGGTGTGGTTCAGTTTGTTGCTGCACTGCAGAGCCAGGTGAAACAGACTCAGCTACTTTCACTGAATAAACTAAACTGTGCTGGGCTTGTGACTGCTTAAATAAAGAGCCTTGTATGTTTACTAGAATTTGACAGTATGTCTCTAGTTATGATGTTTAGGAAGCCACCACAACAGTCTGCTCTTTTGGTAGGGTGTTATTACCAGGAAATGCTGCAAAAGGTATTAAAATCTCTAACTCTGTGATTCTTGCCCCGGTCCTGGAGGCTCCCTGCCCAGTGCACTTTAGCGTTTTGCTACTCCTTTACACATTATTTAACCAATCAGCTAATTAAGAACATTTTTCTGGTTTTTGTGGGTGTGCTGAAGCAGAGTAAACTACAAAGTACATGTCAGGGGCCTTCCAGAACCAGAGCTGAGAGTCACTGTTTTCAACCAATGACCTTGTTCTGCAAATTGTGGTTAAGCCTGAATTTTAACCAGTCAAACTTCAAAACAGTTCATTGTATTACATCTACTGAGCCTGGATGTTAGATCAGTGATGCCGTTAGGACAAGGATCAAAGATAAGATTCAGTCATTATTTATTTATCTGTAAATAACAGTTAATACTCAGACATGAAGCTTCTTTCACTGGCACTTTCATTGTTAGTATTGTGTCTAACTTTATAAAGCCTCCATTTTTTAAAGGAATTGATGGTTGAATTTTGTCATTGGTATTTCTCTGATTTTCTCTTTTCTTTTTCAGATGTTTCCTCTACCTCTTCTATATGTAGGGAATCAAGTAACTGGACTGTTTGGAACAAAAAGGCTAAAGTATGAACTTGCACTACAAAAACACTGTTATTTAAAGATACACATTTGTCCTGCTTTGCTGTTAACAAACCATCCCTGTCTGGATCTAGATGTATTTTATGTGTCACATATTGAGTGAAGTTAAAGAACCATTTTGCAAAGTGGGTTTAGCAAATTTTCATATGTTTTCTATCCCTCTCCAGTCTGCCCATGTTTACAGTCTTGAGGAGGTTTTCCATTCTTTTCACAATGCTTGCCGAGGGCTTCTTGTTAAAGTAAGTGAACAACAGTGAGTAAACTACAGCAGTGCTGTTTCAGTCTTTCCTAACAGTAATCCACCCAATTACTGTCATAATCACACTTTGGTTCCTTTTTTGCAGGAAGAAATTCTCTCGGCCAGTTCAGCTTACTGTATTTACAATGATCCTCGGAGCTTTTGTAGCTGCAAGGTAAATTCAACTAATGACAAAGCCGGATGCATTTAAAATCATGTCCTACATAAGGAAGTACCTTATTATGAAGGTACTTTTAGTTTTAGAAGCAAAGTGCCTTAAGGAACTTACTTATAATTACTCATTCATATGTAGCAAGCAAGAAATTTCCAGAGGATGTCAGTTATGTTTAGAAATACTTCAGATACTTAATGACTGACTAATTAGGGGTGGATAATTCAGCAGAAACGTATCACAATACAAAATGAAATGTTTACTGTACACAATTTGCCACGATATGTATTCTTTGACATTTGATAAGTTGGAACAGAGCCTGTAGAACCATGTTAAAAAATACTCTCAAACGTTTTATTCCAGTGACTTCTATTGTGTTTCATACATTCAGTACATTGCATTGTCAATATCTTGATCTGCTCAGAAAAGCATTATAAAGTTAATATAATTTATCAGAAAAATGATAGATATTGTCAAATTGCCCAGCTCTAACTCTAATATAGACGAGGGCTGTCATGAGTTCTCATTTATAATCTGTTACTCTATAATCAGTTACAGCTATTATCAGTTACATGGGATCTGCAGACTATTGTAAAGCTGTGCTCTGTAGTCTGAAGATTCTCCACAAGGGGAAGCTATTAGCATTCAAGTTGCTTTTGACTTAAAGTGCTAAAAAAAAACCCAAAAAACCAACAACAAAAAAAATGGTTATAAACATTAGGTTTCTCTTGCTTCAATATTGCAAAGAAAAGGGCAAAGAAACTAGCTGTAACTGTAGGGTATTTCTTGGACTTGGTATTTCGTGGTATGATTTGTAAAGCCTAGCAGGCTATGGAGTTAATCATTAGGAAATTATGTTGAACATTTGTTAATTGTTGTATTCAGCCTGTTTTGTGTCCCTGCTTTTATTTGCTTTTATTTATTATGTTTTTCAACATTTTAACTACCGTTATTTACAGTCTTTGAGTTGCGTACATTGAAAGCTCTGTTTGAATTAAATATAAATTCACTGTGGACCCCAAATTCTTTCAGTGATTTCTCCTTGTGTAAGCGCTTCTTTGCTGTTCTGACTTTAAGCTTGAATTAATGCTTTATCGTTCATTTTGTGTCCAGTGCTGACCTATCCTTTGACCTGCAAGGATATGTGTTCATCTTACTGAACGATGTCTTAACTGCTGCTAATGGGGCCTTTGTGAAGCAGAAGCTAGACTCTAAGGTAAGATCAGCAAGGAAATGGGGTTCACTACCTTTGAATACTCATAAATGCAGTGACTCTGTGGTTGTCATTTGAGCTGTGCTTCACCTTTGCTTTTATTGTGTGTGTTTGTCATAATTTAAGATTTGTGAGATCTTTAGTATGTCAGGTTTATTTTCATGAAGATTCTAAAAATGGCATCTATTACCATTTTATTTTTACAGCACTTTTTGAGTGGCCTTCAGGCTACCAAACAAAATTAATTTTTTACTTGCAATTCCAAAGGCTTAAGGCTTTCAAACCTCCTGGCCATGTGTGGTTTCCAACCCTGGTCCTGGGGGCTCCCTGAGCCAACTAATTAAAAACATTTCCTGTTGAAGTGGGAGTCCAAGAGCAGGGACAACATTGAAATGTTCAGGGCAGAGGGCTTCAAAGACCAGGGTTGAGAAAAAAACACTGATCTAGAACACTGGGAAATCATTACTGTTCTGTTTCTATTTTGTTGTGAATTAATTACCAATGCAGTGTTAGTCCTGACTACATAGATTAATCTTAAACTTTACCTGGTGTGAAAGTGTTCATAGGGCTTTCATTTTCAGACAGGCTTTTTGGAGAATGATAAGGAATGTTGCACAGAAAGGTTATATTCTTCTACTTGAGGGTAGGGAAATTTATATTTTTAGTTATGATCAAGTTCGTTCCTATGAGAACTCCTAACGCTGGTACTTTACAGGCGCATGTCTGTCAGCTGTATGTCAGCATGAACGCTACCGGGGTGCAGGGGGTGTGTGTTTGCGAGAAAGAAATGAAGGCATTCATGACATCTGCAGACATCTGCATGCAGGAATCTACCAGTGCACTGTCATAAATAACCCTGTCTGGTCTCCTGCCCCCACCCTTCTCTCTCCCCCACCCCTTCAGGAGCTGGGAAAATATGGCCTGCTCTATTACAATGCTTTATTTATGATCCTGCCAACGCTGCTTTTGGCACATGTCACTGGAGACATAGACAAGGTAAGAAAGCAGTAATATGTCATAGGTGTTAAAGCATCTGTCACAATATTTTGAAAGCTATAAAAACAGTTAATTGGGTGCCCATATTCTGAAATCATTTTGCCGGGGGGGGGGGGGGCTTTCATTTTAACCGAAAATGATTCTGTTGGTGGGCTTGTCCACCAGCGATTCCTCATCCCTTGAGGTATCTGGCGGTTTCAGCCAGACCATCTGTTCGACTCCATTGAGGTCACATTCACAGGGTTGGTATACTTCAGGATTCCTTTTGCTATTCGTCATTAATTGCCTTGAAGATTCTTGGTTTATAGATGATAAAAAAAGAATTTAATAGATCATTTCAAGGTGAAAACATGGACTCATCAGTGAGATATATTAATTAATCTAGAAGTTCACCCAAGGAACTTAGTTCTAACTTGGGTGTTCAGACATGTGCTCTGCTCTCAGAATTAAAATGTCGAAGCCTTGCCCAGTGAATGCCTTATTTTATATAGCCGAGCTGTGGCTGTTCACAGGGAGGCCCCAGTTTATTTGGCAGGCTCTGCCGCAGAGGAGCCAGAGCACCTCATACACAAAGCTACCATTATACCCATAAGTGTAAATAGTATGACCTTGGTGACTTGTGCGTGAAATTAAGTGCTCTTAAGGTATTTTGAAATGAAACAGCAGAATGATTGAAAGGCCTGAATTTTTGAAATAGTATTATGTCTCCCTATTCTGCAATGTCCTCTCATCCAATGATTTGAAGTACACAAAAGAGACTGTGGCTCGTTGTTTGTGTCAGTGGAAATTTACACAACTTGAACGTTGTTCAAGAATCCAAAGGTAAACCTTTATCAGAGGTTTCATTGCAAACTTCAAAACAGTATTACATAAGAGGCAGTTGGTTCTGCATCACTTTGTGGAAAAAACAGGATAGAATGAGAACAAAAACACATCAAAATTATATCCATGGCAATTTTACAAACAAGTGCTTCACAGAGACGTGCATATTTAGAAGGTTGCCTTTTTTATGTCTCTGCACTTAACTGCTCAGGTCCAAACAGGAAAAGTGGAAATTATTAAGCAAGTTTGTCTCATGTGGGTGCTGTCTTGGCCTTCTGAGCATTTTGAATCGACATTCAGGAGCAAAGCAAGCAAACAATATTCTGAACAGTGAATATAGTCTGCTGCTGAATGTGCTAACATTCACTTTTAAGACGTTTTTGTACCCTAGTTGCCCTTTTCATGTTAGTGTTATGAGATTTTGTTAGGACTGAGCTTACTAAATGTCTTACAAGCTTCTAAGGCCTGTGTTTAAGCTAAACCCACTGTTTGAAAGTGAGAGTAAATCTATTCTGTACTTAGTGTGTCAGTTTTACAGTTGTAGGCCACTGCTGGTTTCTGCTATAGAGCTGCTCTCTCTCACTTGTGTGAATCTGCCGTTAGTCTGTTTTTGAAATTGAATGTGGCAGTTTTACATCTAATGTACTGTCATGAAAGGAGCAGACTTGAAGGATTGCTGTTGCAGTACATGCAACAGGTGATCTGTTAATTACTTTAAGGGCATAGTCTTCATGTACAGTGTTGATACACTGTCCTTTTTAAATTTTTCTCTAAAAAGGGATTGGATTTGCTTTTTTTGTGTTTGAGCACAAATTGTCTTCAAAGTAGGTGCTCAGCGATGGTCAGCTGATTGAAGGTGATCACCAGTTTACCTGAGTTTGATACAACTTCTTGTATCTGGGCCATGCCTGCAATAGGAGGACCAAGCTGTAAAACCGAACACTATTTCCTGCAGTTTTTAATGTCATCACTTGGAATTAAAATCAAATTTATATTCATGTAAAAAAATTTTTTTATATTATTTCTGTTTTTCTTTCTTGTCCTTTCTAGGCTCTGGAATTTGAGGGCTGGTCAGATGTATTGTTTGTTGGACAGTTCATCATGTCGTGTGTTATGGGGTAAATTGAAATGAACAGTTGACATCTTCCTAAAATGAACCTTTTCACAAGTGTGTGTTTAATGATATCTTTTTCTTTTTTCAGGTTTATTTTAATGTACTCCACTGTGCTGTGTACTCAGTACAATTCTGCATTAACAACTACTATAGTTGGGTGCTTAAAAGTGAGTTTTTTTTTTATTTTTTTTTATTTTTTTTAAATATATATATATTTATTTATACGAATTTCCTTTGGTTGACAGTGTTGATCTTTGAGTTTTTGTCAATCATTACTTTCCTCTTGTCTGTGCAGAACATATTGGTGACTTATATTGGAATGGTGTTTGGAGGGGATTATATTTTCTCGTGGACTAACTTCATTGGTCTGAACATCAGGTACAAACTGAAACGTTACTCCAACTTAAGTAGTGGCAAAAGTTTAACACACACTTTGCTTATTCTTATTCTCTATTCATTGGCTTGTCTTTGTTGCCTCAGTATTGCTGGAAGTCTGGTGTACTCCTACATAACTTTCTCGGAGGAGCAGACAGCCAAACAGGGGGAGAGCATCAACAAGCTGGAGGTGAAGGGGAAAGTGGCTGTATGACCAGCTCTGGAACACTCCGGCGGTACGAGGGAACTGTACCTTTAGTATTTATTGCAGGTTTTTCAGAAAGGCCTGCCAGCAGGGCAAGGACAGGACGTCACCTTTCTGACTGACTGTGGGAGAAGACAGGACACACTTTACTGAAAGAGCGAATAGGTCTGAAGGTCTCCAGTCCAGGATGGTGTCATTGCAAACACTAAATAAGAATGTTGAAGTCATGTGATTAATTAGATTAAAATGTCAGGATCCCTTGTCAGTTTTTTAAATTGAGCGTAGCTGTTGAAGATTTACATCTGATGTTCTGTCAAGAAAGGAGCAAACTTGAAGGATTGTTGTTGCAGTAAATGGAAAGGTGATAGGGTCAGTGTTAATTACTTTAAGACCCTTGCCTTCATATACAGTGTTGAGAACGCTGTCCTCTTTTCTTTTTTTTCTCTCTAAAAAAAAAAAAAAAAAAAGCTTTGGTTTTGATGGATAGGTCATTATTTATTGTCTGTTTCTACTTTTTATTTTTAATATGAAAAAGGGAGAGCTGTTCTGTTTTTGGAACCGTTTGGTATGCTCTTGGGTACTTGAATTATTTTTTTTTTTTTTTTATTGTTGAAAAATATGCCATTTCTGTATTTTTGTGTGTGAATGTGCCACATGCCTGCTCCTTACTGTATAGTTAGAACTATTGTGATATTGGGCCTCAAAAAAGAAGGATGCTCTGTTTTCTCAGTATTATTATAAATGTCTCTTTGGACATTTCAGATGTTTTTCTAATCTTTTGTACCGGGGAGTGACATGCAGTAACTTGTTTTTGTACTAAAGCGCTGTTACTGGATACTCTTTTGTTTAAAGTGAACAATGTAGTCATTGCACTTTTAACATTTTACAGGTACTTTAACTGAAGCGTTTACTGTAGTTGATGAACTTAGATTTGTTTTAGTTTTACAGTTATACTTGGGTGATTAAAGAAGCAAAAATATGAAGATATATCAGGATTCATACCATTGGTACTTTGTAACCAGTTTTAAAAAAGATATGTTCAGGGGATTATCAATATCATCCAGATGTTATACATCTGGAATACCCTTCGTTACTTTGAATGTATTCAGTGCATGTATTTTCACCTACATGTAACATTCACATACATTTGTAAACCATTTATGGAGAGAAATGTAAGTGAAAAGGTGTGTTTCTTTTCAAAGGCTGCTGCAACATGATTGATGTGGATGCTCAGATATTTCAACATTTGTTCTATAGATGTATGGGTTTGGACAGACTGCATTTTGTTTTACGTTTTGGTCATGACGTCCAAGACCACTCAAAGCATTGTGGCAAGGACATGTTTCTGTTGAATCTGTTTTTTTTTTTTTCATTAAAAATAGTGTATATTCCTTTTTAATTTAATTTTATTTTCTGGTTCATGTCAACAGATCATTGATTGTATCAGTGAGAAACTCAGCTTGTGTGCATATAAAATTAAAATACCTCAGTCCATTTTCCATTTGTTGTATTCAAGTGTATTTTGTCCTCATGAATTTGATCTGTTTGAGCTTTGTAGTATCACAACACCAAATACATAGACTTTAATATGGAGTTGGTTCCCCCTTTGCAGCTACAACAGCTTCCACTATTCTTGGAAGGCTTTCCACAAGAAGGCTTTTTCAAAGTCTATGTATTTGAATGCAATGCCATTAAAGACACTGTTGGTGTAATGGTCAGATGTCCCAATACTTTTGTCCATATAGTGTACATCACATTACTCTAATATGTTTAATAACATGATGTATGTACCACATATTTAATGTTTCTCCCCAAGAAAATTAATACTCTGTCATTTTACTTCCTTTAACTAAATGAACTTTTTCTGTGGTTTTGATGTTTAGCTGAGGGTGTGATTTCAACTCTTCACATTACAGAACAGAGAGTGGACTGTAATCAGTGAGGTGAGCAGTTTGTTTATTTTCTCTCAGCTTAGAATGGTGCTTGACCTCATAAATGCTCTACAGAATGAATGGGCACAAATTCAAGAAGAGTGGAAGCTGTTATAGCTGCAAAGGGGGGAACAACTCCACATTAAAGACTATTTATTTGAATGCAATGCTATTAAAGTCCCTGTAGGTGTAATAGTCAGGTGTCCCAATACTTTTGTCCATATAGTGTATCTCTCAAAACGTTTTATAACATGATGTATCATGTATTTAATGTTTTTCCACAAGAAAATTATTACTCTGCCACTTTGCTTCCAATATTACAATATTATAAATATCTAAAAAAAAAAATAATATCATGAATATTACAATAATACACAATCTGTGCTCATTTTAACAGAAAACAAAGCTCGGTTTATTGCTTAGAATGGTTTTATTAATACACACACATTACACTCTAATACACAGGGTAGGTTTAAAAATCAATACACGACTTTTATTTTACCTTTTTATTTTACCTATTTTTCCTTTTTTAAATAAGTATTACATGTATCAATGATTTTGAATACTCGGACTTTTATATTGAACCCTCCGTCCTGTAACTAAGCTCCAGCTTCACAGTTCACATCATAATCAATAATGGAGGAGGTAAGAAACAAAGATGAGAAACTGGGAGAGAAAAATGGAAGAAAATGCATAAGGCTATTATTTCTCTACACTTTACTGCAAGAATTAGTTGTTTTTGTGTTTGTGAAGGCAGTGTTTTTCCAGTTTATGGGCTAACTTCACCTCTTATACACAACGAGCTAACGTTAGCTAACTCAGCTAGCTTGATCTCAGTGTCGTATTTTAAACTTTTTGCTCACTTTCTTTGGTCAAAAAATGTTTTTTAAATTATTATTTTAAAATTGGTCGTGGACTAGTTAATTTTTCGTTGTCTTTGTTTAATTAATAAATAAACCCAGGGACACATAAAACGCCTCGCTAGCGTCGTTGCTACTTGTTGTTTACTAACAACTTTTACAAATACGATAAAAACAGGTTTTGTTTCTCCATTTAGAACCACATTTACTCTCTCTTCAGGTTTAAAAACAGCAACCCCAGTTGACTGGTATTAGCAGATAATTGTAAATGTGTTTATTTTGTTCTTTAAAGCTGTGTTTATGAGAACTTGTCTGATATTACTCGGGGTGGGCGGATCTGTTATTGACAGTGTTGTCCTATTTAGTGCTGGGCGATATGACCAACAATATGGACAAAAGTATTGGGACATACCTGTTTTTCAGGGATTGGGCTAGGACTTTTACTTCTAGTGAAGGGCTTAATCTTAATGCTTCAGCATACTAAGACAATTTGGACAACGCCAAGTTTCCAACTTTGTGGGCACAGTTTGGGGAAGAACTCCATATTAAATTCTATTTGTTTTAATGCAATGTCTTTAAAGTCCCTGTTGGTGTAATGGTCAGGCTTCCTAATACTTTTGTCCATATAGTGTATCTGTGTATCTCACACTACTTAAAGACGTTTTAATAACATTATA
>JBBPCZ010000115.1:14362488-14383760 GCA_037974445.1 Brycinus macrolepidotus | reverse complement strand
GTCACGAAGGGAAAGACCCCCCCCCCCCCCCCCCAAAAAGAACAAAAGAAAACAAAAAAGAAAAAAAGAAAAACTACACGGACACAAACACACAAAAAAGTAAAATACATAAACACAAACAAGGCACCAATAAATTAAACTGATAATCCTCTCCAACAAATCTATTAAATAATTAAATACAACATGAATGCCTATTTCTGCATTGATTTACTGTTAAAAAGCTAATTAAATTAAACACAGACAGAAAACTAAAAAAAAAAAAACAACAACAAAAAACACTTTGGCAGATTAATTTTTAGTTACAATCAAGTAGTAAAGAAATCCAGTGCTCTTGTGTACAAATAAATTCATATGCAGTCTACACTCTTCTTCTCCAGGAGGCTAATATACATATCCTTTTAAAGAAATGTTCAAAACATTATCAAAAGTTTTGCTGTATGAAAACATATTTACAAATCATGATTCAAACCCAGCAGACAGCTCCTGTCACCCACCCCCTCCCCCCATGTAATCATTTACACAGTGCAGAAGGCTTCTCGAAAAAAGTTTGTGCAACAAACAGTGTAGAAAATGTCTCGGAAACGGCTGTGGAATGGACATGTTTGTTTGAATGAGAATAACAGACCCCTTCTTCCTGCTTCCTGACACTGTACATCGACATAAAACAAAATTAGCCTGGACATTTCTTCAAGTAGTACACGATCTCACAAGGGAAATCAAAATGGAGGTCATAATATCCACAGATCACAGAGCGAACTGATAGGAATGTCACTGGGGTGAGAAGGACCAAGCTTTACAGGTAGGTCACCAGATTATACCTTTCACAATTCAAATCACTTTGGGGGGCTTTGTTCTTGAAGTCCACGACACCGAGGAGGGAGTTCTGTACAGTTCCAGAAGAGTGTCCGGCTCATTTGTCCAGTTTGTCCAATGTGTGTGTGGCGTGTGTGTGTGTTTTTTTTCCCATGCGGAGGAAAGCTAGCCCTTTTGAACACAACATACTTTTTGGGGCCATGAAGAGGATGAGCTGAATGACTATATGATGAGAAGGTTGGAGATGGTTAAGAACTGATGTTAGTTGTAGAGATAAAGAAGCAGCACGGTGCAACCCTGCACTGCACCATAGGACAGCAGGGGTTACCATTAGATATGCATAGAGTAAGAATGTGGAAAGGTTGACAAAGCACTGGTAGTCATCTACAGAGAGGTTGAGGATCAGTATCAGCTGACAAGAGTTTAAAAAACTTCTTCTGGAACTTCATGAAACTGCAAATTATGCTTGAAAACATGTGTCTGCTTATCCCATATACTCAAATATTCTTCAAAAACCTGGATCCTTAGAGTGCTCAAGGCATCAAAGAATCCTTTAAATGTTTTTGAAGATGAGTGAACTCCAGAGCAGCACCTAATAAAACCAATGAAGTTATGGAGTCACAGCTACTTAGAAAAGGACGTTTGTGCAGAATCTCTGATCCCTAAAAGCAGAAACACTACATATGTTTATGTACACATACAAAAATACACACAAATACCCAGACCAAGTCTGGAGAAAGACAAGTATTATTACCCTGTATTGCTTGTCTAAGATTCTTAAGAATCTGAGACCTGTGTGGTTCACATTATTAGACCTGGCTTCATTACATCAGAACATGATAAAACGTAGTCTATCACCTTCTTGTTACAAAAAATATATATTTTTAAAACTAAAAGTAGGAATCTTTCTAATTATCACTGTCGTATCAGAACATTAACTCATTGTTAACAGTACAATAAACATTTTTTTTACCTTCAGTTCAAGTCAGGATACATACAGTGTGGAACATTTCAAATGTTTGTATGATGCTAAAACTGAGTTTTGTAGTTTTGAATGAAGATATAACAAAAATACAATACAACAAAAATCAATCATCAGATGTGAGTGGTCCTAATATTCTGATAAGCAATTGACAGCCCTCTGTCCAACACTTCAGTCCTACTACACCAATGAAGCAGAACTAACTGCTTTCATTTAAAATGCAGAAGTGAGGCTAACATTGCTAAGAAACACTCAACTCAAAAGGCACCCAAATAATACAAATGGTTTTGGTAAAAATACATCACTAAAGCTTCTCTCAACCCTCTCAACCTGCATTGAGCTCTTCATTAAGGTCTCACAGACCTGTCAATGTTATTTAGGACTCTAATTTGCTACTGCTTTGTGAATACCAGCCCTGCTGTTGTCTGAAATAGTTGCCTGTAGCAGTGAAGTTTTGTTCATTCAGTTACAGCTCATAGTTAGTCATACTGTGTCCTAAACCAAATGGACTGTCTTAGCAATGTTAGCCTCTTAGCTCCAGTTCCAAACCACAGAAGCTTTGAGATTGGTGAGAGGACTGATGGCGTATGCATAACCTAAGATTACGACCAGTTTACAATGAAAGAAGAGAAATCTTGCATTGGACATTTAGTGGACAATGGAAAGTTATTCACAGGACGTGCTTGTAAATATTGAGTGCCCACAAGAGGAAAATTAACTCAATTAACAGATTCTCTCTGGAGCTTTAAGTAATTTTGGATTATTACCATCAGTTCATTTATCATGACCTGTTTAGTTATGAGGTTTTGATACGACAGTGATAAGACGCTTTCTACACGGTGTTTTGAAACAGGTCCAGATGATACACCACTGAGGACGAACAGTGACCGATTCCTACAAAAACAAACTATGATGAGAATAAATCTGTCAGCTTCAGATCAGCCTGACAGATCAAATTTATCACAGCACTGCCATCCACGAAGATGGAAAGCTGCAAGAAGAGTAACAGATTGGGGCATATGCCAGCATGATCAGCAGAGACCTACACTACAGCAGAACAAACACCTCACCTCAATCAGAGAACAAACTCTATATACACCCCCCTCTCTCTTCTGCATCTCCTACAACTCATGCTGAAAGAACCTTGACCAGCTGACTCCCACGCTGGCAAAAACGCAGAAGCTTATTGGAGATGTTCTCTTTGAAATGTCGAAGGTGTTGCACAAGCTCTATGCTTTACTAGGCATGTCACAGGAGAGAACAGCAGAGGGGGCCAAGAACAAACAGGCACTCCAGATGCAAGGCCACCCACACGTGGCACAGCACAACACAACACACATAACACACACAGATGATGAGGAGTCTCACGCAACCTGTTTGCAAATCGCTTTAAGAGAACTCTAACCCAACAGAATATTTTCACAAAACGGAGAATTCTTCCTGGCTTCAGCCTCACCAGTATTATCAAAATGCACCATCTGGCAAATGCAAAAGTTCTATTATCAGTCCTGATCTGAACCAGCATACAAATATTCTTAGCAAGAATGTCACAGCTTAAACCACTTTTCTCAGAGAAATAGGAGAAAATCTCAATTTTTTTGGTGAAATTCCCCTTTAAGCTGGGGCTTACATTGTCAGAGCTGCACAATCTGCTACAGTGACAGCATAGCTCAAACATGCTTATGCCTTCTAATGTCACCTTGAACAGTTTCCGTACGCAGTATGCCAGCTTGATTCTCTTGACTACAGGACTTCATTACATTATCAGGCCAGATTTGAACCTGTGTCTTACAGGTGTCCAATCAACTGAGCAGGGTTTCAGAGATGGAGTACTACGGAGATAAATGGCCACTCATTCATCTTGTGGATTGTACCGGATAGGTTCAGCATGATGGACCCGGATATGAGCAGGAAGCCCATTCAGCCGGCACAAGGAACAGAGAGCTGCAATCTATGATTATTTCCATAAGAATCTCATCATCTTCAGCAGCCTAAATACTACAGCGATACTTGAGACAGGAGGAACATATGGGACTGTGTTTTAATTACAAAACAAAAACACAATCAGCTCTGTTTTCAGAGTTGATTTTTGAAATAATCAACCTTATTTGTTCTGTCATAACACAGTACACATTAATATATCACCTAACTACAGGGGTAAAACCAGAAAATTATACACTGAATTAGTAACAGACACCTATGCAGGAATAGTGAGATGCAAGTTTGCTTTAATCCCTGCTAATGATGAGGCTGGGAAGAGCTCAGGAGAAACAAATTTTGGGACATGGAAGACCCAGTGCTGGTACACTGAAGAAAGAGACTTGTGTACAGTATGTGAAACTGTCTTCCTATCCTGCTCCAGTTCCTTAAATAATCATTAAAGATTACGCCTGGATGCATTATGTATGGAAGACATCTAAGTACAGTTGATGTGGTACTGGAAGATTTCTCCTAGAAAAGACACTGGCTTTAACAACTTATTTTTAACTTGGTGGTGTTTAAAAAGATATTACTCATTTCTTCAGTAGTATAACAGACGGCTTCAGATCAAGGATCTTCAGACTGCCTGTTTTGTTTGTGGCAGTATTTTACATACATTATGTATGCACATTTCATGCCCTCCATCACCATTCAGTGTTAAACATATTAACATCTCATGCCAATAAGGCAGATTAGCCACTGTCCCCACCCCTGAGCTGTGTCCTGCTGTTTCCTGTGCTACTGCCCTCCAGCACAGCCATACCCACAAGGATACCCACTTCTGCATCCTTGGCTCTGTCCCAAACAGGCTTAGCATGTTCACCCACTAAGAAAAAAAATCTGCATCTAATTAATCAAACACAACAGGCCTTTTCTGTGGTGAATGCTGCAGCAGTCTTCATCAAGAGTTTTAATAGGACATGTCTGTAAAGTTAGTCATCAAGCAGCATTGACTACTGTTCCAGTAGGCAGATGCAGTAGTGAAGGTAGTGCTATAAGAGGCTAAAAATAAGTAGAGGTTATTGTTAGTATGACAGTTGATTCTGAAAGAAGAGCTATAGTCTAACACAGACACTAAAAGACAAAGCCCGTTTGTCTAGTAGCACTCAGCCTTGGAGAGCGAGTGCGTGAGTGTGTCCTCTGCTCTCTCTCTCTCTGTGCCTCCCCGTGTAGTGGTGCAGTCTCCCCAGGAGACCGCGGGTCCGAGCTGAGAGGATGGATGGACACGAGGAGGGAGAGAAGGGAGAAGGGAGGGATGGAGGGACCGAGAAAACTGCCTCAGGGGAATTCATCATCCTCCATACTAAGCGCCACGCGCTGCAGAGAGCAGATAAAAAAAAGAAAGAAAAAAACAACAACAACAAAAAACAGTTATATTTACTCATTGCTAGAGAGAGGGTAGAGGAAGGAAGGAAGGAAGGAGGAAAAAAGAAAGAAACGTAGAAAGAAATGAAAGGCAGAAAAACAAGAAAATACAAATAAAGAGAGGGAGAGAGAAAGAAAATACAAAGACAGAGAGATAGAGAAAGAGAAAGAGAGAGAGAAAGAGAGAGACAGAGAGAGAGAGAAAGAGAAAGAAAGAGAGACTGTGTATATGTGTGTGTGTTGGGGCAGACCAGTGGAAGACAAGTCACTGACACAAAGACATACAGAGGGCAGATTTCCTTTTCCCAAGCCCAACCCCACCGAAGCACTGGAGGGAATCATGTTTGGTGTTCAGCCACTGGGACAGCCCCCCTCCCCCAGTCCCACTGACAGCTCTATCTCAGTTTATAGCCAACATTCTGACTGCACCCTACAGCTCAATCTCAGAATCTGTGAGCCCACTCTCAGGATGACAAACCTGAGAAAGTTGTTTTCTCCCTAGTCACCTCACCTCTGTAGCAGAACCACCCAGTTTAAAAGTCTCTTTGTGACACCTTTACTTCTGCTCAAGTCCAAGTCAGGCTCGTGTTTACTAAGACACTATCAATGCATGCATGGATAAACAATAACAGTGTATACTGAAATCTCCGCAAAGAAACAAACAACTAACACGTTTCCCCAAAAAGATTGTCCAGTCATCTAAGGTGCTTATTACCCATCCCTAACTCAGCCACTGTGGAAACATAGAGCAACTCAAGGGCCCTGGCAGGATTACCACTTCCAAGTTATCAAAAATCAAACAAGACATGTAATGCTAAGACACATACTGCAACAGAGACCAAAGAAACTAAATGCTATGCCTCTAAGTGGAATAACAGCAGGACAGTAATCCACTTCCAACAAACAATGTATGAATGTGGTGAAGTGAGAACAGAAAATATTCTTTTAGCTGGTGGATAATAAAAAGGAGTCAGAATGCAAACATGCTCGAGCTTGTATGTGTGAATGTCAGAAACATGAGAATGTGCGTATCTAGTGCTGCAGCGTGTTCTCCTCTCTTAACATCAGCATCATGTGCTGGCCATGTCTAGCTTGGCCCTGGTCTCTTTTCACCCACACTAACCACTTTCCCTGCCTTCACTTGGTGCTTGTTAACATGGGCGCCCCTGAGTACCAGTGAGCGGCCGGATCAGGGATGCCACCCCCTAGGGGCAGAGCTATGAAGGGCTGTCTGGCGCTGCCACTCACGGCTGGGTAGACGTGTCCGATCTGCTCGCTGCGGCCGATGTGGATCTCGTCGTCGTCCTCGTCCTCCGTGGTCTTGCGGTACACTGGGTTATCGAAGTTCATGCTCTTGGTGTTGCGCCGCCTCCAGTTGCGCCAAACCAGGTAGCCTCCGGTACACAGCAGGCCGATGACCACTGTGGCAAGGATAGGAACTGCATGCGTTTAACACACAGCCGACAGACACGGCGAGGGCGTTAACACAGCCAGAGGACACGAGCAGCACTTCAAGACACACGTTCAAAACACACGCAGCAGCTTGGCATCAATGGTTCAGAAAGTGTTTTTGGGGAAGCTGGACAGATTAAAGATATTTCTCCAGAAGGAGATGGCTACTATTTCAATCCATAATGAAATTCAAATTTCAGATTAATCAAAACGATCTAAGAGAATAATGAAAATGTACATATTTTTCCACTTACAGTTTTTTTTATTATATTTATGACTGTCATAAATACAGAAGTACCTGATCTGAGATTGACTCTTTTGTGAATACCAGATCTGGTGGTGTATGAAATGGCTGCCTGCAGCAGTGAGGTTTTATTTATTTTTGTAGTTCACAGTAAGTCACAGTAAGTACTGAGCCCGAAAACACACTGTGTCAGCTTAATGAAGTGGTCAAGTATTTTTAAGAAGACAATTTGGTTGATTGCTTTACAAAAACAAAGTGAATATTAACCTCTAGTGTTTGATAGAAACATTGGCCTTGTAGCTGCAGTGTTTAACTGAAGAAGCAAAACCTGGACTTCAAATGTGTCTTGTCTGATTAACTGCAGTCTAAGTGGAAAATTATGTAAAATTATTATTTTTGCTGAACCATTTTTAAAAAAAAGAATATTCCAGTGTTTTTCAACCTAGTCTATATTTACCACATCATGTTGCTTTCTCTGCCTTTCTGGTATTTGTGTGTGATAGAACACTCAAATAGAGATTAAGCTGAAAAATGCTGGAGTATTCGTTCAAATATCCTTCTACCAAAGGAATATGTACAAAATATGTACAGAAATTCCTAAAATATGATAGTGAAACGACTTTGGCCAAAGAGTTTCAGAAACTACACAGAGAGTTAAAAAAATATATCAGTATATCAGAGCCAGAGCTGCAAACAGGCATGCACATTCACAATGGCTTTGTGGGAAAGGGGGTGGGAGTGGGCTGCATGCTGGAGGCTCTGAAGGCACATAAAGAAAGAAATGAGAGTGGGCTGTGTGTGTTTATGTGTGGGGTACATTGCTAGGCAGGAGGAAGCGATAATCATGCTTGGCTACACTGCAGTGGCTGGCTAGCCCCTCTCCTAATTTAAAAGATCAGCAGTGCCTGTGCTTGTCCCCTGGAAGTTCCCCTTAATTGCTCTTTTGTCTGGGGGACACAAGAGACCTCCTCATGATGTGTTTTTCTCCTCTCCCCTCTTCCTATAGACCGATTCCTCAGAACTAGAATGCAGCTTCAGTCTAAGCTGAGTGTTTCTGGCCTGAGCTCTCTAAAAGACAATAATCAAAGGATAAGATGGATGAGAGAGGAACTGAAATTATAAAAAGCGAATTTATCATTGGTTTTAGAGGGAAAATTTCACTTAAAGTGACCTCGATTATTAACCTGTGTCATCTTCAGACTCAGCAAGGCAGATGGCAATCAGCAATCAGAATTACTTAGTGGTTATGAATCAAGGTTACTTGAGTTTGTTTCAATTTTACAATGTATGTTTGCTTGTGCTTTTAAGTTTCAGTTTTACAAAAACCTTTTCATTGACTTTATATCCTTTCATTTTATAACTAGACAGAAAAAGTGGAGACTTAAGGTGTCTGAGAAGACTTTCTGAGCAATAGTAGAAGCCTACAGTATGTTGTTTTAAAAAGAAAACAAGCAAGAACAAAATCATTTGCTGAATATGATGAACTTTACAAAATGCTCATACTTCATTTACATTACATTTACATTTACGGTATTTGGCAGACTTACAATAATTAGTTACAGGGACAGTACCCCTGGAGCAACTGAGGGTTAAGTGTCTTGCTCAAGGACACAATGGTAGAAAGTGGGGGTTTGAAGCTGCAACTTTGTGGTCACCGGGTTCACAGGGAAGTGTTCTGCCCACTAGGCCACTACCACCTCCCCATGGTAGTAGTTCATAGTGAACAAATTGCACTCAAACTGCTCATGCAAATGAAACAATGCAAATATGACTGGTATACTACAAAGAATACATGGCTGACAAATATATTCTAGAAAAATTTTGTCTCCTTGGCCAAGAAGGGGAGGAGGAGAAGGATATTTCAATGAGACAAAGACCCCAAACAAAATAAGTCAAATACCACAAGACTGGTTTCTAAAAAAGGTGCTTGCGTAATATACCCAGTCTCCTGACTTGAATAAAACCGAAAATTTATGGAAGATTTTGAAAATTCGAAGTCCATCAGAGGAACCCGTATAACCTTTAAGAGAGGCCATAAGTAAACCACAATGCTCTTTGATGTCTCAAAGCTTTAACTACCAATGGCTTTACTACAAAGGTCTAATGTTACGAATGTCATATTATCTGAAAGCTCCCTATCAAGTTTATTTTTTTGGACAAATGCTTATGAATACATAAATGTAAAGTAGAGACATGCACTGGAACTATATTAAATAACAAAAGGGTCTAAACACCCGTCCCCCCAAAAAGACTTCCACAAGCACATGATCTAAAGTGGGACCCGCCTTCATTTCAAGGACAATATAAAATGCAAAAAGCAAGCCCAAATTTTCCCTCTGAAAAGTCGAAAGAAATCTTTTTTGAGAACTGCACTAAAGCTGATGGCACTGTTTTCTGACGAATGGCTACTTAGGACTCTCCTGAGGGAAATGCTATCAAAGCATATAGGTCACACATAGCAAAGGCAAGAGATTTGCAGGAGGTTGGGAAAAAAGACAGGCAGGATTCATACTAAGAATCAATACTTACCTATAGGGATAACAATACCCAGAACTGCTACAGTGATGTTGTTACCCAAGAGGAAGTGATCACTTGCAGCTGCAGATACAGAGAGAGAGGGGGTGAGTGTATATTTTTGTTATTGTTGGTGGTGGGGGTGTTATGTCCAAATTCATGGGAGCACTCATCTAACGTTTAAATAGGTCATAACTCTGAACTCATATAAAAAGCACTGCACCTCACACAGTCCTTATAATGAAGTATGACTTTAGATTTAATACAGTGAATGAGGATGGCACATTAACGGCACAGGAAGGGAAAGTAGAGCAATTGAGAGGCTGAGGTAAGAACAGGTCGTTAATTTTGCCTGCTCTGTCGGACAGCTGCATCCTTCTCTTCACTACACAGAGCAAAGAAGCCATTTTTTCCACTTTGGCAGTGTACCAAAATCTCTATCTCTCTGTAACACAGCATCTCTCTCACTCCCAAACACATACCACACACACTCTATTACAGAGCAAGTTTTACTTTCATTCTCTCCTACATCAGGTTTCTACAAAGCACAGAAGCTCCCAGCAAATAAATCCCACAATTAGCACATAGAGCCACTATTAGCTAAAACACAATTAGTGCCTGATAATGGAGTCTGAGCCCAGAGATTAAGAGAACTAGAGGGGACGACACAAGCATACAGATAGAGCCTGATAAGCCTGCGAGAATGGGCTTAGCATATGAAAAAACTTATTGAGTCAAACATATAATATTCTATACATGGAGGATGTTACTAGAAAAACAACACAGGAAAACAAAGATTTTGCTACTGGAAGTAAAACAAACATTTACAGTTTAGGCCTGTCGATGAGCTGATGTCAGCTCAGTTTAAGACAAGACGGATCACAGGCTCATCTATTTTATAGGGTTTTCTTGGATATAGAGTAAATGTTTAAGTAAAACATGAGTAGGCGCAGCTGTGTCAACCATCCCGACAATTTTTGTTACATTTGTGGTAAATACACGCTGTGTGATCATTGCCAAGAAAGTGATGAGTGCTTACAAGTACTGTTTCGGATGTAAAACTGGAGAGCAGGATTGAAGCTGGGCCTCATATCTGCTGTACTGTTTGTTGATTCTGGCCTCACTCAGTGGTTCAGTGGAAAAGGAAAGCTGTGCCCTTTACTGTGCCGAAAGATCATCACTCAGGTTGCTGTTTCTGTATGACTAAAATTTCTGGATTACCGATGAAGAATATGTAAAAACTCGTCTATCCTGACAGTGAGTCTCCTCTTAAACCAGTACTGCATGATGCAGAGAATCCAGTGCCAATTCCTCCAGCATTCTGTTCGCCTGAAAGTCACAGTTCTGATTGGGATTTGATGCACGCATAACTTAAGACCCTGATGTGATAGACAAAATGTGCCTTCAGATTTGAATTCAGCACACTTCATGTAGCATAGCACACATGGATTCGACAAAGTAGCAGACAGAAATGATTTTTTTGTAATCTAGTGTAATGACTGAAGAAACCGGTGCATGCTACCACTGTGACCAATTTTTTTATTATTTACTAAAGAACAGCTATATCACATTTGCATTTACACCATTCACAAACCAAGTAAAGGGTAAAAGGGTAAAGGGGGCATTTGGCTGACACTCTTATCCAGAGCGACTTACAATCATTATTTACATGGACAGTACCCCTGGAGCAACTGAGGGTTAAGTGTCTTGCTGAAGGACACAATGGTAGAAAGTGGGGGTTTGAAGCTGCGACTGTGGCCAAGTGACCAAGTGACAGCTTATTCTAATATTCTGCAACCTCATCCACCTTTACCTGAAAGTTCATCATTTTTATAGCTCATTTATTTTGAATTCCCATTATTTGACTGATTCCAGATGTTTGAGTTATGTGGTGCCAAATTAGAGAAGACTTTTATTCAACTGCATAGACTGCAAGGCAATATGCATTCCAATATTACTCTCACTTGTACTTGCTAGTTTTTCCAAAAAGCTAATCATTTCAATACAATGTGCGTTCATCCTGCCTTTTCTTCATACTCTCAGTCTTCGTATAGTAGGACACTTTTAACAGTCGGGGCTAATGCTAGTATACGTGTTAATTTTCAACAGTGTCTTACTCTTTCTCTCACTTGCTCTCTGTGGACTGTTAATGCTACTATGTTCTCCTTCCTATTAAATGTTTTCCTCAATCTTTGCTCTGGTTAATAGCAAGAGAAATGGTCTTTCCCCCTAAACTTATTTTTTTATATGGCCCAGCTATTTCATCACCAATATTCATATTTTAGCTGATTATAGTGGTATAATGACAGAATTCAATATTAATTAAATTAATAAATTATTAATCAGACTCCAACTGCTTTAGTTATACAGTTCTATAGTGACTGATAGGACTCTGCATCAGTTCTGGATCAGATAAGACTGTTAGTGCTTAAATCTCAAATGTCAAACACAAACAGACACAAACTCTACAGTCTAAAGTAATATAAATTGAATTTGTTTCACTGGGATGGAGCCTCCAAGAATTATTTGTGGTTTTGTTGGTTTCTGTGATGTTTTGGGTTATTAATGATGTTATGTTTTCTCCTAAGGCTTAATTTTTACAGTAATGTTTTAGCCACAATGGTGTTTTTATGTTCAGATTGTCCAGCCTGTATTATTGTGATAAAAGAGAGCAGATGACTGCAGTCTCTGTAAAGTATTATACATGAACATTGTATAATTTAATCCTCACAAATTAGTTTTCCACATATTGGAAGTGTAAGATCATTATAATAATAAAAACAGAAGCAACTCTGATGCAAAATGTCTGTTATTTTGTTTTTGGGACTTTCAGACTATACAGATAAATCCACGCGACCTGAATATTGGCTGGTTTCATCAGCCAAACAGGTCTAGGACCTAGTTTAGAGACATTTAGAAATAGACACTAGTGAGCTGGCCAAAGCATTCATCATTCACTTCAGAGTTCTTTTTAAAGGCAAATTCTGCAGCTCTGTTATATTATATTCTGATGGTGATAAAGTATCTAGACAGGTGAGGTTTTGGTTGCAGTGGGAGGCTGGCTCTCTCAGGTTCTAGTTAAGAAAGTTCCCTAACAGTAAAGTTCCATTTAAAGTGCTGAGTAGGGTGAGAGATCCACACTACACTCAAAATCTCCTAGACTTAATGTTCAGGGGTAAATAAGAAAACTATAAACTATAAAACTATATCCCACTACACAAATTGTTATGCAATCTATGCTCACTACACATACTTGGTTGGGGAGTTATTTTGTGTGCACATTAATGCCAGTCAAAATATTTTACATCCTGGAATTCACTTTTGCAATCACATATGTACATCACATAGGGTGAGGGATGTTGCAAAAAGCTACTGCAGGCAACCTCTCTAAGGCAACCTCATCTGCATCTTAATCTCACTGAGGGAGGCAGTCCCTGTCCTTCCGGGGCCAGACGCTGGTGTAACTGGGCAGGACCACTTACCGGGGCGGGGGTGGAGGGGAAGAGTGAGGAGCGGAGGGGAACAGGGCCCAGGGCAATGTTCATCAGTCAAGCCTGGCTACTCCTCTCCCTCCACTGCCTGCCCTAATTCAGCACAGAGGCACGCTGCTACCTACGACTACTGCCACAGCCTAATCTATCACCCTCAAGTGGCCCAAGCCAAGCACTGCTCAGCAAGCAAATTCTCTAACGCATATTAACTTTCAGAGGCTGCAGACTCCTGCTGCTGCTGCAGGGAATGCAGCTCAGTGAAGAACTCAATCTCATTTCCATATCAGATGTACAAAACAAGTTGGGGGGTCTGTTTAACTTGAGACGAGAGAGGAGGGGAATGGAATCATCCAAACACAAAGACATGCATGAACAACACATTTGCTCATCTGCACACACATTTGTTTTTATACCCTGTCAGGACACTGGGTTAATGTTATGCCTCATATTTATGATGCAACTAAATATATGCAATAAGAATATATTAACTAAAAAAACTACAAAGTAAAATAGCATCTCATTACTTTGTTATTTTATTTATATTACTTTATTTGTATAAGTCAAGATGTTAAAATGTACATTGCGCATTCCATTACTCATGCTTTGAGGTAGGTTTTTGCATCTGTTTAAGATGTTTTCTGTTGCATTGCACCTTCTGGCAGTCATCATGGTTATTAAAAATTAAACCCTGCACCTGCTGCGCATCGGTTTACTCTGTTGAGTCACTTACCGTGATGTGAGAGGTTGGTGTTCTCGCCCTTTGCCTCGTCAGTCTTGGAGATGGTGCCTGGACTAGTCGTTTGGATGCTGTCTGCTGCTTTTTGGGTGGAGGTACGCTGTTGCCATGGCTGTGTGGTGCTGGTCTGGGTGCTGCTTGTAGTGGAGGATGAAGTTGGAGATGAATGTGTGGTGGTAGAAAGCAGGGTGGTTGCCAAATTTGGAGCTGTGGTGCTGTGCGTGGTCGTATGAGCAGGTGTGGCAGCAGCAGTTACTGGGGTTGGAGTAGTAGAAGTGGTAGTACTGCTGGTGGTACTGGTGGTAGATGTAGTGGTAGTAGATGCAGGAGTGGTAGTCAGAGGTTCTGTCGTGGTGGTAATGGAAGGTGCAGCAGAAGTAGTCTTGGGCTTTACTGTATAGAGAGAGTAGAACAGAGTGAAGAAGGGGACATGCATGCATGTTCATACACGCATGTTCTATGCAAAAATTAGGGCACGCCTGGTTAAATGTTGTATTGATTTTCTAAGTGAAAAGAAGTTAATATAACATCTTCTGTTAATGCACACTTTTTAAATTATACTTTATTTAATTATGTTATTTATTTAAAAAAAACACCAGAAGACTGTAAGCAAACGTTGGGTCACACCTCCAGTCAATCCACTAGTGTTACTTTTGAAAGACCTCAGGGCTTTCCAGACAATTCCTGAATGTAATAAATAATGCGCCCCTGAAAGAGAGTTGGTTTAATGGAAGCGGCTTACTGGGGGAATAAAACTAAAGATAACTGACCCATACGAAGCAAAAGCAGACATTAAATTATATTTAAACACCTCCTGCTTGTAATTGTCCAAAATCTCATTATGAAATGAAAGCGAAGGTAAATTGACAAAGCAAGAGCTAGAAGATCAAGAAAAGTCACTGAAAAAACTATTCATAGTCCGCTCAGACAAAACACACACATCACTGTCAAGGACCTAAAGGAGCTCTGGTTGGTGTGAGAACAGTGATGCACCAGACTACTGTGCAGCGGTGTTTCACAAACAATCTACATGGATCTTCACTGTGTTTTGAAAACCTTCACCATC
This sequence comes from Brycinus macrolepidotus, assembly GCA_037974445.1. Taxonomy (NCBI): domain Eukaryota; kingdom Metazoa; phylum Chordata; class Actinopteri; order Characiformes; family Alestidae; genus Brycinus; species Brycinus macrolepidotus. The sequence goes on along the minus strand of JBBPCZ010000115.1, from coordinate 14,369,117 downwards.
CTCAGACTAGAATATTATTGAAAATCTAGGATAAGATCATAAACATGTTGTGCATGCAAGACAATCTACTAACACTTCTGAATGAGAAGCATTCTGTAAGGAAAAGTAGAAAAAAATCCTAAGTCAGGAAGACATGACTGTTAGCTGGTTGAAAGAAATGTCTTGAAGAAATGTCCACTGACCCAAAGGGTGTCCAAACTGATCCACGTCATAACTGCTGTTTTATTTGTTTCAGTGTGTAAAATTTGACAAATAAATAATATTTGTGCTTTAAAATTAGCAGAGATGTTTACTTTTGTTACATTAAGAGGAGGTCCTAACATCATTTCACATAGAAAATCAAAATGTGTAATGTGACCTGGAATGCCCATGCATTTGCATACAACTTTACATGTATTCCATCAACAGAAATGGTTGTTTGAAGGATTTACTCACTTTACTACACATATTTTTCATCAAACCTAGATGCAAGATAACAATCTAAATAAATCATCTTATTATGTGCGTACACACATGCACACAAACGCACATTCCTTAGACACTGCACTGCAGTCAGTCAGGTGGCCTGGATTTGTTTTCTTATTCTTTTTCTAGGAGGAAACATCATCAACTCTCCTATTTCTGCTTCAAATCTACAACCTCAATGCAGTGCTCCAGTCAGCTAGAAAACACCTCCTGTCTTTCACTCTCATGTCTGAGTGGGAGTGAATAACACTGACTAATAGCATTGTAGCAATTAGGAGCTAGTAGCTGTTCAAACTTCTGTGGCAAGATGAATCAGAACAATAGAATGGTGTTTCATCAAGGTTTTACTTCTAAAACAAACCCACACATGGAGACACTCATCCTAGACATCTTAAAACCTCAAAGTGTAAAAATATTCTTTACTTTCCTTTATCACTTTTGCAAAACAATATATTGGTGATTTATCTGTGTGATTTTGCCAATATTGACAGATCTGTGGAATATCAAAAATGAATATCTTAATTAACAAGATGTCAGACAACAGTGCATAATACAGATTGTGTAATTTGGACACATCTTTGTGTTAAAAGTCTGAACACACTGCCTGTGTTAAATAAGATAATAAACTGGCTATGATAAAAGCAACATAAAAAGTCTTTAACTAGATACACATAACACAAATTAACAATACACTGAAGGTCAGTTTAAGGGACAGCAACTAAGCTTACTCATGGACTACATTTTTCTTTCAGTGGAGTATCTCCATTCAGAAGATTGTATAATCTGGACCTATTCCCTATTCTCTGTCCAAAAAAGTAACCCTATGTGTTATTTTAACTCATCAATTCACGAGCAGGCTCTTTGGTGGGATTACCTGTGACACAGCGACGCATGTCAGGGCCGAGCTCTGCATCATCGGGGCAGGTGCAGGTGTATTTGGGCGAGTGTTCTGTGATCTGAGGAGCTTTGAGGCACAGGTACTCACAGCCTCCATTGGGTAGACTCCCCATGTTACAGCTGTCTGGAGCTGGAAGGAAAAAATGCAGAGTGTATGCTAATTATATTGGTTGTGGGAACTGTGTGCTCAGCACTGTTAGCATAAAAGAGTACATCTTTAAACATCAGCACAAGAGAGCTGGAACAGTAGGAGGAGTGTGGAGAAAATAGAAAGGCCACTGTTACCGCAACTCTGTGCTTAAAAAAAGAAAAACAGTTTGCCAGCAGTGTTCGTGCAGCAATGCAATTCAGCCGATAAATGGTCTTAGCAATCTGTGAGATAAAACTGACCCTTCTGAGGGTTCCTTATTGTTTTAATAGGGGTCTCAGGACCAGGTTACAACAAAGACACTCTTCACAGAGAGACTCAGCAGGGTTTGATGGCTTTGAAAGTTAAGTACAGTGAGACAGAGGGATAGTGCTAAATTCTTAGAGAAAGTGGAAACATGAAGAGACTCCATCCATAACCACCAGCTTCACAGCATTCAAAACATCAAAAGACAAGACGTTCACAACATCCCTCAGCATTGATATATCAACATACAGACACACACAGACACACATACACACACACACACACACACACACCCTGTCACACTAAAAAGTACTGTACATTCAGAGTGGAAAAGCAAGTAATTAAAGAGAGAAGCAGAGAACCAGTGGAAAAAGCAAAGCAAGAACATTCTAAAGCAGAATACAAAAACAGCAAAAATCCCTTTATCCGTAAAAGGAGAAAAGAAAATATGAGGATTATTTTATTTTGAAGGGAAATTTCCCTTTGCACTGGGCACTGTGTGCAATCTTATTGAGTCATATTTCACTTCGGCTCTGCTCCTCATGAAGTATTGCCAGTGTTTGGGCTGTGGTTTCGCAGGGGTGCATGAATATTACATCCTGATGTATTGAAAATACTCAGAGACGAAACAGCTGAATTTCATTCTCATATGTTCATGCTTCCAAAGTGCACTTTCCTGCTACTGTTAAAACTATTAGAAGAGTGCACAATTTCTTTATTTGTTAGAGCTTATTTATGAATGAAACTATTCGCTAGCACATTGCAACCATGCTGTTTCTGAGTAGTAGATGAAAAAAAGGATTAAAAGAAGCTTTCTCTTTTTTGTTGTGTTACTATGGCTCTCACACATGTCTGCAGAGTGCTTCCACCATTCATTTGGATTATCAACAGTAAAAACACTGGAAATACACAGGACTGAAAACAGACAGTTCAACAGTTCCCAGGGTTCAGGCATTCTGATGGAAAAAACATACACTCTCTGAACTTTTCTGTCAGTTATTTCCTGACTTGACAGCAGTCTGCCTATGCCAGGAGCCAGTAAGCTGCTACGAGAAGACAATGAGTCAGACCTTTGGGCTGCCGGAGTTCGTGAAACACCACCATGTCCAGTGGGCTGTTGAGGTGCTGTGCCAGCGTGGCCACGTCGTGCCCTGTCAGTCGGTTGACGCTGTAGATGGCTTCATCCTCCAGGTCAGTCCAATACACTCGGTCCTGTGAAGAAACCGTGCTGGATAATTACCAACTACATTTAAGTGTGAGATCAGCAAAAGTCTATTCATTTAAACATTTAGCTCTCAAAAAAAGGTGGTATCAAATATACAGCAGGAGCAAAAATCTAAAAGTCTCTGTGGTTTAATTCTGAGAGGGGGGAAGATAGAGGGAAAGGCACAGAATAGCTGACAAAAGAGCGGGATAACGATAGAGAAAAGTACTGACACCGAAATTCTACAAAAAGAGCGGTAAAACTGCATTAAACGCACTTTTTGAGTGCTTTACACAGACAGAACAACCTTATAAACTTTGACAAAAAATCACAAACGCAGTCACTGCGCCGCACCTGCGATTTACCTGAATGCACCCAAACATTTAAACAAGGTGACCAGAGATGTCGGGTGAAATGAAAGAAATATAAATACTCCTGTAAATAATAACGATTTGATGAGCAGTGCTTGATTGTATAGTAGTAAATGAAATGCATTCATTGTGCTCTTTGGCTACAGGCTAGCCACAAGCTAAAACTGTAATTGCAACACAAATCAGACTAATTGTAGCTTTTTTTCCCTCCAACAGTGTGGGCACTGGTGCTTTGTTTAGGACCACAAAGAGAGGAGACAGGAAAGAACGAACATGCACAAAGGAAGAGAAGGCCCATAGAATGGTGAGAATGCAGGCACCTGGCATAAAATGCTGGAATCAGAGAGACAAAACAATTCAGAAAGAGACAAGAGGGGCTCAAAATTAATAAGAGGAATGAATGTGTGTGCACTTGTGTGATGGTCGGGAGGGTGTGCATTTCTGTGTGTGTCTGAGGGAAAGAGAGAAAGAGAGAGAATGAGTGAAAAATCGTTTTGATCATGCCGCAAGTTTTTCATCAACCTAATTAGAGCTTACACTGCTATCTGTTACTCACATCTATAAGAGTCTCACATGCCTGTCTGAGAAACAACACCTCCTCTGCCATTCTCTCTCCCCTCTCTCTACTCTGAACGCCCCATATCAGCCTATCCAGCAATCCCACAAACCCATGCACAGACGGGGCTGTTACTATGACTACAAGACATTTGTTTTTTTTTTTGTTTTTTTGTTTTTTTGTTTTTTTTACAAAGGATTTTGAAGTAGATGATTTGGGTAGGGTTAATAAAGACGAGGTTGAGAGGCACTCTTTCTCAGGATACTAACTCAGAGTCTCTGTATTAGAAGCTGTTTACCAGGGACTGTTTATAGAAAGAGCAGTCCTGCGCGCATCCCTCTAGAGCTTCAGCAGGTTCTGCTCTCAGTGACTTTCACCCTTCCGCTCTCTTCAGCACACTTCAAACACAGCCCTGCTCTACCGCTGAGAAAAAAAAAAATCCTCCCATGACTGCTGGATTAACCTTCACTAGGAATGTAAGGCTGTAATTAAAATCCAGAACCTGCAGTTTTACTCCTGTAATTAAAGAGTGTTCTCTATTTTATAAAACGCTTGGCTTGGTTTGAGAAGGTGAGAGGTGTCCCATAACTAAAAAACCAGGGATCATTCAAATGCTTAAGATGTGTGCTTTACCTATTAAATTAGAGAAGTATGTTTATCTTAAAAAAGCTAAAACACACTTATATTTTCTAGGTTGTTACTGCCTTTTCAAAACCTTGTAAACTTTAGGTTTGCTATCTTCATTCCATGATAATAGACCAACAGACACGGTCCAAAATTATACCCAATATGCCTCATTACAGTAGCAAGAGTCTACCACCTAAACAAAAACAAGCACGAAAAATTAGTGGAAACAAATGACATGATGCCCCTTAAGACAAGTGTTCACAGAGATACCTAAATTGTACCACCAACACATCACTATGCAAAAAATGACACACAGTAAATATGCAGGTGTCTCATTAATGGCTTAATTCACAAGAGTAGTTTGGCCAAAAATCATATTTACACAATTTTACACCTACCCTAGATGTAGCTGATCAGCTAAGACGTGCTTGGAGTCCGGATTTTGAAACTCTACTTTGTACTGAAGCCACAGAGCCAACGCTGCTAACATGAGAAGTTAATGATCACCCAGTCGTTTCTGTAAAAATACATCTCCAAAACCTAAACCCACTTAAACCACATTCAGCTCTTCATTAGGACACAGTATGACTCACTGTGAGTTATAAAAATCAACAAAATTTCACCACTACAGGCTGACATTTCAGAAAATATCAGGGCTGGTATTTAAAAAGTAGTTGATCAGAGTCCGCTGTATTTATAACCATGTTCGTCATAAAAACATTTATTTTTATAGCCCACTACTGTGTCTTAGACCACACTGACAAGTCTTAATAATCTCAATCAAGAGCTAGATGCACTTTGACTGAGGAAAAAAAAAAACAGTTTAGGGATGTATTTGTGGCAAACATATTTGAGCAAGTATTGATGCCTTAGTTAGCAAAGTCAGCCTCATAGCTCAGGTGCTAAACTGAAGAAGCAAAATTTAGACTCCAGAGACATCTTGACGGATTAACGGGGGTACATCTGGGATAAGTCTAAATTTGTGTGAGATTTTTCACTGAGATTTTTTAAAAATATAAGGTCGAGAAAGTTTTTCTTTGCCTAAATGTTTATGATTTCAGAAAAACAAGTTTTCATGACAGCTACAATGTGTTAGTAACTGAGAGTGTATTCTGCAAGGTTTTCTCTGAATGATTTAGCATTTTTGGTGCTAGAAGACAAAACCTTGCAAAAAATGGAGAATGTGAACCAAATATAACCTTGTACACCTATGGTGGTGCCTTTTATTTACTGTTAACTCAAACTCAAGCATTTGTCTACACAATACTACAAAGGAAACGAAACTAGAAGAATGATGTCAACAAAATCTCTCCTCACTGCTGCAGATCTTCGGCAGCGACAGAGTATCACCCAGAGGAGACCTTTAGCAGTAGTTTAGGAGCAGCCTCAGAGGTACATCATCAGCATGGCACCTTATATTTCATGTATTAGAGACAAAAGTTAAAGAAAAAGAGAAAAACACACTGTTTCCTCTTTGGAGGGCTTGGCCCTTGGGTGTCCCTGTGCTGAGTTGGCTCATCGACTGGCCTGTCGGGGGCTGAGGCTGATGTATGGCCAGGGCTGGGTCCTGCCTCACAGCATCTCTAGAGCTGCCTGCCTGTAAAGGCTTTTTAATTTGGTTTGTGTCTTTAGCTGCTGCCAGCAACCCAGGGCCATTCATCTACTGGGCTGTGGTGCTCTCCCAGCGAGCAACAACATTTCTAACCAATGCATGCTTTTCGCGAGGAGATGTGTGTGGGTACATGTGTGGGTTTTTACCTCACTGTGAGGACCAAATGCCCTCATAATGGAAAATCTGTTGAAATCGGGACATTTTGCTGGTCCTCATTAGAAAATGTGCGCTTTTCACCACAAATTAACTTTTGGGGAAAAACTAAAATATTGTCTTTGGTTACTGACATTCAGGTTAAGGGTAATTTGTTGTACTGATGGGATACAGTATTACACAACAATGGAATTTCTTCACAAATATAATAATACCAGCTGTATTTGTGAATGCCGGTTGCATTTGATAGACAAAAGAAAAGACAGAGGGATATTTGAGAGAGAGAGAGAGAGAGAGAGAGAGAGAGAGAGAGAGAGAGAGAGAGAGAGAGAGAGAGAGAGAGAGAGAGA
>JBBPCZ010000115.1:14342084-14352694 GCA_037974445.1 Brycinus macrolepidotus | reverse complement strand
GAACCTCCACTTCTCCACTGCTTTCACCTCCTCAACACCAGAACCTCCACTTCTCCACTGCTTTCACCTCCTCAACATCAGAAGCTCCACTTCTCCACTGCTTTCACCTCCTCAACACCAGAACCTCCACTTCTCCACTGCTTTCACCTCCTCAACATCAGAAGCTCCACTTCTCCACTGCTTTCACCTCCACAACACCAGAAACTCCACTATTCTACTGTTTTCACCTCCATAACATCAGTAACTCCACTATTGTTCTGCTTTCACCTCCATAACATCAGTAACTCCACTATTGTTCTGCTTTCACCTCCATAACATCAGTAACTCCACTTCTCCACTGCTTTCACATGCTCAAAATCAAAAACTCCACTGTTCTACTGCTTTCACCTCCACAACATCACAAGCTCCACTTCTTCACTGCTTTCACTTCCACAACACCAGTAACTCCACTGCTGTACTGCTTTCACCTTCATAACATCAGAAACTCCAATGCTTTTACTTGCACCATACTGTCAAACTGCCCCTTTCTGTCATCACAAAGGAAGGGGACTCACACAAGCTCATCAAAAAGGCTCAAGTTCTTGAGAGGAAACCCAGCGTCCATGCCTCATTTCCTTTACTTTCATTCTGCCCTCTATTAAACTTTCATTTGGCTTTTCATCCCTAATAAGAGCTCTATGGCCAGATTTAATAAGCACTCCTTGGCCAAAATCTTTGTATTAGCAATGAAATGTTATTTTTTACTTCCATTTTCCTTATCCTATCCTTTCCTCTCTCTCTGTCACTAAGCTCCAACAGAATAATGGAACAGGTAGTAATCAACAAAGAAAGCAGAGTGGATGAAGAGCCTTTTTAAGCTCCCTAACTGCTTTTGCTTTGAGAATGTAGATGCAGTATGAAAGAGAAAGGAAGTAAAAGAGCGCAGAGAAATAGGGATTTGCTCAAGAATGGGAATATAAACATCAATTTTCCTTGGTTACAACACACACTACTAGGGCGCCAAACTGGTTTCAGGAAGAAAAACCTAAATGTGGAGTAATGTTCTTATGGAAAATATGCAATTTGATTTGATTTCTGTGAGCATTATCATTATGTTGTATGGTATCAAAGTTACAACATTCTTTGCAATACAAGCACTCCATGTGTGATAGTGTGTCTACTCCCTTCCAAACATAAATTTATAAAAAGCTTTTGAGTAAAATGAGTTTGGTAAAATGCCCTTTTACTAAAATGTCAAAAATAAATTAATGGTCTTTAAACACATTTCATATCTGTCTTGGCAAGATACATCAGCTTAATACTTGATGATTTAAGTTTTTAATTTTGCAAATGTTGGTTTACTTCAGCTTTGCTGTGTAAAATCTCAGCGATCTCATTTTAAAGTTTACTTGCTGGTGGATGCATGTTTTATATGAAGGAGTATTTCAGTGTTGGCTGGATTTATGTTAACTTGCATTCTTATTGTTGGATAATTAAATAGTCTTTCTATGCTACTTCCCCCTCAAAGAGAGCGGCATAAAGAAATAGTTTATTGACTGATATATAAGAATTTAACTGGCCTGTGCAAAGCCGTGACTTCAACCCCATCAAACACCTTTGGAATAAACTGGGACACCAAACTAACAGACATTATTACCAAACATCAGTGTCTGAGAGAGAGAGAGGAAAAGAGAAAGAAAGAAAGAAAGAAAGAAAGAAAGAAAGAAAGAAAGAAAGGAGAGAGAATATTAGAGAGAGTAGGAGAGAGACAGACAGTGAGAAAGATTTACAACAGATGTAGCACAATCGTAGATCAGTGTGAGAGAGAAGGTTTGACAGTGATGGAGAGAGATGGGTGGAGCTGATAGATGGGGTCTCAAACACAGCCCCTCCCTCCCTTCCACCTCCCTGCCCCACCTTCCCTCCCCACCAGGCTTTCAATATCTCCGAGCGTGATGAGGATAAAGCCAGGATGGTTTGGCTGGGCTCTCAGACACTCTATAGTGAACGGGCCAGTGTAGGGGGCTAGAGGGCTCCACACAGATTGTGTGCCTCCAGAATAACAGAGGAGACTTGGGGGAGAAAGAACATTTCATTTCCCTTCTCATAAGCTCCTCAAGGGCCACTGCACTGCGAGCAAATATTTTCATTTTCAGCCCAAGTCAGGATTCAATCATTTCCCCCATCTGCTGAAGTTGCTGTCATCAATCTAATACATCCCTCCTCGAGGATGTATAATGTACAATGGGGTACTGAGAGAGACACAGAGACAGAGGACGAGAGAAAAAGAGAGAGATGTGACAATGTCCTGAGAGGAGTTTAACAGAACAATTAACAGAGTATATTCACTCTTAAATTGATTGAATGAAATCATTAAAGAGTCACCAGCTTGGCCTCAATCGGATTTACTGCATAAAGATACCATCTCCTACATTTTTCTTTCCTCTGGGACTGGTTATGACATCTGTGTAGTTTTATTTGCAAAAACAGCTATGACGTTTAATCATTTTTAATAATAATCATTTTTAAAAGAGTATTTTAAGATCTAACTTTATCTATTAGGATTAAACAGGTTGTTTTTGTAACTGTGCTCTTAAGACTCATGTATGTAAATAAACAGAAAATGAGTAGGCTGAATTGCTGTAGTCTAAATGGCCAGATATTTCTACACTATTTTGTGACCTCACAAAAGCAATCAATTAAAAGCTGTTTTTGCAATGTTTCTTCATGTATTGACAGTACGGACTGAGGAGTGAATAGTATGTATAGTATGAGTTCAGATACACAGGTCATGGTGAATGATCATGATTCATTCTCCGGGTAATAGAAATTCCAGATAATCTTTTTTCATTTTTTAAACTTTTATTTAAAGTGAGCAAAAATTACTTTTCCATGACATGGACCTTTTAATGACATCACTGTACCAACATGTAATAGCAATCACATTTTTCAGCTTTCTGACCCCATCTGCTTATGTGAGTGTCATTTTGCTTTTGAGAGGTTGAGTCATAAGTGGCGAATAAACATACGGCTAGTCAGACTCACACTGAGAACTGTGAGTTACACTGGCTGGAGTTAGAAGAAGCATCCATAAACTGTTCGTTTCTGCCCTGTGACAGATATAAAGAATGACTCAATTTTGTGGAAATCATTAGCTAAATGCTGGCTGTTGGTAGAAATGCAGGGTGGAAATGGTTTGTGTGTGCTTGAGTGCAGTATGACCATAAATCTCAAGCTGAGAAACATGGCCTTTCAACATTTTCCCCAGATCAGACTGAGGTGCAGTGAGGAGCAGAGGAAGCTGTGGGTCAGTGAAAATCAAATGCGAGCAGAACAGAATGACAGCAAGAGAATCTGACAGAAACAGCACCATAGCAGCCAAATCAAATTTAACTTGTTAATTTACCAATTATTATTATTTTACCTATTGTTATTAGACATGTAACGATTTACACATTTTTAAGTTTGACGCAGTTTTCAAGTTTGGAGGTCAAAATTTTAAATGTTAAAGATTTTATGTGTTGAAAATGTCCAGATTCTACAAACTTCTACTATGACACAGATTGGTTTGGGCCAGCCACCCCTCTAACAAATAGGCCCAGTCATTTGACTGTGGGTGCACGTATAGAACAACTTTGTCTCTCCTCTCTACTTACTTTGAGACTACTTAACAAAAGACGGCAAATAAAAAAATGAAAAACCAACAGAAAAGACAGGGGTGTATCTGTGATAGCTGTATGTTTTATGATTATGATTATTCCTGTTAGTACGCTTGATACTAAGTCAATGACGTAACTCTCAGATTGAACCTGACATAGATGGAGGGGTGAAGAGAGAGAGAGAATATGAGAGACAGGAGAGAGAAAAAGACAGAGTGAGTGAGGAAAAGAGAATGAGAGACATTCATGAATCACAGAACACAAGCATCAGACCAAGCTGTGTGCAGACGATGCTGCATCTTCCACTGCTCTGGGAGTCATTGCTCACCTGCTCATTAAAACCAAATTCCGCAACTGCACACAGCTATGGCACACCTCAATCTCCTAATGAGAACGCCCAGGTCTGCATGTACCCTAGTGGAGAGCGACACGAGAGCATCAGGTCACTGCTGTCCCCTGTCTCTGACAAACACATCTAATTTAAGGTGTGAGGGGCTGCTCGGTTTAGTTATTGCCCAATGGGGAAAAGAGATACTTAAACTAACAGCTAAGTACTTCATTAAAATTCAGGCCTTCATTTGCTTGGCCTTGCAGAAATCAATTTTTCTTGCCACATTTAGTGTCCAAAAACACGTATTCATTGATAAGTAATTTGTTCTAATGCTGTTGTGTAATTTTTCATTTGTATTTTCAAATATGTAAGCTGTAATTACTTTTTCTTAACATATGTGAAGACAGATTGACACCTGAATCCATGGAAGGTGACCTGATGGACAGATTTAGTATGAATTCTATTCTTGTAAAGATGTGGCTGCACATGTGCATGGTTGCCTAAAGCCAAGCATTAACTAGATGGGCATGAAGTCCCACAGCACTGGGCTGTGAAACAGAGGAACAGCTTTCTCTGGGGTGTTGGAGCTCAATCCAATACTTTTGTGATGAGATGGAGTGTCGCTTGTGATTCAGAATTAATCATCCAACCTCACGAATGGCTGAATGCATTCAAATCCTCACAACAATGTTCCAATGTATTGCCTTCACAGAAGTGCAGAGGCTGTTACCGCAGCAAAGAGAGGGAACACAGCTAAGACTCAGAATAAACTTCAGACACTGAATTACATTTGGAATGGATTGGATGAGTTAACTGTCAGATCCTGGATACCATATGCAAAGCACACAATTTTAATTTGAAAAACAAAAATAAGAATGAGGACATTGTTTTATTTGTTAGAATAAAAAAAAAAAAGATTGTTAGCGTAGACATAGTGCTCATTATCAATGTCACGGTGCGCCAATTTCAAGGTATACTGGTACAGACACTCCACTGGCCGGAAGCATAAAGGATCACAATTCAAGTCAATTCTTGAAATGCAAAGGTAAAATGTAAATCTATGAAAAAAAAGATGCCTGAAGCATTTTTTTAAAACTGAATTAAAGCACTCTCCGTAAAAGCAAAAAAGAAAATTATCTGTAAAATACAAAACTAGTCTAGTCACGCTGTGCTTGCATACTGCTCCTAATAATGAACTGCTCCCAGTTTTCACTATTCATACAACTAGTCATACTGGAACCCAAAGGTCATATTTGCAGTCACTATTGTGTCAGAAAAATGGGTTTCAGAAAACTGATGCTCGGCCGCCTTTTGCGTCAGAGCACGAGTCTCTTATCTTTCCCTCTTCTCTGCTGTGAATGCTTATGAATGGATAAGGATGGGAGCAAAGAGTGAATCATTTGTGTCACGTTCTAAAAGATACATCTAGGGTGAGCAAATTAAAATAATTTCCTTTCTGTGTATACTTGAGTAGTGGAGGAAAGGTGAGGGTGGATAAATGGTTGGTTTACTTGAATGAAATAAATGGGCATATGTATGAATGGATAGATGGATAAACAAATAGACAGACAGACAGACATAAACAAACAGATATATGTTACATCAGACTAATTATGATATTATGCAATGAGTTCAAATTGCTTCAACATGTGGACAGCAGCCTGCTCCTTTCTATCAGTTTTGAGAACACTGTTATTTCCAACATGAGTTGGCAGAAATGCTATGTGCAGCCAATAGAGTTTCCATTATACTTCCATTGTAAATCAGTCAAAAAACATTATGAGAGTGTATTTTGTACATGTTATTTGGGCCATGTCATACATGGTAAGTGGCAGAACACAGACTTATATATGCACGTATACAGAAGGTGGCTTGTTCAAACACTGCAGCTACTACTCAGTTTCATTTTTCACCTTAAAAATAGTTCCATCCTGGAGACACTTAGACTGCTTTGCTACCTTCTGAAATCGCTCCTTACGGCTACAAGTAGATAATGCTCTTTATGGCACTTCAGTGACAATAGAATAAATAGAGCACAAGAAAGAAACAAAATTTCAGTTCAAATATAAAAAAAAACTAAAACTCACTGATCTTGTGATATCACAAAAAGCAGAATATTCACAGCTACTTTTTCAACCTACAGCAGCTTACCTTACTCACACTGGCTCAAATTGGTAACAGTAGAAGGCTGCCAATCAGAACGGAGATCATTTAAATGCACAATAACAAAAACAGGTTTAAAAATTGTCATGAAAAAAAATGCCCAAAAATGTAGGATATGGGTCCTTTACATTCAGAAATACTTGCTACTAACTACATTAGCTTACTATCATACTGTACTGGCAAAAAAAATTAGCAGGAAAGCAAGACAAATTCTCGTAGGAAACATCATGATAAATAAGTCAAACTTCTTTTGAAGACAGGAAATATTTTAGGACGATGTGCATGCTGCTTAGCCTGAGGCAGAGTCTTTTCTATCCCAGTGTGGCACAATATGCCTAATGACAGTGTCCCTCTAGCTTTCAACTCCTGTTGAGAGGAAGACATTGAAATGCGCTGGAATTTTTTAGTCTTGCCAGCCAAACAAAGTAGCAAAACAACCTCAATTTAAGTCCACATCACCTCCCTACCACTAAACAAGCCAGCTCACATTTAGCAGGAAAGGACATCTTAAATTCAAATTAAATAAACTGCTTCTTAAACCACAACCCTCTCCCTGTTCCACTGGAAGATCTTTCCTTCCTTAAAGGGAGCTCTGCGGATGGACTTTGTGACTACATGTTTCATCACTAATAAATGCCTTGCTTTCTTTGACGGCACTTTTTTTGCCTGAAAGGTAATAAAGACTCATTTGCCTGCGACTGCAGTAATCAATGCAATTTTCACGCCATTTAGAGCTAAGCGGAACCAATTGTTGTATCCACTTCCTCGTTATTAGTGAGTTTGTAGTTAATGACTGAGACGTATAAGGGATGACTGCGACTTCATGGATTTTTTCTTTTCCCCATTTCTCACTTGCCTCTTTGGCTATACTTATGGCATACTGACCATTTAAAAATCACCACAAATGATTTCTTGGGCGTCTACTAGACTTGATATCATCCATCCATTATCTGAACCGCTTATCTTTAACCAGGGTCGCGGGGAGTGCTGAAGCCTATCCCAGCGCTCATAGAGTGAATGGCTGAGAAAAACTCTGGACAGGTCGCCAGTCCATCACAGGCCAGATACACAAACCCACTCACACACACACAGTCACATCCAGGGGCAACTTAGCATCTCCAGTGCACCTGACGTGTATGTCTTTGGACTCCGGGAGGAAACCGGAGCACCCGGTGGAAACTCACACAGACACGGGGAGAACATGCAAACTCCACACTGAAGGCACCCCCGGCCACCTGGCTGGGAATCAAACCCAGAACCTTTTTGCTTGTTATGCAACAGCACTACCCACTGCGCCAGACTTGATACTGATACATTAAATGCCCAATCTGGAAATTGTAGCAACTTACTGGGTAACAGAGCATTTCAAGTAAAACTGCTGCTGCACTGTACAGCAAAGATTGATTAGAGCTTTAAATCCTAAATAAGGAATGACTGTTGCCGGCCAGTCTTGAGCAAATTCAGACAAAGACTCCTTATTGAAACACAAAAAAGGCATATTACTACTCCTAATACAAAAGAAGCCACGTTTTTTTCTTCAATCTAATGAAAAAGTCTTATATACAGATATGATAACAAAAGCAACAAAAGAATAATCACACAGACAGAAAACTAGGAACCTTAAAAAACCTAACATAAACTGAACAAACGGTCAAGACCTGACCACAGAACACTGAAACAAGAGAGCTACTTATAAACAGAAGCTGCACTCCAAAAGCCATGCTTTGGTCCAGTTAGGCTCCATTTCTAGACTGTTATGTTATTGAAGGCTGATCCATCAAATAAAACTGGGAAATGTAGGCTATAATTTTCAAGGATGGTACCGGAGTGTCCTTTATGGTGTTCAAGACCAGCTACTACACATTGTTGAATGGATTTTGCATGACAATTTACTGGCTTTTTAAACAAAGTCCAATAAAAATCTGGAATATAAGAGATCATAAATGACCAATAATACAATGGTGTGCTTATAATCTTGAGTTCAAGTCTACTAAAATAGATCTTACATTTAAATCCTGGGCTTCTAAGGTAATCTAAATGTTCTTTTACTTTGTAGAAAAGGGACAATTAAACGGCTTTGAAAAGCTGAGAAAAGAATATAGTTTTGAAAACTGTGGTACGCTATTATTTTGAACATAAGTTTATAAATAAAACAGACTTCAAATGATCCAGTACTTAATATTATAGCAATATTTATCAGGGCAAAATGATTTAAATAAGAGTGCTATCTCTAGATTTCATAAAGGCTTTATGACAAAAAAATCCCACACTACAAAATGCACGAAAGAGAAACGGGAAAAGAAGGTAATATTTCAATGTCAAACAAAGATTAGCTTGATGTTTGTAAATTCCTGTGGAAATTCACCAACTCTCACTCTCACGGTGGGAGCTTGGATGAAAGTGTTTTATTTGTTTTTATTACACCAAAACAGAAAGCCCATTTTGATGGAGGAGATATCAGTGTGGATTTTAGAAAGTTAATCACTGGCATATGTTTGGGGAGTATCCAGTGCTGAGACTTTACTAGACAGGGTTTCACAAAGCACTGAAAAGTGCTGATTTGCACTTGGTGGTTCCCAGTCGTGGTTGCGGAGGTCCCCTCCTCTGCCCATTTTATTGGTTTATATTTTAAGATCCAACTAATCAGCTAATTAAAAAGCTTTTCCTAAGTTGACATGGGTGTATTAGAGCAGGAAAAAAACTAACACCAAAATGCAGGAGAGGAGAACCTCCAGGACTACAGCTGGGAACCACGCACGAAATATAAATTACGAGAACTGAAAATATTCTATAGTAGCAGCCCTAAAGCTACTACAAAGACACTACAATGGAACACAAACATGTCCATTTAGAGCTTGTTTACTTGGTTTTGCTTCAGTTGCTTTATCTAATTTTCCCATCTAAGCTCAAACCTGTTTAATAATTGCTGTTTATTTATTACAACCACTTAAGCTTTATAGGAGTCAGAAGCCTTACAGAAGCTTGGCCATATGACAGATAGCAAACACTTGCTTTAAAATCATAGCCAAAAAGAAAACAGAACACTACGCCTTAAACACTGAACCTGATCTGAGTGTGTTAGTGAATGCCTTACCCACGGCCTTGCAGGTCTTGGTAACTGGATCCATCTCGTAACCCTCGTAGCATTCACACTTATAGTCGCCTTTGTAGTTAATACAGATTTGACTGCAGGCGTCTGGATTCTCACATTCGTCTATGTCTGGAGGAGGCATTGGAAACACATCAGTGGCAGAGCACGAACACAAGGGCAAAGGGCTTCTGTACTGAACATAGTAAATGCTCAGTAAATGATGCTAACATGGCGCTTTACCTCCGCAAGTCTTCTTATCCAACAGCTTGTAACCTGAGGGGCACTGGCACTCGTAGCCTATCCGCCGGTCCTTGCATATGTGAGAACAGCCGCCATTGTTGTTGGCACATTCATTCAGGCCTAAGATAGAGAAGAGAGAAGAGAGGAAGGAAGGGGGGCCAGGAGGAGTAAAAGGTCAGTAAGTCCAGCTGGGATTGGATGGTGTGAGAAATGTACCCATGGCAACCTGACAGCAACTGACAGGCGGGTTGTGTCATTTTCATTTTCTCGGCGGAGTCTTGGGCTTGTGCCAGGAGCTTATGAGAAAGTGACGAGCTGAGTGAAAATCTTCCTTGCCAGCGCAAGGAGGCTGGAAAGGTGAGAAACTTGTCTTTAATGCTAAAACAAATAAATAAAGATACAAATTAAAATCAGGAGGATGCTGCATGTGTGCGCCCGGGTGTTTTAGCTGAAAAATAAACTAGCAAAGGGCTGTAGAAAACATCTGAGCAGTCTGAGCAGGAGTCTGATGATGCCTTTTTAAAACTCATCCCCCATTCACAGCAAGGAGCCAGAAAGATCTACTGCAGCATCATGGTAAAGGGTTTGCTCTCTAATTGCTACGAAGCCAACACGTTATTCCACTCCCTGTAGATAGCTATGGGATTGATGTAACATCCTGCTTTAAGACACAGCCCTGAAACCATGCTCATTATAATAAGTACCTTTAAAAGCTTTCACCAAACACAGTGAGGTGTGTAGTAATTAGCCTGCCTGCTAATTTCAATCTCTATTGAAATGACTGTAGATATACATGACTGCAGTGTGTTCTGTTGTTAAAATAAGAAAAAGGGCAGGGAAATGGAAAATGTGAATGTGTATGTGTATAAGAGAGAGAATATGTAAGAGCCACTGAGGGGAAAACAGTGATGGACGAAGTTAGACAGAAGAAGAGAGGGGATTAGAGAGGAAGAGAGAGAGAGAGATCTGGGAAAGAGAGGTGGGTGGGAGGGTTAAGTGTAATGTGAACAGCGGTTGTTAAATCCAAAGAGAGACAGAGATGGGGGAAAATGAGAGAGAGAGAGAGAGATAGAGAGAGAGAGAGAGAGAGAGAGAGAGAGAGAGAGAGAGAGAGAGAGAGGGAGAGGGAGAGGGAGAGAGAGAGAGA
>JBBPCZ010000115.1:14318877-14328944 GCA_037974445.1 Brycinus macrolepidotus | reverse complement strand
CACACACACACACACACACACACACACACACACACACACACACACACACACACACACACACACACACACAAAACAAAGAGAAAGACTCATTTACAATTCACCCCAGTCGCCCCAATCCAGTGCACCTGGTGGAAACAAGTTCATCTTCTTTCTAGGTGCCTTTCTGGTGGTAGTAATTATGCAAATCAACACGAGAAGAAAAATACAAGGGATATAAGACACAACAATAGTTGCACAGACTTTTGGAATTTATCTGAATATTTGAAAATCAAGTACAACCTCATGTACAACCATTTAACACAATCTGCTTCTTAAAACCTAAATAAAGGCATGGATTTTTATTGTAAAATTATTTCGTGTATTTAAAAAACATATTTTAACAGTGTAAGATATTTATTCCACAACGAGCTCTTCAAGCCTTACTAGCCAGGGTTCTTTTAAAACAATTATAGACAAATGTACAGCTTTTTAAAACACCCTCTTTAAGGCATTTCCACACCTAGAGTTTGTTTGCTGTGGTCCAAATCAGTTGAGTTTGTAAACTTGAGGAGTACATCTGGTACTTGAGTTGGATTGAGATTGGATGACATTCAAAACAAACAAACCGCTTCAGAGCTCTTTTGGAACTAGACTTGAGACCACCTCCTCTAAAGGGTCTCAAGTTCAGTTGTTTTGGTCTGCACTGAAGTATGATTACTTACTGAAGTGTCCTCACCTGCCCAAATTAACGAATTAAGTGGTCAAACGCACTATGCTTCAATTCAAATAGCTAAAGACTGCAGGTGTAAAAGCACCCTTAAACCAGAAAGAGTAAGTACAAGTTTCTGTGATATGGCAAAACTAACATGGCAAACTTGAACAAGCATCTTCCTTTGCTTTTCTTCTCAAAATTCTCTAAAAGCGTTTCACTCTGAAATTTAGTAATTACCAGAGTTCCTGATGCAGCGTCTGCTGCCTTTGCTTTAATCTGATTGAAGGAGTCTCTTGGGCAAAGCTATTGATTCCTTACGAAGAAAATCAATTCAATCAGATGCATTATTTAACTGACTGGGGGATCAGAGATGGAGACAGATACGTTTCAGAGCATTGTAGAGAGGGAAGGGAAGAGTGTTAATTGCAAAGTAATCAAAGCAGAAAGGAAGAGAAATGAAAAAGGATCTGAACAGGTCTGAAACTGACATAATACTCAGAGAAACATGATTAGTCTTTGAGAGAAACTTTAGAGAGCCGTTGTACCGCTGACCTGACCTTGATTGGAGATAACGAGATAGAAGCAGAGATCTTGTGAGAAGGTGGAATGCCAATGGCTTTGGTGTGTGCTTTCTGCATGAACAAACAAGCATACGGCGGTTCAGTTTAAGAGTGTGAGCACGCAGGAACCACAAGAGAGATGGATCAGATCTGTGTCAAAGACGCTCTGGAGACTTATCACAGAAGAGTAACTATATTACACTTCTAAAATCACATTACTTATATAAGAACTGATAAGTGAACTTCAATTTACTGCCTAAACAGTCGCCAAACCCTTACTTCAGTTCTGGAAGGCCCTAGACTGCTAGACTACTTCAATACAGTGCAGGTAGATGAAGATATGTATTATATTTGATTTGAATTTGATTAAATATTTTGTATATTTGTTGTAAATATAGTCTTGTTTTGTACAAAGGACAAAACTATTTTTTTCTTACACTGGAAAAGTGCAGCACTGTCACGATTACTCGATTACAAATAATCAACTAAAATTTTGTTCTCGATTAAACGGCTTAGTGATTGCTATGAAATTTGAACAATAAGCTGGGTATCCACAGGTCCTTATGAAGCCATGTTCCGTCTGAAGGGGAAGCTATTAGCACTCAAATCACTTCAGCATTCACGGAAATCCACAACAGCAGAATTTCACAAATGTATGTTTGTAGTTACAAATTTAATATACATGAAGTAAAATTAGATATTTGTTGGTTTTAATTATTATTTTTTTTAATTAAATAATAATCACCAGATTACTCAAGTGCAAATGTAATCCATAAACAGCACCTAAAAAATGGGAAAAGGCTGGAAGTGCAGATTCAAACATGCTAATATAGAACGCAACTGAACGTAAATGTTGTTAATCATTGTAGCTAAATATGCAACTACATTTAAAATCACACAAAAAGACAGCAAAACTCTACCAAACAAAAAAGTCCTTCTGAGGACAACACACAGCTTTAGTGACCCTGACTAATTTCATTATTCACATTCATTTTTCATTACTCCTGTTCCATTATTCATAATCTCGCTGCCATATGACCCACGCAGTGTTTTGGTTTGGTATAAGCGCGCAAGTCATGTACATACGCCACTGTTTATTACTTTTTAATGCAACCATAATGACTCTGCTGCCATCCTCATTGATCAAGACGTTGATGGCATGCAGCACCTCCACTAAGCTGCAGTCATTTTTCACCATTATTCACCCGTTATTACCAGGCTGAGCACAGCATGATAGTCTGCTGTAGAGCCACAGCAGTCAGTCAATTCTCTATTACCACAGAGTAAAAAACATTTGGAGTGGATTTTCTGAAAATTACCAACAAGGCCTGTGTGAAGTACAATAACCTATGTGAAAGGACCCTTAGGATTGGGACTAGGCTATAGTATGTGCTGGTTGTAAAGCAAGCCATGCCTGAACAAAGCTAAGAGCAATTTTCAGAAGCAATCTAACACAGGGAGCACGGAGGCTGAGGAGCGTGTTCAGATAACACACACATACATTCAAGAGTAGTGACCTTGGACTAGGCTTTGTTTTTAGTTTTTTTTTTTTTTTTGGACGTTTGTGTTCATTCTGCCACCATACATTTGATCAGCACTCAGAACCCTGGGTGAATGGTTCAGGGGTAGAGACTGCCAAACAAACACAGCAAATATCTCTTAAAACCAGTGTGTGCTCCACATGTTTGAAGCACCCTTCGGAATGCCTGAGAACGCCATAGTAATCTTTTTGCAGAGGTTGCTATCATAAGACCTTAGTGTGGGCAGAACAACAGAACTTACATGCCCTCAAGGATGCAGATGCCAACTCCATTATCCTAAATTAAAGGATACTTTGTTTGCACCAGAACTGCAATGAATCTATGTACTGAGGAAACAGTGAAGAAACACATTATTATTGCCAATGGGTGACCAGCCAAATCAAATCTTTGAGCTCCTGAGGCAGAAGTCTACATCTACAGACATTTGAGAAGAAAATAAGAAAGTCCTCCTGTCTCACTAACCATGCATCAACCACATCAGAGCCAGAGGAATGTAACAAAGGTGCAAAGATTTGATTCCGAGACATACAGCAGGCGAGCAGAACTGGAACATGATTAGACAATTATTTCCTCGCTTCAAACATGAATGAACACACTCCATTTTTAGAAGGAAAAGAGCCGTACTGACGCCAATTACAAGCGGACATGATAAACATGTCACAATAAGCAGACCCTCTGCAAGCCATGGACCATAAAATACAAAGGGCTGTCCAGTGAGAACAGCCATGAATTAGGGAAGCAAGGGATCTGTATATTGTTACTTGTGTCTCAGCTAAACAAAGAGTGGGCTCTTCAAATATTGTTCAGCTAAATGAATTGACTAGAAGAATGCATGAAGACGAACTCACTGTTTCCCAATATAGTACATTTCTACAGAAGTTCCATTGAGACAAATCAATATTTTGGGAAAATCGTGTTATACTATTTACCTCCTGAACCTTTAATAATATATACTCATAATAATATATATTTTATAATGTCAGAAGTAAACAATAGGGTAATAGTAAAATCTTTATTTTAAAAAGTGCCAAATTCAGTGCAAAATTGCTAAAAATTCAGCACAACCAAATACTATAAGGTTGTAACTAGGAGAAAAAGGGTTTTTCAGGCCACAGTTTAATTGGAAAATACAGATTAAACACACTGACTTCTGTAATCATGTTGCTAATATATCTGATTAAAGGAGGATGTAGGACAGCTATATTCATGAGGAATAAAGTCATTGCACACATCCACACACCCCAAACTCTTTACTTACTGCAGGTAGCGTCAGCTTCGTCAGATCCGTCTGGACACTCAGGCTCGCCGTCGCACCTCCAGCGAGCCGGCACACACTGCCCATTTTTACAAGCAAAGTCTGTTGTAGCACATGTCTTCTTTGCTGCTCCAAAAGACAAAAAAGAGACAAAAAGGACCGACATTAAAATATTATCAACATATGTACACTACTGCTTAAAAGTCTCATACTGATGAACGATGTTGTTTTTTCAATAACGTATATAAAACAGACTTACATATAAATGGAATACAAACCTACACACCAGAAGGAATTTAAGATGTTTAATTCAATATTTCAAGTTTTGGAAAATAAATAAAAAAAATAATGCACTGTAACTGTCCGCAATTTTGCTCCATTTTTCCATTTTTATTATTTGAATACGGCAGTTGCCTTATACACTGTGTGAAACATTTGCGGTAACCAACAAAGAGATATGTTCAAAAAAACTTTACATTAACTTACATTAAAAGTAAATAACCTTTTCTTTTGTCTTCTCCTGTAAAATGCAATATTGTTTGTGGAAAGCAACAATATATTGGTCACCTTCCTACAAGTACAGACTATAACAACAACATTCTCAGAAAGGCATGTTGTGACATCATTTATACGGTAGTGATAAATGCTGTCCTTCTGCTCAGCCCTTGGTAGTGTATGTGGTCATTAAACATGCATATAATACAAGCACTACAAGCACATACAAGAATAACTGTACCACACAGAGGCAAAATATTTTAGAAAAATGTCTAAATAAAAATTGTATGAAAACTGCAGGGATTTCTAGCCACCATTATGTGTCTATTTTCTAGATAATCCACTCTGTGGGGAAATTGAAACACTTCACAGACTGGAGAATGGAGAACGCTCCATTCCCCTGACATAGCTGTCCTGAAGCAGAAAATGAGAGGAACTTACACAGTAAAAGCCATCTTTGCTTTATGCTTGATTTCCAAATTACAAATGACAAATGTGATGTGGCTAAGTGTCTTGTTCCCTTATGTTAAGTCTTTTATTCAAACACTAGCACACACTGAACCCAACACCAAGTCTAAAATGTAGGTTAGCAGGGAAATGACTGAGTAGAGATGACTAGGGAGCGCCTCTGTGCCGGTTGCTAGGGTGGTTAAGACTATGTAATTTAGACAGTAATTTAAAGGAGCATTTTTTTTTTTTTACTAATCTGAGTGATTACTACCTGCCTTTACAGAAGCATAGGTACACATTATAGTGAATTCATAAACCTTTGATGTTTGAGTGTGTGTCTACAAGTGTGTGGAGAGCACTACATGAAACAGTGAGGACAGGCATCATATGCATCAGTTCTATGATGGTCTTAAAACAAGCTGATACAATCAATAAAATCTAGGAAATAGTTCAGTGCATCATGAAAATGCCATATTTATACTGTGTTTCCTTTCGAGGGTGTGTACTTGTTTTCACATAGAAAGTCGACAAAACATGTAATTTATGCGTCCAAACTTTTGCAAACTTTTGTTTTGTTCAGTTCTGCCTTCACTGATTTGTGCAATTAAAATATTTTACATTGATTTTCATTGTTGAATATATATATATATATTTTTAAACATCAAGGAAAAATTACACATAAAATCCAATGAGTAAAATTTAAAGAACTGACATGGTATTAGAATCTTGAGAACTTATCGGGTAGTTAGGTTTGACAGCTGGTACTTGGTATGAGCAGATATTTGAGAATCAGGTATTGTACTGTTAGGGGAAAAAAAAAGTAGATCCTTGTTTTACTGAATATTAATTTATAAATGAAAATTATTTCAAACATTCTAAATTCAATGCATCACTGCATTATCATTGCAAGATTGCTTTTTCAGAGTGACGCATTTGGAATAATAGATCTAAAAAAATGCACTGTAACGGCTCAAGAATCCCAAAGCCTAAGCCACCCATCAGGACAAGAGGATTTCATCTAAAACAAGAGCAGAGACTTTAGCACTCAAACACAGCTCAGGGAACACACTTCTATCTCCTCTTATCTCCCCCTGAAACCAGGACTGGAGGGTTATGGGTTCAATTCCTCTCTAGACCACAGAAAGAGGAGGTCAGCTAGCATTGAGCCCTTGTTAATTACCAAAGATCCTTCACCAGCCTTATCTCAAGGACAAAGCCTGATGTGACCTTGCTAAGCTGCTACCTTTCTCACTTTAGACTGCAAGACATTAGGCCTTTTCTTAAGCAAAGGATTGCATGAGCACTGCAATATGTATTTAATTATCCAGAACAGCAGAAAATGTAGCCTGAAGCATGGCCAGATGCTGTTGATTTGGAGAGTGCACAGAGGATGTTGCGACTGTTGGGGGTAGCGCTTATGTTGCGGGTTTTAGAAAACACCAATGAGCAGAAGTGTTGATTTTATTAATTCATCCCCTCCCCCAACACAAAAGCAGAGCTTGCCTGTGATACGGGATCTGTGTTTAGCAGCAGCTGCCAAAGGGATGCAACGATTATGACTTACTGCATGTATTTCAGAGATGTATTCCATTTGCTGTATTGCAATCTATATTTGCTTTGCAATACTGATTATTTTATAAAGGAAAATAAATACAAATGTAATATTCCAGTCCATCAGAAATGTACACAATACACATTACAGTGCTTTTATGCAGAGAGTAGTCATGCACATAAACCTAAGTGGAAGAGTTTGTTCATTCCAATGAAAACTTTAATTGGCGTGGTGTGTGTTAGCAAAGTCGAAGGCTCTGGCATTTCATAGTGTCCACACGTCAGAGGTCACCATGATTACTGATGGACAGCCAGTCTGTGATGTTTGCCCAGCAGTAAGTGTCCTCTTAGCATTTGCTTCAACAACACTATGGACCACGCTGCTTGCTCACCACACAACTGCTGCTGAAGGTCAAAGTCTTTCAATTTCCACACACTATTTCCTCCAAGCCTACCTCTAGAATGAAAGGCTACAATCAAATAAAGAGCACAGAGTTAAGGCCTTGGATCTAAGCAGCCTCAGAATTGCAGCTTTTAAGCACCGTTCTCTCAGGGAGCCACTACTTCATCCATGAGGACTAGAATAAAGTCTTTGGCTCCTGAGTGTAGTGGTTCGATTGGCTTTAGGGGGTCGGGTGAGAAACATAATTGGCCCTCTATGCAACAGAACATGTACTATAGCAAATAAAAAAATCACTTTGTCAACAGTTTATTTAAATAAATGTCTGATAAATACCAGTCTGATGTATTCAGTCAGGCTCCATTAAAATTCTGAATTACCATCTTAAGGCTAAAAGTCTTATAAATGTCACTATTATAAATGTAATCAAACCTTGACCTCAGAATTGAAAATCTAATTTGAAAGCGTGCATTGTTACACCACTAATTTAGTATAACAAATTACTCTATTATTGACATAGACTGATCTTCAAATGTCTTACTTCTGTTAATCTGTTTTTATACAGCTCAAACAATCATATTAGTGTTAATCCAGAAACAATTAGAAAACTTTCAATATTTTCACGTCGGCATCAGAAGAAACCTAAATCACCCCAGATTTGCCATTCAACCACATCAAACCTAATGTCTCGGCGGCAATAAATTTATATTATCCCATGTAATGCATGTTTAAATCAGACAGTAGTTATGATGTGTGTATACCCAACTCATGTTGGTCATAGTACAATGGATCAGCATGTGGAACAAGAGCTTTCTACAGTGTTTTCTATCACTTTATAATAATATAGGAGGTAGCATATTATTGTCGTATGCACTGTGATATTTTCCACATCGCGTGCACACAGAATTAAGATTGATCAGCAATTACTATTGATTGGTTTATTCAGAGTAAAAAAAGGCTACTGAAGTGTGAAATATATGTCTATTCATATGTGTGCTTCATGTAGTCTCAAAGCAAAAATATTACAAGTTACATTCTTTACACAACAAATAAATACAACCGCAGTTTTCAAATATCATGTTATTAACAGAGAACAGAAGATCAAATAGCCTGCCTTTTGCAGCTTTCGTGGCATTGAGGAGTTTCTTAAAAAAAAAAAAAAAGTAAAAATGTGGTAAACCTGTGTGCTGTGCATTCTGGAAAGGATGTGCTATTGAAAAGCATTTGTTTTAAAGTAGCCTGAATTTAGATGTGGGCAATACAGCAGAAACAAACTGTTACAATGCCTTCATAGTACATACTAAGCATTGCAATATTAAGTTTTTGTTTGATAAGCTGGAACAGACAACAAGGCCTAGTACTGACACTGATTACTATCAAAAAAACTACCAAACATGATAAATACACCAACTTCAATTAGTTTCACACACACTGCACAAAATCTAATTAAACAGAACTACTTTAAGGTAGTACTTTTAGAACACTACTAAGTGTTCTAAAAGTACTTTGGTATATATGACACAGTCAGAAAAAAGTATACTGTAATGTCATTTATTACCATAGCAATAAATTTCAATAAATTGCCCAACCCTACCTCACAGATACAGTGATTCCAAAGTAAACCTTTAAGGCATAGTTAAGAATGACTACTTGTGCATCAATGCATTATTGAACAAAGAGGACAAAATACTCAAAGGTAAACTTCTGTCAACACTTTATCAAAATCTATTGACAGAGACGTGTTTGATTGACACTCAGAAGTGCTTACTCTCTCCCTGTGGATGTAAAATGCTATCGCCTGTTCCTGGTGTGCACAGCACCATTCATTTTAAAGTGATCAGAGGTCAGTGATGGGCCCTTGGAGGAGGCACAGCAGCTCTGGCTGACTGACTGCCCTTATCTACTTCTGAGAGCTCATTTGAGATAAGAGGAAGCCACTCATTACAGGGTAACGCAATCCCAAAAGCACATTCGCAGTCAAGAAGAGACTCCTGATTTCCCCCACTTTCTACCCTCAGTTGCTCTCTTTAGCTATCAGCGAAAACTCACCCACCCTTTAAACACTGGAACCGTATAGCATGGGCACGTACAATGTATGTACGCAATGGTGTGATTTGCAAGATCAAAGAAAAACGTCAACTTTATTACCAGTCTGATATTACAATTACAGAACACATTGCTGTACATATAGCCGCTAGCTTTTGTTCCGTTCAACTGTGTGGTTGACACCTACACATGAAAGAGAGATTCTATCCCCCTCCCAGGTAAGCACATATTGCTATAAGAATGAGAGTGCTTATGCCAAACTGCCAACACTGCATTCACCTACCACAGTAAGGGGCTTTCGAAGTTTGTAAATAAATAATGTACAATGCAAAAAAATATTGTAGTTTATAATGTTTTCAGAATGTCAGTACATCCTGGCTGCACACAATTTCATGGATTACAGCAGAAGTCCTGGAGGGCCAGTGTACAGCACAATCTGGTTGTTCCCCTGCTAAAACACATCCGCTTAGGTAGACAACTAACACACCAGGTGTGCTTGAGCAAGGTATGATATCAATTATCAGTTATTTCCATCCGTGCAGGTCAAAACAAGATGTGACTTATCAGTTACCATACATTCCTAGAAATTCCATATAGGTTCATCCCTAGTATAGCAAAGAGACATCCATTAGAAATGGCCTCCCTGCATCCTCAAGAACACACAGACGCACACACTCACACCCGTGCTGCGCAATGTGCCCTGCTCCCACTGTGTGCTGTCAAGATTTATTGCCTCCGTATAGCTGCCTGGGGTTCAGAGGGGGCTGGGTTACCCCTCCTCAGCACCACCTACTACTGAGCTAGAATGTACAGTAAATCTGTGTGCAGTTGTGTGTCTGTTCTTGAGGTTATGAGAGAGACACAGAAAGAAAAAGAGAAAGAGAATGTGGATGGGTTAAAAGCATCCCAGAACTGAATGTCTCAGGGTATGTGCATGCGTGTGTGTATGTGTGTGTGTGTGTGTGTGTGTGTGTGTGTGTGTGTGTGTGTGTGTGTGTGTGTGTCTGGATTTGAGCTTGGCCTGTGAAATTCACCTGCGCTGGAAGCTTAATCTAGCTGCCACCTTAGCTCATTGTTT
>JBBPCZ010000115.1:14288256-14313293 GCA_037974445.1 Brycinus macrolepidotus | reverse complement strand
CACACACACACACACACACACACACACACACACACACACACACACACACACACACACACACACACACACAGTTTTGTGGGATTAGGTGACTGATAAGATGATGTCCAACTCTCACGGTATGAAGGGCAGCCCATAAATTCAGTTTTTATGGTGTTTCCTAATAAGAGGCATACTTTTGATCATTCATTCTGTGTGTGCGTGTGTGCGTCTGTGCGTCTGTGTGTCTGTTTGTGTGTGTGTGCGCGTGTGTGCGCGTGTGTGCACGTGTGTGCACGTGTGTGTGTGTGCAAAGAAGAGACAGGAAGATAGTTTGTGTGTGTCTTATCCAGACTTGCTCTCCCAGAAAAAGGAAAAGAAGAGCTGTTGCATAAAACAATGAGCTAAGGTGGCAGCTAGATTAAGCTTCCAGCGCAGGTGAATTTCACAGGCCAAGCTCAAATCCAGACAGGACGAGAAGAGATGAAGCATTTCGAGTGAGGCTTTGCTCTCTGACTCTGCAGTAAAACAACACAGGTTAATCCACCTGCTCTCGTGCAGATTCTCTTAAGCCCCATTATCTTCTTGAGTTACACTTTTTGTTTTCTTGCTTCTAAGAGTTTAGAACATCTTTGTGACTATGATAAGAAAAACACTCCCAAACAAACTGGCAGGCCAGGCTTAGGTATAAATTTCTTGTCTGCTTCAAAAGAGCAGACAAAAAAAAAAAGTTAAAAATACACAACACAAGGTGCAGCAGGTAACAAACAGTCCCACTGTCAGCAAGGTGACTAAACCAAAAGATTCCACTGGAGTGTAGGATTAGTTTTACAGAACTGGGTGAAGAAATATGCAAAATATGCTAAAACTGGCTCACAGTGAAAGTCTTAGGGCAACTAATATTAACAAAGGCAACAGCAGCAGCAGCCCTGTCTGCACAGCAGGGTTAGATAAGAATGGTATTAAATGGCCCAGATCAGCTTAAAGCTAAACTGCACTGACTGAACTGGGAACGCTCCAGAGATGGGAAACAAAGAGAGAACAAAGAATAGAAAACAAACCCAAATGCACTTATTAGGCCCATTTCATCTCTCACTTCTTTCCACCCACAGACTGTCGATTTCGATCCTTATAGGCACCCAGAAGCAGCACACACGATGCCAGTGCCATCATTAGCACACATGAATTTATGCTGTCCGCTGAATTGAACTCTGATCACATTACGCCTGGAGTAACAGAGCTCAGACGTCATCCTCACTTCAATACGGATTGATCCGCACTGAGCTTGCAGGGCAACAATATAATCATCCGTTTTTTTCCCCATTTGGAGTTAGTTCACCCAAGGGCCCCCGACAACAGCAACAGAAAACAGCCATAGCTATTGCTTTTGTTGTTTTGCCAAGCTGAGTGTATAATCAAACATATTGCGTACGGGTGTGTCAAAGCCAAAACCTGTTAGAGTCAAAGGTTTTTTCTAAGTAGATGACAAAAAAAAGCTTTTGAACAATATACGTGGGTGTTGTGGCAGAAGATGTGGAGGCGTGAGGAGAGGCCACTGAAGACACAGTAATTCAAACATAATCTTTAAGGCATCTGTAACATTCCATGTGAACAACGTGCTTATCAACCCACGATTTTTGTGTTATGCATTTTAATGCATGGAAAGGAAGACGACTCAACTATTCTCCTTAAACCTTCTTTGTGCAGCATAATTTGAAAGTGAACAAGATAACTACAGTGTTTAAAAGATAACTGGACAATGTGTGTGAAGCCCTTTCATCTGCTCAAATTCCATGAGAGATGTATATTCTAGAGGATGTGTGACACCAGATTGTGGTGGGCCATGAGGAAATAAAGGTCACCTCATTTACACCTTAGTCTTCTCATTAGAAGTAACATCCAGTGTGAAACATCCAGTGGCACCTCAAACTGACTTCTATTCATTTATGAAATGCTCTGCAAGACAGTAATCCTGCTCCAACTCCAAATCACCCCCCCCCCACACACACACACACACACAGTCCCTCCCACAGACTTCCTCTCCTTGATGAGCTGAGTTCTAATCACATCAATCAAGCTTTCTGCTTCTTTCCCACTCTCACTTCTTTCTCCAAAACTGGACAATACCTCTTTCTGTCTCTCTCACTTTGTCTTGTTCTCTGTCTAGGGAGCCTCCCCTCCTTACTCTGCCTCTGTGTCCTGTTGTGACTGAGAGATGCAAGTGATCTCCCTCCTGTTACTGCCAGCCCATTACTTCTTCCCTTAGACACAGATGAGGGTGGGAGCGGCAGGGGCGGCGGGCTGGGGGGTAGTGAGAAATAGAGATGGAAATGGAGATGAAAGTAAAGTAATAAAAGGTTTTTGTCACAGGCAGGAAGATGGTGTTTAAATTGTCCGGCTGAGAAACACTCTCTCTCTGACCAAAGCACAGCCCGTAGGGAGATGGCTCTGGTCAGATTTCCCACTGAAACAAAACCCCACAGAGCCACTCCTGTTGCTAAACACAACACTATAATAAAAAGGCTTCAAAGGCAGGCCACTAAAATGGAGAAATGACATGATATCATTATTGTGACAAACTGGATCAAAATCCTGTGTTATAAGTGTATCATGAATATCATTGCTGCTTCCAGAACACAGAAAAACTGCACGTATCATTAAAAGACAATTTTAATAGAGAGCATGTAAACAACCATATCTATTACTACTGCAAGCAGCTACACAAACCACATGATCTGACCAAATAAGCCCATTGTTGTTACAATATCTTTTTTTTTAAACCTATTTTTAGCAATTGCTTGATTTTCCTGTTCCTTCTAAAAATCTATTCCACATTGTTTTCAACATTTCTGCACAACTGAATGGTTAAGAGGTAAACAACTTGTTTTAAGTGTTTTGATGTGAAATGTGCCACTCTAGAGTAGTGATTACCAATCCTGGTTCAGATACTTTATTAGACACATGTTGGAACACTACACCATTTCAACAGTCCCCAATTCTACAGGGGTATATAGGGATTGTGGGTTTTTTTTTTTGCTATAGGGCATACCCATTGCCCATATACCTACAAGCATATACTCTCAGATATGGAGAACTCATTGGCCTGCTGAGACGCAGGCAGCCATTAGTGAACACAGCATAACATTATAAACACTTATCCATCTATCATGTCTGCAATTTCTGAGATCAGCAAGTTAATCTACCTTATAAAGCCTTCATGCAAGTAACACATGAGCACGCACTTTAGATAAGCGACAGTCTGAAGTATCTATACATATTCGTTGTAAGCCCTGAAAAGAAGCTGTGGATTCAGATATGCCCCACAATACTCAGACATGATTATGAACTTGTAGTGATTGATTCTCTCACCAGGGGTTTACACGGCAGAAATAAAACAACATTGCTACTGTGAGACAGCATGCTGTCAAACTACATCAGATCTCAGTGTGAGATCTGAGCGTACATTATGTGTGTGTGTGTGTGTGTGTGTGTGTGTGTGTGTGTGTGTGTGTGTGTGTGTGAGTGTAATTTGTGTATGTGTTCTCCACTCTAACATCTGTTTCAGTGCCCACTCATGTCCTAGCCTCATGCTGCAAGCACAACCTCAGGACAAGTCACGTTTGGCTTTATAAATGCACCCTCTGCGTTTATCTTTGTCTTCTCTCTGAATATGGGTGAGTGTCGATGCGTATGTATTTGTGTACGCAAAAAAAGGGTGGAAAAGTCCCAAACAACAACAACAATGTGGAAAAAGGCAGTCCCCTGAATTAGAAAAAATCATCATCTGTCCTAAAGAAACAAGACATCGCTTAAGGGGGTAAACTGGAAGTTGTGGGAACAGGAAAAATACACTTCATTTACAAAAAAGAGAAAAAGAAAACAACAAACAGTCTGCTGCTCTAAATTTCAATTTAACAAGATTTGATTTTTTCCTTTCGGACTGTAGAAGTGTTTGTGTTCACAAATCTCACACAGGCCTACTTTTTGGGCTCCTACAAGCTAGCTTCCTTTAAATTTTGTGCATTTCACTTTCACAAACACTCTCTTGCTTCTTCTGTGCTGTGCTATATCTTCTTCCCTGCTCTTAGTTTTATGTATTCTTGCTATTTGTTTCTGGTCCTACATTTTGTATCACAAGAGACAGCACAGATCAGATACTGGGTATTGGGCCCATATCAGTAGAAAAGGCTCAATCAGATATTAGGGGAAAAAAATGAATGAATAGGATCTGATTCGGTCTAAATGTTGCCAAAAAGAGTACGTTTTAGCACTGCAAAACATAAAGCAGAGTAAAGGTTAATAACATTATAACATCTGTAACCACATTATAATGTAATGCGATGAGTAACTGTGGCGTAGAAGTATGTGAATAATTTTAGCATGTTATATAAACAATTTACATGAATTTTTTTTATTTTAAAGTTTAGATATCAGCTGGTAGTAAGTTACTGGTAGTAAATAATATGTTACTACTGATCATTGCATCACTACAGAACATGATATCAAAAATAAAAACATGTGAATGGGTCTCTCTCTCTCACTCTCTCTCTTCTTAGTGGTGAATAGTGGTGTAACAGTGCATTGTTACATTGAGATATCACAATGCAAAAACTTGAGAATGTACACTGTGGTCATGTGATAGTGCAATTCCATGGTATTGTGGGCTGAGTGTATCGTTATGCCCCTAATATCATGCATCAACAAAATATCTTGATGCTACAAAACCTAGGACTTGAAACTGGATTCCAGGTCAGGATTTCACTACAGTTCTATCATGTTATCATCAAAAAAATGTTGCATTTTTTCTTCCTCTTACTCTACTACACCTGACCTAGCTCTTGGTATCTGCCTCAAGTCAATTCCTCAGTCCTCCCTATCTGTATTCAGTTAGCTTGTGTTTGTCATGGTCTTGGTGTTTCTGCAGCGACAGCATTCTTCTCGCAGACCCATCATCCTTTACTGCCCGTCACTTTGTTTGTGCCTGTATGTGTGTATGTTGGACTGGGTTAGAGCCCCCCCCCCAATCCAACTTCATCCAAAAACAAGCAAATATGCATGCTTTGCCCTACACAAATGTGTGGATACACACACAAGTGCACACATAACCACACATGCTAACTGGCTCACAGTGAAGATATTGAGCCTTGATGAAGCAGGGTACATTATTGTTAACATCCACAAAAAACAGGATTCTGAAGAAAACAATACACGCACGCACGCACGCACGCACGCACACGCACTCACACACACACAAACTCACATGCCAGTTTTTCTACTTGACTAAGCAGATTTCCTTTTCCTGTCTGTGATTAGAGCTGTAATCAGCCATATACAGCCTCAAAGACATTTTATATGAGGCTAAAAGACTAACCCAGGGGTTCTAAACACTCTTCATACTGTGATCTTTCTAGACGCCAACAGTTTGCCATGGTATCATTTAATACCGGTAATATAACCAAACTGATTGGGCGGCCTTGCACTGCAAAAGTGAAAACCAACCAAGATGCCCCCCTCAGTAACAAGCCTATCCAATAGAAATTCTTTATCAATATTAGCCTGTGTTCCATGGCCTGTAGGTGGAGTCATTCAGCAGCTCTTGCAGGAACTCACTAAAATTACTTTCTGTGTGTTTGATGTATGTCTTTGCTGCCCCATTCTAACAATCCCCCAAGGACCACACTGGGACCCCCCATGGGGCCACAAACACCAGGGTGAGAACTCATGGACAAGACCATAAAGTGATGCATGAATCCTATGTCCTTCATTTTGTGCATGCATGTTGTTAAGTGTACAGGCCTCTCCACCATCACAGACAGGTGCTCCATGATCAGACACTGGAGAAAGGTGAGAAACTAACTTACACACTCATGTTCCAGCCCCTCACTAACTCTGAATGCAACCGCATTTCTCCAGCTAATCCCTCTCATGCTCTCTTGAAGATCATTACGCTCTGTAGGAGAAATGTACAATGACTTAGCACTTTTCCGATGTACAACAAAGGAGATTTATTTCATGGGAAAACAAATTGAAAATCTGTCATTTGTCTGTTGAAGCCTGTTGATCACCTGGCTTTGAGAGAGGCAGCTTGTCAGATGATCACACAACAGCGAAGACACCTCTCAGAACATACCAGACTCAGTTTCTAAAACAAACAATGCAATTAGTTTTAGCTTTGGTACTGTTTATGGAACATACTGTAGCATAAAGGGGATGTCAAAAGTGCTTGGTGGATTCTGTCATTTACTTGCTTTTATGATGGTAATGCTAAAGATGAAAGGAAACCACACAGGTGCCCTGCTCAAGGGTAAAGAAAGAGGAAGTTTGAGAATTTTCCTCGGGTTTCAAACTCCACTGTTCCACAATTTCAAGAATCTAAACCAGCTTCTATGTTCTACAGGGGCTTTCACAGCCTAACGCACATAGTCAGAAGTACGCCCTTGCTTTCAGCTAAATGAGGGTATCCTGCAGAGTATTGCACAGCAGGCTGCTCTACACAAACACTTTCTATTGAGCCTTGGACCAAGTTCATTCCCATCAAAGCTAACCTGTATCAACAAAGCTAAAGTTTAGGAAGCCCAAGGGAAATATATATGTTCACCTTTTAAAAAATTCTAGATGATCCTTTTCTCTCTGCAAAAATGACCGGGCGTTACCTTCCACTGTGAAGGATGATTTAAACCAGCACGGGTATATGCAGCAACCGAATACAAATCGGTTCACTTCCTCTCTCCTGCATGTTTTCCAGTCACCTAAGCGTATCCAGGGCTACCCCTCTTATTAGAATACAAATGGACACCCCCCACCCGAGCTCTGTGGTTGTCACAATGTCACACACCTCCCTATGCTTGCTGACTTCTCCTTCATTACGTTTCAGAAGCGACTGACATGGGGGTAAACACAATCCTGGGCCGCACTGGTGCACGGGAAAACTCCCGATGGGAAGGAGTTCTAAAACCCCATGTGTGTGTTTTTCTGATCAAACAGGGGGAGACATGTTCAGTGCTGTTTAATTCTGCAGGGAACTATAAAAGTGCAATCAGCAGGAAGCTCCTTTGACATGACAGGACCAGGGCACAGGACATAACCCAGCAGTGAGGCGAAGTAAAGGGGGCTGCGGATTGACGGGAACAAAAGACAACTCCTCACTTCATTGGGAAATGCAAAAGCTTTCACAGTTCACAGGAAACTCTTTGAATCAAATAGCAATGCATGTTCAGTCATCAGTCATTCTGTTTTCTAATAAATCCTCAAGTTTCCTGAAAGAACGAAGAAGCACACAAACATATAGTACTTTTATACCGAATTCCAAAACATTTCCAAAACAACTACTCATCCTCCCTTCCCTTACACACCCTGCCAGTATGTTTTTTGATATGGTGTTCCCCCGGGGCCCAGCGTGGGTCTGGCCAAATTGCGCTGGGCTTCCATCAAAGCATCCAGCTGCAGGAGGGAGTCTCCCTGATCATTGCCTGAGCCCCTGGCAGGTGAGTGAACCCTCTTTAATATTTTATCTGTCTGGCCTTCTACGTTCTCTGTTCAGCCAGCTCTAGGCTGGCCGGACCCTGTTGTGGCTCTATAACCTGCCGCACACACTCTATGAGCTGCTAAAATGCTCAGAGAGAAGCTTAAGCAGCCTGTGGGTTGTGCCTGCAATGAATAACCTGAACAGTTTTGATGTTTAAGCAGGTTACTGTTCAGTGGTGCCGCTCTCCTTTACAGAACTCTAATTTTGTATTTTGTTCTTAGTTTTAAGAGGAACCTAAATTAAAGAACACCAGACTAATAGATAGGCTAGCAGACTCCAGCTACATCTAGCCGTAGCGCTTACTTGGCTACAAAACTGATACTGAAAATTCAGACTGATGAGAACACTGCAGGTGCTAATAAATATATTAATACACAATACAAAACAAGTTCTTGTGGAAGGTATTAAATATACATACACACACAGTGTTTCCAGAGAACATTATATATAATTATTTAGATATGTAAAATGACAACATTTTCCCACAGACATCTACAGCTGAATGTTAGAGCAATTCTTCTATACCGAAGAAAAACACACTGAATTTGATGTGAAGAATGCACTGAAAAATGTCTCATGGAAGATTTACATGAAGAATTATTAATTACATCACTTAACTTAATATTTATTAAATTAGTAAATATTAATAAGAATTTACACTTAAAATAATAGGTCTTAGCTGCAGAGGATCATGTTAATGGTAAATATGGATGAAATCACTGTAGGGTAGGTTATGGAAATGTACAATGGAGAAGTGTATTAAAATCTCATCTTGACAACCTGAACTGAAATCGAACTGAATCATGAGGTGTCTAAAGATTCCCATCCCTACTACTAAAGTGCTGAAAGCTGAGCACATGGTGTTACATTTTAAATGCTATGACCTTACTACACCTCCAAATGACAGGTCTCCATCCCACCCAGTACAGATCTTGCATCACAACAAATGCATGATTCGCGTCACCAAGCAATGCAGTAACATCTTTACATTTCCCTCAGTGGAATTTCTATAGAATATGTCTGGTTTCATTAGTATTCTTCAGAGCCAACACTATTCCTCCATCTGGCCCCAAAGTGCAAGGTTAGCACAAAAGCAGGCAGGCTTTCAAAGGAGGGCAAACAAAACCTGACACTTCTCGTATGAATGCGTACCATTCTTAGCTTCATGAAGCCAATGCCTGGCACTACAGACAGAATGCAGTCTGTGTGTTTAGTTTTAGATTCCCTGAAGGCTTTTGAAAAACATTTATAGTGCTCTCTATATTTGAAACTTACTGTGAACTGTTGACCACAGAAATGTAACCAATATAGTAAAAAAGTGAGGGGTTGTGGATATAGCCCATATTCACAACTACTGCTGCTCCACTTAACTCCAACAAGAGAAAGAACAGCACTCTTGAAAAGAACAATAAAGTGGAGCTGAGCATAAAGTGGAGAAGTAAAAGAGCAGAGCAGACTACAGCAGCAGAGAGCAGAGAGGAGAAAGAGAGATGAGGCAATTCTCTGATGAACAACACCATCCTCATGGGCTTCTGGATCTCTCACACGGGAACACAGTGTATCTGTGCTTGGCTCCGACACCCCATGAATAAGAACGAGGGTTCTGGAGCAACACATTAACGGCACATTTGGTGCCCGTGCTCGCCCCCACCCTCCCGCTGGTGCTGTTGCATCTCGTGCTTAAGAGCCCCATTTCCACTGACATATAGCCCGGGCTGGCAGAGAAGGCTGGCTTGATGGAGGTGGAGTATAAGGGCTCAGAAAGGCTTTAGCGTATTGTAGAAATAATTTACAGCCATGTCACGCTTAATTTGCTTCAATACAGCTAAACGCACTCTCTTACTATCAAGTCCACAGGGACCCTTCATATTTTCAGTCCATCTCAACTTCTCAACTGAACCGAAAACCTGGCTGGCAGGTATCCTGGGGGGGGCCACATAATGCATTTGTTAATTGTTATCCCAATGTTGGCCTTATTTGTAATGTGTACATTTGTAAATTATTCTGACCACAGATGTTTCAACTGTGTTTCTGTGGATGTTACTCCAACATAATTTTAGCTAAAATAATGCATTATATCATATGTATATATCTTCTTATTCTACTTTCGGCTGCTCCCGATTAGGGGTCACCACAGCAGATCAACCATCTCCATTTCCCTCTATCTTCCTCTCTCACACCAACTGCCTGCATGTCCTCCCTCACCACATCCATAAACCTCCAACTAGCCCTTCCTCTTCTCCTCTTCCCTGCAGCTCCATCCTCAGCATCCTTCTCCCTACATACTCAGAGTTGTATGTGTATACATATACATGCATAAGGTATAGCATAACTGCAATGTTTACCATTGCAGTATAGTATTTTGCGTGTCTTGTGTGTCCCTAATGTGCTGAAAATATGGATGCACCAGTAAGAGTGAGAGCGAGAGTGAGAGAACTACAACATCAAACACTGAGGGAAGCAAGCAAGAAATCAAATTGCATTGCTAATTAGAGAACTTCACTTTGTCAATGAACGACAAGGCATTCACATTTTTCTAACATGTTCTAACATAATGAGTCATGCATGAGCCATCGAGTGCACCATATTCCCCAAACAGAGCACATTTACACATCAGCATGGCAGTCTACACAAAAAAACACTTCTCTGGTACTTGCTGTTTCCAGCGGCTTCCTCAATTAGGACTTTCTTCTCTTTTAGTTTTGTCATAATACAATTCTGTTTTCCTTCAGACGGAACATTCAAACAAAGTATATTAGAGAGTAGAGAGGTATACTGTCAGAGACCAAGAGATTTTACATGAAACAAACTTTCAGCTTTTTTTTACATAGCATGTCCAGCCTTTGAAATAAATAGAAAATAGAAAAAAATGAACAAGAAAAAATATTTTACAACATTCTGAATAGGCATTAGCATTCAAGAATGCTTTTCACAGCGGTGAAAAAAGTAAATTAACCCAAATTCCATCACGGGCAGAAAATGTGCATATAACATACTAATGTAATAACCCTAAGTAAAGCTGTTGGTTTAAATAACAAAAGACAAGAGTCACAGATAAGTGCAAACAATTAGTCCAGGTTAATCACATACAAAAAAAAAAATCACAAGCTGACTGGAGTTGCTACCTGCTGTCCCTCCCTACTAGCAAGTATGTTTTGCTCTGACTTTTTTTTTGTGAGAATGTTTAAACAAAGCCCAACTGGAACTAATTGAAACACTTCTGCTAATGTATATTATTCTACTTATTTTGTACTTTTATAACACAGAATATGATTCTCAGTTTTGTCGCCGAATGTAACCCATAGCTTTTGAGGTCCTTTTTGTTGCTTTTTTTGCCCCTGTTGTACTAATCTCATACTGAACCACGATTTTCAAACCTATATGGTGTAACAACCTTTTTAGTGTGAGTGACAATAATAAGCTGAATGATATTCATTATTATTAATTTAGTAAATAAGCTGAATTACTTCATTATAACCACTCCAAAAATGGTAAACTACTATACAATTAGTTATAGAACTATAAAGCTGCAATGCAGTTATCCTTGCTAACAGATGAACAAAATACAAATTGTACATATAATCCAAATATCGTGGACAAACAGTCACTGCCTATATATACATCAAATAATCTTCACTTTCCAGTTTCCACATAGGGTCGGTTTCAAGGGTAACCACTCTGAGAGAAATGTAATAAAGGAGCTAGGGGGTTGTCTAGCATTGCCACTCTGTTCCTCTGTCTGGGGCCCAGTGAGCTGGGGGCTACAACACCAGGGGGGTCTGGCACATTGACATTCCCCTGCATGTCCCACGAAGCACAAGCAGCAGGTGACTTTCCCACCCTCACTGAAGCATGGAACAATCTCTCTTTTTCTTGCCCTTTATTCATGGATGGAGCTTATGGATCTAAATTGTGTTACTTGGGTATGTATGGAGAGAGTGAGGAAAGAAGGGAGGGTAGAAAAAGTCTGAATGGGAATGGAATTTTGATTTAATGAAAGGAAGCATAATCCCGGAGCACTCTGAAGATAATTTGCTTTAAGAGTGAACATTATGCTAGTCCGTGCCTAAGAGGATCATGCCCATTACATGAGAAGGACAAGGAGAAGGAGAGAGGGAGAGAGAAAGAGAGAGAGAGAGAGAGAGAGAGAGACAGAGACAGAGACAGAGAGAGAGAAAGAGAGAGAGAGAAAGAGAGAGAGAGAGAATCATAATTATAACGTCTAATTAAAACTATAATTTCTTATTAGAGGGTCCATATCATGAAAAACTAAATGTTTCTTTGTAAATGGTTGATACAGTCCATAAATGTTCTTGAAGCTTCAAAATATCCAAGCTTCCCATATGGCCCATGTATGCAAATTAAACTGCAACAACAGCCTGTTCTGAATTCACTCTTTTTGTGATGGCAAGAAAGCCAACATGTTTACGTGTATCCTATTGCATATATATATATAGCAGTCTGACTCTATCCATGATGAAGACCAGCGTTTCAGAGCTGTTTTGGCAGCATGAGGGAGATCTACACAATATTAGGAAGGTTTTAATGTAATGACCGATCTTATTTAATTCCGAGTGATGAAAGGAGAGGCTGAAAAATAGTCCTGTGAAAAATGAGTTATGACCTTTGAATAAAACAGCACAAATGTCAAGCAGTACTAGGGGGAGGGAATTAAAATGCAAGAAAAATGTAGAATATGAGTCTTTTAAAACTCATTACATCAGTTCTGGCAAAAGAGAATCATATAAAGTGAACAGTTTCTTTTCTTTTTTTATCAAATGTTTCCATTCTTACAAAGCCTCTACTTCCTTAAACCTTAACCTTTTTAGTGTCAAACTTGAAAGAACCAAGGCTAAGCGGAGAGTAGTCCTGAGTGAGCCCTCAGAGAGCCCTTGGCTCTCTTCACTTTTTCAGTCAGGAAAGGTAATGTTGTAGGAGGCTGCTTCTTACTGAATATGCCTGGGTATCTCAAGGTCAAGTCTGCCCCAAAGTCTAACAGCATTTATCAACAGTCTCTGAAACCTAAATCTCAAAGAAAAAAAAAAGAGAGAGAGAGAGAGAGAGAGAGAGAGAGAGAGAGCTAGAGAGAGAGAGAGCGAGAGAGAGAGAGCTAGAGAGAGAGAGAGAGCTAGAGAGAGAGAGAGAGCTAGAGAGAGAGAGAGAGCGAGAGAGAGAGGGGAAACAGAACAAAAGCGGACAGTGGACTAACTGACTGCAAGGCAATAATTTGCCATTATTGAAAAAACTAACGACTCCTTTCCTAGGAAGAATGATAACGCAGGAAAGAAGTGTGAGGAAAAACATAAGTAAAAGATACGTTAACATAAAGACTTCCACAGTGGATAAAATGACCCAAGACAATTAAGACAATTAACATAAACGAGGTAATAAATAAAAGAGGATGTGTGTGAGAAACATGTGAAGCAGTATCGACAGGCTGATCACTGATTAACTCTCAACGTGTTCACTCTACTGAGAACACAGCCTCATTGTGCGGAAGGCCATTGTGAAAGACCCTCTGCCCCCCCACGGATAGGGGAGACAGTTAAAGGCCTAAACTCAAAGATTAATGCCCCTTCTTGTGTCCGCAACAGCGACTTACACACTCCATAAAGACCTCCCCTCCGCTTAACCACACGGCCTAATAGTCTCTCTCTTTGGCACGGCGGTGAGTGAACTTTCTGCATCATTAGCAAAGCCATGCCAGGCTACATCCCTTAACCGCTGAACAAACACAATGGTTATAATGATCCATTCTGACTAACTAAATCTCATTTTTTCCATTCATCTTTTGGAAATATTTATTCACTTATTCAAATCATTTGATGATGATTATCTAGGGAATAGAATTATGCCATGACCAATTAATGAGTCTAATACATTCAATTAATAATTAATGATTCAAATCACGCAAATCTCAGCGCATAAATATTATGGGTTTTTTTTTCTTTTTTTACTGAGATAGCAAAGCACTTTTCATGTTACTCTCTATTTTAAAGCTACATGATAGCAGCACCCTTTCCTTCACTCTACAAAAAAATGGAAAGTTTCTAAGGCTGCAAAGGAGTTTCTGTCACCGCTCAAAAGCTCTAATGACAGTCTGCTTGTTTCATCAATCTCTCCTTAGCGACATTCATTTTGCTTCACAGAATCCATCATGAAGTAGGCACAACCAAGCGGAGAAGTCAGCACCCCCCCCTCCTGAGCCCAGAACTTGTGTTTTTCTCCACTCCACCCTCCGATTCTCATTCCCCCCTGTGCCTATTGTTTGTACTTTGCCAAGCATAACACTTGAACTAATGTACCCAATCTCTCATTCGAAAACCTCTCCTAAAGATAATTTGAAAGCAGCTGCAAGCAAGTTTGCACTTTTGAAAGGTATTAATGACGATGCTTACTCTGACAGATAAGCAGCTTTGGGTAGGTAACCCTGCGAAGAGCGTCTTTTTTTCTCGCTCTACAAAACAGATCGTCTCATTAGACTTTGGTGAGCCTGCTAAATGTTCTTCAAGTGCTTCCCCTCTCTTTTCGGGCTAAGGGTATAGCAGTGGTATGCTTTATCACATAAAGTTACAAAATGCAGAAGAAATGTGTATTCTTGAAAAGTATGGTTTTGGTGTAGCGCAAACAAAACACTATAACGTGATCAAGGCAATTAAAACTCACACAATTTAAAGTTTATGATTAAGATGCATGCCACTGTTTGAAGAAAGGGATGATGAATAATTGAAATCTATACTCCATTTACTGGGTGTGGAGAAACAAGTGCCTAAAGCTGAAAAATACACTCAGAGACTGGGAGCTGAGTTTAATTTAATGCATGACAAGGCTGTTTCTGTAATTCACATAGAGCCTGTACTCCCAAGGACGACATAGCTTTATTACACACATGGCTGAAAGTGTGTTCTATCAGTCATAAACAAAAGCTGCTTTTGCTATTAAAACGGCAATAAAGAAGTGGAGCTGCACAGTAAAAGGATCACAATACATTCAAAAAATATGAACTGGTTGTAAAAATTAAAGATAAACGGAACATCCAGCATTTCATTACAAATGTGCTGTAATTCCACTTACACAAATGTGTCAATCATTCCTCAATAAAGCACTCTAGTAAGAAAACATCACTTATATCTGGCAGAGCAGCAAGCAACCCTTTCAGCTCTTTTTCTGTAGGTTAGGTTATTTTTTTTGTCTGTTTCATTAAGTCATATGTTATGGTACTTCTTACACAGGTACGTTGTATTGACCAGCTACTCATTAAAATAACACAGATTTCCTTGCAAAGGTACAATAAGATTATACAGCAAAAGTTTAAATTTACAATAGTTGTAGAGTAATTTTACAAGTAATCATTAATAACATTTGTATTAAATGGCTTCCCTATTGATATCGTTCTATAAACATGCTATTGGGGATGTGAATTCTGACTAATTGTCAATTTCTGTGAGAATTTGAGAATGGAAATTCAGTTAATCGTAGTGAAAAAAAGGACTTGGGCCTATTGGTGTCAGCAGGCTAAAGAAATCAGTACCACAAAGGAAATTTAGCAGCACACAGATGAATATGTCTGAAAATATATGTTATGATATAAAACTGGTCATGAATCTTCTAGTCACTAGGTGTAAAACTAGTCAGATAAGCCTGGCATTGGGTATAATAACCTAAGACTAAATGTGCTGCTGCTCCAGAGCATCCTATTCTTTTGAAAATACTTTTCAGTGTAGATCATATAAACTTTGCGTGGGAAAATTGAACGTCTGTGTCAGCCATGGGTGCACCTTATAGTAAGTAAACTCTCTAACTAGAAGTCCCGTCTGGGTGCTTTTGGACATGTACTGGTCCAAAATAATGCATGAAACATTGTTGAAAGTTCATGAATTTGATTTACTTTCTTAATTTGGGCATCAGACAAGGTTGTGATAGTCCTGCTTTGATCAGCCAAGGGCAGATTTTAAAAAAAGTTGCAGTTGGGGGGGGGGGGCAATCCCTTTTTCTCACACCTCAGAGACATAGGAAACTCTGTCCTTGTGGTAATGATGATGGCTGCAGAGGCAAGCCAGCAGGATATTGAGGGCAGAGATCACAGAGCAGCTTCTCCTGCCACACACAATGAGGGGAACCAAACACTTCAGGCAACATTTACTGAGAACTGTCACCACGAACGTGAAATAAAGATCCAGTACTGTCAGTCAGATGTGTGATCTGCTACTGCAGATAGAAAGATGTGCCACACACCAAGTAAAAGGTACAATCTTCTTGCCAGTTATGTCTAGCGGAGTGTGATTTAGAATATGACTGAGTAATAATTTCATAGTCTGTGGTTTATCTCACTATGTAAAAACCTAGCATAAAGCTGTGCAGTGTTGGAATTACAAGACTTGGGACAAATGAAAGTGTTAATCTTACACGCATAACTAAGACTATCCGAGCAGCACTGATCATGCATGAATGTACAAGTGTCTAGGCACAGACAAACTAATCCTGAGAGAACACACTGAAGCCGCTGTGATCTTAAGTCTAAAAGAAAATGCCAGTTCATGTGGCTGGCCCAGGATTTATTTGGTTAATTGTACTTGGAGATTAGTAGAGACCCAGCTTGCGAGGGCCAGATGAGGGGGCAGCAGGTTAGAGACTAAGGTGCTCTGTGTAATGGAATGTCAGTGGAGCTCTAATGACCTACAGGAGCCAGAAACATGCTGCTAAACAACCCCACGATACCACAAATCCACAGTCTAGCAGCAGCAGTATCCAAAGTTCTCACCTCCATTTACCCTACTGATACTTAAGTCATTACCTCTCGGCATACTGAGCAACGTAATGCATGTTATGCAAATCTTTGTCTATAATACATCACAACCTCATCTGAGCTTCACCAAGTGAAACCTTTTAATAGACTAAAGCAAAACACTATCTTTAGAAACAACTGCAGAATTGTAGCACTCCTAACAATTCCAACTTCAAGTACTACGGTTTACCAATTAGCTTAGAAAGGCAAAGAGTAAGGAAACTGATACACCCTTTGAACTTGAGCAATGGTTGAAAGTAAATAAGAGAGTGAAGAACAAGACTTCACCCTCAAAGCCTTTTCCATATGAAAGACACAATAGCCCAAGGGGTATGTGTTTGAAGATGTTACTTTTTGAAAAAGACTGAGGTGTTTTTATTGTATAATTCATGTCAGTCTGGTTTTGGTCTTTGGAATGTGCGTTTGATGGTGAGCTCTGCTTGATCATTGTGGGTTTAATATTTATTGACCATTTGCCGACCTCTTCTCTCACAGGAGTTTGAGCATGGACTCCCCTGTGGCCAGCTCCTTATTAGGAGCAGTATGTGCTTATCCACACCTGCCAGGCATGTGAGGAGACTACGGATAGAGATCTCAGAGACATCTGATTTATTCTTTTTTAATTAATATCTAGACTGTTGCATTGTATGCTTTGCATTGTTCAGCACATCCTGCCAAAACCAACACATGCAAAAGTTTAGTAACCAAACGTCAGATAACCCAATGTTCTACATATGAAGGCCATCTTGTAATAA
Source organism: Brycinus macrolepidotus (assembly GCA_037974445.1). NCBI lineage: Eukaryota > Metazoa > Chordata > Actinopteri > Characiformes > Alestidae > Brycinus > Brycinus macrolepidotus. The sequence goes on along the minus strand of JBBPCZ010000115.1, from coordinate 14,296,252 downwards.
TTTCACATACATCATGCACTCAAGCAAAATAGCTACTGTCACTATTTATTACATTCTGAGTGTACATTTACAGCATTTGCCTATGTCTAGCTAGACATTAATATATATAAATGTTCATTCAAAACCATGGATTTTTTTGTTGTTTGCAAATGTTTCCACATGCCTGATGTATATAACCAGACATAATCTGGATTACTTCCCCAGCGCAAGGTTGCTTACACTTTCGGGTATATTTAAGTATGCAGATTGCATGGAAAATGATGCTCTGCTCGGCTAACAGCAGTGTAATGCTAACCCAAAAGCATAAATATGCAAAAGCAACATTTTGCTACACTCTAAAAGCCACATCCAGCTGTAATTATGTTTATATATCCATGGGCTTCCTCATCTTCAGTGTGGGCACTGATACAAAGTGGGGTCATAAAAGTCACAGAAATAGCACAACGGGTGATTTGGCAACTGAGGTACTTAGTTCCACAAAAGCAGCATGGTGCTGTTGCCTCACTGTGTCATCCAAATAATGATACATGAAATGGGCAAAATTTAACTGTTCATTAAATTTGGTTATTGCAATCTGCCTATCAATGTATTAAAAACATATTAGTGAATCTCTAATGTGATGTGGCTAAACACTGACCAGTGTTATTCTGACCAAACTTATGTACAGTAGTTGGTTTAAGTGAATGTCCTGAGTCATCAAAATGCCCTTCGATTATCAGGAGATTGGTCAGGATACTTAGAGTAGACAAAAACTTTTTAGTGATTTGTAAGAGGGCTCATTTGTATATTGCAGCCTCAAAGATACTTTAATACTGCAAAGGTCACTAACAATTAACAAAAAAAAGAGATGACAAATCATTCTGAACAGCAACAGCAGCTACACAAGACATCAATTTTGACAGCGTCAACTATTTTTGTTAGCGTCCTTCCTTTGTTAGTCAGATTTAATCAGCCATTTAGCTTTCAGCACTGTTTCAGACTAACAAAGCAATGACGCTAACAAAAATAGTTGACGCTGTCAAAAGCTGATGTGAAATTCTCACAGGGTCAGTTTTTCACATGTAGACCTGTAAATGTCAAAAATTGCATGTTACCATAGTTATGTCTCCATATATATTTAAATTAGTAGCTTAGTAATCTGATTTGTAAGCATATTAGACACAATGGCCAACAAGTAACTTTCAAGTACAAGCTAGGTGTACCTAAGTGCAACCATTGGTTCTTTTTTCTCCATTCCAACTTGGGTACATAAGAGTTTAAGTGTCAACATTTTATGTGAGATTCATTGCATCTACTCTATGTGTGCAAACATCCATACCTAAGAGTTGAAGATTACTGTGTCTAATATTGTGTCAATTACTTTGATTTTTCTTTATTTTTGTGGACTTAACTAAATATATCACACCACAAAACTCCTTCGACTATAGACCTTAACGGAGGGGTGAATGAAAGAGTAACATCTAACATATTGGCCCAGTAAGACTAACAGTATTTGTAGGCTAATTAGATGACTTTTTTGTCATTTCCTTTGCAACACTGTGTGTTTTGGAGGGCACTCAAATCTCAGCTTCCAGTCACACAGCAGCATGCTTCAAGGCTGACAGTTAGGGCTTTGAAGTAAAACATGGCCTTTGGCAAATCTGCAGTATCCAGGATCCCAAGTTAAATAATCCACCATCTATGTTTTACTATTTTACTCTTTTATCCTTTCAGATGCAGACTTTTTCAAAGAATGCTATAATTATCTAACACAGTAAAAAACAAAGAGTATTGGCCGCAAACTCAACAAAAAATGTTAGATGTTTTGTGAATTTATGAGAAGGCCATTAGTTTATATTCTACATGAATTATACGCACTAAAATAGGGATGGGCAATATTGCAATATACATCACAATACACAACAATATGCCTTTCTGAGCATGTTCACCCCAAGAGCACTGGGACAGGCCGAGCCCCAGGTTAGGATACATGGCTTGGATAGTGAAAAAAGGTGCCACTGCTTGTTCTTTTTTGTCTGTTCCATCTTAGCACAAGTAAGAAAAAATATTGTGACATATATCATGACAATTTCTTGAAGTACTGTCCTATTGTTTTTGCTGTATCTCCCACCCCTACACAAATGCACAAAATGTTGATCTATCAAGCTTTCTGGTGTCCTACATCTACGGTTATGATTTACCCACTTTTTTCTATTCTCTATGGTCTGGTGTATGCATGCTATGTGAGTGTAATATTTAATTGTTTGTTAGTGTTTATTATTTACTGTATATTAAGCAGTCCACAGTGTTAAGGCTTTTGGTTTCTTTCTATAAATAATGTTAATGCTACATTGACAAGTGAATGAAACAACATACATGAACAGATACAATATTGTTCTTCTGAGAGCTGTCTGATAAAGAGATTGAAAGAAAGCACTATCAAAGTCTAATAAGTAATTTAGCTGCTGATACTTGAAGCCATCCCAAAGAGAGAAGAGCCCTGCTATTGTGTTTGAATAATTGCTTGAAGGAGCCTAATCAATGCTCAGGGGTTAAAAATGAGCTTGATATCTAAGTGAGTGTCTGTTCTGTCAAATTAATCCAAGCTCTCCAACCTTCCCCACACCAAGACAAATGTTTGCGGAGAAAGAAGTAATTAATTCTTATGTGTTCTTTCCCTTCAGAGAGCATTACAAGATCAAAGCTTTCCCTGCAAACTTCTGTAAACACCATTTTACTAAGCTAATCACACTTTGCCACACTTAGTTAAATCCTCATCCACTTTATGGCGGTAGTGTCCCGTACTAATTGCATCATATTTCCTGAAACATCACTTTGCAGCTCTTCCAGCTCAATTATATTGATCTGTCCTTCTGACTGTTGGAAATAGTGAAGGCAGACTCTGGGGAAAGGCACCTTCTTTAGCACAGCAAGAGGGTTGGAGCTGAACAATGATAGCACTGAAATCTCATTTCACGAGTGGCTGCCATGTTTGTAAAACCTGAGGCAGCGGCACATCCCGGGAAAAGGGGCAGTTTTCAGAGGCACTATCAGCATGTCCAGGCGGACATCAAAAGACAGAGAGATAAAAAAAAAGGTTAAGAAATGACAGCCAGGGTTAAGGTTGTACTACACTGAGCCTGCTCATCTGATTGCTAATGGCTTATTGATCGAGAGCACCGCTACCAAAAGCTTGGCCATGGAGAACCAGGTGTTCAGCTAAGATCAGCTTAGCTGGCCTGCTGCAGACACAGTTGTTCCTTCCAGTCCATTATGTATGGTGCCAATCAATATTGTTGCTTAAATGTCTTAAAACACATCTTTGCCTCAGTCTGAACCTAGTGCTTCTCAGATTAGCCCTGGATTTGATATAACAGAACATGTTTACAGTTTAGACAGTGTGTATTTCATACAACAAGGCACAACACCCAGCCAGTATCAGCGAAAGCGAAAGTCCCCCATTTTTTAGTGTTTGAACCAATTTCCTCTTGAAAAGAAAATACCAGCAATGTTTACCTTCCACGTGTCAGTCAAGACAATAGGTAGAGGAGGACTTTGGGAGACCTAGATAGAGAGCTTTTTATCTAAGCACAAGCTTTAGCTGTAGTGCCCAAAGGAGCCTGCACATTGTGAGAGGCTGAAAACCTGACCAGCAAATAGTCAATTCATGGCTCCATGCCTCCTAATACTGAGCATCATATAGAAATAGGATGCAAGCACTGACCGCTATTATTAACCACCAGAAATAACCATTACATCATCAGGTCCAGCAGAGGGCAAAAATCATATTGACAGAAAGCCATTCAAGATGGCATGCTGATTTACCACACTTCACAAACTTCATTTCATAGCTGCTTCTTCTCTTTAGTTATGGCCGCACACTAGTGCTTCTATGTGCCCCTGATGCATCTATGGCCTTTATTTTAGTGAGAGTAAGTGAGCTCACTGGTAGTAACAATATCTCTTTTCTTCCCTCGTTTATTTCACATGCAAAAATCAAAACGCATTCTTTAAGAAGGTTCTGTGCAACCAGTGACCTGTGGATCCTGCTTTTAACTTCTCTGTTTCTTGTTTTATGAATACTACGGATGGGCATTTCAGTCCAAAATACTATTTAATATTCACTGGAAAGTATTTGCCAATTTTTTTGAAGATTGCACCCCCAAGTTGCCAATGATAAAAACAGGGAAAGATATATTTTTACAATAGAGGTTGCATAAATTATTAAATTCTTTATCATTTACATAATTGGAATATACAAAAATCATGACACATCCCTAATAATACCAAATGTACTTTAATGTAGGCCTGTCATATTCAAGAAATTTTAGCAGACAAATATGTGCCATACAAATTATTGCAAGAAGAGATTTAATTGTCTTTTTGTTTTTACTAGTAAACTACAAACCTAAAGCAGGCAGACTGGTTGGTTTATTATATTTTGACTGTATCTTTACTTTGTAGTTAATATGTTGGACTTGGATGAAATGGCTTCACTATTGTGGATGTGAACACACAAATGTATACAGAATCCTGTGTAGTCAAAGAAACAGTTTACATGCTTCTCTTGAAAGTGTGAAAATATGAGCACAAACACTTGTACAAGCATACATAACCTTAATGCTAACATTAACACTCAACATATAAACAAACATGACTTGGCACTATCCTCTAAACATGTCATGGCACAAAGTTAAATATATCTGCTTTTTATTTTCTTTGATATCTCTAATGATGAGAAAATACATAATTGCCATCATCTCAAATAATTACAATCAGGAGATTATGTAACTATCTGTAGGTCTTACTAAGTTTTTTAGTTAGCTTTTTGCTCTCTTGTTACAAAAAATTCAACTTAATGGTGTACTGGAACTGGAGACTTGACTCACACCCCAAAGACTCCAGATTTAACTCGCACAAACTTGTGACTCACCTCTGTAGGAAACCACTGTTTTCCAAAGCACTACTGACCACCTGGGTGTTCTATAGCACCTCCTGAACAGTGATCAGTGGACAGATGAGTAGTTCAGCATTTTGATAAAAGAGTACTCTTTGTGTGGGGCAAAACAAAACACCATATAAAAGCACCAAAACCTAATACAAAATGTGAACCATGATTTGACGGGGTAGGCCTGCCCAGGGCTCTGAAAGCTATGAGAGGCCATTACATTCAAAGTTGTATTTTCAGAAGATGCCACAGAGGGACTGCATTGAATCTATCCATGATATAAGTCTAAGAAGTGATTGTGTCATGAAAGAAAACAATGATGCAAAACTTAAGATTAGTGGTTCTCAGCCTGGGGGTTATTAGACAATTCATGGAGGTTTGCAGGATGGCTGTTGGACAAAAAAAGGCCTATGTTTAGATAACATTTCTGAGAATGACTGTTCACAAAAATCTTTCCAGTGTCCCACAGTAATGACATTGTGGCTGTGCCTCTTCTGCTGCACTGGCTTGTCGAAGTCATTTAAAAATAAAGTTCTTTGCTGTATTCATGATTGCGCAGTGCCTGGGCAGGGGTTTGCACACCTCTCCGTCTGTGTTTTCTCCATTATTCTGCTGAATAATAAATAAATAAATATTTCAGAGGAAAATTACTTTTCACAGTTTTGACAAATGAGCCAAATATTTCAAACACAAAAGTATCAAAAACCACTGCGCATAACAGATCAGAAGCTACAGAAAGTGTATGAGTGAGGTTTATACCAATAAAGGAGCACATGAATATATCAGTAACCATTATTTTCAGCATTATACATATTTATTTTATACCATCTACAGCATCCTAACTAAAGATGAAACGATCTGAAGAAAATTCACTCTTCCTATATTTCATAGCAATCCTAATTAAATTCATATCTGAAGAGCCCTTGTCTGCTGCCGATTTATGATGCAGTGAAGATGTAACACACTCCAACCCTCAAAGTAATCAACGTAACAGGAATTCTGATTGAAGAAACAACCTTTTAATCAGCAACTGAATATAGACAAGAACAAGCACTCTGAATACATCTCATTTCTGTAATCACTCTATTATATAGTTTGCTCCAATTAACACAGAGACATTTACTGAACATCTGTAAACAAAGTGATATGGGTTGTACAAAAAAAAAAAAAAAAGTACAGAGGTCCAGTAACCCTGATTCTCAGAAGGAGCTCAATAGCCAGTTATTTAATGTATGTAAATCTGCAGAACCAACCCCATACTGCAGCTATGGAAACCAGCGAGAGAGGAAATGAATACAAAAAGATGTTATCCAGTTTCTCCATCCAATAACAAATTGCCTGTTCACACATTTGATTTTCTCTCCATATTTTTGTGATGGTGTGCAAGAGTTTGTGTATGTGTGGGGTGGGGGGGGAGGGGGTGTTGCCATGCTAGGGTGAGCTTCCTGGAGGCTGTCATTTGCACAGTGATTACAGCATGGTGAGAGAGGAGGGGGCACAGCAATCTGTGCTCAACTCAACCCACTGCCAACGATAGGAGGACGATGAAAGAACTGGACAACCAACAAACTGGAACAAAGAAGAGCTTGGCCGAAGTAGAATGAGCACAAAAATTAGACCCAAGTACGGCTTGGAAAGTGCTGACACTGCAGGTCTGGGTTTCTTTTTACCACACTTGTTGAAAAACATTAATCAAAGCACAAATAATGCAATTACATAAAAAATAAAAAATAACATTTAAGACCAGAACCTGCTGTTCGCATTAATATCTCTCTCAAATTGTCCACATATTATGAAACTGTTCTCGAGTCCCATAATACTGTGTTAATCCTTACTCATTCCAATTTGATACATATATGGCTAATGAGCTGGTACCAGAGAGAGCCAGGCTAACTTAATCACATGTCTGAGATTAATGGAAATGATCAGTTTAGAGAAGAGGGGAGAGAAAATCTGTAGACAATCTGTATATACGTGAGTAAATGTGTGTATGTATATATTGTCTGTACAATGTCTGTACCATATGCAGGTGGACAACGCATTGAGGTATTCAACTTTGGAGCATACATAAGCCAAAATGTGAAAAGTCTTAGGGTTGTGCCCTAAGGACATCAGAAAAACTGAAACAGAAGCAGTAACAAGCTGAGTAAGGTGTTGCAGAAGCATGGTAGATCAGAGAAATGTGTATTGGAATAAACAACAAATTTGCTTTGATGCACAACATTTATAAATGGCAGTGTTTTGTCATTGTACAATGAGTTCACATATACATGAAGAACTTTATCCAGACATACTTATTCCAAGACATTAGAAATCCAGAGAGGTCATTTTCCTAACTTTGTACTCCGATTTCTCTTAAGAAATGAATAAAAGTCATTTCAGTTGGATGGATGGATGGACATCAAAACCCCAACCACGACATTCAGTAAGCACCATAAACCCTGGCTCACTGCCTGCCTTGTTAACAGAATGCTTCCTTCTGTCTGTAAAGCCTACAACCAGACAGAGAGGTTAGGGTCACAGTCAGGTTGTTCAGCCCAGATTTGCATAGCCTCTACACACAGGCTCATGAGGGTCTGGCTGAAGGGCCTCAGCTCAGTCACTTAAGCCTTGCACCCAAGCTTGCATCTTGTCAGTTTTAGGTAGCCTTTAAAGTCAGTGGGTTTATATGGACTAAGCTTAGTAAAACTTACAGAGATATTTAGCCAATAGATATCAAAATATATGCCAAGGAAACAGCCTACTGCTCAGCTTTTAAAAAGCCTTAGTTATCATTAGGGATATGATTCATGAACCAGTACCAGTTGAGAACTGGTTTCAAATTGTCCCATCCATCAGGATCATGTATCTCTGAGGTTATCAATTCCTTTAATAAAAGAGCTGTGCTGATGCTGAAAACCTATGTAGGCTTTTTTCCCCCCCACACAAAAAACTGATTGGGAATCGATGACGGAATCAACAAAGAAAAAGAAAAAAATCGATAGTGGCATTGGTATCAATAAAATCTTATCAGTTACTGTTCTTAGTTGCCACACACACACACACACACACACACACACACAGACACAC
>JBBPCZ010000115.1:14269511-14281161 GCA_037974445.1 Brycinus macrolepidotus | reverse complement strand
CTCTCTCTCTCTCTCTCTCTCTCTCTCTCTCTCTCTCTCTCTCTCTCTCTCTCTCTCTCTCTCTCTCTCTCTCACCCACAGGCACATACACATTCATTTAATCCATTAGTGCAAGACGCAAGCTCTGCAGCTCAGTGAAATGAAAAAAAGAGAAACACAGAAACAATGAACTGTGAACGGTTATGTGTGTGTGCATTAAATTGCACTGCTCCACCAGAAGTAGTTGTTAGAGGGTGGTATGCTAGTAGCATTAGGCAAGCAGCAGGCTGGCAGAGAGGGCCAACAACATGACAGCTGGTCCCACGTAATGCCACTTCCTCAGTGAGGAGGACGTCACACTGGCATTCCTGTGAGTGCAAGCCTGGGGAAGAGTGAGGGCTGGCTGGCCACACAATCGTAGCCCTTCCCCTCTCCTTCATCTCTCCTCTATCACCTCAGAGAAACAGGCTGACAAAGAACCCAGGCCTGACATGGGTTTGCCTCAAATGTTGCCATGGAGAAGGTGATATTGAGGTCATTGCAATGTCGAGAGCGAGGTCTGAGGAAAACGAATAAGGCGGCAGAGCTGTTGGCGCTGCCAAACTCGCTCAGTATGAGCAGCTCAGCTTGTCACATCAGGGAAGGGAAGGTTAAGACTCCTAGCCCAAGCCAAGACACAGAACACCATGGCTGAATTACATCAACACTCACTACCAAGTCAAGTTACTGCCAGGCCAGGTTGTACCTCTATGACCAGATGTTAAGCCAGTCTAATCTGTAGGGAGCTTAGACCATGGAATAGAAGGTCATAGCCCAGATCACGTGTTTAGAAGAAATGCAGGCCAAATGAATTTATGTTCTAGTGATGGGAAGCACTTCAAACCAACAAGCATGATGTTTTGTTTGTAAAACCCTGAATTCTTAATCAAGATCACAGCAACCCAAAAGCAGATCTCATTAAATCCTAATCAGATCGAAGAACACGCCAAACCAAATTACATCTCTGCATCATAAGAAAAACAGCTCATTTTCCTGGACGACCTCAGGAGACTTGCAATTATTTCAACAAGATAAACTGTCAACTAAAGCATTAACAGCATAATGGAAAATAACAAACTTTGCTATGCTAGATATGGTCTGCTCTCTTGGAGGTACAAGAGTTAACGAAAGCAGCCTAAAAGGTGGCCCTTTTCTGTAGTGTCTTAGCCAAAGGGTATTCCCACATAGACAATAAGATTCAGGGACTTTTAATAAAGGACAATCACTCAATGATTGCTCCATGCTTCATTAAGTACAACTTACTTCTGTTTTCTTGTCCCTCTTCAGTTGACATTTAAGTTGGCTCTGCAGATGGACTGAGAGTCCTTTGTGTCAGTCCAGGGCCCTTTTCTAAAGCAATTAATCATGGATTCTAATAACTGGTTGTCCTGCGACCAGCGACTAATGATTGTGGTAGAAAATTAGGATGCAGGAAGAACAGCAAAGCCTCTGTCCTTGGATAATCACCTTCTGTGGACCATTAAAAAGCTGCACTACGGCAGTAAAAAGTACACTGGCTTTAAACTGAATGGCAAGACATTAGAACAAGGTGCCGAGATCACATCAAAAGTATTAAACAAGTATTAAGCACAGACAGGAGAAGAAAAGCATAAAGTTAAATTATGACTGATATTTTGTCCAGTTTAAAATAGTCAGAGGTAGTGGATGTTTGTACACAAATTGCTACAGTGTGGCCATTAACACCTCAAGTGAAACATGGCTTTTCAGTTAATGGATCCAAAGGACTGAAAATAGAAAACCCACACTGGTAGCCCACACACACTCGCAAACACTAATTCAAAATTGTTTCATGTCTTTAGCTTGGTTTTAGAGGGAGTACAGGCACAGGCAATCAAGATTTTCTTTCCACAGGCTATCAGATACCTATAATGTGAAAGCATGGTCATAAATCTAAGGTTACACAAGCGAAATTGAACAACTGCGGTGCAACAATGCAAACCCAATAAGGGCACTATATATTGAAGCTGCCATAACACCGACAAGCTGTTTAACCAACCAACTCTGTGCATGGATGTAACTAGATTTGCACAGGCAACATATGGTGAACGGTTTCATTTTAATTGTTTCTTTTGGTTGAAAGGGGGCACCAGGGGTTTACAGAAAGCAGAGGGTTAATTATGCAGAACACCACCATATATATTTAATCAGCAGATTCCCCGATGTTTTAGCTTAGTCCAGATTAAAGTAAACTGATAGTAGAATAAAGGCCATAAGGGTACAAAAGCAGCTTCACGACTAAGTTACTGGAACGGGCACGGTTACCCAACTGATCATTTAAATTAATACAACTACATACTAGGGGTGCAACAGCATGCAAAAGTCATGGGTTAGTACATACTCAGGCTTTGAAGTCATTGGTCAGTATATTTTTGGTAAAAAAAGGACATGAAAAATATGAAATTTCTTTAAGTTATTATTAATTTAATGTGTAAACATATAAACTCATCCAAACTTACCTACAAGGCTGCCATTTCCTGAACACATTAGTAGTACAGTGGTACCCCGCATAATGAACGCAATCAGTTCCAACAGGAAAAAAAATGACACCAATGGGGAGAAACAACACAACATGATGCTTTGTCTTCATCTGAGACACATCTGGCCAGATTCAACCATTTTTTTAATGTAAAACTCGATTTTCACGTCCGAAGTGCGGTTCTTTGTTTGAAATACGTTCGTTCTGCGAGTCACGCGCGCGTCCAAGGCGGCATTCGTTTTGCGGAATGTTCGTTCTGTGAGGCGTTCGTTAAGCGGGGTACCGTTGTACTACAAATTATTAAAATAGAAAATGAAAAAGTCAGTTAATATTGCTGCAATCTACTACTAAACCCTAAAGTGCCTCTGAAGGTTACCAAATAAACAGTAAAATATAGTATAATAATAAAATAAAGCTCCAGCGAAGTGCAGCATGTGGAAAATTATTGATTCATTCTATTCTAATGGCTTTTTTTAAGAAAAAAAGAACGTTTGCAAAAAGTGTAGATCTGCTTGCTGAAAAAACTCTCTCACTCGGGACAGAGGAAGCAGGTACAGCAAGGTAATGCTCTGCCAATATGACAATATGAAGATATGGTCACAGATCTGACCAACAAAAAAAAAATCCTACCTACCTTTTTCGTTGTATTGGTTTTATTCACTTTTGGATGATGCCATCTCGGCCGTCTTCGTTTTATCTACTTGTCTTTGCTACTTGTCCGCTGCTACTGTAGTTCACTGGAAAACCAAAATGTCTCTAAACAGGTGGACCCCAAAAATATGGAAAGGTTCGTCACTGGACATGTGCTTATTCAGTTGCCAAGTTATGGCTCTGTTATGGAATCGGAGAGGACAGTGAGCTTTTAATTTTAGTCTGGCACACAGAAATGTAGAAAAGAGGGTCCAAGGTCTCTTGTAAAGTATCACTTTTTTTTTTTTTTAAATAATGTTTCAGCTGACTGACCACAAAGCACAAAAAAAGTTATGCACATAAAGCTAGACTATACTCAAGGTATGGTACAAATATTACACCCCCACCACATACTATAAATAAAACTCCCAGTGTAATAACACACTGTAAAGAAGTCACAAAAATTACACTAGCATCAGTTCCTGATACCTTGGAAAAGTATTATGTATTCAATTAATCTAACAATATACATGAAACACTTGAGGGACAGCGTTCTATTGACATTTGAGTCATTTATTTAGAAAAATAGCCTTGAACACCTTTGCTTAACATAGACAAACTCTCTTGCTTCCAGCAAAAATTCTCTATACATCAGGGGTGTGACAGTATTTCTTCCCATTTTCAGACCATGCTAAATAAATAAGATGAAACTGATCTTTTTCATTAAAATAATATAATAAACCTAGTAGTCTGATAACCAATTTGATGGATTTAAACGGTGGCAAAACTGTGCTAAAAACCACCCCTTCCTAACAGACCACACACTGTGCTACGCTAACTTTGCTAACACTCCCTTTTTCTTGTAGCCCTTCAGCAGTGTGTGTTAATGAGGTGAGACAAACACCCAGCTTGGACACTAGTCGTTGAGTATCAATTATGAATGAGGACAGCTTGAGTCATGGAGTTGGGAGGGAATTCAGTAAGTTGATCTGAACATATCTTGTGGGACAGATCTGCCTGGGGATGCGGGGAGTAGTATCTCCATCCCTTCCTTTTCTCTGTGACAGATATGTGCCAAAAATACATCTGAGCTGCCACAGACAATACGAGAGCATGTGCCTCAAACACCGAGTGTCCCTAGAGTTAGGTCAACCGTACAAGCTCTTCTCAGCTACTGGTCAGCTTGCAGTGGCATACAAGTACATATTAACTCATAACCCTACTGTGCAGTATCTCTCACTACTGATTATATTAATTAAGCTACTAACTTCTAGCATTTTGACTATTAATCAAGCAGTAAGAATTACATTTTTGTTGTTGTTGTTAAACAATACAAATTGACTAAGCAAAAACAAATCATGTATAGGTTTTCAAAGTATTCAAATGTAAACAAGGTTTTTAAAAGACTGTAAGGCAAAAGATAAGCAGACGTAAATGAGCGTCCAGGAGGCTCTGTCTTACTACAGGCCATAAAATATTACTGTAAAACAGAACGTAACATATTATGTAAATTGCCAACTCATCATTGCATATTCATCAAGAAGGCAAATTTTATTCTGCGTTTTTTTTTTTTTTTAACTGAGTTATTCTCTTTAATCAAGTAACTGTGAAAGACTTACTACATGGTAATAGACTGAGCCATTAACATGCACACTCTATGCCCTGCTAACAGTAACAACCTCATTTTGGTAAGAGGAAATGAGTTGATCTGACTCTTTTTGTTTTTAGAACACAGGCAATTTGATCTGTTTCAAACATTTGACGCAAATGGATAATAATGGCAAAACAACTCAAGGACAAAGACACTGATTGTAGAACGGAATCCAGAGTTGCAATTTGGAGCTGCTTTAGCCTGGTCATCTATGAAGTACATGCCACAAAATACCAACATTTTCTGAAATACATGAAATTTTAACGCACAAAAATAGAGACAATTTATCCCCACTTATTAAGCTGGGATTCTAATGCATGACATCACCATAAGGCTGCGTGGGACACACTGATCATGCACAACAAGCCGAGGATCACACAAAGGGGCCTGTGCAGGATTAAGACTTAATGAGAGATCAGTGAGGGAGATGAAATCAAAAAGGGAGGAAAAAATGAGTGTGAGATGCTTGTCTGGTAGAGCTGCAACACAGGAAAGCAAACGGCAGAATGTGCTTCATCTCTTTTTGATGATGTGTGCCATGGCTGGTTCTGCCTGCCCATCACCTGGCACTACTCTCAAGAGCTTGTTCCAAATGCTGGGGGAAGTGAGCGAGCGTGTGCGCTGGAATACGCACCGGAGAATTTAAAAGCTGCCATTAGCATGCAGTGTCACACCTGGTGAAGCAGAGAGGCCTATCGCAGCTGATCAGGCCCTGAGAGTGAAGATGTTTAGAGTTGGCACGGAGGGAAAACACTGAAGAGGGTAAAATTGAAACAAGCCTGTGCGCATAGCTGATGCGTGTGCATAAGCAAGCATGCGCACGCATGTACGCACACAGAGGCAGACACTTCAAGCATACATGCTTCTCTAGCTCAAAAAAAAGAATATTGCTGCAGACAGCCAAAAAAAAGCCAGACACACTCAGATATCAACCCTGAAGGTCTAGGGCCTGTGTGTGTGTGTGTGTGTGTGTGTGTATGATGCCAGAAGGATTACTGCTGCCATATTGGACTGAAGCTGGCCCATTTGCATTCTTCTCAATTATGAATAATTAAACCCAAAGTGGCTAACCTCAGTCTCCTCCCACCCACCCCAGCCACCCCCTCTTCAAATACAGCAGCTAGGGGAAGATGCTAATACTCAACCTTCCTCTATGAGAGAAATGATTCTGAAAGGAAAAAAAGGCTATTTGCCCCTAATCACCACAGAACGGAGATTATAAAGCATTACACTTTATGTTCAGTGCTCCTTTGTCATTGGCTGAAATGAACGCGGGTCTGGGTCTGAGTGAGTACGTGACCGTGTGCGCGAGTGTGTGTGTGCTTGCTTGCCAATCCGCATTTGGCACGTGGACACGGCTCTGGATAACAGAGCATGCATACATGTATTTGGGTCTTTGTGTCTGATCATCCACATTTGCCACAGATTTGCTTTTAATGTACTGTGCGGCTATAAGTGCTACTATATGCATGCGTGTGTATGTTAGCACAAAAGAATCTATCCCATAAATAACACAGTAATGCATATATAATGCTTATAGTGGCTCATCCAGTTGACACACATGCCATCATCCCCTCTCCAATCTGAAGCTTCAGTGATTAGAGGCTTGAATATACAGTCCACCACACTCTGTGCAACACCAAACACATGCTAGACAGATCAACACGGCTCAATCCAATCTGACACAAATCTCCACAATTAAAGTCAAACTGATTTCCCAGCAGTTTAAGGCATCTTTCCCAACAAACAAGCAACTAAAATAATTGGTGCGGTGGCAGGCATAGGTACTGGGTACAGACAGTATGGTTGTCTATTCTATATGGAAATTAAGAGCCCCACCAAAATAAAAACTGTCACAGAGACTGATGCAGAGTTCTTAAATAACTGATAAAACTGTCAGTGGTCAACTTTGTATTGTTAAACACGGCACTTAAACAATTATTTAACATTATGAATTCTATTAGTACAATTTCTTTTTTATTTGTGTGCAATTGTGTTCTACACTCTAATCCACTCCAGTTCTGGTTTTACTTCATTCACACACACATGACTGTGTAGCCGATATGAGCGGCTCACAGTGAAGTGCTGGCACACAGAGAAAACACCACCAGAGACAGGATTACTCCTGCTTAGTTATAGTTTGTTAGCCATCTTGGGGTCTTTCCACACAGAGTTTAGATTTAACACCCTGAAATCTCTCCATAAAAGACACGTCGAGTAGTAATGATGATGAGGTTATAATTTTTCATTAAGTTCCTGCTACGAAGCTGTAGGGAAAGCTAAACTAACAGTACAAGATCTACGGCAAATTGAAATGGCAATATATTAGGTTTTAAATCGTTTATCAAAGATTTTGATTCTCCAAAAATGTTTATTGTCCCAGCTGTGACTCATATGAATAATCGAGTATAATATCATGAATAATATCAAAATAAGTTTTTTGGGTGTGTTTAATTATAAATATCACTTCTCAATTGTCAATTTTCTTAAGCTCAAATAAAATGATATAAATAATATTAGGCATAAAGCAAGGTATTAGCTGTTAACAGTAATAACAACTAAAAGCTAGTTAGCACCAGTAATAAAATATATACATTTCATCAGTTCTTCTCATACAAAGACATTACACAACAGATTATACATGTTCTAACGCTCTTAGGTTTGAATGCATTAAACATGTTTTTGTTCATTGAAACTATAATAGAGCAGTTTGTCCAGAGGTGTCTTCTTGTTACAAAGTTAAACAAGCCCCTGCTTATTGATAAATATTACTGTCCAACCAATACAATCGGTCAGGCCCCCAGTGGAAATGATGCAGTGAAAGCCTCTGTGGTGAGGGTGGTTATATCACGCTACATTTCTCTGCTGTGGAGAATCGTGAGGACCCAGCTGTTCTCAGCACAAAGTTTCACTGCACACAGCGCAACACAAGACCAGGTTTAGCACGGATGAGCAGAGCTCACATACCTCACTCACACAGCGTGCCACACACGCGCACTGGAGCATATGCTCAGGTTTACTAGCACACACATACGCCACACACACAATGAAGGTTGATTAAACCAACTGTGTGCATCGCTGGATCTCTCACTCTCTCAGAGCGACAGATGGGTCAGTGAAGAGAGGAGGAGTGGCGCGAGGGACAGGAATAAGTGGAAAGAGAAGTAGAAAGACTGGGCAGTCTAGGATAACCAGCCAAATGCATGAGCCAAGCACTAATACAACAAGCTCAAAGGACTCCAGCTCAGAGCCATGGAGACAGGGCACAAACAAAACACACGCACGCACTGTCGCACTCACACACACACCCCCCCACCCCCCCACCGCACAAACACATTCGTGCATCAAGCAGATGGAACCACAGAAGCTATGGATCAGACCACTATATAGGCCTTTCCAGGTTGGAGTCAGTTGACCGTAAACAGGTGTGCGTGGGCGACAGAATAATTCTAGTTCATTTTATTACAGCCTTCCAACAGAAGCGGGAGTCCTGAAGTGTTTGTAGCGCTTTTCTCTGTTACTTGCCCAAATCCTTGCTGTATGTCCCTCCCTCCTCCAAACTAAAGCACAGCGCTGGGCTTGGCTGGTTAGGAGTGTGATGGAGAAAGAGTTGTGTATCTGGGTCACTAGGGGCCATGCATCCCAAGTCCGCAACCAACAAAGAGGAAGCAAATTGTTCCCCATCTCCCTCTTTCTGTCCTTCTTTTTCTTTCTTTCAATCCCATTCTCTCTCTTTTTTCTTTTTCAGAAGAAGTGCTGCAGCATCCTGCTTCTCACCACCAAAACATATCTGTAACTCTCTCATTCAAACTATAAAAGAAAACAAACAAAAAAAAAAAAAATCAAAAACATGCATAAAAAAGTGTTACTGGAAGATGCGCTGTTACAGGTTCACACTGACTGTGGCCAAGCACCAGTATAAAACATGTATCAGCCATGGCTGGTTGATGACTCCTCTGATTTATATGGTCAGTTTAACTGTTGTCAATGATTAATTGAAGGTCTGGCATTAGGAAATAAATCTACTACATTACAAAACCACTTTGTCATATTAAATTCAAATAAATGTTGCTAAGTTTGGTATGATCTTAAATTCAGCTACAGTCAAAAACTGGTATGTGGAATCATTTGTCCCGCTCACATATCAAATTAGACACGTGGCTGAAAAGCAGAAAAGTTAAAGTCAGTCCTCAAAAAAAAAAAATTATATGAGCATTTTGGCATTTGTCATAGATTACTCAAAAAACATTAACATTAGCAAAGAGTAATAAAGAGAATTTCTTAATTTTGGTATTAAGTATATTCTGTGTAGGTCCCCATATACTGGATCAGTGAATCATTAGCAAACACTTGAGGAGCAGCATAAAGGACAGAAGAACAGTCGTATGTGAAAGTTTGAACACCCAATCAAATTACATTTGTTGATTTTCTAAGTGAAAATACGTTAACCCACCCTCATAGAGAACTTAAATCTGCCATTTTAATGCAAATTTTAGAACAAAATTTCTATTTGCTGAGCCTAAAATACTGGAAAAAAAAACAATAACATTTTATGATCTATTTCACAATATGTTAAATTCAGGAAATAAACAGTATCTGAGCATTAAAGTCAGCAGTGTGTGTTCTCTGGAGAGAATGTGTGCTTATGGTCTACAAAACATGTAACTTGACCACAGGCGAACAAACTGCATACCACTGTATACACGATGGAGGAAGTGATGAAAGGTGGAGGAAGAAGGAAGAGACTGTGAGCAGTGAGTCATTATGAAGGGGAATGCATGCTGCTACGGGACACACCCAGAGGAGCCGAGAAAGAGTTAGTCACACTCATCACTCCTCAGTTCCTTCATCCTCCCACTCTTCTCTGTTGAAGAGCCATTCTAATGGCGCCCGTGTAAACGTCACCGTGCCCCTGTGCGCTAACCTGTTCAAAATAGAACACATTTGTTTTCAACACACACCTGCAGCACACACGAGTGTTTCTCATTTCGTTTTCCCTCCACCACCCCTCAGCCCACTCTGCTCTCTTTCTGTTCACCTGCTCTCTTTTTACTCTCCTGCCCATTGCTTTCCCTCAAATCACCTGTGACAGAGAGAGGTGAAACAGACAGGGAGAACAAGATAGAGAGAAACAGAGACAGAGTGTATTTCTGTGGGAATGCGTCTGTGCCTGCTCAAAATGTTACTGTAATATCCACACTGTGAATATCGACACAGCGGAAGAATGCGAATGCAGTAAAGTGAAATCTAATTATTTTCTCATTAGCCTTCTACTTGACTGCGCTGTTATAACATCAGCTCATTACAGCACATCTGTCTGCCTGCTTCAAACCACCCCCTACTCACACACACACACACACACACATTCAGCTACTGTACATACAGCCCATTCTCAAAAGGCTAATTAGCACAAAGGCATCTGATACAAATATCAGATGCACAGTAACACACACATATCCTTCTCAACCTCTTTTATCTTTGGGTTTGTATACGTGTGCAATCATTACAATAAGGCAGTCACTATTCATTATTTTAGTAATCGAGTAATCTTGTGATTATTTTAACAATGAATCAAGTAAATATATACATGCAATTTATAACCACACACATTTCATTTAACTTCAGATACATGAAACAACAAACATAAGTGCATTTGTGAGATCCTGCTGGTGTGGGTTTCCTCTCTTTCAGTAATGCATATGAAAGTGATGAGTTGCAAAAGCTCCAGGCTGAACAGAGCTCTGTAATGATGTGCGGAGACCATATTTATCCTTCAAA
The DNA here is from genome assembly GCA_037974445.1 of Brycinus macrolepidotus. Classification (NCBI taxonomy): domain Eukaryota; kingdom Metazoa; phylum Chordata; class Actinopteri; order Characiformes; family Alestidae; genus Brycinus; species Brycinus macrolepidotus. Next base: position 14,270,587 of record JBBPCZ010000115.1, on the reverse strand, counting down.
ATGCCATGTAATCGCTAATCTGAGTCATTATTTACATAAATTGAAATCGAATAACTTTTTTTAAATCAAGTAATTATGACAGCCCTACTCTGTAATGCTGACTCTTCTAATGACTTTTCTAACCTTGTATCTCCTCTTTATTCACAATGCATTTAGAGATTTGGAATCATTTACCATTTTGATGGCATACAATAATAGAATGTGGATGTAAATATTCACCAAAATGTAATTTTACATGTTTTAATCAATATTTTAAGAAGGAACAGGAAGAACAGGAAAACATAATATACTCTACTTACATTCATTTTTTTGTCAGGTTATCTTGGTTACATGTCCTCCTGCCTTAATAACATCAGTTCTTTCAGGTAAAGACTACACATATTTGTTGAGGTGGTTCCTGTCCTGTCTTGCCCTGATATTGAAAATATGTCACTAAACAGATTTAAAGAAATTTAGGTCTCGAATTTACTTTTGCATCATCACCGGTAAACAAACATATAGGCAGACTCATCTGTCTCTTTATCTGACTGAAGGTTAATTTACAGCATAACCAAATATTCCTCTCCACATTTTTGTAAAAAGGGGCATACATATGTATACACAGTATACATATGTAAAACTATCAAAAACCTTTAGTGTAAAGGGCCCATTTCATTGAAATCTTAATTTCTCCTGGTTTTTACATAAGACTGATGTACTGTCTAAACATTGTTGAAGTTTCAGAACTGTGCATTAACTTTTCAAGTCATATGATTCTTATACAGAAAACAAGCTGAAAAAACAACCCATGCTGAATTTGTTTTTGTGATGTCATGAAAAACCAACAAATGTGCATAATAAGCCTAATCAGCCTAATAACAATAAGCTTATTCATGATGAAATTAGAGTGTCTTAGGCTGATCCGCCTTCTGAATGAGGCACAATACAGGGTTTAGTAACAAAAACAGTCTGTTTATTTCTAAAAAGAGGTAGTCATATAAAATTCTTTTATGTTTTTGGTAGTGCTGGGAAAGTTAACGCGTTATTATCGCGTTAACGCATGATTTACTTAACGCCGACAATTACTTTATCGCGCG
>JBBPCZ010000115.1:14232745-14255083 GCA_037974445.1 Brycinus macrolepidotus | reverse complement strand
CACACACACACACACACACACACACACACACACACACACACACCGTTTAACATGTTGACTATTCTCTCAGCTCTTGCAGTACCTTTCCCATCATCACAATAATGCATAATAATAATCAACTCGTCTAAATGCAAATCCTTAGAAGACGATTTCCTCAGCATATTGGATATAATTTCACATCATGCATCTGGCTGTTTAACTGTTTAGGGGATAAAGCTCTAAAGCTGTTGTAGTTCAGACCACTGAAGCCATGAATTTTCGGAAACAAATAAAGATAACTGAGATAAACATCCACAAATAATATTTTCCATTATAATACTGACATCCCTACCTTCCTTTCAGCAGTTCTTCTCGTGAGCCTTACATCAAACATCTTGCATACTGGAAAAGAATAAGGAGAACTTAAAAGCAGTTACTGTTTAACAAACTGACCAGTCCTATCTCAACAGTTGATTTGTACAAATTACAATGGTTGAAATAAATATGTTGGATTTTATACACCCGAAGCACTTCACACACCCTGTCTACTGCTTTTACATTTTCATGTGAGGTGAACTTTTATGTGAAATTATGTTCTTAGGCATTTACCTAATGTAATAAAGAGAAAAGTATTGTGAATGAAGGCAGCTTGATCTCACAACTGGATTCCATCATCATTATTCAATACAAATAAAATAAAATAAACTAGGGGTGCTCCAGCAGAGTACTCGGTATCTGTCCCATATTTGCCGTAATCACTGGATTGGATATGGGGAGCAGCCTGAATTATCACGTAAATGCTTAATACGATGTAAAAAGACGTGTTTGTGTCAGGACACAAGTAACACACATGAGAAGCAAGGCTGTGTTTCAAACGGCTCCCCACTCCCAACATAGTTCACTAAGTGAGAATTAAAATGCAAGTTACAGTTAGGTTAAGCAAAATGTACCCAGACAAATGTGTTATTATTAGCTTAGTTGTTTATGAGAGTGGAAAAGATTATATTGGATTGGATTCAGTGTTGGCGGATACTCAAGGTTGCAATATCTACGCAAAAAAGCTGTATCGAAAAAACACTAATATAAAAAACTTGGATTTCTGAGCCTTGCCCCACAACCAACTAAAACATTACATAGAAGTCTGTAATTCTGACAAATGTGAGATTGTGAGACTATGGTGATGAGGGGAAACTTTCTCCAATACACAGCTTCTGCAAATGTATGGCAGTTTGCTGAAATCCTTCACACTTTAAAATGAAATTCTTCATGGTTTCATGTTTCTTGTATAAAAAACTCAGGAACCAATTTGTGACATTAAAAAGTCAACCGCTTCTGAAGACCTAAACTGAGAAAACTGCTTTCCGTTTGTGTTGAGGTAGCAGAACACAATTTAAGAGGTTTAAAACAATCTGTGAATTTATTTGTGGATCTTTTCACCTACAGAGACAGAGACACTTAAACCAAATTATTAGTTTCACATACAGTTTTAAAAGTAATTAAAAAGTAGCAATATTTTGCTTTTTTCTGTGCTATGCATGTCAGCCATATAACTATTTAGTCTCCAGCCTTGGACCTCAGACTACAAATTAATGTACAGAGACTTTTGCAGCTGCGTGGTTGGTGTAGTGTAGTCTGTAACACTGCTGTCTTCCACTCAACACACTGCCTGAGCGATCACACCACACTGCACCAATTAGAGACCTTGGGCAAGACTCCTAATGTTGCATTCGCCTACATCTGTAACAACTATAATAAAATATATCAGAAAGTACATATAAAATCAATCTTTCACATTTGTATTGATTATATTCCAGAGAGTCAGTTGCTGCATGCTTCATGAATTTTCTTTGAGATGCTTTGAGTAGCATTTTGATTTGAAAAAGCCTAATCATCAGTTCTAGAGGAAGCTGGAGGAATTTAATCTGTGGTTGTGAGGAGTCTCTGTACAGGGAACAGGAGGAACTCATGTGGCTCTTATCCTGTAGATGTAGTAGAAACTCACTGTGGTTCAATTCAAATATATTTAAAAACTCCTGGAACAGACTTATGAGAACTCTTATTACTCCACTGACTAAGCAGCATGACCTGATGGAATAATGATACATTTGAGCTAAAATCAAGGCGGCATTCTTTTAGTGCTGATATGTGTTGTGGTGGAAGGTGGTTGTTGAAATAATAGTAAAGCTGAATGGCTCCCGGAGATCTAGAGAATGACTATAGGTCTTAAATTGAGTGACATGGAGGTGATTGCCAGAAACCGATGATTAGGGAAAAAAAAGAAAAAAGCTTTGAAAGAAAGACATGTTTGATGGTATTCTAGAGCAGCGCAGGATTAACTGACACAAAATAAAATACACTGAAGGGAAAGGAATGGAAGCATAAGAATAAAAAAAGAAGAAGTGCCTTTTCCGGGCCATGTGTATGTGTGTGTGTGTGTCTGTGTGTGTGTGTGTGTGTGTGTGTGTTGGGGGGGGGCTGTTTGGTGCTCTCATACGGAGAGGGATTACCAGACAGCTTAGAAACAGAGAGAAGGACCTAACGGCAGATGATTTCTCTGAGCCTCTTCTTAGCCCCACGATAAGATGACCAACACACGGCACATAATGATGATCAAGACATGGAAAATGGGGTCAAGAAAGGCTTGACACTGATATCATTCTTTTGGCCATGTAAACAACACCTAAGAACATTAAAAGACAGCAATCCCTAAGGACAACAAAAGCTGTGGGTGCTCATAGGATGTAGAAAAAAAAGGAAAAAGCTAGGAATTAAGAACTTCATTCAGAAGCACTCGTTCTTATTTTAATCATATTAAGGTTTGTGCTGCGTGTTACATTTTAAACATCATAGTGATTACAATGTTGTGATGATTTCATTATACCTGCATTAAACCTAACTGAGTTAAACTCAAAGCTAATCTTCTAACCCAACAATTCCAGATATGAATTCATCTGAACCTGCGAGTGTAAGACAATAATACATTTCCAAATATGGTCATAGCAAATTGATCATTACATCAAGATACTTGTTATCACTGTGCCCCATATCACAGAACTGTATAGAGCATCTTCAAACCCTGCTAAGACTCAGCAGTCTGTTTTAAAAGAGGCTGGCTTTTAAAACAGAACAATGATCATGAACAAACCTCAAAATCTGCTGTGAACTGCTTGAAGAAATGCAAGCTGAAGCGTTTGGAATGGCCCTCACAGTCCCCAGACTTGAGCTTCATTGAAAATCCCTGAGTAGAGACGACCCACGAATATCACAGAACTAGAGGTGTTCTGCAAGGAAGAGTCGGTGAAATTCCTAAAAGAACAGAAAGACTCTTTGCTGGCTGCAAAAAGCATTTGCAAACTGCCAAAAAGTACTGTCTTACAGTTTTTCTCGATTGCTAAGACACATTTCTGAAACGATTCACTATTTTCTCAAAACTACACACACATTCTCGAAACGTCTTTATCATCTGCACAACCCACTAAATTTACGGTCAAATTCAAACTTTGCCTTCAGGCAAAACACACACAAGAAATCAAAAGCACATACTACACAACTGCCTCTTAGACACTAGAGGAATTCATTCAAAATTTGTCTCTTCTGAGATCAGTAAATTGAGAATCTGCATTCTTTTGAACTTTGTAACATCACTTTACAGAAATACAGATTACCTCTGCACGAAGACACCATCAAGAGACAATCAAAAAAATGCAACACCTTTGCAGTGTCACACTGACATCGTAAAGGATGTTTTTCCTGGTCAGACAACATGAGAAATATGCCCTGGTATGGGGTGGTGGTGGCCTAGTGGGTAGGATACTTGCCTCTAGTTGCCTCACGGGTTCGAATCCTACCTTCAGCACCACCACTGGGTTCCTGAGCAAGACCCTTAAACCCAAATTGCTCCAGGGAGACTGTCCCCTGTAGTTAGGGAAGTCACTTTGGATAAAAGCGTCTGCTAAATGCCGTAAATGTAATCCAGCCTTGGATCTCTTTTTGGACATATCCACACAGTTCTCCTTCAATGACAGCAAGAGGTTTTTTTCAGTGTGTTGCACTGAAGAATGGGAAACATGCGGGTAAAAAAAAGATGTGAATGTGGGCAGGTCACCAAATCAGCCAGCCTGATGGAAGCTCCCAGATAATACCATACTGGTTCCCTTTCCTGTTGAAGTTGATTGTAAAGTTGATCTAGGAATTCAAGCAGATGTGCTGTGCTGTATGGATCCAAAGTGGCAGCAGCAGAGCCACGTTATCTCCTTTCTGGCCAGGAATCTTCATAATAGATGCAACAGTGAAGCCACTCAAGTTTGGATGCAGCCTCTGTCCAGCTTCCCTCATGGTTACCCCATGTTTTTGAACAATAGTTGCACAAACTGCATCAGAAAAAAAACTGCCATCTTGATCTTCCTCGTCCTTGTCCTCTTCCTCTTCCTCTGAGTGCTTGACCTTCACCATCCCTGTGATGGTTTTCAACCTCTGCATGGCTAGGATTCATTGCTTCAGAGCACATGCAAACAAATAGCCATATTTATTGGGATCCTGTGATTCTGAGAAAGGTGTGTTCTTTGAGTTTGGATGATAATGACTTAAGTATAATTTATCAATTGTGTGGGTTTGCTGAATGAACTTATAGTGTAGTGAATAATTATTTTCGTCACTTTTGCATTTTGTTTTGCAAAAAGGATTTTACATGTGAATAGTGACTACTGTTGTAAAGTGTGTATTGTTTGAGAAATGAGGGATACTGGTTAAATTGTGTTAAGAATTGGGAAAACTGAAACAGGGCATCCCAACTTTTGTACATGCAGAGATTACTATTTTATTTTGTTATATTTAAAATAATTTAAAAGTAAATTTACATGCAGAGGTTGGATTTATTTCTTTTCACAACAAAAATCAACCAAATTTGTAGTTTTTTCAGGGCCCAAACTTCTGCATACAGTTCACATTTGGCAGTTTTTTAGCTTTAGTTTGAGTGGACAAATCCGGTACATGCCAGAAGCTTTGACTGAGCCAAGCTGAGGCCAAAACCTTGATGGAAAATACCTCAGAATTTCACCTGATGTAGAATTTCTCACAGTGGGTACCTGATTGCCATTCTTCACAGGCTTTGTAGTTCATGTGCAACCGACGGCAATCAGAATGAGAGTGAGCTTCGGCTTCCACTGCATTGCATATCAACAGTTCCTTTACTCATCTGGCACCAAACACTGAAGAACTGTTCATAGTTGTGCAAGTTTCTTTTTTTCTCTGGGTGGGCAACAATGGCCCCTGAGAACAACCAGAAGCCAAGACACTGTAACCAGCTCAAGGTAAAAGAAGCATGCCCTGTGTGGGGGGTTGTTCAAAATAGTCCTTCCTGAAAAGCCTCTCGATCCAGAACACTGAGCATCAACATCTGGCCGAGCTGGGCAGTGCTCTCCAGAGCAACCAGCTCATTTGGACCAGGATCTAAGATGCAATCAGCTGAATACAGCTCTCCATTTGGGCAATCAGGGAACATTAATGTGGTGATCAGATGGCTTTTCTCTCTGTATTATTCACTCGAAATCTGCAGCTGAGCGTGTTTCATTTTGCAGTTGATTTACTTCTATTTAAAACATATGCAGTATTTGCCCTCTTCCTGATTTGTGACACTAAATGGTTTCAGAATCTCATACAAAATGTAACATAGGACAAATAGAATACGAGGAACATTAAACAGTTTTAAAAGATCATTTCATTTATTGAAGCAAAAAGGTTTGAACACCTATACCATCCATGTGAAAAAGTAATTGCCCCTAAATTCAATAACTAACTAACTAACAAACATCTGCAGTCAAATGCTTCCTACAACTGGGGATTAGTCATTCATTTCACTGTGCACAGCTTCTTATATCTGAAGAATTCTTTTTTATTTCAGCCACACTGAAGGGCTTTCGAGCATCGACTGAATATTTAAGGTCCAGCCAGGATCCCACCTGGGTTAAAGTAAGGACACCGACTAGAACTCTACAGAACCTTTATTTTGTTTTCTTTGAGCCATTCAGAGGTGAACTTGCTGTTGTGCTTCAGATTGTTGTCTTGCTGCATAACCCAACTGCATCTGAGCTTCAGCTCACAAACTAATTATAAGACATTCTCCTGCAGGATTTTCTGGCAAAGAGCTGAATTCATGGTTCAGTCACTTATGCATCCAGGCTGAACAATTATGCATCGTCCAAAATGCAAAGGTTTAAGTGGAGAAGCAAGCAAAACTCATCCCATAACCTCTGTTGTGTACAACATAACCAGCATCCAGTCGGGTTGCTTCGTGAAGTTTGCCGGGAGTTGTATTTACAGTAATCGTCCTTAAAGTCCTCTTTTATCTATGTGAGGATGCCCCATTGCTATCTCTATTTCTTAGTGAAACTCTGATTACTTTCCTGTCTCTGAAGACATACGTCAGGCTTATCTGTTGATAAATGCCACATCATAGGCGAATGATTTATTTGACTACCCATGCTCCACTGCGCGTGTACAGTGCACTCACTGCATGCAAATAAACACGTCCGTCTGTCTCAGGCACTCTACTCCAGACGTATACAGCATGATTTTACATTGTGTCAATTTGTGCCAGCTGGCCCTGGGGCCAAACACGTTTTCGCTTGAGCTTTGTCTCTGGGGCGTGGAAAAAAAAAAAAAAAAACCTCTTTCAGCTGGGGCGTGGAGAGAGTGCCATCATTACCATGACAACGTGAGTAATGTGGCAGCTTCCCACCCACTCTAAATGGGATTAAATCACAGCTGATTCTGGAAATAATAGCATCAAACCCTATATCGAAAAGAAAGTAGACGTATTAAGGGCAGAAAATCCATATATTCCCATAATTTAAAAATACTGAAGTTGCTGAAATGAATACAGCTATGCACAGCCTGCACTACCTTGAGTTAAATATTTCAGCACTCTGGATTTCTTAATGCATATGTCACCATTAATAATCTCAGCGATGAACACTACCCAGCCACTTCATTAGCTACGCCTTGCATCTACACTGGTAGTCCATTTTATCAGGTCCCCACACCATATAGATGTACATTGTAGTGTACAGTTTCAGACTGTAATCCATCTTGATCTCTATCTTTGCTGCTTTTATCTGGGACCTCCACCGTACCACCACTGAACAGGAATCATTCGGATAGTGGATCATTCTGTCAGTGACAGCAGTGACACTGACATGGCGCTTCGTATAAGAAAAAGGGGCTGCCCTGGTTCATTTTAGTCAGTCAAGGTACAAACCACATTTACCCTTCAAAGTACAACATGGTCCTTAAGGTCCAAATGTCTACATTAAATGAATTTTAAAGGTTCATTAAATTCAATTTCTCACCTCAGTGACAGCAGTTTTATCCTAAAAGGTATAGTCTTTTTCCTGACAGTGTAGTGACATGTATGTGTGTGTGTGTGTGTGTGTGTGTGTGTGAGTGTGTGAGTAGATCACACACAGCAGTGCAGCTGGAGATTTAGAACACCTCACTGTCACTGCTGGGCTGAAAATATTCCACCAACCAAAAATATCGCACCAACAGTGTCACGTGGCTGAAAACTGGCCACTGATGGAGGATTAGAGGATGATTAACACAGACTATGCAGCATCAGATGAACTATCACGCAAGGTGGAACAACAGGTTAGATGTTTCTAATAAAGTCAAAAGTAAGCGGAAACTGTGTTTAAAACTCCAGCAACACTGCTGAATCTGATCCACATGTATTAGTGCAGCACATACTAACATGCCACTACCATGAGGGTGTCCATCCCCCCAAATAATACCTGGGGGTACCAGGCAGGGTAAAAGCAAAACGACAAAGTGCACCTCTATGGTCAGTGCACCTGATAAAACGGACAATGAGTGTATATACGATGTAGGAATGTCTAATATAGTGGTCAGTAAGCACAGAAAATAAATATATTGCCACTGTCTGAACCTTGTATTTATTTTTATTAATTAACTGATTCATGTGTTTAGTGTTTTAATAACAAAATTCCAGCTGCTTAATAAAAATTATTTGGAATAAAATGTTAGTTAAGAACATCTTTTATCCCTTGTAAAGTTGACATGTTGGAGATTTTAGAGACAAGGTTTGGTTCTGGCATTGAAGATTTAGATCTCAGATATGAAAAACCAAACCAGTTGTTGACACAGCAGGTGGAAAACAAGTGGCCACATGATAAAATTCCCTCTGCTTCACTCTCTCCGGACAACCTCTCATTAACCTGTCACCATGGGTATCTTCACAACCGCGGAATAAAACTGAACTGATTTCACACATGGGAACCTGATAAAGTCACATTTTATCTCTTTTTTTTATGTTATCTCTAAACTGCCTGTTTTCATGGTTTAACTTCTCTGGAACAGAGACAGACGGGGTTACATCAGAGCAGTGGTGGGTGTTTCATTCCACAGAGAAACGGGTTACTTCAGAAATTTGAGCCACATGGTTGCCATAAGGTTTCACAGATTCTAGGGTGCCATCGTTTGCCCAGCATGTGCTCAACAATCCCTGAGCTATGAGTATTCCATTGTCTGGAGTCGACACTTAATTATGGCTCAAAGTAACAGGAGGAGGCGCCGGGGAGCTCGGGACACAGTCTTCAGAGGAAAGTGTCAGAGGAGTGAAATAAAGGTCTAGTAGTACAGTGCATGGAAAGAGGAGAGGGACAGCAATCATAGCCTACTCTGCAGCTGTCAGGAGCAAGCCAAGCGTGAAGACAAAACAGAGTCTAGGAGGATGGAAAACTACTGACAGGGTGTTTATATCAGTCAGCACATGATCTCTGCAAATTATGAACTGTATTGCAGTCATTTATTTATAACTTCTGTGTGCACTTCATGAAGTAGGTTGAGTACATGCACCCAAGAGTGATGCACATATCATACATGCAGTAGAGTTTACAGAAGATTCTACAGATTCTGTACCCTATCACAACTATTATTTATTTTTTAATTAAATATCCTAACATGAGCTGACATCAGGGCTCAAAGAATCAAAGGCTGGATGCTCCACATTTGCACACTGTTAGAGGCAAATATCCTAAAGCTAGCCACCAGATGAGCTGCCCTGTGTGGATTTACAGCCCAGGACATAATCCAACATCTCTACTTACTGAAAGCCTCAGCTCCCCTGCAATAGGCTGCCAAAACATTCTGAAAACCATGTCAGATTAAAAGAAGTAAATCCTGCTGAAATCTGAATGTGTGTGAATATGATGTGCAAATCTGTGCTTGCCCTTTTGGGAAAAAAAATGCCACAAAATTAGATTTTGAAGACATTTCTTCTAGCTGAACAGTTTTAGTGATGTTTTGGGCAACAGGTGATTATAAAAAAACAACTTCAGATATGATTATGTAAATATTATTTTTGCAGAATAACTTGGAGAGATTGATCTTTTAGATTAAATGATAAAATGATTTTAGATTTAGACGTTAGTAGGTAGAGAGTATTGCTTTGTAAACCTTCTGAAGATGGCCCATTTGAAGCTGAGGTTTGTAATTCTGAGAAAAATGAATGCTGGTTAAGATTTAATTGGTGCCTTTTAATGCCAGACATGGCAGATTTGAAGGTATTTTAAAAAGAGCTACTCTCTCAGGAAAAAGGATCACACACCATTCAGTTATACTCATGAAGCATAACACAAAAACCTTCCTTTGTCTTTTCTCTTTCATTGCTTGGTTGCACTGCAAGTTACCGGAATGCATCCCAGCAGCAGATGGCTCCTCAACTCTACCACGTCCAAACTATTTCACAGGGCAGATGTCTAGAGAAACACTCCTGAGCCTCTGTGTGGAACAAATGTGTCAGGCCTCCCACTGGGAAAACACCCTTCAAAGAAAAGTAACGTCACCATAAACAAAACAAAGATGCTTCATAGTGGTTTATTTTACATGAATTTCTCTTTTAAATGAAAAATGTTTTTTGATGAAAACAGATCCTGCCTAAGTAATAAACCTGGCAAAAATGGAGTAATACATTTGTGCCTGCAGAGTCAGGAGATATTTCAGAAAGATGAATATGTCTGAAAAAATATACACTGATCAGCCTTAACAATAACCCACCCCCCCATCTAATATTGTGTAGGACCCCTCATCTGACACCAAGGCATTAGCAGCGGGTCATCTAAGTCCCGTAAGATGCGAGGTGGGACCTCCATGGATCAGACTTCTATCTCCAGCACATCCCACAGATGCTCAATCTGAATGGGATCTGGGGAATTTGGAGTTCCTCAAACCATTTTGGCAGTGTTGCAGGGTGCATTATCCTGCTGAAATCCTGCAGCTACTGTCATTAGGGAATACTGCCCGCCGACTTGCCTTCTTCACACAGTGCACCCTGGTCCCATATCTTTAACAAGTAAGTGAACCACACGCACTTGGCCGTTCACATGATGTAAAAGAAAATGCCATTGCTCTATGGTCAAGTTCTCATACCCATGTCCTGATTGTAGGCACTTTTGCCTTTGTACAAGGGGCAGCATGGGCACTTTCTGCTGCTATGCAGCCCCATTCACAGGAAGCTGCGATGCACTGTGTGTTCTGACACCTTTCTATCATAGCTAACATTATCATTTTCAGCAGTTTGTACTACTCTACAAGACCTGCTGTTTTGGAGACGCTCTGACAAGTCGTCCAGCCATCACAATTTCGCCCTGATCAAGATGATCAGATTACTACGATTGTCCATTTTTCCTGTTTCCAACACGTCAAAGTCAAGAACTGATGCCTAATATATCTCACCCCTTGACAGGTAACATTGTAATGAGATAATCAATGCTATTCACTTCACCTGTCAGTGCTTTTAATACTGTGGCTGATCGGTGTATAACATATGAATGTTTGTGAAGCATATTAGTTTGCCTCATTATTATGCATAATGACACTTTCAAATTTGTTTCGCTTCATTGTGCTAGATTGAGGGGTAGGAGAGAGAATCAGAGTAGTTTAAATCCTCTGGGAACCTTGTCCTCTCAGTAAGCACTGAACCGCTACCATACAAGGCAATCAAACTGCTACCGTTATACTCACACAATGAATACCCAAGCTTCACATTTTCAAGAAAACTGATCGTGGAAAGCAAAAATCTCATGATCTCATTTTTAAACATTAGATACTGAGACTTATTTTGTTTTGCTATACAATTCAAATATGATTACACATTTAATTGATTGGTATGTTGATGGGGCTATGGTTTGGGTTTGCTTGCCTCGGCAATGTGGCGACACATCCCTGAGAGCTCAAAATGATGGATGATTTGGAAAAGATCAGGGGCTGTTGGCTATATTTAATAATTATTATTGTCAGGGACTGCCTAACAGCGTCCCAAAGTGATGCAATGTATTACATTTACCCTTGAATTAGGCTGCGTTCATATTGACATTTTTATATAAAAAGTCAATCAAATTTACTTTAAAAACACTTCTTAATACAACTAATGCACTGACTGAAAATTGACATCAAAGAATGAGAGTACATGTGTGTAGCTGGTTTTTTTTAAATTTAGCAAATTTTAAGCATGTTTTTGAAGATGGCAATCAGTATTTCCATCAACCACTGTTATGTGCAAATTTCTAAAGAAGGCCACACATGCGTGGACCACAGGCCAAGAGATCTGCTCTCTCCTTTATTAGCTCTCAGAGGAGCAGTTCAAACATCCCTCAGTCAGCTGTACATGACTGTAACATTAACAATTCAAAGATGCCAGGCAGGGCAGTCAGTGGTAATTTAATGAGGCCTGAAGTTGCTGTTGCCCACTGAACCCCTGAGAACGCCACCGAAGCATTAGCTCATGAGTACCATTGAGAGATTTCGTCAGTGGGTTTATATCACCAGATGGAGTTATCACCAGGAGCTTTATTTATTTTTCATTTTTTAAATTTTTTAAAATGATTTTCTCTCTGTGCACTTTCAAACTGTACAGAAAAGAGGTGGATGGAAGATCTGTTAGTCAGTCACAACCAACTGCTAATGTCAAGTTACATGCAGAGCTGTATAATCCACCCTTAAAATATAGTAGGACAATGACTGGTCTCACACATCTTTTTTTTTTTTTTTTTTACCAAATTAGCAGTTTTTACTTAAAAACATTGAAGTTTCCACATTTACGTTTTCTACTTTTCACTTCAATCTCTTCCCAAAAACACACCCACTACAACCCAACATGACTGTGTACTTTTTGATGGATACCAAAATGTTTTGTCAATGTATCAACAGGCTCGAATCTGCACTTCTGACATGTTCCATTTGTTTGGGTAAGTATATTTTTTCTTTCACAAAACATGACTGTATGCAACTTAGATACACATAAATTATACATTACACTCAGCCAGACACTTCTCATGGCTCTTATCAGTTTCTTAATTCAGTTCTGAGAACTACACGTTTTACAAGTATAGCGCCATGTAAACTAATCAGCTACATGCAGAAATGTCTGATATTTATGATAAAATTAGCTGATCGCAGCTAAAACCATGTGTATTTGCTTACAAGTGGATCTTGACTGTTCCAATATGGCGCATGGTAGCATTTTCTCCTTAACATCATAGATATGATATTGATTGAAAGTTTTTTGCTTTCTGAAGAATTTTCCTCACTTAAACTTGATAAACTACCATTGAGAAATAATTTATATCAAATGATTCCATTCTTTTGTCATCGCAAGTGGCCTCTAGGGTTAAACCAGTGTGCAAAATTAGAAGGAAAATATCAAGGACCTAACTGGGTCAGATTAAGCACTACAGCATAATAAGATTTCTCACCAAGGGTAGGCTCCCTTCCCAGAGGGACCTGATGAAACCCACAGGTTAGAATTGTCAATCGAACATCATCATGTACTTATGAAAGGCAGTGTTCATAACAGCTTTGTGGCTAAATTCATTAAAGAAGATACACTCATAAGAAAGACCTTGGCTTTGGCTGCTTGCATGGGGAATTATAATTGACACATTTTCCCCATCCAACTTTTGCACTCGCTCACTTCTTAGCTAGGCGAAAAAAACACTTGAATATTTCAAAATCAAATTACAGTTGTGCCTGCAGGGCTCAGAGCAGCAAAATCGGTTTGTACATTTAAGAAGATCTCATAATATAAATAAAAATGATGAATTATGGTGCGTGTGTGTGTGTGTGTGTGTGTGTGTGAAGCATGTATACCTCTGAGGGGGTGGGGGAGCTCAGAGTTTAAACAAAGGAGATTAAGAACTGAGGCCAATGGGAGCAAGGTGAAACAAGGTAAAAGTGCAGAGTACGGATTATTTGGAGTGACTCATAGCTAATGTGCTTTATTTTTGAACCAAATTCTGTTGCAATTGGAAAATGTTGAGAGTGTGGTTTAAGCACAGTGTGACGAAATAATTACAAGGAGCCCAAAAAAAACCCCCATTAACCTGTAAATACCTGTTTACCCTGTTTCTACTTTTTCCTTAGCATTCATAAATAAGGCCACACCTCCATTTCTAAGTCATATGACTTAATAATGACTCATGTCATTTTCACTGTAGTTACTGCACATTTAAAGAATAGTTGGGCAAAAAAAATTTAATTCACACAATTTTCCCTTCACACCAGATGTAGTCGATTAGTCAAAACATTTTGCTTCTTCAGTTAACACCTGGAGCTACAGCGCTCATGTTGCTAAAAATACTAGAAGGCAACAATCTTTTCTGTAAATATCCAAAACTTTTCTCAGCCCACTGTATCCAGGTCTTCATTAAGATGATGCAGACAAAGCTTCAGCACTACTGAGACACTACTTTAGACAGTACAAGGCCATAGAGGACTGATTTTGGTTCAGATTATTCCATATTTATGAGTGTCAAATGCCGATTCTTGATCAAGACTTCTACTTCTGAACTGGCTTGTGAAAACATACCCTGTTTTCTAAAAAGGCTGCATCAAACCACATCAATAAGCTTGTGTCACCCTAATGAAGACCTGGACATGGTTTGAGCAGGTTGAGAGAATGTTTGGGAATGTATTTACAAAAATTATTTGGGTGACTATTTTCTTCTTGGGTTTAGCAACATTAGCTTCATAGCTCCAATGCCAAACTGTGGAGGAAAAAATTGTACATCAGATATATCTTGGCTGATTGATTACAACCGGGGTAAAGTGTTCTATACAGGTATGTTAAAATACAGAAAGTTTCTGTGTGGAACTATTTGAATAATCCCTCTTTAAAGTGGTTCTAAAAGGCTTGGGCATGTCTGAGTCCGCTATTAGCATTTTGGATGGGTCTTAATGGTTCTACCACTGCTACCCAGCCTACCTTTCTCTAAGTTGGCACGGTAACTTCAAACTTCCTCTCCAGAACATGTAGATCTACTCTTGTTAGCAGTACAAGCACATGATGATTGCCCTGCAAACAGTGGTTCAAAGATAAAACTAGAGGTACACCCGGCTGCCGATATACCTGCGATACTGGAAGATTGAAAGATCCTCTGACACCCATTGGAGTTTGTTCAGAAGCTTCAGTACTGTGTTTTTGGCCATCACTGGTGTGCTTTTCTTCCTTGTTTCTCCAGAGACTGCTATCCCAAAGACTTTATTTATCTACCTCCTTCTTCTTTAGATTCGTGGCCAGTGCCTTCATGCATATGGTAAACATACAAACTGTGCCAAGAGCTGGAGAGAGAGGAGCTGCTTTTTTGCTCTCCCTTGACTGAGTGAGCGATGTGGGGAGGGAGAGGAGGAGAAAAAAGGAGAAACAGAGAGCTTTTTGTTTTCTGAGATCACACATGCACTTCTAGAGCTCTCATGTGAAAACATAGAACAATGCTTTGTATGCTGTGTGAAAGGGGCTAGACACCAACATAATCAGGACAGGTAATGATCAGATAGCATCCGGGCCATGAGGAGCAAGGACACAGACAAGTGCAGGCAGGCAGACACACACACACACACACACACACACATACAAACTGTACTCGTTGGGCACAGAGGGGAATAATCCAATTGGCACAAGATAGTGCTGCCATGACAACAATAGCCTGGACTACAGAAATGCATGCTCAGTGGGGATGGGTGATTGACTTGATCAGTCAAGAGCATTCCACTTTTTGTATTCTGTATTTGCGTCAGTAATACACAATACAGGCCAGGTCAATGTTTCAGGTCAGTGTTTACTTCAGACTTCACCCTACTGCTGCTGTGGCACTCACATTACCAATACAGACAAGTGAACAAGCTTCTCAGGCAGCTTTTTATGTTCATGTGCCAACTTCTACATGTTTCAGAGATCAAAAGGGAAAGCATTTTCTGATATTACTCTCATACAGATAATTGACAGAGATTAAACCAAGGTAATTAAATAGTAATTAAAAAATCCAAAATACAAGCCAGTGACCAAGTCTGTTAGGTATAGAACAGAACTCCACCTTAGTCCAGCCCAGATCCTTCTAAAGCTGCGACACGTCTGCAAAATCTAGAAGTCAGTGTGTTTGCAGAAGGAGTTAACCAAAAGTTATAAACCTCTTGTAGAGTGAATGCTGATTGTGTTAGACATATAGAAAATGGTCAAGATGTGGCAGGTTAGAGTTCAATAAGAGCTTTAGTAATAGAACCCCAGAGGAGGTGTGTAAATGACATGGCTGCGATTTGATGAAAGCCACAAGAAAAAGGTGATTTCACATCCTAGCTTGTTTTCCGATCTGTGTAGTTGGTCAACTGTGATGGCCGTCAAGTGAAAGCTTTCTTAAGAGTAACGCCAGGTTCGGGATTTGATGCAGGCCTGCTGTTACACTCTTCCTCAGAATCAGACCAAATGGACTGAAGGTGAAATATTATAGAAGTTATCTAATGTATTCACTTTATGTTTTTGTATGTGTAAAAGTAGAAAATCAGTAACGGTTAACCAGAGTGTAGAGCGAGTCGCAAGAAATAGCATAGGTAGAATGTTTCTCAATCAGACTGTACCACCGGAACTAATCGTCATATGAGCATGAGTTACCATTAAAAAAATACTTTCCTGCTCCTGTAAAGAGCCATTTTTCATGGTTTACAAGGTTTTATGATGACAGTGACTAGTTGGCAACTGCATATTTTTTCTCTTTTTTCTCATATCATGAAGTCCTCTGCCTAAGCTCAAAATTGGCATCATTGTTTCTTGACAGATATAGAATTGTGACAAATAACCAAAGTCTATGTGAACCATGCCAAAACTGACTAAACAGTTTTTTCCTCAATGAATACAAGGTTTAAACTGAGTGCCACTAGAGTAGGATAGTTGATGTATAATGGGCCATTTTAGGACATAATGGACCAGGATTACTAATGCTTCATTGTGGTTTTGGAGTGCAGTTTCCGACATTAGCCATTTACAGTAATCTGAAGAGAGGGAAAAAACATCGAGTCATCGATGAAAGCAAATATTTGCAATCATATATATTAATGTATAGGCATTAATGATATTTTCAGTATAATTCTAGTACTATTAATCATTTATACTAGTTCTGTTTTTTGAACAGTTTTGCATTTTGTACAATAACAATGTCATTCAAATTCATCATATGCAGCATTCAAAGCATTCAAAGGAAAAACCGCTTTCCTCTCAAAGTGTTATTGACAGCTCCATTATTTATTCTGTTTTTTTTTTTTGCATAAAAACCATGCATGCCCATTAAATGGCCCACCGAAAAACAGTTAAAGCAAGACACTACTGGTGAATTGGATTTTAAAAACAATATCACAGCATATCACAATGAATCTTTGCTAGTCGATTACTGATATACTTACAAACATTTTTTGCATTGGACGTTTTGCAATCAATCAATCAATCAATAAATAAAAAAGAGATGCAAATGAGACATTTTGTGCATACAATTTAACCTTTAGAATTAAAATATATATATGTAAATGTTAAGAGATATTTTTAGAACAGATTTTATAGAAGAGAATGCTGAAATTTAATTGTTTTATTGTCTAATCGAGACATTGTCCTCTGTTGTTCTAAAAAATGTTTAAATACTTTTAGTAGAAAATCTAGCATACATCCAGCTATGATCAATGTATTAGAAAAATCCTTTGTAAACTCTTTCAGAATATGGTTATGAATTAACATGTGAAATTTAAATGCAGATAATCTAGAAGCAGAGATCTTTGGTTCTGAATGCAAAGAAGATAACTGCAAGAATGGGCCTCAAGACATGAAGCATTTTTGTGAAAGTTGTTGTTAGTCAAGAGGAAATAGACATATTTGGATATTCTAGTTAGTGTCCTCAGAAAATAAGCTGTTCAGTGCTATATTAGACAGCATGGTTGTCATATGTTTTGACTTTTTTTTTAATTACAGTGTAAGATAAGAAGTTTATCCAAAATTCTGAAAAGTGGTTGATGGGACCAAAATCATAATTATTGCCTGTAGTGTTGCACCTTAATTTACTGTGTAAACACTGCTCAACTTCAAACAGTATTATTAACTCTTCAGTCCATGCAGCCATATGTGGAAGCTAAGTAAGAAAAAAAGCCTGCTTTGAATTGAAAGATTATGTTATATCAAAAACTCAAAGCACATCAGTATTTAATCATGTACATCAGTCTTAAAATCACAATAATATCCTTCTAAAAAATAAAGAGAAGTTGGAAAAATGCTAATGTACTAACTATGTTGTTATTGTATACCTTATTCTGTTGTTTTTTACAGGATTAGGAACAATAACAGTCATTAATTTGATTATCCAAATTGTCAGCACCCAAGATGAAGGCCTTATGCATGGCATCATACCTACATACCATAGCTGAAACATGAACCAGCCAGTAATGGAGATCCATATTAATCAGTTTTCTCATATTAAGGAAGAAAACACAAACGACTGGCAGCATAATGGCAAGAAGGGGGTAAAAACAAAAGCAAAGCTCACAAAAACAAAACTGACAAAATCTCTTTCATGCTGCAGCTGCTGATAAGGTGTCTATGCAAGCTCATATCTCATACTCCAACAGAAAGAAATGGAATAGAGGACACATCCGTTCTGACTGATAACCTGTAACAATAGCTTTTCCTTTGGTTTGCATATTCCTTTGGTTAAATCATTCTTTCATTCCACGGCTGAGTTTAACATTCCACAGCAGAATTCATCCCTGACACAATTTGTATCCGGTTTCATAGATGGACATGAAGTGTGAGATTTGGCATCTATTCCTTTTAAGTGTCTCTAGAGCATATTTTCTCAAGCTGATATTTTTCATTCTGTTTGCTGACAACTGATTTTGCCATTAAAGCTTATTGGATGAGTTTACGTGGAGCAATTTTGCTCCAGCTTCATGCACCAACATCATTTTTGTGAACAAGAAACCTATTGTGTTATCTTTGCCAGCAGCCATTAAGAGAGTTTTCAATGGCATTTTTATGTTGTTGGTGTTCGTCAGTTACGTAAGTCCTGAATACTAACCAGGCAAGCGTAATGTACAATTTACTGATGTATAGTTTCACATGATAAATGGTTTTATTCGAGTACCATAGAAATGATGACATTTTGTAAAGCAACAAAGTTGCTTTACTTTACTCCATTCTGTCCACAATAAACTTGAGGAATGATAAAGCCTTGGTAAAACCGTGATGAGAATGATTGCTTTCTTTTTACGGTCCATTTACAGTTCATATTTAAATTTATTTCTAGGTTCTTGGCCAGGAATATACTATACTATAAGAATCTTTAATCTTTGTGCTGCCTTTTTTCCTCCAGTTAACTATATTGTACTTGTTTTTTAATAAGTAAGTAAAGTTTATTTGCATAGCACTTTTCTTAGACATGAGTCCCAAAGTGGTATACACAAAATTTGTACTACAATCAATTTACTTTCCTGTTTAAAGGTAAAATATTATAGTGAATGTTAGTATGAGTATGTTAAAGTAATAAGCCATGAGATGCAGTATATTCTAGTGATTTATCACAGGTAAGGGGGTTCTTACAGGCGCAATGTGAAATGAAGCCCATTTTTGCACATTGTAATCATTCTGTAAACATAGAACTTTTTACCAAATAATGATTAACAAATCCCAATATAGTAATGTTTAATGCAAAAACATTCATTTTATAAGTAATTTTCCATCAGGATGCCAATACTAGCACTGAGACATATGTCCGTTTTCCTACACTGGGGCTAAATCTTGTAGTGTTACCTGTACCTGTAGTGCACTATGTTGAAATTAAAACATTGGCTCTGGCCTAATATATCTAACAAAGAGCCATTTGGAATTCAGTCACTTTTCCACAGTTCCACATGGCAAATAGTGCAAGATTTGTTTGTAGAAACCAGAATTTCATTACAAAGCAAACTATACTGGGTTTGCACTGTTACACTGGGTTTACTGCTGTTTAAGGAGGATCTATCCAAAACTCAGACATTCAAGTGATGAATTCTTTTTGTTTTTACATTGCAGTTTTACAGTGAACTGTATAGTAAGTACTTTAATTTGAAGTCTATAGTCAGTGAAGTCTATAAGTGTAGCAGCCATTTAGCCTAACTACCTGTCTTTTAACCCTTTAGCAAATTGAAATTTAACTTAAGTTCTGTGTAATTTAGTGACCCAAAATAATTACTTAATCCTTTGGAGTTTGTACCACATCCCTATGAGCAAGAGTTAAGGGACTGTGAAAGAACCTGGAGAAGAGATTGACATCTACACATTGATAGACCTGTTATAACTGTCTGCTTATGTGCTATTCAGGAATACAGGACGTGTGAATTAAAGTGGGGCCAGAAGTAGATTATTTTGAGTCTTGTTGATATAAAACATACGAATTACTTCTATATACTTTTAAAGCCCTTCAAAATACAGACTATCCTCTATGGGAGGCAGAGCCTTCAGTGTCACTGCCCTGAACAACCTTAGGTCGCATCTTTTCTCTCTGTGTTATGACTCTGTATGATGATGATTATAATTATTATATTCTTCTTCTTCTTCTTCTTCTTCTTACTATTATTATTATTGTTATAATAATAATAATAATAATAATAACAACAACAACAACAACAACAACAACAACAACAATAATAATAATAACAATTTCATTTATCTGTGTAGTCTGTCCACAGGAAAAAAATAGTTTTTTAAATTATGTGTATACCCCCAGTCAAAATACTTGAATACATCTTGAATACTAAGAGAAATGAGGGTAAATGATGGTCTGTTGATAACACAATAATGTTAGACAATGCAAACCTAAAGACTACTGATGAGGCACTGAAGGCATGAACCAGACTGAAATTTTTCTACTCAGTCAACACAGATAATTTCTCCCAGGAAACTGAATTTGCATTGCAAAACAGAGACACCATGGGCATGATAATTTTACAGCACTCAAATCTACACTAACTGTCAGGCAAACATTTAGAAAGCCTACTGTAATTTTTAACACTTTCACTTCTGTTGTTAGAGCTCCTTTAAGTTTAAGTGTACTTTAAGTGTATATTGTATGAACGTTCTTCTTCAGAAAGGGTCTTCACACTTGTCTGTTGCATTAACAAAAATGCTTCTTTCAAGACTCACCCACTGAAAGTGGTTCTCTATGGCAGTGCTCCAGAGAAGAGGGAAACATATTGACAAAGATACCAGACAGTCAGGCACCATACATGTATGTTTCACAACCTGCTCCGAGACGTCACTCTGACAAGTGGGAGTGAACCCCATGGTCATAAAGAACACGTCAAGGATGTAGACTGCGGAGAGGTTGTGTGGAGGGGAGAGTGACCCTTTGCATCTTTCAGCTGTGAAGGCTTAATAAAGAGAAGTAACTTGGAGAAGGAAGAGGGGAAAGAGCAGGGAATGACGAGGGGACTGACAGTAATGGATGAGTGAAGGAGACCTCTGAGCTCCACTGATCTAGCTACCAGAGAGACGTCATTTATCATTCCTCTGACACACGGCAGCCGGATACAGTAAACACTCACCTGCTCAGAGAGAGAGAGAGAGAAAGAGAGATAGAGAGAGAGAGATATCTCTCTTGGTTCACAGATCTGACTTCTAAAACATGCATTTTTCTCTTCAACCAAGTTTACAGCTATTATCATTGTTTCTAATAATGTTTTAATATAATGTAATGAAATTATATAATTAAACAGCTACTGTCTGCATTTTCAAAGCCAAAAATGATAAAAAAAAAAAAGACAAAATATAACAATAAACAAAATAACTTCACCAAATTCAAATCATAATAAAATATCCCTTCCTCCACCTACGTGGTAATAACTAACTAAGAGTGAGAAACAAATCATGTATGTACTTTTAGATTTAACCTACAATAATATAACATACAGTTCCCCATTAATTATTTTTTTCTTTTTGGATCACCCCATTTTCATTTGTTTTCAGGTCAAAACTGCAGAATAATCTTCATTATTGTGTCATGAACTTATTCTGAGGAGTTGTCTGCAATTTTACTGAGCTGCTCATCTGCGTAAATGAATAGATCTAATGTTCCTTCAATTTTCCAGCTAATCTGATAAAGTGAACACATAATAGGTCAAAGATAAAAGAGACACTTAAATTCATAAGTCAATAGTGATGTGCAGTGATGTGCAGTTTAAACAACTGAATCTTTTTGAATTAATTAGTATATTGAGTCACTGGTCTCATTATTTTGTTCTTCCCTCTGCTGGCTGCCATTGGTAAAAATTCATCATTCCCTGTCAGGGCAGAAAAAATATTGAAACCACAAAAAAAAAAACCAGTCTTAATGAAAAGTATAGCTATAAAAACATAATTATCTTGATACAAACTTATTTGAAACGTGGTAAGAATAGTTTGACATAGTTTGATCATAATTCATTTTCTTTGGTTCTGGAACATTTACACATTTGATACTTATGCTTGTTGGGGTATTAGTTGCTCTGACAAATAGCGGCAAGTAGCTTCTCAAAACTACACTAAAATAATATCTGAGTAGTCCTTGAATATACAACAAAATAAGAGTGTTTTGAAGCCATGAAGTTGTTAGGCTCATCTAACCTTCAAAAAATATTGTTATTAGTAAGTGTGTCGAATTAATGTGTTAATTTTGATCAATTAATCACAGAAAAAGTAACGTGGTAAAAAAATTAACGCTGATTACTTGCATGCTGTGGTTACTCTTTAACCCGGTCCAGTTCTGGACACAGGTTCTCTGTAAAATGAAGGAGGAAACGAGAACGTGCTGCTTGGCCCAGTGAACGGAAAGTTTATGTTTAAAAAACGCAGCCAGGACAGCCCGACTCCAGCGCTAGCGGCCAGCCTTGGCCAGCCACACTGGACCAGGCACTCTGACCCAAACTGAGCAAGTCTACCTGTGACACACTAACTAACTCCCTGACAAAATGGTCTCTGTTGCTGAGTTTGTCACATACAGTACTGGAGAAATAGTGTGAAGGGGTGTT
>JBBPCZ010000115.1:14202449-14219390 GCA_037974445.1 Brycinus macrolepidotus | reverse complement strand
GATGGATGGATGGATGGATGGATTGATAGATAGATAGAAGGACGGACGGACGGACGGACAGATAGATAGATACATCATTTTAATATAAATAATTGTGTGCCTAAATGCTGTATGTATGTGAGGTTTGTCCAGCACAGTTGCTCAATCGGATTGAGATTTGGGGAATTCGGAGGCCACATCAACACCTTGAACTCTTTGTCATGGTCCTCAAACCGTTTCTGAACAGGTTTTTGCACTCCTGAACGATTTTCATATCCTGCTGAAAGAGGTCACGGCTATTAGGGAATGCTGTGAAGGTCTGCAACAATGTTAAGGCAGGTGGTACGTGTCAAAGTAATATTCTCATCCAGTAATTTGTACTACAGTAGCTCCTCTGTGAGATTGGACCAGAAAGGATACGCTTTGCTACTTGGGCCACTTTTGGTAGGCAGTTTTGACAGGTCACACTGGAATGAGATAATCAGTGTTATTCACTTAAACTGTCAGTGGTTTTAATGTTGTGGCTGGTCAGTGTATATTTTTACTTGGATGTTATTAGTTTTATATCTGATGTCATTAGAAAGCCAGCAGGAACGCAAAGCTTCCCGTCATTCTTAGAACTGGTTTCTGTCAATTAGCAATTCTGTCAGTTTTACTTATTGTTGATCAGTTGTTGAGTAAAGTTAGTTTTGAGTTAACATTATCTTCATGGTATAGTTTAGGCTTAGGTTTTACTTATTCAGCTGATATTTATAACATTAACCATGACGGTGTTTGGTGTTTCAGTTTATGAGTCCAGCCCATGTTGCTAAAAATAAAGGCAAATAATGGATTCTGGCCTCTGACCACCTGCTGATTAGGCAGGCACAAACATGCAAAACCTGTGGGCTCTCCTGAAAGAGGTTATTCTGGTTGTTTGTTTCTTACAGAACAGTCCATGAATTGTTCTCAGATTTTCTGTAAACAGTGTTTACATCAGAGCACAGAAGTTAATGTAGCTGAAATATTTTCATTATATTCATAATATGTATTTTCTGAGATAGTGGTACTCAGTTTACTCAGTTTATGGCAATCAGTTGCCACATAATATTTAAGTAGTCACAACTGTAATTTTGAGCTGTAATCATTTAAAGGCTCGCAAAAAAACATTTAGTGATAGGAATTCTTATTTTGAATTGCATCAACCGAAAATATTTGTCACATTTCTCAAAAATGTAAAAAGGTCTCACCATTGGTTTTATAAATGTACACATTCCTGTAATTGTTTTGACATGGTTTGGTATGTTTACTGTTGTGAATAGTTGTCACTAATCATTCCTATAAAGACATTTGAATCAGTGAGAGAAAAAGAGACAGAGAGAGAGAGAGAGAGAGAGAGAGAGAGAGAGAGAGAGAGACAGAGACAGAGACAGAGACAAAGAGAGACAGAGACAGGCCAAGGGAGGAATTTTTATGAGCAGGTCTTTGATGCTACACATATGAGAACTGACACAGCAGGTCCAATAAAGAATAAAGAGAAAAACTAAAATAAAACCCTAATACAGAAATTATAAAAATTATGCAAATACAAAATTAAATAAAATATACAAGCATAAATAACCATACGGCAACAGCTCCTATGCTGAATTTGTGCTGATTGCACCTACGGCATTGCCACAAAGCACACAACATATTCAGAAGTTCTTTAAGAAAGCCTTCAGAAAACCAAACACTGTCACGCTTAATTGGCATTGCGAAGGTGGATATCAGTGCAATCCACAAAGCTAATTCAAGCCAGGCTTCAGCAATAATCTGAAACGGGTGTGCACATTACAGACTGCACTGAGGTGCAAGAGAGTGAGTTCAGTAGTGTGAAATAATCATCAAAAAAACAGAGCTGCGTATTGCAGCTTTCTGAATAGCAAACTACAATACGAGGATTTCAAACATATTTTTGGCAAAAAGTAACGCTGTTTCTTCTGGCAGGGATTGTGTGGAGACGTAGCAAATTATAGCAGAACACTTAAAACGGGTTACCAGCAGCTGAGAAATTTCAAATGATGATGTGTTGGTTCAGCTCCTGGGCTGCTGCCCACATCTCTTACTTTAGAACTTTAACATTTTATTTCAGACCAACGGATATAAAAAAGTAGAACATAGCTTAACACACTTCAGTTGCTGATAGATGTTGATGGATACTGGATGTTCTAAAAGGTTTCACTGCAGTTTTAAAAGTTCCTTTTAAACTTCTGGAACACTTTTGTACTTCTGTTCCAAGTTGTTTTTGAAAAAAAAATTCTACTGCAACATTTTTTATATGATACTTTATTGGAGGATGAGTTTAGGCTACTCTACACACCTCTCAAAGGAACGATTTCCTGTGTTTTTGAAACAAAAGACTTTAATGTGGTATGTAAACATTATTAAGGTTAAATTAGTTTTAAAATGAACTGTTTTCTCTCCAGTCCATATGGTTCATAGCCTCAAAATCAGCTGCAAAACCAACACATTTTAAATTCACTGTTTTTGTGATGTCACAAAAAACAACATATTTAAATTTATATCCATCTTTTCAGGCTTTGGCAGTTTAGCTCCACCCAGTAATAATGATCAGTTATAAGGAGTTTAATCAGAATTCAGCTGCATGAAAAACACAGTTCCGCTCAGTAGTCTTTCATTCTTTTATTAATCTGGCTTCACATCTCATGCTTGCTGGGAGTTTTTTGTAAACACCTTATTTTTATGGTTTTTAATCTCACTGGTCAGGTGTTATATCAGACTTCCTTTGTTGTGATCTAATTGTTTGACTACTTGCCTGTAACTTCAGAGATGACGTTCCATGTGCGTGAACATTTGAACCACAGTAACACCAGACTGATCAGAGATGTAGAGACCAAACAACTACACACTTCAGATACTAAACCTATATATAAAATCGAATCTGTGGGAATAAAAGAGATGTATCATTCACAGAAAGGCTACCAGAAACAGAGATGTGAAAACATGAAAGCGATAAAGCTGATTAAAGGTTTTTAAAAAGGGTCTAATAAAGCACAAATCCTTATCATTTTAATGATTTCTCAAACATTCAAAGCTCTCTGATGAAGCACATCATGATCCCTTGGCTCAACCTTAAATGAAAATACAGGACGGTTTCATCTGGGAAATAGTCATGTGATGTGAATGCATGATTCCTGTGCAGTGCTGTTGGCTCCCAAATGGAAAGTTTTCATAATTCCACTCACCAGTTCTCCCTTTGAATCTTGGTTCCTCTCAATCTTTCTCCCACAACGTGTTTTGAAGATTTGAATTAATATATTAAGAATGTTCATAGTAATCATTTCAGTGTAATGAAATCAGCATGAAGTATACTTTTAGACTGAACTGACAAACCCTTTTTGCCCTCAGCAGCTCTCATGAAGAGTCTGCACTGAAATTAAAATTGAATTAATATGAAATTGAGAATGTAGAGACAGCAGATATACTAGACAGAAAGGAGATCACCAGGAGGGGGATTTTCAAAGATCCTTGTTCAAAATGAAATAAAGATTCCTGGTTTCAGTTTCTGAGTGGTGGGGGACGGAAATCAATGAATCTACAGATTAGAGTAACTTTCAAATACACAAATTTAAGCAAATCACCCAACAATTACTGACAATGAATTAATACATTTGAACAGCTTGCAGTACGAATAAAAAACTTTTAATTTCTTCTTAGACTAGCATGCTGTGTATAAATTTGAATTTGTCAATCAGGCAAAATATCAAGCAGGCTCTTTGTAAAATCTTTATAACAGTAAAACTCAAAGTAAAAGTAATCTTGACAGGCTGGATTTATTCAGTAGTGAAGACGATCCTCAGCTCACAGCACTTGCTGGAGCATTTTGTGCAGGAGCAGAAATTGAACTGAGGTTAATCCGGTTTAAAATGATGTGCAGACTCGAGGCTAAAGGTGGGCGCAATCACACTCAGACATTTCAGGTCATGTGCACATTAGAAAAACTAATCTAAACTAATTGGATTTGTCTTACTATTTCATGTAAATCATAAATAGTCAATTATTAATACTTCAGAACAAGCAAAGATGTTCATGTTGACACTCCTTCACTAACCGTGGCTTAATTACAGGTCCCGCCCTCTAATTTATGATTCTAAAATTAAATTCAAATACTTTGTGTTTCAGTCTTGTGGACATGATGTGCATGTTTGAATGATGTAACTTCAATTGGTTGTTTTTCAGTGCACTTAGAACAGCCTCTGCTGCAGAGCTCCTTTCTTCTGCCATTTGTTAATTTAGAAAACAGTGTGTAGCTCCTTTTGAACATTTTATTTATACTGTAAAATGTTCAGTTTGTCAGGTCAAACTGAAGAATCACTTCATTTGGGAATAAGTTAATTGTTTTTTGTTAATCTCAGAGAAACTGTTTATACAAAACCAACTTTTTATACAAAACCAACATTTTTCTACATCCATTTAAATCCCCAAAACATTTCAAGTCAATGTCTGCCCCATTTCTCTTTTTACAATGTACCCTTGATTTAGTGGAAATGTTGAATGACGAGGTGTCTACAGACTTTTGTGATTCTTAGGATCTGAATGTTTCCTCTTAGTTTCACAGTATCACAGAAAATTTTATGAATGATTTAAGCATTATATGTGTCTAAAAACGACTGCCTTGATTGTTCTGAGCGCATACATATATATTTACACACACATAGATAGATAGACATGAGGCTGTATTCCAACATCAACAATATCTTTTTTTTTCCGATATAAATATGTTCAAATGGGACGTATGTAATGTACGGCTTATCTTAAAAACTGGCACAGGTCTTCATGTCACACTTCTGTCTATGGTAAACTGGAAATGCATTTCACTGCTTTATGGACTGTTTGGTTTCTATCCCTGTCTTTCCCTGTCACTGATTTTTTTTTTTTTTTTTTACCATCATTGTTCCTTTTTTACCTGAGGGAGTTTTTTCTTGGATGGCATGAACTGTCATGATTTCTGACACTGTTCGCCTCTGTAACATTTTCTACCGCTGCCTGAAATTCAACTTGTTTAAACAATTTTACAGTCGGCTGGATGTCTCAACTTTATGATTATGTCTTGTCGTATTATGTATGGTTGAAGTGTATATATATATATATATATATATATATATATATATGTATGTATACTGTTCTAAAGTCTCCTGTGCAAACTGTTTACATCCATTTATCTGAGCAGTAAGGGACCTTCTTCCAGTAGCCAGCAAATACACAGCAAAGTTAATGTTGGGATAAATACAAGATTTGTTTTGTTTGTATACAGTACTTCATGTTTTATGAGCTGGTTAGAAGAATGTTTGGTTCTAGAATTTACCCTGAAGCCTCTGTCCTTTACATGGATTTGTGAAATTCGATCAACAGCTGATTTAATCGAATGAAGCATCGACTGAGCCGAATCAGGTGTTTGAGGTATTTGATGAGAACTACACTGTAATACTTTGCTTCCACAAGCAGAGATTTGGGTAAAATCAAACAAACACATATTATCAGAATATAATATATTCTAATATTTGCTTTTAAAAGCATTTCAAAAAGCATGGGTTTTAAATGTTTTCTCAGGGGTCTAAGGTGTCTCTCATACATCAACAATCCATTTAATAGACCTGCATACATTTATGGCTTAGTTGAGTTTTATTATTACTGCTATTGTTGGCTTTACACATTAGCAATTTAGAAAATATTTTCTTTAAGTGACTTATGCTTTAACTTAAATGTAGCTCCTAATGCCCACATTTCTTTTTTTTGGCTGCCATCCTCACTGAGTATATCACCAAATCAGCCACACACACACACACACACACACACACACACACACACACACACACTCATTAACATTTAGGGTTGCCACTCATCCCATATTGAGAAATAAAATGCGCTGTCCCTTACAGAATCAATATGAGATGTGATCTGACCTGTATTTTCATGCACAGAACTGTTAGTATAAGGATGGTGTCCTTATCACTAAGCTTATTTCTGCACCTAGTGGAGCTTTGACAGTTCTTACAGCCAGATGTAGCTTACAGGAAACTAGGGACAGTTCAGTAGTCTCTAGATGTTGGTAGAGACATGTCCCTACTGTCCCTGCCAAACTCTGCAGGCTTGTCTAGTGAAAGGCCTTCCCAGAAGAATAGAGGCGGTTACTGTAGCAAAGGGGAACAAACTAACCATTCCTGCACTGTCCTCTCTTACATATACATAGCTCTAGGCCCATAATGAACTGTCAGCTGTGAACAAAACAACTCCAGAAGTGACTCTTTTTTTAGGTAGTCACCACCTGAAGAGGACTTAAAGGGTTTAAAGGGTTTAGGAGTACACAGTTTTGATAAGGCCTGAATGAATGAATTATGTGTACACTTGAAAGCATATTGTATTCAAATATAGAATAAATTTGCTAGCATTTGCAAAAATATGTAATATAAACATTCAAGGTGTCTCCTTACTTTAAGACATGGGGCATACAGGACAAGTTTACACACCCAGACAGAACCTAATCCTAGACTAAAATGAATTTTGAATAGTAAATCATCACTGGCACGGTAATTTAATGCAAAACTAGACTTAATCCCTGGCCAGAATACTAGTTAGCAAAACTCTTAAAAAGAAGCATGTTGTTTTGAAATGATTTCTTTAAAGCCTGAAGAATGGCATGAAAAAGTAACAGAAAGAAAAGAAAGATAAGAACGGACAGGGACAATTAGATGGAAACTGGTTACTAGAACAAAATATAAAAGGATGCCAAGGACATAAGTGAGGGTGATAAAGAGAGAAAAGACAAACTCGTAGGGGAAAGAAAGAGGCGAGCTATGCCACAGTGAGGCAGATGAAGCTTGACAGTCAAGGTGAGTATAAAAGGTAGAGCTGGAGGAAAAACCCACAATCACCCTCAGTAGGAGAGACACTGACAGAGGGCAGGGTGCAGTGTCCTCTAATAAAGGTCCTAGGCTGTCACCATCCATTACAGTAAACTGTTCTCACATTTTTAGCCTTTGCAGCCTGCACTACAAAAAATGGCTAGTCAGTTCAACTCAAAAGATTATTTAGTATAATAACAAGCACGTAAACTGGTATTCAGTAACTCGAATACTTGGCTCAGATGAACAAAAACAACATCTCCAACATTATTCAAACTTTAATCAGTGTCTACCCCCGTTTCACTTTTACAGTCACCAAAATGTTCACAGTACTTTTGCATTTAACAATAACATTCACACTGAATGTAGTATAATTAAATGCATGCATAACTTACATTTAAACATTATATATCAACACAATTTTGTATTTCAGGTTACTTACTTTTGATTGTAACTGTATCAATGTTATATATTTTATTTGCAATAGAAATGATGTACACATTTGAATGAAATAAAGTCAGTGCTTTACTTTTGTCATTATAGTCTCAGCATTTTAGGCCAAAATAATATTTGGATATAAGCATCTGGGAATTAAAAGTTTCTACTAAAAGTTTTTTAGTATCTAATGGACACTGATAAGTATGAGGGCTTTTACTAATAAGCAGACTTTAGAAGTCAAGTTTTGGCATCGTTCCTAATAAGTCCAAATGACAGGCTTTAAAAGCAAAAAAAATCCTTTATAACGTTGAGCTGCCATTCTTGTCCTTACCACAGAGACCTGGGAGTTTGAAGGGCTTAGCCGCCAAGCCCCTTCAAAGACATGAAAACCCTTTGTAGCCTCAGCACAGTCCTCCAGATTACAGCAGGCTGATGAGACAGGGGCACCCTCGGGCAATTGCACAGCTCCTCAGGTGAAGAGAGAGAACCTGATGGGCACATGAAACACTCAGGTATCCAACAGGGGAACACACTGCATCGAATCAGAGGGGTCAGGGGCTCACAACATGAATCCGTCTCTCTGAAAACATGGATGGTTGGTTGGAACCAGATAATGCAGTAAGCCCTCTTAGTGGTCTAACTAAGTGCAAAAAACATCAATGCCCCCCGTATGAAAATGATTTTGCTTACTTAAAAAGTGTAACTTAACAATTTTCTCACAGTTTTACGCTCTGAAAGCATGTTTTTAAAACGTATATTTTGATGAATTCAATTGAAAGGAATCAGTGGTGTAACTACTGCCCATGCTGCATGGGGGGGCAGTCTTAGGCACACACACCCTGGTATCTCTTCATCTATCTCTTGTTCATAATGCATCATTTCATTTAAGTGATTGGGTCAAAAGGTCCTGCACCATGGGCCCAAGTGTGGTAGCCCCCTTGTCCCCCCGGTTGCTGTGCCACTGAGTTCTTTCAGAAATGTGCCGATTGTGGTTAATTGTATTGTGGTGAAAGTTCTGATTTTGGTGTTATTTTATGGAGGAGGCACCAGTTAAGCAAGCCCAGTGGTGTGTCATGTTTACAGGGTGTTCAAAAAGGCATTTCACCATGGGCGAACATTTCTTTTGATTTTTTCACTTCATCTTCTCGGTCTTCTTGTTAGTCTAGCACATGAAATTCAAAAAGTCTCAGCTGACCCTGCTTTTACTTAAATTGATCTATTTGCTAACTTCTAAATGCAGCTCTGCTCTGTACTGCAGACAGAAGATGCGTGTCAGTGCTCATAGCTACACAAAATCATTGCCTGTTTGTCTTTTTTTTTTTTTTTTTACCACAAAAGTAAAATCTGAGGCTGAACACAGGCTTTAGTTTGGGTTTAGGATACACATAAGATACATGTAACCAGGGACAGTTGTTATAAATGGGCTATTTCAGCATGATCGACCACTGCTGGGGTTTTCCGCTCTCCTGTCCTTCAGAACAGTGCGACTACCATGTGCTGCCCACCCCCTTAATCAAAGCTACTACTCACTCAGACTCCAACAGAAGCTGCTGCTACCACTTGCAGACTCTGCAACTGATCCTACTATGGCAAACTATAGACTCTACTAGTTAAGCCTGTGTATTAAATCCTCTTACATATTGTTAGTCATCTCCAGTGATCATCTTTTATTGTCTTTTGATAACCTTTTTATACAGATATTCATATATATGGAAAGCTATGAGTAGAGCAATTTTTTTAAATAATGGGAAAAAATAAACAGCAGCATAGACAGACTGTCACTTGTTCCTATAGGCCTAATCAGCTTTACAGCACAACAACAAAGACTTTCTGAGAACATGACAGTGATATCGCTGCATTGCTACAACATAAATTTGTATTATAATCACTAGAATTATTCCTATCATTAATGCATTAGAATTCCTAGGAATAAATTCTAAGAAGCTGGAAAATAGCTTAGACCTGATCCATTATGTACTTGCTTACATTTGACAGCCTTAAACACAACAAGATTTTACTATTATTGCCAGTGTTTTGGTTGAGTCTGTTCTGTTTTTTTTGCTGCTTAAAATGAACTGCTCCACTGCTGCTCAGATGCCATTTACCCACCCGGAAACACGGCCAACTTTTGTTTTACAAACATGCCAGTTTGGTGTATACACTGGTGGGTGTTGTTTACAGGCTCTCTATAATTGTTCTGATTTTGTTTATTTTGTTAATTATGCCTGCAGTTGTTCAGTCTTGTAGAAATGTTGCTGATATCCATAACATACTCAGAAAAACACGTTTTGATATAATTCATCAAGATAACAGTAACATATCGTCATATTGCCCATATTAAAAATGCAGAGCAATCTGGGGATAATATGCCAATATCAGCTCTAAGCCTTCATAGATGCTAATTAGGCCAAAGGTCTTCCATCTGTATATAGATCCAGTTATTCATTAGCTTATAAACCCAGACCCATTAATACAGGGCATAAACCTCTGTACGGGGAGATGTACAGGGAAAGAAAAAGTTCATTTGATTCATGAGTCGATTTAATGGGGAAACACTGAAGCGTAAGAGCATTTATAATGTACTTTCCATGAACGCTCCTCATAAGTTCTGCCCAGCTGTCAGACCCACAGCGTACTCCTTAGCTACACTGCTGCCGAGCAAGAGCTCATACACACTGCATCAACCTGGCTGTTTGATGATGAAAAGACAGAAAGAGATGGAGAAGGAGAGGAACAGAGACAGGGAGATGGAAAGCAAGCAATCAATTAGCATGCATTCACCCATAAGTGGCCTCCCATGTCTATATTTAGCACTTGTCTAGATAAAATGCATAAATATTAATTAATGTGCTAATTGTCTGCCTCTCTGCCTTCAAATGTCTACTAAATGATATCAAAAAAGCTCTCGACGAACATAATTGACGTTGCGGGGAAATCACTCCCAGAGTTTTTAGTACGTGCAACGACAATTATCTTTATCAATTTTTGTTTATGCGTCTGGTTTGAATAAAATTGCATTAAAAGCTGTTTAATTCTGTTCCCCCATGCCGCTCCTTTTGAATAATCATGCTTGGCAATGATGATGTGTTTTGCAATGCAAAACGCTCACACACTGCTCGCTGCCACACAGCATGTGTAACTAGGGAGGAGGGTCCCTTTGTTTCGGCCTCAGACTGATGCTGAAAATGAACCTCAGTAGCACGAGAGGTAAGCTACCAAAATAAACATTCCTCATTTCAGAGTTGTGCTGTCTGCGATTATCACTATCATTGTTGCTGCTTGAACTAAAACGCTGGCAAGAATAGGGACCATTCAGAAAAATAATCAGATGTAAATGTAAAATTCTTTCACAATCCCTTTTAGAGCCAGAATGAAAGCATGAGAGAAGGGAGACAAAGACAGACAGAAAAATGTTCTTTGCTAAGGCACATGAGGGCAGTGCTGTCTATGAATTATTTAGCAGATCTTATTAACCTGTGTCAAATACAACAGAAATTAGTCCTCCTGCTGATATACAAAGCAGCTATTCACACATGCTTGGCTCACAGCTCTCTCCCTCTCTCTGACTATCACATATGCAGACACTCTTAAAGCACCGGCAGCAGTTGTGACTGCTGAAAACTACATTGATTGAGATGGCAAACACCAACAGATCACCCAGGGGAAGACTGATAATAATTATACTGATTTATTTTCATTTTGAGGGAATGCAAACAGCACACCAGTTGTTGCAAAATGTAGGGGCCAAAGGTATCAGAACCCTATTGAAATAGTATTTTTCTTCTTATTAGTTGTTATTATCATTATTTTGATGAACCTCTAAAACAATTTAGGGCACAAAGACCACAAGTCTTGGATCGCTATGATCACTGCATTGTTTTGCTCAGTATGATCACCGCATACAGCTATATTGTTCATTTTTATTGTATCAGTATGGGAAACAAGAGAATTTACAAAAGGCCTGCTAGATTTGAATTAATATATTAAGAATGTTCATAGTAATCATTTCAGTGTAATGAAATCAGCATGAAGTATACTTTTAGACTGAACTGACAAACCCTTTTTGCCCTCAGCAGCTCTCATGAAGAGTCTGCACTGAAATTAAAATTGAATTAATATGAAATTGAGAATGTAGAGACAGCAGATATACTAGACAGAAAGGAGATCACCAGGAGGGGGATTTTCAAAGATCCTTGTTCAAAATGAAATAAAGATTCCTGGTTTCAGTTTCTGAGTGGTGGGGGACGGAAATCAATGAATCTACAGATTAGAGTAACTTTCAAATACACAAATTTAAGCAAATCACCCAACAATTACTGACAATGAATTAATACATTTGAACAGCTTGCAGTACGAATAAAAAACTTTTAATTTCTTCTTAGACTAGCATGCTGTGTATAAATTTGAATTTGTCAATTAGGCAAAATATCAAGCAGGCTCTTTGTAAAATCTTCATAACAGTAAAACGTTTATGACTGTGTGGTATGGAAGAAACATTTAAACACCTGTTTTGATGCATCTGCACATGAAACCTGCAGTAGGACATTAAGCCAAGCCAAACTGAAGCTCCCTATGAAATGTAGCTAATTAAACCTGAAATGCAACGTGATCTGTTATGTATAGTACAACAAAGTAACAGCAGTTGTTAGGCAGAAATGGCTTATTGTAGAGACACCTGCTAATTTGGATTTCTTCACAATGCTGGTGACCAGGAGTCACAGTGTCTACAACACAAAAATAGCTTTTTTATTTACTATGCAAAATGAGCAGTGAACCTATATGTTTTATATGTTATATTGATAGCTGTAAAAAAAAGTGGTAAAACAAAAAAAAAAATGTTTTCTTTGGAGAGTATTTCGCCTCACAAAATCTCAATACAAAGTAACTCTCCCCATGGCTTGTATCAGTCCAGCATGATTACATTTAAAAAATATGTTTATGCCAAAGCCTTCTCAAACCTACCAAAAAACAATGTCTCACTCACTAGGCAACATATTCCAAACCAATTAATATATTACCTATTAATGAGGTAGCTTTTAGTTGCAATAAGCTTTTCAGACGTCTGGTATCTATCGCTATTCAAAATCATAGACAATTATGGCTCTGTGAGTTTCTCTAGAATTGAGGATTTCACATCGAAGCACTCTGATTGACTTATATCTTAAGGATTTATTTATACAGATATAATAAGATTTTTGTACCACTTCTATTGACCCAGTCCTCACTGACTACTTATAACGTAAAGGGAATTAATTAAGATTTATATATGCCAGTAACAATGTGTAAAAAGTTATGTTTGAAGTTTTGAAAATCTAAAGGCCATTCTTTGTTATCTTTTCAAGAGATAACAAAGCCTTGGAGAGAGAAAGGATGAAGATCAAACAACAACAGGACCAAATAGTTCAACTGGAAGATGGAGGAGTGAATTCTGATTTACGGAATTCTCTCCAGGTCATCAAGCATCTCGTCAGGCAACACAGTGAGGCACACACATGAGCCTTGCCATAGTTTTCTCTTCAGATCTTTCAGAGCCCAGCTTCAGATCACACCCTCCAGCTTCTCCTTACACACACAAACGCCCAGGCTACCATATGTGCTTCCCCATTCTAGGGCATGGGCTGTGCGCATACTCCACATTCAAAGCTCTGCCAGACGGATCTTTCAGCTTTCATCTTTGCAGGGTCTTCTCCTCAATGCTCTTTGTGTGACTGAGTTGTCTTATACCATCTGACCCCATCTGGTTGTTCTGTGCTCATTTGTGCCCAATTAGGCCTTTAAACTGGGGCATCACTCCTCTCATCATGTTTGACCTCACTGAGAAACAACCCCATGGCTTTGAATGCATTACTTGAATTCAGAAGGGCGTAAATTTTCAGCTGAAAAAACAGATATTAGCATAATGTGTAACTTAGTGCCATAGGGAGAAAAAGTAGAGGTGGAGAACATGCCAGGAGTGTGCATGGGCAGGTGGAAGAATCAAACATTCTCCTGCATGCATAAAGATTCTCAATGGAGTTTGACCAATCGTTCAAATATACTCAAAGGCAGCCTTCTACACTTTAGAAGAAACTTATGGAGAGCACGCTGACCCTTGATCGACTGTGCCAATCTGAGATTGGGAATTGTCTACAACTTGACGGTGAAATTGGAATAGGGGGAATACATTGAAATGATTAAAAGGAATTTCACAATGTCCTAAGCTCTCCAAAGTCAAACTGCAGCGTGATTGCGATGTAGTGCATGCTTTGAACTCAGTTGAAGTGCTTTTACTTTCCCTTTGAAGGTGCTCGACATTCTGCTCACCGTCTGTCTGAAAGTCAAACTCTAAGCACTTTCAAAAGTTGGGAGAAGCAAAGTTTTTCTTTTGCAATAAGTATAAGCTTTCTTCCGCCTGTCTTATTTTTTTAAGGGATTTCTTTATGCTTTAACAGAAATTTGAGTAAAAAAATGGAGAAAATTAATTACAGGTGTACCAGCAAAGACATGAATAGTATAACGTTCTCCTAGTCTTTTCCCAGTTTCTTGGCCTTTTGTAACATTCTCCTGTTTTTTCCAGTTTTCTTGTCTTTGTCGTTGTTTACGTCCTCCCTGTTTCATGTGCCTGTGTTTTTTGTTTACCCCAACATGTGTCTGTCTGCCATGTGAGTTTGATGTTTGATGTCAGTCTCCACCCTAGTCCTGCCTCCCCCTCCGTGTTTCTGCTTGTCTTGTTCCTGTGTCCTCCCCATTCCAGGTGTTTGCTATTACCTAGTTAGTATACATACCCGTGTTTCAGTCAGTGTTTGTTGATTCTCTGTGATTTATTTATTTATTTTTTTGTCACAGTGGTTCTCAGCTTTTGCTCCATTTTTTGGATTCTGTGTTTGTCCCCCAGTGTTTTGCCTCTGAGTTATTCAGCTCGATTTTTGCTCATGTTCATTCTGGATTCTTTGTTTTCCTGATCAGTTTTTGTTCACTGTGTGTCTCCGATCAGCCCTGGTTGGTCCGTATTAATCTCCATTCTGTTTTTTTCTGTTGTGTCTTGTTTTGTGCTGTTTTACTCCATTCTTAGTTATTTCCCCATGTTGGTTCAGTGTTCTGTTTATTTCTCGTTTAATCTCTTGTTTCCTGTTTCTTGTTAGTAAATCCTGATTCGCAGTTACATCCTTCTTCACGTCTACACTTATACGTTACAAACAAAAATACAATCTGTGTGAGGGGTAATGGAGAAGAGTTCACTTTTTTTGGTATATCCCTTGAGTATCCATGTCCAAAAAGAAATCAAATGGAGTTTTGATGGTGTTATATGAGGCACGGTCAATAGCCATCGGTAGCATTTAAACTATAACCATGATAGAGCATGGCAGTACTTGGAAATACAGCAAGGTATACGTTATACCAAAAATTGCTCCATTTAACTTCATGGGTGCTAAGAGGCTCATGTATGATTATGTGTGCTAACATATCTACTACATATTTATTTTTTTTAAATATTTATGTGTGATTGCTGGTATGTAGCAGAGGGGGGCACTCAAGGTTACATCTTTTGTGTCCAACAGGGACTGACAGTACAAACACCATCCACATGGGGGCTACACTTTATCACTCTCACTAGGTGTCTGTAAGAGAAGTTCAGATGTTTGATGTGGCAGCATCAATTAGACAGTTTGTTATTTATTTATTTATTTATTTACTTACTTATTACATTTCTCATGTGCACTGTTCAGAAGTTTGGAATTACTTATTACTAACTGCTGTTATTTTATTCAGTAATCCATTAACACTAGAAGAAATTTTAAGATTACTTTTATCTTGGAATATCAAGAAGTGATCAATAATAAACTAATTAACAAAATTTGATCAACACTTTTCAAATAGGAGCCATTCTGGATATACTTACATTAAACTGGAGCACATCCTACATTAGTGAAAAGGGGATTGCCTGAAAGAGAAGCAGAAGTAAAATAATTACATTCAGTCTTTATAACTAATATCATAAGCCTGTGGCGACAGGAAAACTCAATTAACACCCTGCGTGACATCCACATTATATGGGTAACATAATGCCGCTTGGTACAAATATTTAGGCCAGGGGTTCCCAAGGCGAATTATAATTGCGTGATTTCCTGCCACGTTTGGTGCTTAATTGATTTTTTTGTGGATGATTTGTATAGGTACACGATATGGACAAAGGTATTGGGACACCTGCCCGTTACACCAATAGGGGCTTTAATGACATTTCATTCAAATACATAGACTTTAATATGCGTTCCACACCGAACTCATCCAACCATGTCTTTATGGACCTTGCTTTGTGCACTGGGGCACAGTCATGCTGGAATAGCAAAGGTTCTTCCCCAAACTGTGTCCACAAAGTTGGAAGAATGGCGTTGTTCAAAATGTCTTGGTATGATGAAGCACTAAGATTGCCCTTCACTGGAAGTAAGGGACCTAGCCCGAACCCTGAAAAACAGGTGCGTCCCAATACTTTTGTCCATATAGTGTATATTATAAATTATAAATTATAAATACCCAGCCGAGTATTTCCCAGCTGTCTCTGTGTCACCAGGGCATCTCCGAGTGAGCATGGGCTCGCGCCAAAGCGTTGGCGCCTTTTTCCCCCCTCATCCAATCGGCATTAACAGGAGCACATGGGCGGAGCACGGTTTCTTAGATACCAGCACAACCTGAGTGACGTCGACAGCAACTGACGGTTGGTGGTTAAAAACGACTCCGAGGGGAGAGATGAGCTCAAACTTTTATAACTTTTTTCTAAAGTTGGCGAGTCTGGGAAAGTCTACGACCTTCAGAACAAGTTTATAGTTTATTTTTTCTTTTTATACTTCCTACTGAGTTTATAACTTTGAAAATGCCGGCTGTCAAACTCTTAACGCTCACACCATAGACTATAAGTAGACTAGAGATACAGATAGATTTCCTGAGTCCTCCTACAGATGTGCTCTAAGGTAAAGACTGATGTCCAGACTGAACTGACCAGGCTGGAAGATGATGAGGAGGAGGAGGAGGTGGATGTGGAGACTGTAGAAGCGAAGCGCAGGCCGAGCCGGAGCCCCAAGTGTGCTCGCTGTCGGAACCACGGCGTGGTGTCCCGACTGAAGGGCCACAAGCGGCTGTGCCGGTGGCGGGACTGCCGCTGTGCGAGCTGCGGGCTTGTGGTGGAGAGACAGCGGGTGATGGCGGCGCAGGTGGCCCTGAGGAGACAGCAGGCGGCCGAGGTGAGCCTCTCCTGATCACAGCTCCTGCCTGAGGACAGCTAAACTCTCACAGCTCCTCCGGTGAACAAAACCAGGCTGTAAAGTTGCCTACTTCTACACATGCCATTAAACAAGCTTGGTTTAGTTAAACGGAGAACAGCTACTCTCTCCCAGCTCTTCCATTTAACTAAACCCAGCTTGTCTCATGGCATGTGTAGAACAATTTACAGCCACTGTTTTTTTTCCACCAGTATCTAAAATCTCAGACATCCTCAAGCTCTGTTCTGTAAGTAAATTTCAGATATCCACAAGCTCTATTCTGTAAATATCAAACACCCACAAGCTCTATTCTGTAAATATCAGACATCCACAAACTCTATTCTGTAAATCTCAGACATCCACAAGCTCTATTCTGTAAATATCAGACATCCACAAGCTCTGTTCTGTAA
>JBBPCZ010000115.1:14189735-14202349 GCA_037974445.1 Brycinus macrolepidotus | reverse complement strand
TTCTGTAAATATCAGACATCCACAAGCTCTGTTCTGTAAGTAAAGAGTTGTTGTGACAACTACAAATGACAAACTTTGAAATAAAATTTTCATGATATAGCTTTTTTTTTGTTGCTTTGGTTAAGGTAGAGTTAGTAGCTGCCTGCCTCATAAGAGTTGTATTCTGTGCAATATTTAAAAAATGATAAAACTGTCCCAGGTTCTCCTTTTAACAAAACCAAGCTTGTCTCATACCATGTGTAGAAGTAGACCAATTTACAGCTTCTGCTTTTTTATTATTCGCACCATTATCTAAAATCTCAGCTATAAAGTCTATTCTATAAATAATGTCTCATTTAGAGTTATTGTGACATGTACGAGTGATAAACATTTAAATAAAATTTTCATGGAATAGCTTTTTTGTTGCCTTGAGTCAGGTTAGTGTCTGTCTGTCCTGTATGAGCTGTATGCTGGGAATTAATTAATTTACTTGTTTGTTTGTTTGTTTTGCTGGCTAGCTAGCTAGCACCAGTATCTAAAATCTCAGACATACACG
Source organism: Brycinus macrolepidotus (assembly GCA_037974445.1). Lineage (NCBI taxonomy): Eukaryota > Metazoa > Chordata > Actinopteri > Characiformes > Alestidae > Brycinus > Brycinus macrolepidotus. The sequence continues at coordinate 14,201,814 of JBBPCZ010000115.1, read as the reverse complement.
AGTCTATTCTATTAGTAATGTCACATTTAGAGTTGTTGTGACAACTACAAATGATAACCTTTGAAATACAATTTTCATGATATAGCTTTTTTTTGTTGTTTTGGTGCAGGTAGAGTTAGTGCCTACCTGTCTCATGAGACCTGTATTCTGTAAAATATTTAAAAAGTGATTCGTTTTTAAAAATCTTACATTATGTCATGTATTTACATCACCTTTTAAATGATGTAAGTTGGTGGATGCTGAAAGTCTTAAAGGATTTTACTTTTTTAATGAGACTACCTTTTAAATACCGATCACAACAGTTTTCAAACGTGAGGTGAGAATAAAAATTAAGTGAACTCAGGAGCTCTAGCTATAGTCAGTCACATATAGAGTAACATCTTCAGTGCTTTGTCTCCTTAAAGAACTGTGCATAAAAGTATTTGCATCCACCGTCTTTTTAAACTGTGCTACCCTGTAAATACTGATTAAAAATGTAAGGATTTAAAATGTTGGTCCTGTAAGTTAACTACCAGATTTAGTTAAACTTCACACACTCGACTAACTATAGCTATGGCAAGTTGTATGTAGTACAGAATTCTTTAATTTCGTACACAGGGTAAAAAAGGTCAGAGGAGTGCTTCTTCTTTCCGACGCTCAGCATACCAGTGCTACAGCAGAGCACCCGGTCTCCTGGCAAAGAGCATTCTGGAGGGTAAGCCTTAATGAACACACATCTCATTAACACATCCAGAGTCTCCCAGGCGGCATCAGGAGACAGTGGATTAGTCCAACTATTATGCTACAGATCCCTCCGCCCGTAACAGAGCTGTTTGTGTTTATTTAAGGTAATTAAAATTATGCAAATGAAGGTAGGAATTACAGCAGAGTGGACCGATGCAAGCGCTTCGGAGACTGAAGGTCCCTGATGTGCTTCATTCAGTGTCAGCATTAAAGTTTTTGCACTGCTGTTTGTCTTCCGATTTGATTTCATTATAACTTTGTCAGTCAGCCTGAGTGTTCTACTGAGAAATGTATTATGGGTCATGACAATTGTAGTGTTTTTTTTTTTTGCTTTGTGTTTAGTAGAGTGCTGACTTATTCATGATATTAGGGCGTGTACAGATCCATTGTTTCTTAAAATTGAAGATGTCTGGAGACATTTTAAATACATTAATTTATTATATTTGAATTATGTTGACTTAGCATGGTGTTAATGTTGATGTGGAGATATGACCACTGCACAAGTTCTTTTTTGTTTTAATCAGCTATGTATTTTAGGATTTTTCTATGCAAATTTATATAATATAAATTTTTGAACATTTCATTAAAATTTACTATGTATGCCATAACAAATAATTATACAATATATAATCACCCACAAAAATTAATCATCCACACATACCACAAGGAAGCACATATTCATTGTTAAATGCTGTCTCTTTAAATAACCAAGATGTGTTTATACCATACAAAAAGAGCTTTTTAAAAAAATGTATACCACACAAAATTAGATGTTATTATTTTATTAGAGAAAACAGAAGAACATGATATCAAAAATTGTCAAGACCAGTCAATTCTTTCTCTGTGCCTCAGGCTATAAGCCACCAGTGCTGGATGATTGGCCAAAGAGACTCCATTACCCTCCACTGAGCGCGAGAATGAGGAAAAGGAGAGCGTTTGCTGATAAAGAGCTGGAGAATGTGATGCTGGAGCGAGAGCTGAGGCAGAGAGAGATGGAAGAGCTCCCTGAACTTGTCCTCCTTCAGGCCACGGTGACTCCTGCTCCTTCCCCGTGTTTCTGCCCGTTGTCTGGCACCAGCGTGCCCGGCTACTTGCCCATGTACAAATCCAGTCCACTGCTGTTTGAGTGTGATCTCCACTGTCACACACAGGGCTTCAAATCCAGGACTCTAGAGCAGTGTCGTAGGGACATTCTAACACAGAGGGGTCTTCTTCAAACAACAGAAAGCTGGGATGTTTGCAGTGAGAGGGACTCATATCTTGAACCTTTTTCACCACCCTCATTTCAAAACCCTCACCATTACACTAGCAAAAACTCAGGAGCCAACACCGAAAAAATTCTGCCAGAAAATGTCACTGCTGACTCGTCTAGTGACTTGCCAAACAGTGTTGCTGCTGACAGACTGGATATCGTGTCAAGGCGAGACGGTGGCCTTTCTCTGATTGAGGCAAAGGTGCTGTCACCAGCTGAGCTGCCAGATAAACACTGCAGGGCACCAGGGCTTAAAAATCTCACACACAAAGAGTGGGCTGCTAAAACAAACTCCATTAAAAATTCCAATTCCAAAATTCCTCTGCCCTTTTCTGTAGAGGCATTGCTGATGAGATGATCAAGGATATTCTCTATAGAACTTTTTATAAATTTAGACAATTGTTTTTTTTCCTATGCAATAAAATGTTTTATCTATCAGAGGAATTCATGCTCCAGAAGTTAATTTGAAACTCTGAGGTTATCTTGACATATGTTCTTTATAATATCTTCAATCACCTATACTGTTCTATTTCAAAGTAAATATTTTTGTAAATGTATTTATTTTTTGCCTTTCTTTTTGTCTTGTTTTCATATAGAAGTATCTAGTTTTTTCAAGTATATTACAAACATGAGCTTTGTATAGGGATTGCTTGTATTTACAAATATATGTATTAATAACTGTAATTGGTTGTTGCTTTCTTTTAGGTTATTATGCACAGTAATTTGTATTACCCAGATACACCCAAGCAATATTTAACCAGCAAAATTTGTCATTTTAAAGCATCATTTTGACCCCCTTTTTATAAATATAATGAGAAGGAGAGCCCTACATTCTACAGCAGCTCAGCATGTAAAATTAAACCAAGAAGAAGATATTAATAAGAAATGAGGTACATTTAACACTGTGAAATATATCAGTGTGTACAGAATAGTCTCTCAGCTGCATAAGCACAATTATATGTGTAAGTTTTGACTGTGTCAGAGGCATAGCATACATTTTTACAGGCTTTATTTCCAATAATTTACTTTATTTTAAATATTCTTCTAACTAATACTAATGAACTGAAAAAGAATGGCAGTTTTTTAAATTCATATCTAGTGGTAGAAATCACTGCGCATGGGCATCTGATAAGGTTGCCTTGGCAACATTGTTCTTTATTCTTCAGCGTGGCTTTATTCTGGAGCCTCAGCAAGTTTGTTTAACCTGCAGCTGATCTATATCCTTCCTCTTTTCTCCTTTCATTTTCCCTGCATTACAGTTTCTCTGATAGAGCACCTAGATAGTTTTGACATCTCTGGACCATGTGGCGTCAACATGGTTGATAGCACCATGCCCTCTTCTTTGTCTGTCTGTATCTCAGCGCATCTCAGAGTGCAGATAAGGGTTTCACATTGGGAGGCTTTCGGTGGAACCTCGATCGTTCCCACGGGAGAGCAAGGGCAGAACTTTCCAGCACCCCCGAAACCCTTTCAGAATGAATGTTACATTTGCCAAATATGCCGAGCAGAGAAATATGAGTGTTTCATATTACAATGGGCAAAGTATCAACAGGCACCCACCAGTGCATGATAGAACTGAACCTTTAGCTGATTCCAGATAATAAACTGTATTTTACCTCAGTCAAATACAGGCCTTAATAAATAAATAAATAAATAAACTGAAAAGTGGAAAATGACATTCATATTCATGTTCCCTCCACTCCATATGTGTTCTGCTTTATTAAAAGATGCTCTTTAGTTTAAAGGATTTGGATCTTTCTCAGAAGACTTGGCAAAGTTATGAGTGACAAATGAATCCAAAATGTCCATCCCATTTTTGAGAGCTGTGAACTTCAACGTATTAGTATTATTTTTCTGAAAATCATGTGGAAGGCTATGCCAAATCCAGAATCACATGGTGGTCTCTGACAGCACGGGCCATAGACTGAACCGCAGGGTTGCTCTTGCCCTACGTCAACAGAACCCAGCTCCTGTTCCAGTTCTGCTAAAGCTCCAACTGAGACTGCTCTTTCCTCCTTATTTCCACTTCAGTCACAGTTTTAACAGCAGGGCCCACCACAGTTCAGACTTGACTTTCCTAAACCAACCACCCTCATGCACTACGTAGGGTGCAAGAGAGGAGAAATGTTGTTTCAAGGCGGCACCCCTGAACCCCTTATGCAGGGTATTTATTTATCCTTGTAGCCTGCTCTTAGCGTGAAGTCACCTCAACTTGTTTGTGTAATCTAGATACCAGTATCTGCTCTCTCCTGACAGGATATCAGCAACGTTTGGTATCAGGGCCCACGGGGGCCACTTTGATCCCTCTGCCAACTCCCTACTCAAGCAGAATTTGTAAGGTTTGACTCCCTGCGCTGGCCTCCGTCCCCCAAAAGCAGCTCTAGGGTTACGCAGCCCTCCATTCCCCAAGCGGGGGTGTCTTTCGGTGTGGGTGGGCTGGCCCTCTGCCCCTCACCTGCTGTACCCAGTAAAAAAAACACTCCTGTTTGTGTTGTTGGTCTAGAATAAATGGATTATACCAAACTAAAATGACTGTGACACATAAAGAGTTACAATCTGAGGGGTTTTTTTCCAGCTCATCAGCCATAGTGCTGGTATACCAGGCTGCTTTAAATTGCTCCCTGTTCACTCAGTGTTTGCATTTCAGGACAGTTAAGTGCAAAAATTAGGAAGAAATGAACACATTACTTAAAGTAGCTGAAAATCAGTAATGATTACATATTCTTTGTGCATATTACCTATATGAAGGCTGTAATCCAGTCACCCAACAGGCCTGTATAAACGACGAATAGTGCCAGAGGTTTCAATAAATGTATTCAAAATACATATTTGATTACTTTTAAGTATTTTGTTATTTGTGTTTTGCTGGATGGAAAATAATCACATGTCATTTGTAACAAAATACTTGAAGAGAAACTTAAAATATTTAATCAAATGTAATTTTATACTCAGATCAGACAAGAACTTTCATCACCGGGCTTACCATAGGACTGCTAAATATAGCCTTTGGCTAGATGCAAGTAAATCACGTGACACATCCTATCAGGTCCAGCATGCTTGTTGTGAGCTGTTTATTTTCCTCATGACCAGTAACCCAAGGTGCTTTGGTGCTCAATGGTGCAGACTGGATTATAGCGTAAAGGGGTATATGAAAGGGAACATGTTTTATAAGTTGTTTAGGGTGTACTGGGGGGCACACTTCTCAGTGTGTTGTATCTTACTGTGTTGTAATGACACTGTTTATTGTCTCTTGCGCTCCTTTGAATCGTGGCTTATAAAGTTAGAGGTCTAGGAAATTATCTCACTCTACTGTTGCACTTATTGTAAATCGCTCCTAAAAAAGGCATCGGCTATATGTCTAAAACAGGGTTCCAGATAATTTTGTATGGTTTTTTTTGCATTTTCAGATACTTTAAAATTACTTATATTTGAATTAAATACACTTTCTCACACTGGTATGTTGTATTTTATTTTTAATACATTTGATGAGCAAGTATTTGTAATTTGCAACAAGATTCTTTCTGGTGTACTTATGGCAATCTCTGAATACTGCAAAATATTAGCATGCATGCTCTGAGCAGTTTATTAAGCTTCTGTTTTAAGCGACTGTTTTCTGAACAGAAATGATCTGTTGTTAAGTGTGCTCATGCTCACTTCACAGTCAAAACATAGTCTCTGTAAACCTGAGAACTAGTCTCTCAGCACATACACACGTTTGTATGTGCTTATGTGCTCAGGTTATTTTCCAGTATTACTGAACTGAAATTTCACAGAATTACAAACATTAATGAAACAGGGTGGATAAAGTTTCTTCTTCAACCCTTGGGATATCTTAGTCCAGCTTAACCCCTCTCTCTCTCTCTTTCTCTCTCTCTCTCTCTCTCTCTCTCTCTCTCTCTCTCTCTCTCTCTCTCTCTCTTTACCATGCCCACTGCTGCAGCTGTGTGGCTATACTGTTACCATCCTGCTCCCAGAATCCACCTTGAACGATTCCAAAAGCATAAACTACTGTGTTTTCTGACTTTAACTGCCAGCACACAGGCTGTGCCTCAGGTGTTACATCTTAATGACATATGAGGATGCCTTTCTTGCTTATAATGGCACAATTCTGCACATAAGGCAGTTCAGAATTGCCTTTTACACCAGAACCATATAATTGTATCCAAAAACCTAGTATAACCCCAATAACCCTTACTCATCTCAACTGCTCCTGGGTAAAGGCCAGGATTCCCGGCTGCCTTTGGAGTTTAATAGGGTGGCCGGCAATATACAGATGAAAATAGCCGTGTTCCCCACCCTGCGAAACCATTAGCGCGGTATTTAGCCTGCCCGAGTTTGAGTCTCCTCTATGGGTAACCTTAACCTCCGGACAGCCATAACAGCCAACGGTCTCGGAAAGCCAATCCCCCCACTGTGTGTTATGTGGTCGCTGCTCCGTAAAAATGGCATACAAATGTATTGGCACCTCCTTATGAGTGATTGATTGCACCAGGGCCAGGCTGCGGAAGAGGAAAAGAGGGGGTTATTGATGCATAAACCTCCATTGATGATGTTGGGTAAAAGCTCAAGGAGCAAAGGGATGTGGGATATTGGAGTAATAACAGCTGCTTGGCCAAAAGCAATGTGTGGAGGAAGCAAGAACAGAGAGAGCGAGCAAGAGCAAGCGAGAGAGAGAGATAGAGAGATAGATAGAGAGAGAGAGAGAGAGGAGAGAGAGAGAGAGAGAGAAGAGAGAGAGAGAGAGAGAGAGAGAGAGAGAGAGAGAGATGAGTTGGCAGAATGTAAGAGAGGTGAGATGGCGTGATATAGCAGAGAAACCTGGTATTCAGCCCAGCTGTACGGCCTGTACCCCAGCCAAGAACAACACCATGTTTAAGGGCTATTTATTCTAACTGGATTACCATTACAGACATGACAATCCATGCTGTGAATTCTGAGTGAAAGCAAGACCAGAGGGATGGATTAAGAATTGCAGCTCATTCAAGTATCTGTGACAATATATAGCATCAATAAAAACAGGTTTGCTTCATGATGAAATGGTGATGAAATCGACTGAGCAGTCCAGTCTTCTGGGACAAAGGAACTCTGAAATGCTCTCTCAGTGATATAAGGTCCAGCGACTGCACATTTTTTCAGCCACATACATTTTATCAATAACATTTATGGATGCTAAAAAATAGATTTTTATTTGACTTTTATTTGAGGGTTTAGTAGGTCCAATGAAAATAAGACGTTATTGGGAATTAGAAAAAATATGTTGACAAAGAACTGTAATTGATCTAACTTCAAATGTGCTCTTTCATAGTGATTGCTGGATTGGACAAGTTTTATAGGATCCCATTTAACCAAATGAACACCTAGCACACAACTTTTTGGTTAAAATATGTTCATTATCCATGTACGTCTGTCAACCACAAATTGTTGAACATTCCAGTTTAAAATGCTACTCTACTGAGAAGAACTATATTGGTGTAAAACTAGGAAGGAAATGACAACGATAGAGAATTTGCTGATTCTGGCTCAGTCAAATGCCTTACCTACATAGCAGTGTAACCACACAATGCAGTGAAATTCATGGTGAAATGATACACTTACCCCACAATACAATTTCATGACATGGAATAATCAATATAATATCTATTCGCCATTATGCACATTGTCTCATTGTTGTATTGCAACATTACAATGTTATAATGCAAGTCGGATATTTGGCTATTTTGACGAAAACACTTTCTTTTTAGAGTGAATGGACAACATTCTGTAAAACTTATTGCATTTGTGTGTGGATCATGATTAGGTCAAGTAACGCTGAAAGATGCCGTCAAAAATGTCTTCCTGACTCAAAACAGTTCATAGTACTGTATTTATTTTCTTATAGATGAGGTGAAGTGTTAAGTCTAATTGGTAGGATCTTGGTATTTAAAATATACACAACCAGTCACTTCAAACAGTTGTATAAAAGTCATTCTCATTCTGTCTCTCCCTGACATGCATATGCAAGAATACTCTCACACAAGATACCTATAGCATGTCTCTAAAAACAATAATCAAGCTGAGTACAAACAGTGGCTCTTTGTATGAACCCTCGTGTCAATATTGCCCTTTCCATTGCCACTCACGCACTTGCTTCCATTACAAGTGAGCATTAGCCTAGGAGCTTTTCACCTATGCCATGGCCTTCGGGCTATTTGCGCCTTCCTCAGTGTGCCCATTCTCTGCCTTAGAGGCCCTTCACTTTCTCCGCTCTCCCCCCAGGCTCCTGATGGCTTGTCCCCCTCTGGAACATTTGGTCTGTAACACCAACCTTCTTGTCTTGTGTTTTTACTTCAAACAAAGCTATTAATCACCTTAATCGCCCTCAATTAACCTGTGCCACCAGATGCTCGTGTCAAACTCTGAACTGTTCCAGACAGCTAAACAGGACATAAATCAACGTATGGAACAATTTGCCACGGCAATTCCATCTAATATTTGCGGAAGCAGGGTAACAAAACACTAACGACATGGAAACATGCACCTGAGGCTTGGACAGGTCTGTGAGCCTGCAGCATTGGGGCCAGAGTTGCTGGGGAAAGTCCATGTGCTAAACTGGGCAAGGAAAGATTTCACTTTCACCCACCGTAGCCAAGAGGCGCACATAAGTTTACTGCTCTCAGCGCTGACCAGCGCAGCTTTACCAGGTTTCACCCACTGGACTGTAGCCAAATGTTTGATATTTTAGACTAAAGTACTTGCTTTGAATGCACGCTTACACGTGGGTCTATCTTATTACACTGATATGAAGTCTAAATTATTCTGTATGTGGCCGAGTCATTGACAGGTGCAGCGCAGAGGCCTGGGCCTTCTCTGTGAAGACAGAATTGATGCCATTGTGACATTTATGACACCGTGTCAGATTTCGACAGAGGGAAAAAGAAGGAGCTGTCAGACAAGTATTACGTTAGAGTCTCATGGTAATCTAGCAAACAACACAAGACAGACACATCATAACAGCAATGAGAAACACTGCATCATAATACATTAGCCTGCAACACTGAGATGTTATAGTGACAGAGTGAGGAGATTTCCCAGCATAAAGTATACCTGAACCATTCTCACCTTCATCACACTGCATACACACAAAATTGATTTGATTCAAATACATAGGTCACGTCCATATGGAAAAATAAAATTGTCTTTAAATTTGCTTACTTTTAGCAGTTATTTCACTTATGTGTAATGGTGTACAAACTTAAATCAAATAGATTAAAAGTATTTTTTTTTTCAGAGAATTTACGTTTTCAGATGCTTCTAATAGTGTGTTTTGGAACGCGAAGAAACAATAGAACTATCAATTGCCAGTAAGCAGAGGCTGTTTTTCTCTTTTCACCTGGAATCTGTGAAAAGGTGTGAAAGTGAGAGGCATGACATTGCCTGTGGCTTTATTATATCAGAAAGAATTTTTCACTTTTGTTGGATGAATAGTCTGGAACCATTTGATTTAAAAGCATGTGAAAGAAGTGGAGCCTGGGAAAAAGAGAGAGAATGTTTGTGTGTGTGTGTGTGTGTGTCACACATGCAAGAGTGAGAGATTAAATCAAAAAAAGAAAGCATGCAAGAATGCGAGAGTTGCTGGGTGGCTGGAGCCCAAGTGGGATTGTAAATGTCTGGCAGTGTGCCAGGGGCTGAATTTGGGTTTCCTGCTGGAGTGTTTCGGGCCCTGATATGAACATGTAGTAAGGGCTTAGCTGGCAAAACGAAGTCCAGGCCTACCTGATCTGCTGCTGGAGCGCTGTGAGCAGGGATCAAGGTCTCATTACAAGGCTCCCGAATATAGCAAGCCCCTCTAACCGGGCAGAGGAGCAGCATGGATCAGCCGCATATATCAGAGGGATTAACAGATAGCGTCTGATACATACGGTATTAGGTGATCTGTCTGACTTAGGCGCATTTTCAAACACAAATATTCAACCGGAGTTAGTGGCAATTGTTAGGCCCATGGTTTCAATCAGGGGTTACCACCCTGTCAGGGCTGCATACAAGTGTGGACCCCTATTAAGTGTGAGCATAGCAGGCTAACAATCCATGCTCAATAGGTATGTGAAGGCTGCAGCCAAGTTAGGAGAGACCTTGTATACAAAGGCTCCTCCTTAGGGCTTACACACACTTGTTACAAATCTTATATTTAAAAACTTTAAGATTAGCATTATAAACTCTGGTGCTGGAACATATTGCTAGTCACAGCTTTTTCCACTGTTTTTGAAACAGTTTTGTGCTGTGTTTGAGAGATTATGGTTATGTGAAGGTTGAAGCATAAGCCAGTTGAGTCCATCAATTACTCAGAAATTATTCATTTCTAGCCATCATTTGAAATGGTACAGCTTTCAGTCATGTAATGGCAGAGAAAAGGAGCCTTCCTTTGCTGCATCCTCTGCTTTGAGTCACTGTTTATGTGACTGAGAATGAATTTTTTCATTTCAGTGACTATATCATGCTCTGAAAGGCTCATTGTTGTCACAGTGTGCGGAACAAGCAACTGCTTGCCTCTGGTGATTAGCTAGTATTTAGCTTGATAATAGTTTGCTTCCTGTTGAACTGATAAAAAACTGCTGCAGGAAAGTGTGTAAACACAGCAATGTGAATAGCCTAACAGTGTATAACTGAAAAAATTCTCCTAGCTATGGGCACAACAGCACTCAGTGTACATCCGATTGTCAGTGTGTTTCTGGCAGTCCATCTGACGCTGAGACTGTGGGCCCAGGAAACTATGAGTCAAACCCAAAAGCAGTGAGAGGTTTTTTTTTTTTTCAGAAAGTACCTACAAGACGCTTGGCTTATGCTTGTGAGGGCGTTCCCAGAATGGATGAAATGAAAATTCCTGGCTATCAAAACCCAGACGGCCCACACTGCTAACCACGGGGGGCTTTTATAGTAGTTTTCAGAGGCTTCACACATACCAGCATTCTGCTGTCAGTGGATGGGATGCCAGCGTCATGCAACTCAACCTCGCGGCTCCTGGACCAAGCTATCGTTTTTATCCACATAATTATTTTGATTTCCTGAGGCGTCTCGTTTTCCATGTCTCCACACACTGCCTTCCTGTTTGCTTTGGGCTTCAGGCTGAGATGGGAAAGCAGGGCTAGCATTTATTTTTAGTTTCCTTTTACGATGATTTGGACAGTTTTAGTCCCAGGAGTTCCATTATGCCAATAGGTGTACGCCATAATTTTGACACAGCTCAATTTGAGAGCCCACTGTGAGGACGTTAGCACTTTGAGCGATGGTATTCTGCCCAGTCCTGCTCCGTGGCGATACTCCCAACCGTGTGTTTAACAACTGCAATGTACATGCAACACTATTAAACTTGAGAGATGCTGGAAATTATTTCTCAGTTTTGGCTGCTTCCTTTGTACAATGTCCTTGAATATTGTTGCCATGGATGCTTACGGAAATGTGTGATTTTCAGTCAAAGATAGGAGTGACACTAGTCGAGACTGGACCAGAGGATTTTTGTACAGCATTTTTTCAGCATAATTAATGAGGTTTATTTTAAGGCCCACAGTTGTAATATCAATTTTCAGCATACACAAAGGCAGTGGTGTGTGTAAGAGCAAGAGACAGAGAGGGAGAGAGAGAGAGGGAGAGAGAGAGAGAGGGTGTTTTTCTGCACAATTTTGTCCTGTATTACGGGGTAATTTGTCACTTTGTCAAACTGACAAATATAGCTGCACTTGCATTAACTAAAAGAGTCATGCATTATTTGAGCTCGCCACATTTGTAAACATAGACAGAAATTAGGCAAGCGGTCTCGTCAGAAAAAGGAAAGTGTAGTTATTTTCTTCATACTACTTCTAATAAGACTCACATATTAATTTAAAGACCAAGAGATTTGCTACTTAAGGGCTAAATTTAATGTGCTTACATAAAGGAAATAATCCAAGAGAATAACATCCCAATGGCTGAATCAGTTGTTTTCTGTTTCAGATCTAGTCAGAGCTTCGTTCTGCCAGAGGAGCCACTGAGAGCTGATGAGACCTCGATTATCAGTGTGAATGTCAGACATCTACACACACACACATTCACACACACATACACACATACACCCACCCACACAAACACACAAAC
>JBBPCZ010000115.1:14156284-14178465 GCA_037974445.1 Brycinus macrolepidotus | reverse complement strand
TGTGTTCACACATGACTACAAGGGGCCACTTTCCTATGTACATAAATTTACTTTTTTATATGTACATAAATAAAAAAAGGGCCTTTCCCAAACTGTGGAATAAAAATACTTTTTTACTGGTGAAACCAGTAAAACAAGAGCATCAGAGTGTAGTACTAAATAAACTGCTGTAATATTAAATAAATGCTAAACTGCTTCATAACCTGTTCAGTAGAGATCATTAGAGAGGATTTACTCCGTCTCTTGAGGCCAGTGCCTGGGACAGAGAGGTGGATGATAAAGTAGTTCCAATTCTACACTTTTATTTGCTACAACACTTTTTCCCCATGAAAAGAGATATTCAGGTAACTAAAGATTAATTGGTTGTAGTTTGGGCACCCTGGTCATGTTTTGTTTATTTTGTAAGTGAGTCACCTGCATGGAACTTCAATGCAACACACTTCATAAGTTTTAATACAGGATTACAATTTGCTGAACTTTAATATTAAAAAACTATGTTTTTTTTGTAAGATCTCAGAACTTATTTACAGTGGGTATGAAAAAGAATCACCCATTCAAAACATTCACGTTTTGTTGCTTTGAAATGAAACGAAATGAAGACACACACACACACAAAAATATTTGACAATAATAGTTCAGAAAAAAAAAAAACAAGAATTACAGCGACGGATAAAGGATCAACCCCTTTGTGTCAGCACTTAATGGAACCACGCTTTGCTTTAATGACTGCTTTGAGTCTGTTGGGATACTTTTCTACAAACTTTGCACATCTAGACTGTGCAATATTTTCCCACTCTTCTTTACAGGACTGGTCAAGCTCAGTCAAACTGGATGGTGATCGTTGGTGGACAGCAATCTTCAAGTCATTCCACAGATTTTTAGTAGGGTTCAAGTCTGGGCTTTGACTAGGCCATGCAAGGACAATCACCTTTTTCTCCTTCAGCCACTAAGTGGTCAATGTTGTTGTGTGCTTTGGGTCATTGTCATGTTAGAAAGTGAACCTTCTTCCCATTGACAACTTTCTGGTAGAGGGCAACAGGTTTTCCTCAAGAATATTACTTTATTTTGCCTCATTAATTTTTCTTTCTATCCTGACAAGTGAAACAGTCCCTGCTCCAGAGGAGCAACAGAATGGTACCATATCCATGCTTTCTTGTTAATTATAGACTTTACTGTGCTCTTAGGGATTGATAAAGCCATTGATTTTTTGTTTGTTTCCATGACTTGTGCCTGTCCACAGCTTCATTCTTGAGATCATTTGACACTTCCTTGCCACCAATAAATGACTGTTTGCTTTCAGTTGCACTATCAAGCACTGGAATACTCCAGGAATAGCTGTTTAAATCAAAATGATGACAGCTGATCACAGGTGGAAGCCAATTAGCTTGGTGTGCAATGGAGAAGGTGATTAATTACAACTGATTGGGTTTACAAGTATTTTAGAATGGAGCGATCCATTATCCATCTCAGTGATTATGTTTTTTTATTATTATTTTTTTTTTGCTGCTGTCATATCTCTCACTTGGAATTTCTATTGAGTAAATACAGGTGGAAAAATTGTTGTGTGTGTGTGTGTGTGTTTGTGTGTATGTGCCTTCATTCAGGCTGCAAAGCAACAGAATGTGAATATTTTGAAGGGGTGATTCTTTTCTATACCGACTGTAACACATTAGTACTCAATCCAAGCCAGGGGTCGATAATTCCAGAGTGAAATACTGTAAATTATGAGTTCAAACCTCTCAGGGTTCTGTGTTTACCCTCACCAGCCACCCAAGAGTCTGACTGAGGAACTGAAACAAAAGATAACCAACTCTTATTATGAAAACAAAGTAAGTTGATATTAACCTTTGAACTGCGGTGGGCTGGCACCCCACCCAATCCCTGCCTCGTGCCCATTGACCCTAGGATAGGCTCCAGAGACCCACGATCCTAGTAGGGAATAAGCAGTTACAAAAAATGAATGAATGAGTGAATTAACCTTTGATATTAATTTTTAAAATGTGTTTAAAATATTAGTGTTGAAAACATTTGATCACAAGTGTTAAATCAGCCAAAGCCAATCAAATGAAAATCAAATAAAAGTTTGTATTTTGTAATTGTATTTTCCAAATCTTGTGGAATATTTGGTGTCGTCAAAGACACACGACATCAGGTGTATTTCATTTAAAATAGGACATATCCTGCTCTTACTCCACTATGAGCGTGTTCACACATTTGGGCAGCTGGTGGCCTAGAGATCCGGGGTGTTGCTCCTGTGATCAGAAGGTTGTGGGTTTGAATCCCAGGGACTGCTAGTGGTACCACTGAGGTACCCTTGAGCAAAGTACTGTCCCCACACACTGCTCCCCGGGTGCCCCCTGTTGCTGTCAGCCCACTGCTTCACTTGGTGAATGGGTTAAAAGCGGAGAAAGAATTTCACACTGTGTGCTGTGTTCACGCGTGACTATAAGGGACCACTTAACTTTACATGTTCCCCATGGGGTTCTGGCTTCATGTTTTTGCATACTGAGCATGTCGTTCCTCTTGTGTTACGCTCTGTGTTGTCTTTAGCCTATAGGCTAAGTCGTATTACATGATTTGTTTAAGTGCCTAGGCTCTTGAATTTGGCATCAAGAGCGAGGTACCATATTAGGTGTGTTTCTAGTTGGACTGGACATTACAGTGATCAGTTTCAACTCTATCAAGATAAGTTGAATTGACAATAGTAACTCAAGTTCAGTGTAATTTAAAATGACAGCAGATTAAGTTGAGCCAGTTTTAGACAACTAAATTGGATCAGCAAAACTGACTTGTTTTAAAAGAAAGATTTTAATTGTATTTTATATGGAAATTCATAAGAGAATGATGTTTTTGAGTGTAAAAAAAGTAGACTAAACACCTCCTGCTTGCAAATTTCACTGTCTGAAATGGCAAAATGAATAGAAAGCTAAGGAGCTATGTGAAAGTCAAGACTAGACCTGGAAGATCAAGATAAATCCCTGAAAAATCTGCTCATAGACTGGTTAAGGTAATCACAGCAAAATGCCCATAGTCAAGGGCCTACACAAACATCATCTAAACAGAAGGGTCATCAGAAGTGGAATGTAACTGTGAACTCATTACAAAAATTCAGCATCTGAAGTGCACAATAACACTTAGATAAATCAAGGACATTTTGGAATCAAGTGCAATTGCTGCTTAAACAAAAATGAGCTTACAATCGCTAAATGTATGTTTGGGGAAACAGGCATTTCATTAAAGTTAACCTTGCTATAACAGAAGACCTGTGCATCTATTTTGTTTGGGGTTGTGTGGCAACAGCTGGCACAGGAAATGTTGGGGGGAAGGGGGAGGGTAGAGGAAAGAAAGGTTTCCACTAAATATAAAGAAATTCAAGACTAATGTTTTGGAATGGACTTAATCATTGAAAGTGCGAGATGGATGAATGTTTCTGAACCAGAAGCATTCTACAAGGTAAAAAAAAATCTTAAGAAGCTGCAAGAAATGTTTGAAGGTTTGGATTTCTTTGGGTCATACTTACTTGCTAAGTATAAGGGTAACTGCATATGCCACATTTTTTCAATATGTTTTTCTAGTATGTTTGTTTTAGTAATGTGCAATATTGCAAAATATTGTTATTAATGGGTTACACAACAAAATGGTGTTCTTTCTTTTTTCAGTGCATGTTTTGACTGATAAACCCATGTCAAGACCTACACACGAACAGGCAGAGGAAGACCGTATGTACTTCTTTACGGATATTTACACACATTAGCTTAGTCTGATCATCTGTAATCTCTTCATTTAGAAATGACCTTCCTTTTAACCCTTGAGTAGTATGATCACACATATGTGATGTGCTCTTGCTAATTCCTGAGCAAGTATGAGTATGATTGCAAATACACTATATGGACAAAAGTATTGGGACACACCTGTTTTTCAGGGTTTGGGCTGGGCCCCTTACTTCCAGTGAAGGGCGATCTTAATGCTTCAGCATACCAAGACATTTTGGACAACGCCATGCTTCCAACTTTGTGGACACAGTTTGGGGAAGAACCTTTGCTATTCCAGCATGACTGTGGCCCAGTGCACAAAGCAAGGTCCATAAAGACATGGTTGGATGAGTTCGGTGTGGAACACCTGGATGAACTGGAACTGGAAATTCCCACAGAAACACTCTAAAATATTGTGGTAAGTTGTCATAGCTGCAAAGGGGGGGACCAACTCCATGTTAAAGTCTGTGTATTTGAATGCAATGTCATTAAAGTTCCTGTTGGTGTAATGGTCAGGCGTCCCAATACTTTTATCCATGTAGTGTATGTGATGAAAATGTTAGAGAACAGAGAGTTGGGTATTATGAAGCATGAATTACCCTCAGAGACTTTGTTTCAGCTAATGATTAACTCTCAAAGGTTAGTATGAAATTCCAGAAGGACAGGGAAAAGCTCCCTCTCCAGGGCACAGCATTGTTTAAAGAACTCAGTACATAAAGTTATCCATGAATTGGTAGTCATTGCTTACTTGGTATGCTGTCAAAAGAAAAAGCTTTGACTGGACCCACATGTTTGCTTCCTCAATATTTTGGTAATAGAAGTTTTGAGCCTTGTTTCTGCTGCACCACAGTTGCCCATGGTCTTGAGTTTACACAGAGAGAGCAGCACCTCTGACTCAGTTCTTGCCTCATCATTTTTAGAACCTGTTAAATAATTTCTTTGTTGACTGGCATTGTTCTTCTGACTGCATACACCTTCAGTAAACCTTTGAAACTATTTCTGCCCAAACTGGGGGGTTAAGTGCACAAAAACACTGATCATCAGTCAGTTACCTCATATTACTTCTGTTTAATTTGTACAATAATTTGAAGATTTTTTTTTTCCTGTTAGCTGCTTTCTTAAAGATCATTCATGGAGCACATTTAGAACCAACAAAGAAGTACACTCATCCAATGACGGAGTCTCAAGAAATTGGATGGATATCCACTCCTCTGGTAGGGGTTTTAGGAATTCATGGCACTGAAATCTGTAGATAAATCCGATGCAAAACTTATGTAAGCTGTAGATGAAACTGATTAAGGCTGTAGATAAAACTGATGTTATTTGTCTAGATGAAGAAATGAAAAAAGCACTAATTAAAATAATGTCTCAGTAGCCTTGCACAGTAAAATGAAATAGGCACCTTGTTATTACTTTATTATTGTAAATAAAGTAAGCAAATATGTTTAATTTAGCAATGAATGACAGTTAGAAAGTCTACACAATGTCATGATACTTTCTTCATGATACTGAGTTACCTCCTTTCTCTTACATTTAGATTGTTTCAGATCGCACAGACAGAAGACTAAATTTTCCACGGCAGAATTCAGAAATCACCAAATACATGGATGCTGCCTGGCGTCTGAAGGAACAAACTCAGAACCTTGGGTGAAAGCCACACTGGTTTCTCTTTAATAGACTCAGTAAACTGCTCTCTGGACTTTTCAAACGTAAGATATACAAATAATTTGTCCGATTTCCTTTTTTCTATTCATTATGTCATATTGCTATACGATAAACAACTGCTGTTGTTTAGGCATCAACCTCGGTCATGTGTTATTAATCATCTTGACTGAACAAGCATGTCATGTTCGATCAGTTCTAAAAATGTCATGCCATGTCATGTTGGAATACAAATTGCATGGAAATAGTTTGCAAATGTGCTCTTTACAAGAGAAAAATCCATAAACATTAACACAAGCTGTTAATGAGCAATTGACTTATTTCCACTCTTAACGCAGGTTACAGTCAAAGCCATACCTGGAAATGATAACAAATGTGGGTTATTTCCAGGGTGCTTTGCAGTACTTTAAGGAGTCAGTGAAAGTGAACTTATAGTTTCATGCCTACTTTGTTATACACGTTTATATTAAAGTAACTTTCTAAATGCCCCTTAATATGGTCTGTGTAATTTGGATTCTTTTCATTTTTATGTCATGGAATTATTCTCAAATGTCCTGTACAAACTGTTTTGATAACCATTTTATTTAAATGTAAAAATGTAGTCTGCTTCATACACATAGTGTACAGCCATAACAACTGAAAATGCAATTAGACTATGCAGAATGCTTTTGTAGCTTTATATACTGGAGAACAACAGAAACTCCATTAAATGGTGTCCTAAAATGATGACCTTTTTTGATACCTTATGGCAAATGAACGTTCCATGGAGATGGAATGTATTTGCTGTTCCTTTTCAATACCAATCATCCACCAAACTAGAACGACTATCAGAAATTCAAGGGATGTCTTAGTGTCGAGGTGAGTTTAAATGCTCATTATTCCTCATCATCCACATCTAACTTTCAGCAATATGCCAGCCAGAAAAGAGAAAATACCTCAATTGATTGTTTAAATCCAATCTAATGTGATTTATTTGGCAAGGAAATGTGTTTCGCAGCAAAGTCAGGGAACTCAATAAAGTCTTAAAGATGTCAATTTAGAACTGCAAGGTGCTAAGCAAAGTGCAACAAAAATCTTTCCCAGAGCTTTACTTTTTGCACAGTTCTACCAGTGTTGACAGGCCAGTTTGAATTTGTCACGAGCTTTACTGATTAGTGTTGGCTATGGAGCTGCAGTGTCACCACACCTTTGGCCTGAGCAGAAGATTAGCCAATGACATCTGCTACCTAGATGTGCAGACCATCTGGAAGTGATTGTGTACACTACAACACACACCAGAAATGACAAGAGATTATAGGGGCACAGCTTTGTTTCAATAAAACTCCAAATACTTTTCCTATTCTACAAACTTCATTTAGCGAAAAAAAACGTCTATAATTAACACACTAACTTTGCACAGGTGTACAAAGAGGTCAAGCGATGTATGGTCATGCCATAAGCTCAAACCACTGCTTCTTGGCCATATTTGAGCATTGAGATAAAGTCTTCATCACTGTCCACAACATTCATCCTGATTCAGAAAAAGAAAGTCCTGAGTAGAGGAGATGTCCAGGTGCGGTAGTTCTTAATAGCTATCTGACCCTAAAGGCTTAATTGGGTGGTCAAGACCAGACTGGACCCTTTTCTGGATATGGAAGAATCAGAGAGTGATAGTCATAGTAAAGACTTGCAATATAACCAACACTATTTCTCCTGTAAAGGCAGGAGAGTAGATACAGTTGGGTCAAATTAGCAAATTTGTTTGTAAAAAAAAAAAAAAGTAAAAAAAAAAAAAAGTACTTTGTTTATATTCATGCATTTGGCAGCCTCTCATACCCAGGGAGGCCTATAATGGAATCATGATACAGATGTAGGTGGACGCAGCGTTAGAAGGCTTGTTCACGAACTCTCAGTATTGTGGTGTGCTTGCCCTGGTGAGGAATCAAATCCCAACCATCTCCTGAGTTTGTAGAGTAGCAGCAAGAGCATTCTACTGCTAACAAAACAAAATCACATATCACTGAAACTTTTAAAGAGAAGGACAACATTCTCAATTTGATTTTCATTAATGTAACAACATTTTGTGCCAGATGACCACATTTGCTGATCAATTTGCCATGTTCACACAACATGAAGGGCAGGTGGTGTCACAATTACTACATAAATGCCAGATCACAATTATTTAAGATGATCTAACTTTTTAAACTAGGTTGCAGTTACTTTCCATAGTCATGAGTTTTCATAAATATATTGTGCAAACTGTGAATTTAGTGCATTTTCATTTCATTTATTTATCAAAGTTTGACAAGGAATTCTACAGCAGCATAAAAGCACAGTTTTTTACAGTGTAACCTGAAATGTGTCATCAACATCACAAGCAGAAGTATGAGACTAAAAGCAGAAATACTAAAATGAATACATCACTCTAAAAACAACTTAAAAGCATGAGGATTAAAGGAGAATTCATGTGTTTTGGTTCTGCTCGTAGGCACTACACATTCTCAGTGCAAAAGAAGTGGGTAAATAGGTGTTGGGGCTGCAAGCAGAAACCCATTCAAGGGAGATGAACTATCCTTGAGTATATTGTTAAGGGTGGCCTCATCACGCCTTTCACTCCGTGATGGAAGAGAAGAAGACAGAATGCCGATGATCCTGCAGCATCGTGTTTGTGCCTACTCCAGTTCCTCAGAGAGGGCTTTTGTCAGCCCACCTCAAACAGGGCTGGCATACTCAAGGATTGGACAAATGAAGGTCAGGTATATTTGTTTTAAAGCATCACATGGAAGACCGGCTCTTTTGGCAACAGTGAGATAATGGATCTTTGGCCTTGTCTTTGAAAGCATACACTTGATGTAGGCATTCAAGGACAAATCAGATGGAATCTGTGCTTAGAGTAAAGGTGGAGGCTACTGATGTTTTGTCGAGAAATTCGTGGAGATGATGGAAAGGGGATGTCGTAAAATGATGGAAAGGGGATGTCAAAAACTCCTGTTCCCATTCAGCCTCCTGAATCTGGCCAGGTAAAACTCAATCACGAGTTCTGTGATTTTAAGGACATCGGCATATTTCACAGGGAATAACAGAGGGGGGCTGATGTGAATCCAGACAGCTGTTGCAAATGTCAAAGAGCAATGGGCATAATAGCCCCCCCTGTGGCAAACCAGCTCATATTACATATGGATCCTGCACCCTTTGCTTTCTGTCACTCCGATAGCTCCTCACAATGAGCCAAAGGGGTGGTCTGACAGCAAATGTATGAAGCACTCGACAGTGCTTTATTGTGTGCGAAGCACAGGAGAAATAAACAAAAACAGCAAGCTTCCATTTTAGATTTGTTATTGAGTGCTTCACGCCAGCATTGCATGATTTGAATCAGAGCAATGACAGCTGATCTATTAGCCATAAAACCATGTTGTGATGAGGCAATTTTGGAAGTTGTGCCCCCCAGAATGGCATCCCTTAGGATCCTTTCAAACAATTTGCCAACATAGCTTCTTTTGGTAACTACTTTGACCAAAGCTTCTTTCCTTATGCTTAGGAAATTATTGTGCTAATTACATGTATTTAAAATATCACATAACACAAGCACCACAAAAACGTTTTCACGAAAAATCTTTAAAACCTAACAGGGAATGCAGTCAGGCCTGGCTGCCTTCCCTGCATTAAGTTTGTGAGTCTAGCTTTAACCTGCACAATGCTAAAGAGATCTATAGCACCATTTGTCAGCTGGTGAGTAACAGCCTCCTCAGAAGGAATAGTGTGGTCCACTTGGTCCCAAACTGAAACAAAATGCTTGGCCAGAGTTTTACTTTCATGCTGCAAGATGTTGGGACCAGAGCTAGCCCACGGCCATCCATTCCCATAAGTCCTTTAACAGACTGAAATCACTATTTTGAGCTAGAGCTCCACCTCTCCCCCACCGAATTCTTGTTGAATTGCTTCTTGGCTCTTATGATTTTGTGACAAAAATGTATTTGTAGTTTTCTATCTACCTTCTTTCTTGCCAGAGCAAAATGCATACTTTTCTTTCTTTTATCAGAGTTTTAATATGTACAGTCATCCAGAGCTTGTTAGTAATTGGGATTCTTTTTAGTGGGGCAGCTTTATCCAGGATGGACACAATAGTGGATGTGAAGGCAATGACTTTATGACTTTAACTTTGGGGTAAGTGGACTCAAGAAAACTTTTGGGGGAAAAGTCTCTTTGCCTCAGGTATACATTTCGGGCAAGTGATGTATTGGACAAATTTGGAGGGCCTTTCAGCAGCATTCCACATGATGGTTTGGTCAGAAGTGCCAACAGGTGGCAGATGAACAGGAGGCTCATGCATCAAGTGCATTGATGATGTTACTGTCTCTAAGGCCAACTTCACACACCCCAACCAGAAGTCTTGTATGACTGCAGAGGTGTACATGCTGTTGAAAACCAGAGACAGGTGATGAGTCAGGTGATGAGTCTGCCCTGAGAACAGGAAGGGATAAACTGTCCCAGGTCATCAGAGTAGTGAAGCACACACATGCTCAGAAAATCCACAGGCACTTCCAGGACACTCAGGAGATACAGTGCATATAGCAGGGCATCCGGACCATCATCAACTACAGTGAGGCCTCCCTTCCAAATGTGCCGAATTGCTTCTACACATGGGGCATAGAATGACATGGCAGTGAGGAAGACCACCCTGCCTCTCAGTGACCAGGTGCTCTGTCTGACCATGGCTGATGTGAGGAGAACTCTGCTTAGAGCCAACCCACGGAAGGCTGCCGCACCAGACAACATCCCCGGTCGTGAGCTCAGAGGATGTGAAGATCAGCTGACAGATGTTGTCACAGGCATTTTCAATATTTCCCTGAGCACCACCATCCTTCTGACATGCTTCAAAGCCACCACCATCATCCCTGTACCAAAGAAGTTGTCAGTGTCCTGCCTCAGTGACTACTGTTGCATCATACTCACATCAGCCATCATGCAGTGCTTAAAGGGGCCTTTCATGAAGCACATAAAATCACAGCTGCCCCCTCACTGGACACCCTGCAGTTTGCGTATCATCCCAACCACTCAATGGATGATGCTATCACCACCACCCTTCACCTGACCCTCACCCACCTGGACAAAAAGGGCACTTATGTAAAAATGCTGTTCATTGAGTTCAGTTCAGCATGCAACACCACCATCCCTCAGCATCTGATAGGAAAGCTGAGACTGCTGGGCCTGAACACCGCCCTCTGCAACTAGATCCTGCACTTCCTGACTAGGAGACCTCAGTCAGTCAAAACATCTCTAGTCCCACCATGCTGAGCACAGCGGCCCCCCCCCAGGGCTGTGTGCTCAGCCCTCTGCTGTTCATACTGCTGACCCACGACTGTGCAACAATGCACAGCTCAAACCAAATCATCAGCTGATGATGCGACCATGGTGGCTTTGATCAGTAGGAATGATGAGGCACCATACAGAGAGAAGGTGCATTGGTCAGAGGACAGCATAATGTGATCACTCTAGGTTGAACATCAATGGCTCCTCAGTGGAGAGGACCAAGTTCCTTGGTGTTCACATCGCAGAGAACCTCATGTGGACGCTCAATGCCAGCTTCATTGCCAAGCATACAGGCCTCCACTGGTTGGGGAACAATTTCTTCCTTAAGGCCATCAGACTCCTAAATCAGACCAGAATTAATTAAAACTGTACATCACACACACACACACACACACACACACACACACACTGAACTGCCTCTTTCTCCCAAACACACTGCATAATACACACTAAACATCTGCCATAAACAGAAAATTTACTCCCCAATTCTGACTGTAAATACCCTCCATTTATTATTTATTAATACTGTTGCTGCTATTGATGCTATTTTTACACTATTATTTATTGCCATCTACCTTAATCTTTGCATTTTTTGAACACTTAACTACTCTGCTGCTAGAATACAGTCATAATACTGTATTCATTCAACTAGTACCTCTCCTGTCAGCTGTACTGTATATTGTGATGTCCTGTAAATTATTGTACTGTTGCCCTTGCGTTTCTTGCACTCTCTCTTTTGCAGTGCTGTCCTGCCCTAACTTGTGTAGTCTTTTGTAGCCTTGTGTTGTTTTCCTGGAGTTGCACCATGGTCCTGGAGGAACGTTGTTTCATTTCTCTGTGTACTGTGTATATGCTCTCGGGAATGGTCCTCAGATGGTTCAGGACATACCTAGAAGGCAGGGATTATTTTGTCACCATAGATACTTTTACATCAGAGAATACAGCAATGCCGTATATAGTTCAACAAGGATCCATTCTTAGGTCCCTTTTGTTCAACCTGTACATGCTTCCTCTAGGCCAAATTCTCCAAGAGTACAAGGTGTATCATCATAGCTATATAGATGACACTCAGACCCATCTAGCTCTTTCACCATATGACTTCAGTTCTATAGACTCATTGTGTTTATGCCTCAAAAAAGTAAATGGCTGGATGCAGCAAAATATCCTTCATTTAAATGAAGAAAAGACAAAAATAGTTCTGTTGGGAACAAAGAAGGATGGCAACTCGCATATCTCACATCTAGGTCAATAAAAACTACAACCTATGTCATGTAATCATGGATGGGGATCTTAGTTTCAGTGACCACATTAAAGCTGTAACTAAGTCAGCATTCTGGCATCTGAAGAACATAGCTAAGGTCAGAGGTTTTATGTCAAAGGAAGATTAAGAGAACCTCATCCATTCCTTTATATCCTGCAGGGCTGACTATTGCAATACTCCTCTCTTTGACATCCCCAAAAAGACATTCGACAGCTACAGCTTAGGCAAAATGCTGCTGCTAGAGTCTAACCAAAGCCAAGAAAAGAGAGCACATTACTCCAATCCTCAGATCCCTACAGTGGCTTCCAGTCAGATACAGGATTGAGTTCGAAGTGTTGCTAATTGTTTATAAGTGACTCAATGGTTTGAGCACTACATATAACTCTGAGACGTTCTATGAATATCAGCCTGGAAGGTCTCTTAGATCAGCTGAAGCTAGTCAGCTAGTGGTGCCGAGATCACAACTGAAACAGGGTGAAATTTAGTCGTTTAGTCATTATACGGCCCTCTGCTGCAACCAGCACCCCATGGAGATCAGATCTGCCCTGCCTGTTGCCAGTTTTAAAAAGAAAATGATTGTATTCATTTATATAAATATATACATATTATTTATATATTCTCCTTAATAAATCCCACTTTTATTATTTAATTTTAATTTTATAGTTACTTTTATTGCTTACTTTTCCTTTTATGATTATTTTATACTTATTTTATCGCTGTAAAGGACACTGAAAGACCTCTCTGTATGATCATTTGCAATAGAAATACTCTTGCCTTGCCTTGGCTTGTCTATTTGGTTGAAATGACAGTAAACTCTATACTTGACATGAAAAGAATGTTCATAAAAATTAAATCAAGTCCATGTCTGATGCAGATGGTTTCAGACTTATATCTGTTTGTGCCCCCAAGAAAACTGCAGCAAGTATTTTCAATGTTGCCATGACATCAGCCGAGATATTGTGTGATTAGTGTGTTTGGCCATGGCTGAGGAGTGCGGTAGAATTTAAGGCACAGCAGCAGTGAAGCAACTTCGCCCACAGTGAAGATGTTTGGGTTGCGACTATACCCATAAGGCTTCATGCTTATCTTCCTTCAAGTGAGTCAGTCTTTTCTGTGTGACGTTATTACAAGCATACAGTGCAACTCCTTCTCAACTACTGCCCTCATGATCTCACTGAAAGAAAAATGTATCCAGGGAAAATTACAATAGAATCTGGAATGTCTTTAACACAGCAACAACATCTCAACCGTTGTTCACTGATATAATCAGTGTGGTGTAGCAAACACACGTTAGGAGAAACTGGGTTTATGGATCCGCAGGCTTTACCAGTCTTTGCCTAGACAACTGTAGTTTGTTGCTGTGGGTTCACAGAAAGTTGGGCGTTTACCAACAGTTATGTGTATCAGATGAATAATATTCCCAACTTTCTTACTCCTCAGGTGAAACCTGAGTCTAAGTATGCCATTGAATTAAAGTACTGACTTAACTTCCGAGGTCAGGGTCACAGCAATTTTCCTCAAGTTTCTTATGAAGAAGAAATCAATGCTATTTCCAAGTTGTGTCATCATCACCAGAACAGGAGGCATACTTTAATGTTTCAGCAGTAGTCACCATCCGGATCCATTATAAAGGGGTAGGCTGCATTTCCTAGAATCCATCCATAAATGTCTTGGCCTTCATATTACCCATGTTGTCGTTCAAATTTTTGATTTGTCAGTGCATTTTCTCATCTATCACTACATTCAAATAAATAAATAAATGAATAAAAAATTAAGTCTTAGAAGCCTAAATTCATGGAGATGCTCTTAGAAGTGCCACCTGGTTGTCAGTTGAGTTGAGGCCAATAAATATATTAAAAAAAGCAGAAAGCAAGAAGCAAAGTTTATTCTAAGGGCTCCCATCAAAGATATTTTAATGCAAAATACAATACGTACCTTGTAGCTTTTCTTACTGCTAACAGAATGGAACCACAGTCAAAGTCAAAGTCAAAGTGGACTTTATTGGCATCTCAACCATATACAAGTATACAGAGAAGCGAAATGGCAAAGCTCAGGGTCCACAGTGTACACATGCACATCGTCCAAACAGCAAAACACATAACAGAACACATAGTGCCAATTACAAAACAAGACTGGGCTTAGACCCACAGGACAGTGCAATAAAAATAGTGAGTAGACAATGTGCCAGAAAAATTAAACCTCCCTAATACTCAGACATGTTAAATGATGTGACAATCAAATATGTGCTGAGTATGTGGAAAGTGTTGTGCAATATATGGTCAATGTCCAATACAATTGAAGCATGAATTCACAGTTTATAGAAGTATAAAATCAGTAATAGTCAATATCTAATAGTATAATAATATAAACCATACTAGTTGCCTCAATTATGTCTTCCATGTTGGTCAGTCAGCATTTCTGTGACAAGAAGGAATGGTAAAGTTAGTTTAGATCACCACCCCATCTCAGAGTTCCTTACTGTGACTGTAAAGTCTCTGGACAAACTTCAGCGACTTCAGCCACAGGTGCACCTTCTTTGTCTGACAAACTCTGCATCTCGATCAGACTTCTTCAGTTTTGTTTTTTTAAGGGTTGCTTTCAGGCATGCTGAATAGGTACCTAAGGTGTTATGGGATCTCTTTGGTGTCAAAAAAAGAAGAAAAAGTGTTTTTGTTTATTTAGTCAACTGCCCGTGGTCGCCAGCATTCCCCCTCAAGCTCAGAGGACCCTATGCATTTGCATGGTGGTAACTTGGAAACGCATTCACTGAAACACATCTTTTAACTTAGGTAACATGGATGACAAGGGTGCTCCATTACTATAGTTTATACATGTAGGTCAGCTTTAACCTTTGGGGCACAGATCTGTCTGAATAGGAAAGGGATCTTTAAGCTAGTCCCCTGTAGTGAAGATGTCCTCAAGAAGTACAAACTACAGAAGGCAACATTTTTCTCGCATTTGAGTGAAATGCTGTTGTTGGTATTCATTCAGTGTGGTAGAGGTAGATGAGAAAGAAAATCTGCCTCATTTGCTACAGGTCACAGCCATTGCACCTCATTCTAAGGGCTTTGTCTGTTGTGCAGGCCCAGGGACTGTGCATTTGTTTGAGAAAATATAGACTACTATAGAAAAACTAAAAAGATATGAAAGGTCTGTGCATGCTACTCAGATTCCTGCAGACTCATGCAGTTGTGGCTGGAGTCAGGCTAGACAGCTGCAGAGTTTGTCTGGAGCCTTGCACCCTTTGCTCTGCTGAGAAGGCAAGGCACTCTCTCCGCACAGTCTCCTCCACCACATGCCAGCCATGTGCTGTACCAGTACAGCTAAAGGGGTTTCCATATGTGCAAAGCCTAGAAGCTCTTACAAGATTTAGCTGCTTAGGCTTCATGCACAGATAAGCAAATCTCTTCAACAAACACAGCACAGCTCTTTTTGAATACTGTGTTTACAAATTACCAGCTGAATCCTGGTTCAAATGCGTTTGGTTCAGCTACTGAAAATCAAATGTACACAATTTCCACCATATCCTAGTTACAATGGATCAGTCAAGACCTGTTTGGTGTATGAAATTTCCTTATTTACTTTAGTATGTATCTCAAAGACAAATATTCAATTATCAAGTAATTTCAAGTAGACTTGCTTATTTGGTTCTTGACACTGCACAACCTAAGCAGGTCTATTTGAGACCATTCCCTAACACTGCTAACTTTTGACTGTAAGCTTCTATTACTTGTTAGTTAAAATAGCCTTGTAGCTCCAGTGCTAGGCAAAAAGACAAATTTAGGTAAATTTACCTCTAACTTTGGCAGCCTACAGGCACTTTATGAAGGTTATGTTTTTCAGAGGGAGCAGACCTGTTTTGGGTACTTATGATAGTCCCATCCACTCTGGGACCATCACTGATCTGTGTGTTTGTATCCATAAACCCATCATTGCTACCTGCTTTCTTGATCAGTCTGTGCACCTGTGGAACTTTGTGTATGAGGCCTTGTGTATGGGAGCTTTTATGATGATACCGATCCAGTTCCAAACTAGATTGGAACACAGTCCCATTAAATAAATCATAAAATAATGCAATGAAATAACCTCAGGCTGACAAATGGACAGCAGATGGTTATTCATCTGGAGATCCAGCCAAATGAAGACACAGAGACACATGGTATAACCACGATAGAGACAAAAAACAGCTTGTATTTAAGAAATACTTTCTGTGCAGATTGTCTCTTCATTAAAAATAGATTGTCCCATCAGTTGTGGAGTTCCTTTTTATTCTAAACTGAAAAACAGGGGCCCTCAGGATCATGCTTCAATCAAGTAATGCCAACAAGGTCGGGACAAGCAGCAGTTGAAGGCAAATAGTGACAAATATTCACCACCTAAACACCTCCCTTCACACTGAGCACCCAGCAGTGTTTCTGTCTCTGATTTGATTTTTCGACAGTCTATGAAAAAACAATCACCGCACAGTCAATCTAACACCTCCCTACACCATTCCCAGCTGACAGCTTTGCAGAAAACTATTACACATCTCACAATTGTAAATGCTGTGAAAATCAGATCAGCAAATGTGTCAGAAATGTTGTAATGCAGTTATTACCCCGCTGAACAGTTGTACAGCAAAAAGTATTTCACTCCAACAAACATTTTCTGTTATAGTCAGATTGTTCCTCATCGATCCCCCTATGGAAGATATATACTGTATATATATATATGTATGTATCTAAAACTTTTTTTTTGCCTATGTCATCATGCGACAGTGGAAGGGGAAAAAATATTAAACAATAATATAATCTGTTTACTTCCTCCAGTCCATTCCACTTTAATATTAACAAAATAAAAATAAATGAAATTGCCCCAGTGACTCATGCCTAGCCACATGCAGACACACACACACACACACACACACACACACACACACAGACATGCATGCACATGAACATGTATCATGTATAAACAATACTTTTTCACTTGTTTATTTATTTTATTTGTTTATTTATTTTCCTTCCTGCGCACTTGCTCTAAAAAGCTACTTTCAAGGTACACAGACAGTCTTCAGGACAAATCTAGCAGAATACCTGTTGTACTTGAATCTGCCACATGCTGCATTTTAAAATCCATGATACATTTCACCCCATATTAGGCTTTACTTTTCCCCACAGAGTAAAATCTGAAAATCATGTTTAACACAAAGCAGTACCCTTTACTCTGTCCTTCTGCTATCAAAGCATAGTAGAGGTGGTAGATCAGGAAGATATGATGATGATGATGATGATGATGATGAGGAGGATGATGAGGAGGATGATGATGAGGAGGAGGAGGATGGAGAAATGCAGCAAAAAGCTGTAGGGATAAGAGAGACTGAGGGACAAGCATAAAAGCACAGCAGGTAACATTCATCAGGCACCTTTAATTTTAATGTAATTTGAATAATTTAGAATGAACATTCGCAGTTTCATCCCACTTGAAGACAATGAGTCTTCTTCACATGACAGTCAAATCTTAGTCCTCCATCACACATTTTTCTCATTCTCTTCATCCCTCTGACTGCGAGAGCAGGCAGAAGCTGATGGTGGAATACGAACAGTTTCAGGAGCTGCAGCGTCAGTGCCAGTGATGCAGGCAGAAAATGGAAATGTGATGGAGGGCATGGAACAGAAGACGAGTGCCGCTCTGGATGTCTTCACGCCCAGTTACACGGCCAAGATGCAGGAGAAGCTCCTGGTGCTGGACAAGGTCAGTTCTGCTGGTGACAGTGACTTTAGGGTTGGTCCTACAAGTAGGTCAGTGTGTGTTTTAAGAAATAAGTTTACAGTAAACACAGACAGATACAGGTTGTACACTGTCAGTCAAAAGATTCACAATATATTCATGAAACGGCTTGGAATCACTTTTCATATTAATGGTTTACTGTTAATTTATTCATTAGTAATGTATACTGTGTAGACTGAATTGTAAACAGCTTTTATAAGATAGTTTTAGATTAATTCATACCACAAAATAGACCACAATAGAATGAAATGGAACACAATAGACTGAAATAGAATGAAATATACAACACAAATATTTAGGCTTCTTAGAGACGAATCCTATAAGAATGGTTTGCCCCACTACAGCCCAAGAAATTCACACATGTATTTCCACGATGCATTGTGGCAGCCACTCCCACTGCAACACTCCAAAGCTGTGTGTTTACTTTTGAGACTGAAAAGCTGTAAAAGAGCAGTGTGGGTTGCCAACCTAAAACAGAGCTATTCAGCAAAATAATACCATGACAAAAAAAAAGATGACAAAAATGAGGTGTGTCACATTGAACATCAAACTTCAAGCATCAAACGTTACAGTGGCCGCAGGCTGTTTAAACCCAAAATAGACAAGATACACCAAAACAGATGTTCATATTCAGCCAACATTTCACTCTCTAGGACCATGAATGTGACCTATAAGTAGAGTTCCCAAAGACTTAAACCAAAAGAAGCTAAAATCCAATCAAAATATTCAAATGATCCACACACCAGAATCTCAACCTCCACTTGAAACTTAAAATTTAAAAAATCCAACTTCCAAGTCTGATTTGAGCACATTAGCCAGATTGATTGTTTTCCAGCTCTTACAGATTAGTCGGCTAACTTAATCAGCAGCGTTGAACATCTGTTCATCTATGCTGTGTGCACTGGACAATACAACAGCAGCCTGCATTTCATTAATGTGTAAAGTGTTTTTTTCTGTGAACACTGTGACTTGCTTGTTTAAACCATTGAAGCTGGCACTAGACACTGATGAACAACCACAAATAGTCAGTGATAGCGACTGTTGTTGTCCTTCAGGTGTCTGCAGCTACTCTTACTGCTGTCTGTCATTTGAAATTTCATTTGTTGAAGTCTGCTGTTATTCAGGTTGGAAATCTTCAGGAATCGTTCAGGAATCTTGTCTGTGGCAGTAGCCATGGTAGTTAGTTTGTTCACATTCTGTGAGAGTGTGTGTGTACGTATGTGTGTTTGTGTGTGTGTGTGTGCATCTGTGAGTCTCCCTGAAAGCTAAACCGTTTCTACTCTTGATTACATCATCAAGAGTCAACATTTTTCCAAAGAAAATTTCTGGATGCAGAGGGTGCATTAAAATTGTTATTTTCAGTCTGAAATGTTCTCCTGTTGATGTGGTGATAGATTTTGATGTGTAAAATTGTCAGACTTTCCTTCTAATTTTACCAGAACTTCATTATTGATGTTATACAGCTTTGTCAGATCATTTTCTCAAGCATCTTCAGCTCCAGATTGTACATCAACAATTAAAAAAAAAAAAAAATATCCCTCAAATTGGTTGAAACCAAGCAATCTAAATACACTCATCATATTAGAATCATTATGCACATATATCCACAAAAAAGATTTTTACAGAGGGTATGTGTGTCAGGCTGTGTACATGTGTGCACATTTGAGTGCAGTGTTGTGTCTGCCCATGAATGTGGGGGGTCTATCTCATAAAGCAGCCCCAAATAAGAGTGTGAAAGCAGGATGTTTAAAGCACATGGCCACACTCTCCTGCTGTGATACTGATTAGAAGAGAGGAGACAGATTAATCAAGGGGGACGCTGGCGTTTGGCCGAGGACATCGCCGCTATCGTGAAGGAAATGCGACGTCGGCTTCCATCAATCCAGAACAGCGGGAGAGGCTGAGCGATGAAGGCTCTGCATAATCACCTTATTATTTCACTCCTGAGCCCGAGCTAAATTAATCTTATTAGGGCCTCCATGCCAGTGGTGTAACCCTGAATGGAGAAGGCCATGTTAGAGATCGGGATAAAAGACGATGGTTTAAGTGGAAAGTTCAGCGTGAAGTGTTCAGCTTGACCAGGCTTAACCTTTTCATGTACCTGTACCTTTTTCCTCATTTAAATCAATCCATCCTCCCTTTCCCTGTTTTTCTGTGCTTTCCTTTTTGTTAAAGTTCCTTCTTTATCTCCCTTTTTTATTACCTTCTTCCTTTCTGCATTTTCTCTGCTTGACTGGCTTTCTTCATCTCTCTCTCTCTGACTTCATCTTTTGCTCATTTTCTTCGCTGATAGGTGCAGATTAATGGACTCTCAAAAAGAATGGTGCCGAAAAAGAACCTTTCAGTTCAGTGGATTCAGCTGAGTTTCTTGAAGGAACATTGAATTGAAAGGTCACGGATCGGTTTCATGTAAAACAATATTTTCACGGACCGGTATAAATACAACTAAAAACAAAGTGCGTAAAAATACGAAGAAGCTCCCCAAAGACGTTTGTTTTTTACTCGTCTTCACTAGCTTGTGGGCTAAAATTTTGATGTACTGTATCACATGACCGAGACGAGCGTTTTTTTCAAAATAAAAGATCTTTCAGACTCTGATAATCAATAAAATATTTTTTATTCTGTCTTTCTGTGCGGCCTGGTACCAAATGACTCACGGACCAATACCGGTCCGCGGCCCGGTGGTTGGGGACCTCTGCTTTAGGGAACCAAGCATGGTTCTTTTGCTTCATTGCTCTGGAGAACCCTTTCTGGCACCTTTGTTTTTAAATATATAAGCACAGTACACAGTACACCGTAGTCTCTCTCTCTTTCCCTCTCTCTCTCTAATTTCAGTACATGTACACACACATACATGCACACGCAGTGTCAGGGGGACACTCAGGCCTGGCAGAGAGTTTGAGGAGTGGAAGAAGCAGGCAGAAGAGGATTCAGACCGAGAAATCCAGCAGCTGCGCCTGTGCTATGAGAGAAGGCTGAAGAAGGAGAGAGAGACCTACCTGAAGCTCAAGATCAACACAAGCGCAGTAAGGAAGAAGGCAAATAATACACACTCACACACTCTGCTCCTGATGGTCACTTGAGTTTTATGAAGGTCACTTTTAATTAATATAAGCAATTTCCTCATATTCTGTTCCTGTATCTGTAGTCAAACCCCTAATAAAAAGACTTAGTTCTCTGTCACATATAAATGGACAACAGCTTTCCAAAAGCAGAGTGGATTTATGCTTTAGAACCTTTTCTGTAATCAGTTCATCTATTCAGCCCTCACACACACAAGCATGTATGTTTTTATACTTTTTACAGACTTTAAGGTCATAGATATGCACCAAAAATATTACACATGTAATTATCTATATATATATATAAAGTATTTCTTAAGCTTAAGGCCAGAAACATACTTCTCACAAGTTCACAAACGCAAATAATACTGCTTAAGCATGCAAGACAAGCTCTTTTCTGAATGCAAGGGGTGCTGTGGTGACTGCCAAGCCTTTTTTTGTACCGCCAGCTATATTGATATGGTGTGAGCCCTCAAGAAAAAAAAAGACGTCCAGGAAATGCAGTATGAATCCTTAGTATTTCCTGTAAAGGTACTGAGTAAAACAATATTACTTTCTTTACAAATGTAACTGAGTACAAGTAAAAACACTATCATGGCGGCCTAGTGGTTAGGGAGTTTGCCCTGAGATCAGAAGATCGTGAGTTCGAATCCCTGGACTGCTAGTGACACCACTGAGGTACCCTTGAGCAAGGTACCGTCCCCGGGCGCCCCTCATTGGTGGTTGCCCACTGCTTCACTTGGTGAATGGGTTAAATGCAGAGAAAGAATTTCACATTGTTCACACTGTGTGCTGTGCTGTGGCGTGTTCACACGTGACTATAAGAGACCACTTTACTTTATTACAAAATATTCAGAGAAGTAAAATGTTATATA
The DNA here is from genome assembly GCA_037974445.1 of Brycinus macrolepidotus. Classification (NCBI taxonomy): domain Eukaryota; kingdom Metazoa; phylum Chordata; class Actinopteri; order Characiformes; family Alestidae; genus Brycinus; species Brycinus macrolepidotus. Next base: position 14,156,795 of record JBBPCZ010000115.1, on the reverse strand, counting down.
TAAGGTTGCATGCTATTGAGTTAATTAGTTGATAAACTGAGAAAGTGATGTTTTGAATGTAAGTGATGTAAATGTGTACATTTCCATGCGACTAAAATCCATTAAATCAACACAAATGCTAAATGCCATAAAACACCAAATATTGTCAGTATTTGTGTAATTTTTAACAACAGTCTTTTGCTGATGTAATATATTTCACTCCAGTGATCTAAATATTCTGATGAAGTATTTTTTTCAGTGTACTACACACCTCTGACTGCATGTGGTCACTTTTCAAGATGAATGAATGAGTTAGTCATTACCAAGCAGAGTCATACCTGACCTAGATTGACCACTGAGTGACCATGTGCCGTGAGTGACATGAGACCAAGCCAAGGTCACTGTAGAAGTGTCACACAGCATGAGCCAGCAGCAAGCCTCCAACTAATGAAAAATCGCACACCATCAGCAAGTGTAAGTTATGTCACACTTGTGTTTTAATATTCTCTCTCTCTCTCTCTCTCTCTCTCTC
>JBBPCZ010000115.1:14137183-14154531 GCA_037974445.1 Brycinus macrolepidotus | reverse complement strand
GTAAATTATTGACCAGGGAAAGATTCCATGCTGTCAGTGAGTCATACCCACAATGCCCTTGTGAGGAACATTTTTACATACAGTATGGTCATATTTACCGTCCATGGCCAGTATGCACTGCTGTAAGCAAGGCTGTTGTACAGATACTCAAGTCACTCAAGGCCTGTGCAGCCATTCCAGACACTATTAACATGGGACATGATTAGTTAGTATAAATCTGGCCCATGTTATGTATATTATAGCCTACTTTTTTGACTTACTAACTTTGAACTTTTTACGTATCATTTAATCCAACACTCTGCATGAACATGATCTGATAGTTGTGACAAAGAATGAACTGCTGGGCTATGAAGCTCATTTAAAATAGGAAGCCTAATGAAGACAGTCCTTTAGGGATTTTTGACTGATAAAGAGTTAAGCAGCAGTATGTTCAGAAGAAAACTGATTTATTTTCTTATCGTTAATGTCCTAAAGCTATTCAGTTAGAGAACCCAAAGCTGAGCAGACCAAATTGCTTTCCAAACTCACTGGTGATTTTAGTGGGTTTTTCCATAGTCATAAGAGGAAAGTGCATTATCACTTCTCTTGTTCTCATTGAGCCCACACTGCTCCAACACAACTGGCCTGGCTGGTTTTATGTGATTAAATGTTACGTTCAAAAACCTATGAGTAGTTGATATTGCAACGATATAACATTACTAAACTTGAAGACATTTGCATTATGTGTGATGAGTGTTATATTTCGTTTTGCTCTATTTTTATTCAATGTTGGCAAAAAAGGAAAAAAAAATATTTTAGTAGGAACAAGAGGAAATAATCAAACCATTGGTAAAATATATCAATAAATATGATAATACAGAACAAGCTGACATCCAATCCCATATTCTTGTTACTATGTGGTTTATGCAATTGCTTTTCACTGGCTCTTGCCATTTACCAGTTGTTTATAACTGGCCTAAATTTGTCTTTTTGTGATACATGAAGTTGTTTCTTGTTGTAAAAGTACAGACAATACTTTCTTCAGTGAAAGAGGATGGTTTGGTTCTGTAGAGAACCATTTTAATGAGATATGTAAGTGTGAATCTCCAAATAATGTAAGGTTTCTATAAAAAAAAATACCCTTAAATTGGTATAGAAACTTTATGTAAAGGTTCTTAAAACCTTTAAATGGTTCTTTTCAGTCATAAATGAAAAATGGTTTCAAAAATGGTTCTTTATAGAACCAAAAGTGTTTTTCTTCAGCATTGCTCGAAGAACCCTTTGTGGCACCTTTGCTTTAAGAGTGTGCACTCAGAAAAGAGTACTATAATGTAATTTGTAACAATAATGACAACATATTGTCATGTTGTGAGTATGTTATCTTGCCCACTCCTACTAAGAAATTAGGTTCCACTTCGATCTTGAGAAGCCTATAGCTTTGTTTATTAGTGATTCATTTTCTCTTCTCTCCTCATGTGCCTCCTCAGTTATTGTGCCCTATTTCAAAGTGCTGCGTGACAGTGACAAGAGGATCAAGTCTACAGGGACTTAATTAACAAAATGTCACACATGCTCACACTAAACCGCACCACCGTTTCAGCCACTCACCAAAGAAAAACAATTGCAGTCAACAAACAGGAAAAATAATCCATTAGGGCTTTGTATTGAGCGAGTCTTGCAGGACCGAAGCACCTCTTCTTCTCATAGTCTGGTACAGGCAGGGCAGAGGAAGGGGATACCACTCGTCACAAATAAATAAATAAATAAATAAATAAATAAGATCACCCCCTGTAAATTGCCACCCCCCTTTCCACCCCTTTGGATAAATGTTTTCTGAATTTTTCTAAAAGTTAAAAGTCTAATGTCTGTAGAACATAAAGTTCTGCCTTTGTACTCTGATTATGCAAACAAATAGACATTCAAATTACACTACAAACCAACACACACACTGTCCAAAAGGATCTAGACACCCTGTCAAATTAGTGAATCCATCTAGGCACACAGATGTTCAGTTTTGCACACACAGCTTGTATATTCTCCCTAGAAAGCGATGGCCTGGAACAGTTGCACCTGAGCTTAAGGTCACCATGCCCAATGCCAAGAGTCAACTAGAGGGGCAAAAAAAGCCCTCCAGTATTGGACTGTGGAACAGTGCAACTGTGTTCTCTGGAGTGATGGCACTCCATCAAATACCTTTGGGATAAGTTGGGGTGGTGTTTGTGATCCAAAACTCAAAAATCAACCATCATCAGTACCTGACCTCATTAATGCTCTTGTGGCTGAATATAATCAAATCCTCACAACAATGATCCAACGTTTAGTATAAAGTATTCCCAGAAGAGTAGAGGCTGTTAAGGCTGCAAACAAACTCTTAACCTAATAATACCCTTGATTTCAGACGAAACTGAAAGAGCAGGTAGACTTATTGGGATAATTTTATGAAAAGACCCTATTCTAGCATGAAACTATATTGTCAATGGAGTTTCACCATGAAATCCTATTTAGCTCAGACTACATTTGGATTTGGGAAATCGACCCACAGTGTTTTTCACAGTTTTTACGGTACAGTTTAACTACCCCACCCCTTCACCCCATGTAATTTAAACCCACTATCCCCTTTTTTAGAATTTGTCCACTGGGTACAGGGGTGTGGTGTATGCCATAGAGTTTTGTTTGAGAGTAGTGGCAGAAAGCTGGCAGGCAGTTTGCTGCTGACTGTTCCACTAAAGCCGCTGACAGGATTGTAAAGACAAGCTGTCGGTGCCACAACCTTGAGGGTTGCTGGGACCACAGGGACAGGCCATTGATAAAGGGATTAACACTTGAGCCTATAGCGAAGGGGAATTTCTTTTCTCCTTATACTGTACACACACATTTCCACAGTCACAGGCAAGTCACAATAGAGGTGTTAAGGCCTAGAAGGATTGTTGGACTTCAGTCTGAATGTCCTTTGAGGAAGCTGTACAATGGGGTGTGTTGGACCTTGCTTTGCTTAGTCTTGGTTATTTTGAATAGTGTTAGATCCTAAAGTTGGAAGTTTAGCTTCGGTAGTGGCCCTAAAGTGATGACAGGTAATACAGCTGAATTCACAATTTGACTATTAGACCTAACATTTGCATACCATGGTTTTTACTGAATGAGAGCTTTGTGGAACATTTGGTGGCTCATTTGTTGAGAATTGGGCCTGCCTTGCCACACTAAGGGTGCATATAACTGCGAGTTATTGCAGTGAGTGTTCCTCCTGTTTCTGGACAAGGCTGAACTAGGGGGTAGAGTTATCTGAAGCTAGGAATGTGTTTTTATCCTGTAAAAGCAGCTGATTTTTTTGGCCAAAGGATAAATCGCTTGTGCCTTAGGTTATAATGAGGTTTCTTCTTTTTTGTCTTGTTTTTGTTTTATACTTCTAACTCCTTGAACTGTAGGATTATTATACAGTTATAAATAATTTGCTAACAAATAGGATATATATATGATACATTTAGGTTATGCAGTTAGGAAAATGAGAAATTGATGTGTGGTGCTTAGGGTTCAAGGAGTGACTAATAATGTGGTATTATGGTTACATAATGTATGTTATTCTTTGGCTTTTACATATTAGCAATTCATCTTGGATCCAGCAATTTTAAAGCATAACTACAGCACAGTGAATCTCTTTACTCTGGCAGGTGCTGTTTTCAGTTACGTCTGCGGTGCTCCACCACCCTCAGCAGTGGCTGGGCATCGGGGGGCGGCATGCCGGAGCTGGAGGACTTCCCCCATCCACGGGGCCAGCAGCAGCAGCACGCTGACCCGGCCCGCATCCAGCAGAACCTCCTGGAGGAGCAGGTGGAGTTGTGGTGGTTCAGCGAGCCTGGAAAGTCTCTGCTATGCTACTGTGTCTCAGTGGCCCTGATCCTGGGCTGCGGCCTGGGTGGAGTGGGCCTCCTGTCCACCACTACCAGTCTGTCCAGCGAGTGGCGGCTGGGAGCAGGGACGGCTCTGTGCCTGCTGGCTCTGGCCATTCTCCTGAAGCAGCTGCTGAGCTCTGCCGTGCAGGATATGAACTGCGTGAGGAGCCGGCGGCGCATCAACATGCTGAAAAGTGGTGGCGTGTCGGATGTCCTGGTTGTTCTCATTACTGGACTGTCCCTGCTCATATGTGGAGCCGTGCTGCTGGACGTTGCCCTGGCTTACCACATGCCCAAACCCGGCCAAGCTCTGAATGACATGTTTATATCTGGAGTGGTGCTGTTAGCGGGCGGAGGGTTTACAGTGTTATCCGTCGGCATTTACTCGACTGTAGTTTTCCTCTTAGAGAGGACAAGGCCGGAACAGAGTCTGCGGGACAGGGTAGTGGGCATCTTCACCGTTTCAGGGCAAATACGTGCCAGGAGGGAAACTGCGTCAAGCCTGGCTCAGCTCATATGACTGTATATTACTGCCTTTATAGGATCCTCACATAAATGTGAATGCAGCTGAAATGAAAATACAGATGCTAGAGAAATTTATCTCTAAATGGATCTATATGATAAATTTTCATTTTCTTCAGACTACACTCCAGCATAACAGGATCAATACTGAAACACAACCACTAATGAACCTTTTGCACAATGGACACATATTGATTGAAGAATGTATGAAGCAACAACCTTCGGTACAAATCGTACTTGACACACAATATGTATTATCATATCTACATCTCATTTTCATTTATGATGGAGGCTTGTGTGGTGAAACATAGCCAAGACCATAATAATGAGCTTTAAGCAGAGAATTTAAGCCTTCACCATGATACTGTCAGTTTTCACTCAGATAATAGACCAATGAAGGGCAATGAAAGGGTCCAGGTAATTAATTATTTTTATGTAAAATCTGCAACTTTCTCAAACCACAACCACTGCCGTCCATTGATACACGGGCTTCACTGAACATCAGCCCCCCAACATCAGTGCATTGTGTGTGTCCTTCACACTTTTATTTATGTGGGCAAAGGGGAGTGTGCCAAGTGGGGCTCCATCTGGACCTTGCTTGTCAGAGCTGTTTAGTGTGTGTGACAGAACGTATCAGCCATGTCAGTTTGCATGTCTGTGATTTTATACTGCGACCTCACTCTGCCTCAGTGCAATGAATACTTTTGATCAAATAAAACCAACTCTCGATCAGTCATTGTGACAGTGAAGCATGTGCTGTGATTATATTGCTTGTTACAATAGTTCTTTTGGGTTTCACTGTTGTTTTGGGAAACTTTAACAAGTTGCAAAGGAACCTGTGGGTGGCAGTTTATGGTGATCAGGCACGGTAACTTTACTGGACCCCTTTTTATTGCTATTTATGGAATTTTTACAACTCATGGCTAGCTAAATTAACCAATACACTGGAGTACCAGCTTAGGTTGAAACATTACAGACAAGAAATATTTTTTTCATTTTTTATAAGCAATAAAAGGGGTCTTTTTTTATTCATTCAAGGTAATATTGAGCGGGGATGTATTAATTTTATTGCACTGGAAAAACCTCTCCCAAAGCCATTATGCTCAAGAGCTGGAATTGACATGAAACAGCCAGAAGTATGATGGTAAAAAAAGTCTGGGGATTTAAAGAAAGCACTTAATTTAAGCATCATGTTTTGAAAAATAGAAGTAATAAATAAAAAGAGACAGCCAAATATATCTGCTGGTTGATGTGAGCGGGTTATGTTTACTCCTCATGTGGAAGCATTACACATACTATGGCACAAGCACTACTACAGCTGAGTCACTGAGGGTCCTGAGGGGGTCGAGATGGCTTGAATGAGGGCCAGGGTCAGGTTGGGTGGGACTGGGTGTTGACTGAAGCCAGTACTTGCCCAACAACCAGCTCATTGTTTCTAAACTGTTGTCAGTCACCACATGAACAATAGCTGTCTCTGTGCCATTGTCTTTAAGTCATCAGTCTCTCATGCAGGGCCTGATATGAACAAGCCCTGCAAGATCAAGCCTTGATAGATAGAATATGCAAATACACAGATGTGTACACACATGTACACAAATTACATAATGACTTACTTGGAATAAAATCATAACATTAATGCACAAATGATGCGTATCGTGGAAAAATGTTCCTTCCTCTTTGAAATATGAGTTTGATGTAGTGTGACAGTATTATTTCAGTAGTTTCACAATGTTCCATTCTGTCCTGAGTTCATAGTAGTCAGTACAAAATATATGGCAAGCTGCAAAACTGGCAAGTTTTTTTTAGTGCTCTCACAAAATCTAACACATTTACATCTATCCACCTGTTCTGCCTACAGCAACTTAGCTTGCCCTATCATGTTAAAGTTATAAGGTGTGCTTCAGCCTCGATAGCTTTTTGAGCACCCAGAGCAGTACCAAAACAGATTGTTTAATTCTACAGGAACAGTAATAAGTCCATTTCATTCTACAGGACAACAAAAATAGCCTGCACAAAAACTCCAGAAAAAATAGCCTGCTTCATTCTAAAGGATAAAGAGAAGTTGGAAAATGCCCATGTACAAATGGATTTTGACTTTTTAATACAACTTTTTAATCCCACAAACATCATAAGAGGACCACAAGTAAAACATTTAGGAAATGGGCATTTTAAAAATGACAGACATGTATTCCTTCTTCGGTAAAATCACCATTTTCGAGATATGACAGTGACAGTAACAAAATATTGAAGGGCTAAACCAAAGAGTATTTTACAGGTTTGAATATTGTGTGGTATTTCCAAAAGAGTTCTCGAATTCTCATTTTTAAAACTGGGCGTCCCTCTCTGATCTGTCCGCTCCAGCAGATGTGGAGCAGCTGCAAGAGCTTCTGGCTTAAAAATAATAATTAGCCATGGTTTTAAACATTTTTGTTGCAGCAGTTCAGAATATATTTATTACGCAGCAACACACATTTTACTAGTTAGCTGAAGCCCAGATGCTTGCTCACTATATGTTCCACTGGGCTTGTAGCCTCAAATAAAACTTTATTGAGGCATTAGTCATCAAAAAGTATAATAAATTGTTTCATTTATTGGCATCAGGATTTTAGGAGGACAATCACCGATTTGTCTGACGTGCATGTCTTTGAACTGTGGGAGGAAACTGGAGTGCCCAGCGGAGACCATGCAAACTCCACCTTTGTGCTGTAAGACAACACTGCTCCACACTGCACTACCGCGTCACGTAAACTAAATCACATTTCACCATATAGTAACATCAGTATCTTTTTTTCAAACATAAGCAACAGACAATTCAAATGATTTGGGCTGGCCTTAATCTGTTAACAGTAGGGTTGCAATTTGCAAATAGGTTCCAGTTCTAAACAAAGTTTTGAATTTGAATTACACAGTCTAACAACTCAACAACCAGGCGCCTTTAACCAGCTGAAAGAAAGAACGACAAGCAGCAAGTCACATTTAGTACAGTATCAAGTGGAGGCAGAGTGCTGTTATCAATATATAAAAAATGGTATATCAAAAACACACTTCAGAGTCAGGAACATTATGGAATCACTTTTTCTGGATGCTGGCCTCTGGTGAGGGAATGTGAAAAAGAGACAAGCCATAACAGATACTAGATAATATATTATCTAGTATCTGTTATATATTATATTATATTATATTATATTATATTATAACAGATAATATATTCTGCTGCCTCTGCAGAGATGCTACACAATATTCCATACGCATCAGCCTCACTGATAGAACAAGTGATGGGGTGCATGCTGAAAACGGGGAATTACGGCAGGGTTATCTCAACAATAACGCACAGCAGGCAGCGGAAATTTAAAGCAGGACGCTTCTGGTCTAATGCTTTATCACTGGATTTTGAGACAGATCAGGCAGTGTCATACAAAGTCTCATCCTTTCTCACTGACGTCTAGCTGAGATATTTTCACCTCTGCGCACGGTGAACAGTTATATGACAGAAGTACAACAAATTTTATATTTAGCCCCTCAACCCAAGTTCCCACAGAATGAATTTATTATAAAATCTCATTCTTACAATAGCTGACAAATCAGCATTTCTCTGGAGCTCAGAACTGTAATTTCATTGTGTTAGTGTGTGTGCGTGTGTGTGTGTGAGTGTGTGTAGAGACATTCTTTAAAATTTCTCATTTGCAAATGCAAACAACAGACACGGCTACAGGGCGACTGTGTTGGAAATATAGTGTTACACCACTGCCCCGACAGTGTACAGCCTTATTAATCATTGATTTTGTGCTCAAGGTATTCATTCCATCGGTCAGTGTGGTTACGCCTTCAAGTTCTATCAAAACAAAACAATAAAACCATCCACTTCCTCTTTCAGAGATTATGATAGGTATCAAGTAATAAAAAATATATTTAAACTAGTTCCAAAGTTTGTTTCTTAAAATGTTGGATTTACATATCCATACTATTGTTAAACACACAATTCAACTGTACAGTAGACAATTAACAGACTACAACTACACATGTATAAACAAAGCCATTAGAAAACAATACCCACCATACTGTCAAAATCAATTATTCTAAAATAATATTTTCTATTTTTATTGCTTTGTTCACAAAAGTTTTAATGCACATATACATCCACCCAAAATCTCTCTCTCTCTCTCTCTCACACTCTCTCCCTGTAACACACGCCACACACAGACAAAGCATAAAAGTGAGAGAGGCTGTAACTGGTTGAGTGATGTTTGGGAGCAGCACAGGGCTGCGTGTCTTTCTCTCTGTGGAGGACCGTCTGCACAAACAGCCATCACTCTGAGCAAACCCATCAGTTTGTCCTTAGCTGATAATCTGTCAAATATAATCATCAAACAAAAGTTATAACAGTACTGTATATATCATATAATCATATGCCATTATATTATCACTGTCAGAACAAAACCTTTAAGAGAAAAAATGTCTCTCTAACAATGTAAGTTAATGTAACAAGATTTTATTCTGTCATTTTGGACCATTGCTATGGGTTCATTCATTGAGAAATTTTTGATAAATTGCAAGTGGCAACTGGCATGAAATCAAATAAATGGAAAAGCAAGGTTTTTCTGACAGCGACAATATGCTTTTAATTGTGTGTAAGTAGGCTGCCTGCTTAGCATTTCTAATGAATAAGTGAAAAGAGCTGAATGATTAGAGTGCCTCCCTCTCCTCTGGTATCACTGATGCAAATGGAAAACTGATAGTCTACACTCTGTTAAAGTGTGGCATGAGGGTGTGTGTGTGTGTGTGTGTGTGTGTGTGTGTGTGTGAGTGAGAGAGAGAGAGAGAAAGAGAGAAAGAGAGAAAGAGAAGAGAGAGAGAGAGAGAGAGAGACATAAAGGGAGTGAAAGAGGGCCAGGGGGTCTCAAGTTTTCATGCAGGGCAAAGGTAGATCTAGATGGTATTTGTAAGCATGTGTGTTTGCGTGTGTTTTAGTGTGTGTATAACATATTGTATTTCCTGATTCGAATGAATCATCATTACCACATGAACAAAATACAGTACATTGTCAACGTTACTGTGAAAAGTAAACTGAAAGACAAACTAACACTGATGTGATGTGAAGAAATAATCTACCCAGCTAACTCAAGTAAAATCAATACATTACTTTTTTATGTATTTGTGTTTCTTACCTCCACTCTGCGTAATGTATCTCACCCATGGTAATGCCTGGTAGCCACTCTTCTCAATGATTTTTAGGTATCGCACCTGAATACATGTTAATATGCTCAGTCTTATTGTTATTATTAGCTACTTAGACTTTTAAAGAGGCTAAACAGTGTACACTCACAGGCATTTGAGCCCCAGACTCACCTGAATGCCAGACACAGTAAAATAAGGAATCTCAAACTTCACTGTGATTGGCCGCTTTGCTTCTTGTTCATCACTCTCCACACTAGGCAGTCCAAAGTGAGCTCTCATCATGTACTCCTTCCCACCCTATGAACACAGATAAATTCCTTATTCAGGTACATCATTCAAAACACATTGTAAAAGGGTACAGAAGCATTTACTGTTTAGACATGCAGCAACAAAGTGAGATAAAGAAATACTTTTAGAACAGTACAGATAATTTAATGCATAATTAAATAATCTTCCCTCCAAATGTGGCAACTTCCAATTATTGAGAACATGAATGAGAACTTTACTGGTTTGCTTTCATTTTTGTGAAGCCAGTGATTCCAGAGCCTAACAATATATGAGCATCACTTAAAATACAAGATAGGTAAAACTGTAGCCAGGATTACTGATTTACTAACTCAAAGGCACTGAAATCTTATCTAATGTTACCTTCCTCCATGCCAGAGCAGGAACAAAACCTCTGAAAAACACTTTTTCAGTCAATATGTATTATATAACATCTGGTAGCAGATACATTAGGAAAGGTGTCTTCATAGCACTACTGGAACATATGTGGCTTTACAGAAGTATCATATATACCAGCACTAGAACACACACACATACACACACACACACAGACACACGCACACACAAACACATACACCAACCCTAACCCTAGTGATTCAGTATTACAGGCCGAGAAAAGTGATGTAGGAAATGGAGCATTCTTATCAGTACAGAGACACACAGTCTTAAGTACAGCCCCCACTATAAAATAAATATCTAATGTAATAATGCATAGCAACTGTTATAAACTAATCTATATCAAAACATTTTCCACATAACCTTATCAAACTAGTTCACAAGATAAATGCCCTTCGTAAAAAGGTAGCAACTGCAAAAGGTTCTTGAACTTCCTAGATAACGCTGTCTCCATGAATACAGAGATAAATAAGCAAACAGAAAAGGACTCATAAATCACCACTTAAAGTTCTGTTACATTAGACCCGCTGTAACCACCTGCTAGATGATACACATGCGGCCCATTAGAGGACCTAATTAAGCCAGTGTATTATAAACCACAAATACTATTACCATACTATAGCAAAGCCTTACTGTACTGTCACATAGGTTACTGTAAGGTACTGCACACAGATCCTGTGAGATATTCTCACAATTTGTTGGTTTTGTCTGTATGGGTCCCAGCAGTTCAATAACTGTGTGACACTTTAATATAAGTAACTCACAACATATTGTGTTCAGTGTGCAAAATTGCACACATGCTCCTATGAGCATGAAGCATTATTACACAGTCAGTTCCTCTGAGAATTGGAAATAATTATCTTGATTTGGACAGTCTTTGCTGTGGTTTTCCTCCAGCTGTAAGATACTGATGTATGCTCATTCCATCTGGAAAAATTATTCACAGGTCTTACAGTGGCTTTATCATGGTGTGATGGAAGACTACAGTGTATATTGTATACATTATAGACTATATTCCACACTATTCTGAATGACACTTCTACTGAAAAAGAGCAACAGCTGGGCAACAACCATCTTCAGATATTTCAGCAGAAATATATTTTCTGGCGCATTTTCAATTGCTTGAGATCAAGGTTTTCAGTAAACTAAAACCAATTATAAAGGTTTTTAAATGTTACAAAACCAGATAGATGAATAGTGATTCTATTATGCTAGTCTAGTGAAACAGGTTTTAAACACAATATATGCAAAAGTGTCCAAACACCCTTTCTGTTCAGTGAGTCCAGGTACTGAAAAAAGTAGGTTATTGTTGATGCACGCATTCCATTGTGCACACACGGCTTGTATAATGTCCATAGAAATGCATTTCTAGTAGAAAGTGCTTGCTCTGGAGCAGCCGCACATGAGTCTAAGGCCACCCTGCTCCAAGCTAAGTGTCAGTTAGAGGGGCATAAAGGCTCTTCAAGCATTGGACTGTGAAGCAATGGAAATACGTTTTCTGGAGTAATGGAGTAATGAGAGTGACGTTTGTCCAGAACTAATCATCCAATGTCACTACCTGGCCTCACTGAATGCAATCAAATCCTCAAAGCAATGTTCCAACATCTAATGTAAAGCCTTTCCAGAGGAGTAGAGGCAATAACTGTAGAAAAGGGGGGCAAACGCTCATTAATGCCCTTAATTTCAGAAGAAACGGTGGATGAGGATTTAATGCGGCAGCATATTTTATGTATTGTTTATGAAGCCATTACAGCAGACCTATGGGCAGTTCTTTGAGGTGATGTAAAAGCATCACTCACTGGGAAGGACTTGATAATCCACTCAACAGCACTCTTCTCAGGCACCCACTTGGCGTGACCCGTGCTGGTCTTAAATCTGGGGGTGTCAGCGTCACTGGGCACAGGCACCAGGATGGACACGTTGTTGGCTGTGGAGCGGCACTTAAACTGACTGCGGGCCTGCAAGAAAAAACACACCCCACTAAACAAAATACACAAACCTCAGCCAAGGATAACCACACAATATGAATGTGAAACTGGACACTCAACAAAGTAAATGGTACCAAGTATAAAACTGTTTTAAAAGAAAAACTACAGAAATGTAGTAAGTCCTCCTTATCAATGAACCCCTTGAACCTTAGATTTATTACTAATCTTAGTAATTATTATTCAGTATCTATTATGAAATTACTATGTAGTTATGAGAGTGACAAATCGAAGTGTAAACCAAAAACACGTTCGTAAATATAACCATTAGAAGCTGCAATTATTACCAGGCTATTACCAGGCAGACTTTCACTTTAAAAGCATGGTGTACTTTGTTTACTTCTCATTCATAGTTCACTGAAACAAGCAGAGGAATGCAGAAGTGCAGATTCTCTGCTTTCAATCAATACAAAATATGTGCAAGTAAGTAAAAAAAAGAGATATTTTATAATGATTTCTATTTGATGGAGACTTCCTGTTGTGCGTACAGTCTTGTTTTCTGTAAAGAAAACACATCCTTTACATTTGCCATATTTTAATGGTTAAGCATTACTTGACATTGAAAGAAGTGCAGATTCAAAGCTGTCTGTAAATACGTAATTATGTAATTATGTAATGTGCTTGAGAGTTTAAATGCAATTTTATATCATACATTACATCATAGGCTTCTAAGCTGACAGTCTTTATAACTTAAATCGAAATGGGTTTTTAGTCAAGTTTCAGCAGGGTAAGAACAAAAGGACAAAACACACACACACACACACACACACACACACACACACACACACACACACACACACACAAACACACACACACGCTTGTTTAAGAACCAACCAGCTCTTAAGACACATGTCAGATACACCTTAGGGCTGCTTGCCAGGAAAGAAGCGTGAAGACTGAGGCAGTGGAGTGTAGAGAATGTGTCTGTATGTGTGTGTGTGTGTGTGCGCGCATGTGTGTGTGTGTGTGTGTGTGTGTATAGTACCTTAACTTTGATCTCTACACGGCTATGGGAAAACTTCTCAATCATGCTTTCAATCCATATAAGGGGCTTCACCTGTAGCAAGTACAATGGTGATTTATTAAATTAGGACAGAACGAAATAAATTAAAGCCCACACCAACAATGGTAGCATGCAAACAAACAAAAATGCCTGATTCTAGCAGAGCCAGTGGGCTAGTTTAAGTGTGTGCAGTGCTCACGGTGGTGTTAAGGCGATAGGACATGAGTTCACTCTCTCCGTCCGGGGGAATGAAGGAGATGGTTCGGTCGTTCTCAAAGCGAGAGAGACGCACACACTGATGAAACTTAACATCCTCTAACTCCACCGACTTACTCTTCTCTCCTATGGAAAGACACAGGACACACATTTTATTTAACATCACATCCTATAATACAGCAATGCCAGTATATACAAAAGAGCAAATAAACATGCAGAAATACATACATAACAAAAGTAATAAATATTATGTCTCTATTATATCAAAGGTTAATTCCAGATTTATAACTTTTTAAGTGCAATGTATGTTAAAGATGATTTTTACTGATTTTTTAAACTTTCTGCATTATCAAATCATTATTTGAAAACAAAATTATTCAGAGAGGTTTCTTCTGGTTCTAGAGAAAATGTCATTCTAGAGAAAAGCCAGGACAGGGCCACAGCAGTGATGAGTACCAGACTTAATCATTTAATGTGTTACTTGATGTCTGAGACTCTGTTTTACAATGGTTATGAGATACACTATATGGACAAAAGTATTGGGACACATGGGCCAGGCCCCTTACTTGACCCAGTGAAGGGTAAACTTAATGCTTCAGCACACCAAGACATTTTGGACAACGCCATGCTTCCAACTTTGTGGACACAGTTTGAGGAAGAACCTTTTCTATTCCAGCATGACTGTTCTCCAGTGCACAAAGCAAAGTTCACCCCATCCAACACCTTTGGGATGAACTGGAACAGAGATTGTGAGCCAGGCCTTCTCGTTCAACATCAGTACCTGACTTGATAAATGCTCTACAGAATGAATGGGCACAAATTCATTGCAGAAACACTCCAAAATCTTGTGGAAACCCTTTTAAGAAGAGTTGAAGCTGTTATAGCTGCAAAGGGGGGACCAACTCCATTTTAAAGTTTATGTATTTGAATGCAGTGTCATTGAAGTCCCTGTTGGTGTAATGGTCAAGGGTCTCAATACTTTTGTCCATATAGTGTAAGGTGGATTTGGTCCATTTTTTTTTGGTATTTTTTTTTTCCAATTGTGATATGACTGTTGCTATAAAATATTATGTATGGGAATACCATTCCAGTTGTATCCTGTTACATTATTGCTTAATGAAGTTTCCAAATTAGCTTTAACCAAACGTCAAAAGAAGATAAAGCTTGCTAGATTTAGACCATTTGTCAAAAAAACAGAAAAAACATTGGGTTTCCCTATTTTATTTTTCCATTACATGACATAGTAATACTAGAATAATTCTAGAATAAAGATGTTTGGAAACATGTTGGTTGTGAGCTGTCTGATAGACTTGCATAATGCATATTGTGTAAACCTTTGTGCACTGCTTATTTTATTTCATGTTATTTTAGTTTTGACCTTGGATTTTATTTACTTGACAGCTGTATAAAGATAAAAATGGGAGACGTTTTTTTGCAATAATATGATAAGTCACTGTTACTAGCTAAATGCAAAATAACAGAAAAAATATCACAAATAATAAATAAATCACGCTTTTACAAAGCACATTTCATCAGAAATATTTTTTTTTCCACTTTTTAAATAAAAGAGTTTGATATACTATGTAAACCCTTGTAAAAGTTGAAAAAAGCAAGACAGTGCAAATAGTCCATATAGGGAAATTAAGCAGAAAATCAAACAGTTTTGAATTCACTGCTTTTGTTATTCACTGTTAAGCCCCGCCCATCCACACTAAAGCCACACTGCTTTTTGAGTGAGGTAGAACACAGGGCAGCTAATAAGCACAGAGGTCATTTACATATAGCAGTCTTAAAAGCTCAGCAACAAAAACAGTCTGTTTAATTTTCAAGGATAAATAGGCACCGGAAAATGGTCACATAGAAATGAATTTTGACAGCGGCAGTACAAACCCACGCAAGTGTTATAAGAGAACCTTAGGGAATAACAATATAAAACAAGAAAAATATTAGAAATGGGTCCTTTAAAACAAAGCGTAAGTGCAGAGAGTAGATTGTATTAAGGCTTTCAGATCTTTTGTTTTAATGTTGTGATATTAGCCATGCAGACATAGCCTAGAGTGCCTGTGTGATTGCTCTTCTGTTGCAGCGTGTTTAACCTGAAAGCTGGAGAAGGCGGCAGCTATAGAGCAGGCTTTTAATGACTCTGAGCCTGGGAGCGTCCTAAAGTCTCTAATACCAGTGAGCTTTGGGAATTCAACACCACGCTCTAAGCTCCAGTCTGTGAAATGGTCCTTTCACAGCACTGAACTGGGATTGCTATGCAATCATGTTTGTGTGTGTGCGCGTGTGGGTTTGGGTTGTGGAAAGAAAAAAAAAGCAACAGAAAAGGGCAGGGTTTGTGTTTATATGATCAATTAAACCAGGAATTCTGAATACTTGTATCACAGCTCCTGTATAAAGTGTGCCCTTATCTAGAGGTGTCTGATTCTCTTTTTCTCCATCACTGACATTTACAGACAAGCATAAAAGGGCTGTGTAGAGTGCGCTGGAAGGCACAGCTCAGCAGTCTCTGTGTCCCCTCAGTAGCAGGAAAGGCCTGCTGGGACCCAGCCCTCATTTCTCACACTCAAACACCTACTGATGCCATCTAAAGGTCATACAGGGGTGTGACCTCTCAGTCTAATGCCTCCTGATTGGTCCCCCAGGGGCCACTGCCAGAAAAAGTGAGAAAAGCTGATTGGTGTTCTGAATTAGACACTGCATAACAAACACAGTTTGTTGCTCTGAATACTCTGGATTAGGGGTGAGCTAACTGGCAAAAATGTAATATTACAAGACATAAAATGTAACAATATTTTTTTTTCTGACAAAGGAAAGGTCAATGTTCTGTCAGAAAAGCACATTTTGACATTTTGTGACATATTTTATCACAATATTTATAAGTATTGTTATACTGCTCAGCCCTTTCCTGGGTATTTATAAGATGCATTTTGTCAACTGTTACAGATGGGATCATGTTATAATTTAAACTGTCTCAAACTGATCTCTAAAAAACCCCTTGAAATGTCCCTCGGTTTTTCTTTTTTTCCCCCAACATTGTAATAATCCACAATGTCAGTAACTGCATGAAGTTCCATGATGTCTCTATTCCGCCCATTTTAATAGAGATTTAACTGTCTTTTCATGTAGAGGGCAGTGTTTCCCTCATTTTAAAAATGTGCAGCACAGGTTTCATACTGCCACCTGATCACAGGTCAAATGACTTAGGCTGATGTTATCAGTTAGAGCAATTTTGTACATTCAGACATCTGAACATTTTTTCTCTGCAGTCAAAGTGCTTTGAGTGTTATGGCATGTTAGTGCCAAATCTATTCTGTTTTTGATAAATTCTGTGAACAACTTGTTTATCATTCGCTTGATGGGGTAACATATCTAGCATTAGTAGCATTTGAAATGGATTTATTCTCTGCTCCAGACTGGTCTGGATGTGGAGAGGAATGCATAAGTGGAAGCTGATCTTTAGGGTGACTGACACCTGCTGTGCAAAAAGCCTGCAGTGGTGATTAAGGAAAAGAAACAGATGGGAGGGAAGCCATCAATGGAGTACAAATACGATAGGTAGAGAATGAACTGCCAGCCCTTACTGGGGCAAAATTAGGTCTTTGTACACATACAAGGGCTGCACAATCTATCATTCCTCAACTGTTACATTGACATTGGTCCTGGTTATTTGTGTGCTGTGATAATCCAGACCTATTAGATATATCTTTAGGTATCTGGATGAATCATGTAGTTCACATCATCTAGCCAATTTAAATAATTTTGGCCTGTCTTTAATAAATGGTTCACTAAAATGTTCTAAATATTGAAAGGTATATTGTACCCAGGGGCGGATCTAGAAAAATATTTATGTGGTGGCAAGAGGGGGGCAGGAATTTTTGAGGGGTGGCAACGTATGGC
>JBBPCZ010000115.1:14111913-14122410 GCA_037974445.1 Brycinus macrolepidotus | reverse complement strand
ACAAAGTTGGAAGCATGGCGTTGTCCAAAATGTCTTGGTATGCTGAAGCATTAATATTGCCCTTCACTGGAAGTAAGAGGGCACCTGAATTCCATAATTAAGAGGCATGTCCCAATACTTTTGTCCACATAGTGTATGTGAAATTTAAAATTCCTTTCTTCTCATGTATTAGTGCTTGCTGAGCACAAATCTGTGTTGTTGTTGTTTCTACCAACCATATGGCAAAAAAAGTCACTTCAGTTCATTTTTCCATATTTATTCATTCATTAATTTGCCCTGGACTGCTGATTGCAACAAAACAATAGAAAACTTGTGCTGATTGTAAATAAAAGTACGAAAAATGCATGAAATCTGAAAAGGGACCTGTCATTTCTTCACTTTAGATCAGAGCAGATTCCGTGGCCGTTTTTTTCTTATATTTTAACTGTCTCCCACTTGTTGGCCACAAATGGGTTAATGATGTCACATGAGTGAACATTACAGTAAAAAAGGTATAAATGTGAAGAAAGAATCAAACTGTGTGTTTTGATAGTCCAGCTGCCTCCATCAGCCGCGCAAACATTGTAACTCGCTCCCCCTATCGGCAGCTCCAAGCTCTGCACACAGGTCACAGCTAGCTAGCCAATGGTGAAGTCCATGTCATCCTCATCTTCCTCCTCCTCCTTCTCCCACTCTGCCTCTTTTTCTGCTCTTTCCCTCTCGCTGGCCTGAATGTAATTGTCCTCAATGAAGCCATCGTCGTCCTCCTCCATGCCGTTCCCTTCGCCTGGGGCTGAATGTTCGCCCCTCCTTGGGTGGGCCTGGGTGGAGAAGCCCACTTCAAAGTTAGCAGGGTCGCAGTGACTGGCTGTGTCTGTTTCACTCAGCCTTGAGTGCCTGTAGCTGGCCAAGTACTTGTGCACGATTTTACACTTTGCCCCAACGGCGATGAGAATGGAGACGACGATGGCTGTCACCAAAACAGCAACAAGGGGCTTCCAGCCGCCTGAAGCACTTTTCCCACCATCTCCAGTGTCTGTGAGAACACATAACACAGGTTAATAAGAACATGACTAAAGAGATTCTCTGGTTCTTCTCAAGTTAACATAAAGGATAAAGCAGTGGACGAGGAGACCCTTCTGGCCATGTACATTTTAGTGACTTTCCTGCTCTGATACACTCAGTGCAGCGCAATAAGGCTTTGTTCATTTGAAGAGGTTGATTAGTTGTATAGGTGTGTGTTGCACACATGGAAATCATTCAAAAGTGCAGGGCTCGAGGACCAGGGCTGGCAGACATCCCACCTCTCCCAGAAGTTCTGGGAGTCTCCCGCATAATGATAGGGGCTCCCTGACTCCCGCATATTATAACAACACCCAGGAAATTTGTTTTTTGGTGCGAGAGCGAAGATCCCAGAGCTTATCTAGAGTCTTTGGAGAAGGAGAGTGAATGTCTGACCAACGTAACAAGAGAGAAACAGAGAGAGAGCATCCTGAATGGTCTCACTTTTTTTGCTAAGTACACCTATCAGTTTTCTCTGAGGGAGGGCTTTACAGTCGACCTCTATCAGTTTAGTATATTTCTCTGAGGGAGTGCTTTACAGTCGATCTCTATCAGTTTAGTATATTGTCCGGCATTGCCATGGCAGACTGCCCAAAAAAATATATAAGACACATCTCCATTCAGAAACTACAAAGGTGTATTCATGCCACATAGCAGTGAAAAGTAATGACAATGTTGAGCGCTGTACTGTTTGCAATAAGTGATTTTAGCATGGGGGGGATTAAATGATCATTGAGGTGAATTTAACCGGTGTCATTTGTTCATTATTATTAATTCATTCATTCATTTTCTGTAACCGCTTAATCCTAACTAGGATTAAGCCCTACCTGGAGCCTATCCGGGGGGCTGTGGGCACGAGGCAGGGACTCACCCTGGGCGGGGCACAGCCCACCGCAGGGTGCATACACACACACCATTCGCTCACACATTCACACCTACGGTCAATTTAGAATCCCCAGTTCACCTGACGCACTTGTCTTTGGACCTTGGGAGAAACCGGAGACCCCTACCACGAGGAGTTGTTCATTATTATAGCAAATGTAATTTAAATTAGCTGGCTAGCTGCCAAGGAGCTACGTCATGGGGCCAATCTCCCTGTAGGTGTGATAGAATAAAAACGTCTCTATTAATTGAATAATGTAAGCACATATTTTAATGTCAGGTTTTCTGCATGTATGCCTACCCAACTTGGTTTACAGATTAGACAGAAGTATTGCAAATACCTTATGCTTTTAGTTTCTTTTGAAGTATGTGATTATTGAAATTGAAATAACATAGCCATCCTGGCCTTTTTTTGGGGGGGGGTCATCCCTAAAATCAGTTTTTGCAGGGTGGGATGTCTGGACTGGGGACCGTTGGAGTAGAATATTATTCTTCATGTTTCCACTATTAGAAACAAAACCTTTCAGAAGTTTTCGGTCATTTCACCAGATTGCTTTTAAGATTTTCAGATATATGAACCACAAAGGACACAAAAAATAACCAACCGACTGTCCCGTTGGTCGTGTTTGCTACAGTGGGGTCCACTGAGGCCTCTGCCAGCAGTTTACGTCGTAAGTGACTCTGGATGATCATGTCAAGAACATGTCCTGTATCAGAAGAAAAGGGAGAACAGTGACATTTAATAATAGTAAACAAATGTCATCTATAATTTCATTGTGGCTATGTGCAATTATGATAGAAATCGCAGGACCAGGACCATTAGAATGTAAAAGGTCAAAACTTGGTCTTGGTTCAGTATTGATTATTGTTAGATGTTTACTGAACTTGTCCTATATATATTCACACACACACACACACACAAACCTTTGGAGTGTCTTTCCTGGGTCATCTGCTTTTGAATTCTGTGCTCCCTTCTCTTTACATCGTTTAATTGAGGATTGTTGCTGAGATCTACAAATTCAACCCATCCATAATCATGTAGTATGTCAGACAGGGGGAGCTGCAGATAATTATTCCCCAGAAAAAGCTTTTTCAACCTGGGGAAGCTCAGAAAGGCATCAGCCTCAACCGTAGCCAACTTGCAGTTGCTGAGATCCAGGATTTGCAGTGATGGGAGAGGGTAGAAGTGCTGCTTCCCCAGTAGGGGGAGGTAGTTTCCTGATAGATTGAGAGTGCTCAAGCGGTCAAAGTGCCGCAGCTCCTTGAGGCCCTTAGTATGGGCTAGGTTTAAGTGGTTCCCTGACAGGTCCAGCTTGGTCACGTTGAACCATATCCATTCTGGCACTGATGTGAGGTTTCGTCTGCTGCAGTCAAATGTAGCCTGAGAAATAAAAGGGTTTCACCCGAAAACTGGTTAAAGGTATCTGTCTCACAGACACAAAAGACTCAGTACAAGTTTCTGTCCTGTAATGAAGTGGTGTGATACAATTATTTCAAAAGAATTATCTTCAGAATGCAACTTGTATGTGTGATAAACAAATGTGAGATAAGTCATCAATTGCTCATTGTACTGTTTAAAATGTTGCCGTTTTTAAGTTTGGCCTTTGACAGTTTTTCTTATGAATCCTAACTGAGTGGACAAATTATAGTCTGCCATCGTGCAACAAAGAACAACTTGTATATTTCATCAGCTGCATAAACAATAACCACTGACATACTTAAGACAAATGCTTGTTGTCAAAAACAGGAAACGAGTGCCTACAAACAGGATATTCCCAATGTGGTTCCACTTTTTGTGGCTCAGGGGAAAGTAAGAACCAGGGTGTTTCTCACTCACCTTCTTTCTGTTGACCATGCAAGGGCCCACAGTCAGGACTGTGTGGCATAAACCTGAGGCCCAGAGAGCAACGAGCACACACAGTGTGTGAGCCACTGACCACATGTTCTAATGTGTCCTGCACAAATAAGAGAGAAACTTTTGGAGAGAGTGATCCTGTTCAAATCAGATTAGACCAGAGTGCAGTGTATGCATCCATATCTGAATTACATGTTTTATTGGTTTTCTGAGTGAAAAAAAATGAAAGCATTCTCTACAGGAAACTTAAATATGACAGTTTTCTGCAAAACATAGTGAACAGTTCGTGTGTTTTTGCTGATTTACCATAAATACCATCAAAAAAACTTAGACCACATTTTATGTTTTTTTTTCCCTGCAATTTTCTGCAAAGTATCAGGTGCTGTTTTTAAATAGTGTAAAAAAGGAATTTTGTCAAAAAGTTTTGAAAAGATGATAATATAAGTGATTTATGTAAATATACAGTTGAAAGTCTTGGATACAGTCAGTATGATAACAACACCCTTTTGTGAATTTCTCAACGATTTATGGTATGAAAAGGAGGGGTAGGAATCAGGAGGGTCCCTGTCTGACTTGTCCTTGCAAACCCAAGTTTAGTTCTCAATCTCATCATTCAGTCATGTGCATAGGTTTGAACATCCCCAGTGAAATGACATTTTATTGGTGTTGATTGACAATAAGCTAAAACATCCTCTACAGGTACTGAAGTATGAAAGTTTTTGGCAAAGTTTACTGCACAGTTACTGTGTTTACTGATTTACCATAAAATATCATTAAAAAAAACTTACACCACATTTTGTGTTTTTTTTCCCAATATGTTATTTTGGGCAAATAAACATGTAATGTGACCATGGATGTACAAACTCTTGCATGCAACTGTATACTTCACTTAATTCATGTTAATCTGGGCTAACACTTTGCATTAAATGTACTGGGGCTCATCCATCATGGTCTCCTTTTTGGCACATCAGATATGTTATCAAGTTTTTCTGGCTTGCACTAGCTTGCATAAAATAGAGTGTTCTGGTTTGCAAGAAGGTGAGATGGGCGGTGGCGGAGACAAGGAATCATAGACGAATACTAAATATGTGTGGGATTTTCCCAGCCAGACAGCTCCAGACTAGAGTGAGCTCCAGTCCAGGATGTTGTTCTGTTTATAACAATACCCATACAGTCTCAGATGCAAACATGAATGCATTAAGCACTAATTATCCTCTCTTTTTATTAAAACCACCAAAAGATTTCATTTTTGCACTCGGTCTTTGTATTATAGGATAGCCTACATCATGCAGTGAGCTTTACAATAAAGCCAGAAAAGTGGATTGGGTGGTGCTTGCCTCCAAACTTATCTTCTATCTGAACTGATTTAGTTACTGCAATAAGCATGTCTCTTGTAATCAGGACTGAACTGTCAAAAGACATTTGGCACTTAAGTGCTCTGAGTGTGCAAATGCATGTCAGTGTACACACTCCACTGAAGTGTGTGCTTATTTTTTATCGAAATTTAGTCTTGGCACAGCAGCTATTGTTCACAGGGCCGTCTGCTGTGTTATTAGGGCCCTTCCTCTCTCTCCTTTTCTCGCTATTCTTTTCAGCATGTTGGCTGTAAACACTCGTCAGGAGTCCTCTTTTATCTCTTCCTGTCTTGAGATACTTGGTGCAAACAAGGGCTCAGGCTCCAAAACACCACAATGTGAGAACACTTTTGGGTGTGTGCAGCAACATCTATAAATTTGCATGTACTTGTGTGTGCACAGTGCACAGCCATTTTCAAATGCATGTATGTATCCTAGTATCTTCAAAACAGTAACTTGATAGGAGAAGGAAAAGTTATTTTCTGTAATGTAACAAGATTTTATTGCATGTAGAGGGCACATTTGCCATGAAATGTTCACACAACGTGAAGAGCAGGTGCTGGTTTCAAATGGTGTAAAAAAAAAAATACAGTTTTGTCAAGAGATTTTGAAACTACAATGATGATATTCATGTTATACGTAAATATATATTTGAAAGCCTTGGAAAAAGTATGATAGCAAGACCCTTTTGTGCATTTCTCAAATCCTTACAGTATAAACAGGAGGAAGAGAACCAAGGGGGGTCCTTACAACCCCCAATTTAGTTCTCTATATCTATCTCATCATTACTTTATCCCAGTGGATTATCTGGTGTGTTCTTCACAGGAGGAAACTTGCAGTTGCTACACACAGCTTACTTATCCACCGAATAAGTCCTTCACTTGACCCCCTCAACTGTAGCACCACTGTAAGTAAAAAAAATCACCCTTCCCCCACCCCTTCTCCTGTCTTCCTTTACTTGACTCTGACTCAGTCCTGATTGTATTGTCTTGGGGACTTTGCATTGTCATTGTCACTAAAGTTGGAGAGAGTGTGATCTCTTAAACAGCTATTGGAATTTGTGCTTAAAACAGCTAAAAACTGCTTGCCAAGTTGTTTACACCATGTATTCAAGTACTTAAAAATACAGTTATTCTCCTAGTTATGTTTAGTTTTAAGCAACAGGATTACAAGGTTAACGGTAAAGGCCTACCTTTCAGCACCTTCACTGTATGCAGCTTTTAACATCGTACCAAAAAATACCTCGTATTCCAGCTTTAAATCCAGCAGAATGAGACACAGATCAGCCTCCGTATGCCTGAAGTTAAAGTGAGTCCAGGCAGCCTGCTTAGTGTTTGTCTTGTTGTGGTTGAACACACAAAATAAGGAGGCATGGGGGTTAATCTGTTTGTAGTTAATGCACAATGAGAAACATCAGCATAGATACGTGACGCTCCGGGTTCCATCTCTCTCATCAGATGTTTAGAGCCACATTTGAGCAGGCTATTGCATTAAGACCTTCCAAAGCTGTTGCTTGATGTGTGGGTAGGATAGTTTATCAAGAATCGTTTGTAATTCATACAGTTTTCAAACTGGTTTCATACTTGTTTTCTGTTACAGAATGTTCAGGGGAAATTCATTTAATATGTTATATTAAATATATATATTGTGATGATGTATTATATAATGTGTAATACATCATCACAGTATATTTCTTAAGAAGTTAGATAGAATACATACATGTTGGATTCAAGCATACAGTAATGTACATGACACCATTTGAGCAGCATTTGATGGCTGAGTGTGTCTTACTGTAAATAGTGATGTGACATACAGTGCCAAACAGACAGCTTTTGTCACCTACCTGAGCTTTGGCTCTTCAGGCCCTCTAAATCTGGTGGAGTGGTGGTTTTGCCTGTTTCAGCCGTCACATTTTAGGATTTAAACAGGTTCATTGTGTTAGATGATTCCACAGGCAGAAAATGGAGGCACATTGTGCAAAGGTTGTGCGAGGTGTGCCTTTAACTTGTCACCTGAAGAAGAAGTTAATAAGTAACTCAGTAACAACAGCTTGGCTGTTGTCCTGTCGGTCACAAGAATCTGTGGTGGACACCACACTGAAATGAATTGTGACCAAAATCTTATGAATATGGATTTGATTTGATCAACCTTTTCAACTGGAGGCTAAAAATTTGTTTGTTATCTAGCCTTTAGACTTGCTGTAGTCTCTGCTTCGCCTTGTCACAGAGCGCACAAACATTACTCAAATTATATTCAAGATTAATGACCAAATGTTAATAATATAAATTGAAAGTGCCATTTTTGTATATGAATTATTGGGTAATGTGTCATTTTTTGGCATTTTTAGACAGAGGAACAGAGTGGGCCAACATACAGATCATTGCAGTTTAGTGTGTTCATTTATTGCACAGTTTATGACATGTATCAGCCAAATAAATAACACTGTTTCAGCTAGACTGACAAAATTCAAATTTCTTCATTTTTCCTTGAAATGTCTCGTCTCAATCTTTCAGTCACTGTCATATACATAAACACAGGGAGATAAATAAAAGAGCATTGTCTATTTGAGTACCTCTTTGGCTTTTGAGAGGACTAGACACAATCGCTAAACAGCATCTCTGCTATAAGTGCTGTTTGACTGTTTTGTGGCTAGCCTTGACTGTGCTGAACAGGGGGGAAAGAGAAGGAACGCTGAAAACAATAGGGTCATTTCCTGTACACCTCTTGGAGACATTTGTGCATCTGTGCATGCACATTTATATTTGTGTGTATACAGAGTGTCTGCAAGTATTAAAAGTGTATTGTGCGTGAGTGTGAGTACACGCTTGGCTCTTGATCTTTTAGTGCTATTGAAGTGTCTGTTCTCTACTTGGGAGACAAAATTGATGCTGTAAAGGGTAGACTGATGTTTGTGTGTGTGTGTGTGTGTGTGTGTGTGTGTGCGTGTGTGTGTGAAAGGAGGTTAAGGAAAGGGGAAGGAGAAAGGATTATAAAGCACCCCTGGGGACAGCTGCAGTGGCTTCACTCTCTTTAAAGGGAAAAACAACACGTGGCTGACAACAATGGACACTTTGTCTTAGAAAAGACGCAGATTAACCGGTCAAAGAATTCATGTTTGGCACCTAAACTGCTGTTAGCGTGTTTAAGATGAGAGCATCTGTCAGCAACCTTCCTCCCCATAATGTACACACATACACACACACACACACACAAACACACAAACACACACATACATACACACACAAGCAGTCTATTTGTCTGTAGTATTCCATCTGGTGTGTTACCGTACCCCCAGAATGGCCATGCTCACTTAGGTGGTCTTGAGTTTTCAGACTATTTTTGTGCTTTGGCTCCCTGTTTCCAAAAAAACACTCATTTCCTTTTGTAATGGGAACCACCAAGCCAGTTCACTTTGTAAAAGAGAAGTGATTTGTCCAAGTGGTATGTTATTCAGTGATTTTATCGGCAGAGTGTTTGGCTTGGCTTTGCTGAGTGTGTGAACACTCAGGCTTCAACAAAGAACCTGAGACTGCATCCAGTCTCAACAGATTCAACGAGATGCTAATAAGCTCAACACTCCTAAGTGCATCACCTTCTGTTACTAAGTAAAACATAAGGAGATTACGAGTGAATTCCAAACAGATTCATTGCTTGGAAGAGATGAACAATGGTGAAATAAGAAAAGTGAGGAGAAAAAGGCCCTTTTAGTTTTATGAAAATTAAATTTAAGTTTATAAAAGGAAAAAGTCAAGTGAAACATTCATCTTGATTTCACACAAAAATACTTGATCAAAGTCTCTCAAGCAAAATTTAGCTACAGACCCATAAAGAATGGCAATATCTTCAAATGACAACAGAGGTGGACTTAAAATGGGTATAATGGCATAAAACTAGACTTCAGTTTGTTATTTGCTGTGTTATGCAGTATTGTGTAGTGCAGCGTTGTATCCTTCGCCCACTAAAGCTAACAGTAGTTGCCAGTGGACTGTTCCTTTAAGCATATGCATCTTACAAGTCATTTCTGTCGTTTGAATAATTTCTTTTCCCCATTGTAATGATGATTAGATGTAATAAGAAGTTTGTCTTCCTAGCAGTAATGTTATCTGTCTGTCTTTTATCTGCATTCACCAACTCATGCAACAAGGATATATTTTCAAAAAGCCCACTCAAGGACTTCGAAACTTTAACATACATTATCATAAGGGGGGTTTCCCAGTCTTTAAACTATTCTAGACGCTACTGTGGCACCAGTGTAGGATGTGAGTAAGCACGTTTACAACAGATGGTTAAATATTTAATTGTGACTGGAATGCCCCTATAAGTATATGCATGACCTATAGGAGGCTGATACATACAGGCTGTCTGTCTTAGCCAAAGACTGCTAGCCAGGTAACACTACTATGTATTCTTTGATTTATACTTATCAAATGTATACTTAACCAAAGAATTTACCATTCTCTGATTAAGGGCTGACATAAGCCCGCAGGCCTGCTTTAATAGCCAATTAACTACGATAAAGTGTAGCTAATATCATGATTTTAATACCAATTTCTTGTTAGAACATGATAATAATATTATGCACACTTGGATATATGTGGTGATCCATTGGTTCTCAGCCACAAAACCCTAATTTTGGTGTACACTAGACTAGTTTCTTCTCCCCCTGTGTAAGTCCTTGGTCTGTCCTAGTATATACAAGTGTCCGCTGCTCCAGCTGTGTTCCAGAGGGCCTCATGGGAAAAGCAGGGTTGCGGGCTGAGCAAACACTCAGCAGACAGGAGACCAGCCACTCTTCCTGTTTCTGCTTTGCCCGCTGTTTGATTCCTGCTCTGCCTGCTTCCTGGTCACATATCAGGTCCAGCAACACAGCTTCCTGCCCCTGAGTCTCCACGGCACACTGCAGCTCACCACAACTTGCCTTACCTTTCTCTGGATTTCTCGCTGTCTCGTGCAGTCACACAGCATTTCTGTATGCAACTTTATCTCTGTCTACATTGCATGTATGCAGTACGACTTTTAGCCCACCTGAGGACACTACACCGATCGGCCATAACATTGAAACCACCTGTCTAGAATTATTTACGCCCCCTTATGCTGCCAAAACAGTTCTGACCCGTCGAGGCATGGACTCCACGTGGACTCTGAGGGCGGGCTGTGGTATCTGGCACCAAGACATTGGCAGCAGATCCAGTCCTGCAAAGTGGGGCCTCCATTGATCAAGCTAGTTTGTCCAGCACATCCCATAGATCAGGGATCACCAACGTGGTGCCCGCGGGCACCAGGGTGTCCCCAAAGACCACATGAGTCGCCCGCGGACCCGTTCTAAAAATAGCGCAAATCACCAGTGAGACGTGTCTAACATTT
>JBBPCZ010000115.1:14042693-14074064 GCA_037974445.1 Brycinus macrolepidotus | reverse complement strand
TTATATATAGTAGTTTGATTTAACAGTACTTTGTTATATATAAATATATATAACAGTACTACATATATATATATATACGTATATGTGTTTGTAAATTTTTACTGTTTAGCTTTGAGGGAACAGAAATTCAAGGTTGGGTCTGCACTGTGCATTACGAACACAATATCTCCCTCAAACAATAAGGACATTTATTAAAATAAATAAATATGTGGGCTCCCAAGTTACATTTGCAGAACATAACATTACAGCATCACAAGGAGTCATGTGATTATTTTTTAAGACAGTGGACTGTGTATTTCTCTGTAGTTGTGCTCTATAATCACAATGGTGAGTCAGGTCCTGAAGAGTGTTTCAGACTCCGGCCTGTAGGGGTCAGTGACTCTCTCAGTCCACAGAGAGGAGCAGCAGCCCTAGTCCTCCTGAACCAGGTCCTCCTCACTCAGCTCTGTTTGGACCATGGCGAACAGAACAGTGAAAGATGCTAACAGCATACACGGAACCAACCCTCAGTACCTGGTGGAGAAGATTATACGAACACGAATCTACGAGTCGAAGTACTGGAAAGAGGAATGTTTTGGCCTCACAGGTGAGAAGTAAAGTCTCTCCCTGCTTGTCCTGCACTAATGCCATCTAGCTTAGCTGGCTAACAGGAGGCGAGTCTCACTTTTTATTTTTCCCTCGTTATTATTTATTATCCATGCAGCTATCTAACTACCATAATCAGTTGTTTTTCTGTCCCCACTAGTTTACACACTGTAGCTGGCGAATTGTTTTGCGATTTATTTTTATCTAAATTATCCTGCTAGCTACACAATATGGACAAAAGTATTGGGACGCCCGGCCATTCCACCAACATGGACTTTAATGACACTGCATTCGAATACGTAGTCTTTAATATAGAGTTGGTTCCCCCTTTGCCGCTATAACAGCTTCCACTCTTATTGGAGTGTTTCTGTGGGAGTTTGTGCCCATTTATTCTGTAGAGCGCTTATTTGGTCAGGCACTGATGTTGGACGAGAAGGCCTGGCTCACAATCTCCGTTCCAGTTCATTCCAAAGGTGTTGGATGGGGTTGAGGTCAGGTTCTTCCACACCATGTCTTTATGGAGCTTACTTTGTGCACTGGGTCTGGAATAGAAAAGGGCCATCCCCAAACTGGGCCCACAATTGGTATGCTTGGGTTTATACACCTGTGGCAATGGGTGTAATTGAAACATCTGAATTCAATAATTAAGAGGTGTGTCCCAATACTTTTGTCCATATAGCGTATGTAGCAGTGTACTTATTTATCCACAGGGGTACACAGAGGCCATGATTTGATTCGAGTCACAAATTGATGTTCTTAGGATTTTTAAAGATAAGATAAACCTTTATTAGTCCCACAAGTGGGAAATTTGCATTGTCATGGCAGAAAGTGGACAGTACAAAGGTAAGAGCAGTGAAAATTAAAAAACAATAGAATAGAATAAAAACTATACCAATAGTACAGTATAAAATGTACACTGTACAATCTAGAAATATAAAATATGGACATGTGTATTGGAAAATATATATGTATATGTAAACTTAGATAAGTATATGTATGTATGTACACAATGAGTATATGTATGTATATATGTACAGAGTGGATATATAAATATATGTAAGAACACTGGATATATATACACACACAAAGCTTGAACAAAGCTTGAATGAAGAAACTTGCATACCATCTAATTCCATGCTTATAAAAAATTATTTGAGTGTCTGAAGAACATTAGTTCATTGTTTCATGTGTGTAATTATTATGCCAGTATATGTTTTGACTCTTAACTGTTTCCCTCCCCCCCCCCTCCTGCCGGTCACTGCTTCAATCAACTTAAAGCTGAACTTGTTGTGGACAAAGCAATGGAACTCAAATATGTTGGTGGAGTGTTTGGCGGAAACATCAAACCCACACCTTTCTTATGTTTGACCTTGAAGATGCTTCAAATTCAGCCCGAGAAGGACATCATTGTTGAATTCATCAAGAATGAAGATTTCAAGTATGTAACTGGCTGTTATGCATTGTCTGTCCATGATCTGAACTATGCGTTCACTTATCAGTCAGGATTTTATTGATGTCACTGGGCTTCATCATCATTCATCATAATCCATATCCACACATTTCCCCATTTTAAGGTCTACACTGTAGTCAGCCTGTTAAATTAGGTTGCGTCTCATGACACTTTCCATCAGGCTAGAATACAAAAACGCATACAAAACAAACAGAAGAGAACAAAACAGGTAGAAATAAATATTTAAACATACAAATTACACACTATTAACCTGTCTGTGCTAAAATCCTTAAACACAAACAGGTTGTAATGATGGTAACAATCATAAGCAATAATATCAGGTGAGCTAGTATGATTCATTGTCACTAAGATTTTAATATAGTTGCTAAACTTAAGTTAAATGAACTATTTCAAAATGGAAGTGATAGGTTTTTCAGCTGATTGGAATGAGTCGAGATAATCTGCAAAGTAACTTGTTGGATAATGTGCATGATGTGTCATGAAGCCCAGTGCAAATTAAGTTGTCACCATGGGGAAAATGGGAGGGCATAGTGGGTGCATATACTTCAAGGTTTTGTATAAGTTTATAAAGTGTTTGTTGATTGAATGTCATAGTTGTGTTCATGTTGTGTTTTCTTCTGTCCAGATATGTCCGCTTACTTGGAGCAATGTATATGCGCTTGACAGGCACATCGGTGGACTGTTATAAGTATTTGGAACCATTGTACAATGACTACAGGAAAATCAAAACCCAAAACAGAAATGGAGGTAAGAAGCATATACATTGAATGTATGTCAAATGTATGATTTAGCAACAAAATAATATTAATAAACCAAGTCTTTTAATTTACTTTGCTTTATCAGAGTTTGAGCTTATGCATGTGGACGAGTTCATAGATGAGCTGCTTCATGCAGAGCGAATGTGTGATGTAATTCTCCCAAGGCTCCAGGTTAGTTTGTTTGGATTTATAACTGCTGTATGAGACTGATAAATTTGGGTCTGAAAGTGTGAGTTCAGTAGTACTGGACTAAGTGTGATTTTTACAGAAAAGGCAAGTTCTGGAGGAAGCGGAGCAGTTAGATCCACGTATCAGTGCCCTAGAGGAAGACCTAGATGAGGTGGAATCCAGTGAAGAAGAAGATGAAGAGGAGGAGAAGGTATTATTGAAATATTTATATTATCTCAAAAATGATCAGTTTAGTAAAAACACCTTGTCTTATAATGGAAGTTCATGTAAACATATATTTTTTCCAAGTAATTCCATAATGGAATTTCAGATTAATGAGAACAACTAATATTTTCTTATTGTCAAAAATAAAAACTTTAAAGAATAATTTGCGATATAGTGACTATATATTAAAAACACACTCAAGAACTCTTGATGTAAATCAGCATGCCTTGATTCATCAAAACACCCATAGAAACTCATTGAAAACATCTGAGAAGACCAAAACAAGAAATGTAATATAAAAACAGTCTGAACAGTATCTGAAGAAATCAGTCTCATTTGGAAGAAGAGGCAGTGGTTGTCAAACCTGGTGTACCTCTGCCCTTTTTTTAATGTTTCGTTTTATAAACCTGGTTCAACTCTTTAGCTAGTTAAAATTCTTCCAGTGAGTTGAGTAATGTCTTTTAGAACAGAGGAAATAATAAACCTTACGAGTCAGTGGCAGACAGGAGCAGGATCAAGACCCCCTGCAGTAGGGAATTTTCAGTGAAGAAGCTTGGCACAAAAAGGAGGGACAGTGCGGAGCATATTGGTGGTGGTGAAGAATACAAAGTTTATAAATTCTTTTCAGACATTTTTCAGTTTCTCCACTATTTTGCATTAACAGCCGGAACGAGTACAGACACCAGAGCCACACAGACGGAGTTACAGAGATATGGATCGTCCTCGTAGGTCTCCCTCTCCTCGCTACAGACGGAGCCGCTCACCCAGAAGGTCAGTGTTTAATGAGCCTTTTAAATATTCTTATCAGTGATTTACTGAACTGTTTTACCTGAATTAGAATCCATATAATCTTAAAGCTTTAATTTATTTATATAATTCAAATTGAACCATTTTTCAAGTTGAATAGGATGTTTGTTAGTCTACTGAGTCTCCTACACCAACTGTTGATATAATGTGTATTATATGAAAGTGCTACACATATAAGTCCAGTTTCCTAGACCCAGATTACAGCTATTGTCTGACTAAAAAAAAAATAATTTCCAGGTTTCATTCACCATTTTTCTGACAGTTTAGTCCAAGGCAAATGTAGCCAAAGACAAATTTTGATAGTAAACATCATCTGATCACGTCTGAATAGACTATTTAACCTTCATTGATTTTTCTTTTCTTTTTTTTTTTCTTTATTGGTACAGGCGGAGCCGATCCCCCAAGAGACGAAGGTATTAGTGCAACTCCAGCCTTCTCATTTATACTTGCCACATGCTTGCTTCCTTGTACTTGACACAATAAAGATGTGTATTATATTAAACCACAGTACATTTTAAGTACTTAATGAGTAATATTGTTTGGGTCATGATGTTGGTCTCTTTATCTGCACCTGCAGTCCATCCCCCAGACGTGAGCGCGAACGGGATCGCCACCGCAGCAAAAGTCCCCGCAGACATCGCAGCAGGTCCAGAGACAGGAGACACCGCTCCAAATCTCCAGGTACCACAGATTTTTGTGCTCTAAGAAGAGGCTTTTCTACCCTTACATCTGTTTTCAGCTGTAAAGGTTTGAGTTGGCTTAATTACAGTTCAGTATATTGATGAGATGATTTGAATTTAAAGGAATAGCTTGGCAAAATTTTTATTTTTATGAAATTAATTCGGCTGTTTGGGTGACTATTGAGTTCTAATATATAGCAATGTTGTCCTCACAGCTGCAGTTCTAAACTAAAGATGCAACATTAGGACACCTAATGTCTTAATTGATTGATCTGGGTTAAGTTGACTGATGTGACTGATTGATCTGGGTTAAGTTGACTGGGTTAAGTTGAAAATTGTATAAATTAGATTTTTCGCCATACCATTCCTTTTGGAATTGTAGCATTAATAGATAAGTAGTATTGCAATTAATTGTTGAATATCAATAATGCATCTATCTGCTGTTATTCCAGGTCACCACAGAAGCCACAGGCATCGTAGCCACTCAAAGTCTCCAGAAAGGTAACACCACAGTACCCTGCTCATTGCTTGCAATCTGATCCGTTTGAAAACGCCCTTTTTGTCGATATGTAAAGTGCTCATGTTTGAATCTTTTTTTTTTCTTTTCAATACAGTCGTTCAAAGAAGAGTCACAAGAGGAGTCGAAGAGGAAATGAATGATTTTCCTTTTTTTTGTAAGAATTTTATGTGACGCTTTTATTAGTAATTTGTAAAAAGGTTGATTTTGTCCAACCTCTCCATATCTGATTGAAGCCACAAAAGTTTTAAATGCTGTCTGCCCTTTTATACTGGTCATTTTGAGTAATTGTGATTTTTTTTTTTCTACTCCAGTTCAGACTGTAAAAATAGGTTTATATGGGTAAATGTTAATGAAACTATTTTCCTTAAATAAATTGTTGTGTTGCATTAACAGTGCATGTCAATTTCTTCATATTACATTAAAGCAGTAAATATACAATAAACTGTTAACACATTTGTTGTCTGTAATTTTTGAATAAATGAGCACAACTGCTGCACAGAAGTACCCCAGCTCTTTTACATTAAAACCACCATTCGTTAGAGTCACTCCTGAACATTCTTCTAGTTACAGTATTTCCCATTAACAGTTTCCCTGATACACTATATGGACAAATGTATTGGGACACATCTCTTAATTATTGAATTCTGGTGGCCCCTTGCAGTGAAGGGCAATATTAATGCAAATGTAATTTGGAACCCTATATATTTGTTTCTTTAGATAAATGTCCTTATTGTTTGAGTGAGATGTTATATTTATAATGCACAATGCAGACCCTCCTTAAATTTGTTTATATGCATTCCTTCAGAGCTACACATATATACAAATACTACGTTGAAAAAAGTATTGGAACACACCTGTTTTTAAGCGTTTGGGCTAGGCCGCTTACTTCCAGTGAAGGGCAATCTTAATTCTTCAGCATATCAAGACATTTTGGACAACATCCATGCTCCGAAATTTGTGGACTCAGTTTGGGGAAGAACCTTTTCTATTCCAGCATGACTGTAAGGTCCATAAAGACATGGCTGGATGAGTTCGGTGTGGAAGAACTTGACTGGCCTGCAGAGAGCCCTGACCTCAACCCCATCCAACACCTTTGGGATGAGCTGGAACAGAGATTGAGAGTCAGGCCTTCTCATCCAAGATCAGTGTCTGACCTCATAAATGCTCCAAAGAATGAATGGGCACAAATTCCCACAGAAACACTGCAAAATCTAGTGGGGATCCTTCCAAGAAGAGTGGAAGCTGCTATAGCTGCAAAGGGGGGAGGAGGACCAACTCTATATTAAAGTCTATGTATTTGAATGCTATGTCTTTAAAGTCTCTGTTGGAGGAATGGTCAGGCGTCCCAATACTTTTGTCCATATAGTGTATAGTGACTTTTATTATGAAAAGCAGTCGTAGGCACAGTTGGTTGTATCACTCATGAACCTCCAGCGTTCACATGCGAACAACCGGCCAGACCCTGCTTCAGACGGAACTACCATGTAAAAATCTCTGAAACATGTGTGCCATCGACACATAAACAACACTAACGGTAACCTGACTCAGTCTCACATTCATAGTGCGAGTTTAGGTTTTGTACACAGTGCATCAGTTATTAAAGGTAACGGTTTTTGGCTAGCTGGCTAACTCTCAGTGTTGCAGGGCAACTCACCTTTCCCTGCAGGTTTATAGTTAGTCCTCACTCTAGAAGGTTTTATTTTATCGTGTCACAGTAGAATGAGAGCTCTTATGCTTCACTACATTGTTAATTTTAACAAAGTAAGTCTGTGTCTGGTGCTAGGGCTAGTTCAAAGTCACTGAAAGGTACAGACAAGGACAGTAACTGCACTGAACTGTTAGATCACTCTTTCACTTCACTGGTACTAAGTGTGTCTCTAAATCAGCTCCAGTGCTTTAGTCTACATGCACTGCACGTTTTGTGCTGTTCTGCACCTGAGTTGCATCGTTAGATAATCATTATCTATTCTGTAAATGTACAAATATGGTGCAATATTATCCATTCTGTAAGTTTACATGTATGGTGCAATATTATCCGTCCTGTAAGTTTACATGTGTGGTGAAGTATTATCCACCCTGTAAGTTTACATGTATGGTGAAATATTATCCATCTTGTAAGTTTACATGTATGGTGAAATATTATCCGTCCTGTAAGTTTACATGTGTGGTGAAGTATTATCCACCCTGTAATTTTACATGTATGGTATAATATTATCCATCCTGTAAATTTACATGTATGGTGCAATATTATCCGTCCTGTAAGTTTACATGTGCGGTGAAGTATTATCCACCCTGTAAGTTTACATGTGCGGTGTAATATTATCCATTCTGAAAGTTTACATTTTCTTCCCACTTTTATGACACACTTCTTTATTGTCTACTTACTGTACTGTCCCATATTCATATCCAGTTTACATTGCTGTTATACTGCTATGCTGTCTCATTGTATTGTTTCTGTCATCTCTTGCACTTTATTCAATGCTCTAACTGCCTCCTGTGCAATAATCATACTAACGGTGCAATTACCATCATTCCGGAAGGTTTACATAATGTCTACACTAGTTGTCTATTTATTGTTTGTCTATTGTCTACTGTCTGATGTAACTCACACCGTGTTGAATGTTACTGTATGTTGCACCGTGGTCTGTGGAGAAACGTTGTCTCATCACACTATATATGTGCTCACAGCTGCTGATGACAATAAAATAACCTTGAACCTTGAATGAAGTCCTTAGATCGGAAGCAGGTATTTTAGAGTTGGAACACATGGGAGGACTGGAGGTGGGAAGACTGGTCTAAGTGAGTGCTTTTGAACTCCGTTTCTGAGAGTCCACTGTATTGCACAGTTTCGGGTATTTCTTGCTCCTACACATTATCCTGCTCAGCAGGTAATTCCTAAGCCTTTCATGAGGTGGGGAGGGTGTGTGGAGACTGTGCAGGGCAGGGGTTTCCCAGAATGAAAGCTGAGAACAGTGGGCTGAATGCCAACAGTGCCAAATGTCTGATTGTGTGCAGGAGCAGGCAGCAGCTGTAAGGGATGGACACCTGGACGCCTAACCCACGGGCCAAGCCCTTTATCCCTCGGCAGCAGCGCAGCTTCTACCTTACATGGAAATACAAACTCGCCAACAAGAGGGCCATCCGCAGACTCTGCCAGGCAAGCACAAGGATCGCTTTGTTGTTCGTGTGCAGTGAGCACAGTGAAATGATTGCACTTATAAAACAACAGTAGTGGGCATGACTTTTTTGGCATGCAGATTTAAACAAATTTGTATTTTGAGCAATAAAGGTATGCAAAAGGTTTGTATAAAAGGCATAGATGACTTCATATCAGAATATTTGCAATATTACTGAAGTAAGACAACAGGTAAATTATAGTGAACGGTTGGTTGTGTGAATTAGCAGAATTGTTGGTTGTTACATCCTGGATATTTAGATTCCTGAGTAGTACATTTTGTTTTAATTATGCATTGCTAATTTTGTTTCTCCAGGCAGGTGCAGTGTTATTCCTCTTGATCACAGTACTTGTGAATATAAAACTTATTCTTGACACTAGAAGAGCCGCGAGTGAAGAAGATGCTGCGCGAGACTATGGTAAGAGCAGCCAGACTATAGTACTGGTGAGTTATTTCTTTTTAGGTCATCGTGACCTAAAATCAGGTGGTAAAATCAGGTGTGTCATGATGTGTGAACACTTGGTAGTCACCTTTGTGTCCTAACCCAGTAACAAAAACTGTCCTGGTGACAATTCTATGTTATACAGAAGTCTCTGCTGTCTAGATAAGGGTTAACGCTGTTGTCGTTATTTTTATTCTCGTTTATGCTTTCATTATATTGCTTCATTGCTTGTCACTAAATAATATCTCAGATGATTCCTTGGCCAATATGGAGACCCCACGAAGACCAGCCAGTGGGCGCAAGGTGTTGGATATCGAAGTGTACTCTAGTCGATCCAAAGTGTATGTGGCAGTGGATGGTACCACAGTGAGTCATTCTCGATCTTTGAGCCTTTTGTACCCTTTCTCTGACGAGATCAAGTTATTTTAATACTTACCATGAAAGATCAAATATCACTGAATACTTCTAACCCCTAGGGATCTATGTTCCAGGGGACTATAGCCCTCAGTTTGAGACCCACTGTTGTAGACTTTTTTGTTACTTTGTGTTGTGCTGCTTCTTTTTTTTTTTTGGTACTGATGCACTGCATAAAAATAAGAAACATATGAGTAAAATCTGTTTCTAATGTGTGTTCTGTAGGTATTGGAGGATGAGATGCGGGAGCAGGGAAGAGGCATACATGTCATAGTGCTAAATCAGGCCACTGTGAGTAAAGTGTTTTTGTCTGAACAAGAACACAGTCACTTTTGAGAAACACTGCTCTTATGAAACACAGATGCTTTGCATCTTATAACTACTTATACTTCTTTTAGACTACAATAAGTAGTCTCGTAGCAGTTTTTTCCATGGTCTGTTTCTGTGGGGAAATAATTACTGCAAGCTGTTTTCACTTTTTGTTTAGAAACAAGTAAAAGAAAGCCTT
Source organism: Brycinus macrolepidotus (assembly GCA_037974445.1). Classification (NCBI taxonomy): domain Eukaryota; kingdom Metazoa; phylum Chordata; class Actinopteri; order Characiformes; family Alestidae; genus Brycinus; species Brycinus macrolepidotus. Next base: position 14,064,310 of record JBBPCZ010000115.1, on the reverse strand, counting down.
CGTTCTTTGTTCTGTAATGATTTTAGACAGAATATAAATCAGAAGCAGCTTCAGCATTTACTGCCCAATCTTTTGGGCCAAAAAAGTTTTAAACAGTTTGTAAGTCTTACCCTAAGATGGAAAACAATACTAGATCATTTAGTTGACACTGCCATTTATACAATGCGACCACTACAATGTTCTGAAAAATCCATCTGTCTTCTAGAAAGACCACTTATTCATCATGAACCCTGGACATGTGTATATGACATGCTTGTGACATTAGTTATAATCAATAGTACAGAAAACAGACAGATGCCCCTCTCAAAAAAATTTGTGACAAATGACTACAGAAGAGTTATTTGAAAAGATGCCTGGGCATTACACGTAATTGGAGGAACCCTAAATGAATAAGAATTTAAAATCATCAGCCAGGAAAAGGGAGAAGACCCTAAAAATACAGCCTAAAAAAGACCAATTTAAAAAAAAAAAAAGTCGCCTGAATTTAGCCCTATTGAAAATATCTAGAGAATTTTTTACATTGTGAACAGAAGGACACTCATAATCTTAAAGATTGTTTACAAGTAAGAATAGACCAAAATTGAGTCTTTATATCTGAAAAACCTTTCAAAGCATACATTGTTCAGGACAGTCCAAACCCTGTTCAAATTCGGTCCACTTAAGGTTAGTGTTGAAACCTTGCCAGTTCTGGTATTGACTGTCTGAAGCAGTGCTAGAATAAAGACAGTCCCTGTTTAATAGCCTAGCTCACATCAGTTGCTGCAGTTTCTATATAAGGAGATTCCTCTACACTTACTCCAGTAGTGTACAATAAAGGTTGGGACCTTATGCTGTGATGTGTTGTCTTGCCCACACAGGGTCATGTGATGGCAAAGAGAGTGTTTGACACTTACTCTCCCCATGAAGACGAAGCCATGATCCTCTTCCTCAACATGGTCACTCGTGGCAGAGTTCTCATCTTTACCATCAAGGTTGAAGGAAATCGCTAGCTTGAAAATGAGCAGCATTTAACAAACTTACTGTAATCTTTTCTCTGGGACATTTAACTAAGGGTGCAGGAATTGTTTGTAGGATGAGGGAACCTTCCATTTGAAAGATGCTGCCAAGAACCTGTTGAAGGGGCTGGGGAGTCAGGTTGCTGCTACTTTGAGCTGGAGAGATATGTGGGCGCTTGTTGTGAAGAAAGGAGGTAAGATTCCTGTAAACCATTACGTTACTTGTATGTCTTTTCTTAAAGCATTAAATTTCCACAATTTCCACCTGAGCTCATATGTGGTCTGTCAACCTGACCATGTTCACGGGTTGCTTCTTTAGTTTTGTACTGTAGCTATGATTGCAATGTAGCTAAATGTAATTAGAACTTAAACTTCCCAAAGTTGTACAGTGTCAGAAACAACATAAGCAAGTGTATTTGAGAGTGTAATTAAAATTACAACCTGAACATGTCTTGAAGCAAGCATGTGATTATTTGGGCACAGGCACATGTGTGATGCTAAACTGGTGGCTACTTTAGCCAAGTTCTTGTACAAAAACTTTGGATACTACATGTCTTGCCCAGACAGCTTTTTTTCTTCTTTTATTGATGATATGTTTATCTTTAGGTCAAGTATATGGTGAGAAGCACTCAAAGTCTCCTGCTCTCTCTACATGGGGAGACCCTGTGCTGCTGAAAACTGAGGTTCAGCTCACTGCTGCGGAAGGTACAGATTTCTTATTAGCTTCATGTTTATATTTATTGTCTGTTTCCATGGAACTGTCTTGCTAGCAATGTACTCCAGTGCTGTTTGTGTTTGGGAAACCATCAGAGCACCAACTTACCCTGAACTACCCTAACCAGGCATTCAGCTGGATAGTGTATCTAATGTCTAAAGTGCTACTACAAGCTTTGGTGAAAAGTAAAAAAATATGGTCAGCCCAGAGGGTTTAACCCAATAGTCTGCATCACATCTCTGTTGTTTCTTATGTAGAGGCAGAATGCCACTGGGCAGACACAGAGCTGAATCGTAGGAGGAAACTTTTTTGCAGTAAAGTGGAGGGCTATGGCAGCATCTGCAGCTGCAAGGATCCAGCACCCATAGAGTTCAACCCAGAACCAGTAAGTGCTTGCTGGAATGTCAAGTCTCTGAATATAATCAGTGGTTTTTCATTTTTAATACACACAGAGCAGCTATAGTATTAAAACCACTTGCCAAATATTTTGTTGGTCAGTCATGTGCCAGACTAGTTTGCCTAACACATACCACAGATGCTTGATCGGATTGAGATCTGGCAAATTTGGATGCCGAGTCAATGCCTTTAACTCTTTGACATGTTCCTCAAACCACTCCTGGACTTTTTTTGCAGTGTGGCAGGATGCATTATCCTGCTGAAAGAGCAACAGTGTTTAGGTATGTGGTAAAATGACATCCACATTAATTCCCAGTGCCCAAGGTTTTACAACAGGACATTGCTCAGAGCATCACACTGGCTCTGCTAGGTTTCCCCATAGTTCATACTGGTGTTATTGCTTCCTCATCTAAGTGAGACATATTCACCCGGCTGTCCACATGATCTGAAAAAAATGTGATTCGTCAGACCAGGCCACCTTCTTTCAATGCTCCATTGATCAGTTCTGATGCTCACATGCTCATTGTAGGTGTTTTCAGCAGTGTACAGGGGTCAACTTGGGCACTCTGACCGGTCTGCAGCTATGAAGCCCTATACGCAGCAAACTGTAATACACAATGTGTTCAGACACCTTTCTATCATAGCCAGCATTAACATTTTTGGCAATTTGTGCTACAGTAGCTCTTATGTGGGATAAGACCATGGAGGCTAGCCATTGTTCATTGCGCACATCAGTGAGCCTTGTTCTTAGGTTACTTTTGGTACTAACCACTTCACACTAAGGACCATGAGATCTTCCGTTTCGGAGATGCTCTGATTCAGTCAAGTAGCCATCATGATTTGGTCCATGTCAACTTCAGTCAAAATCAGAAAACTTTATTGATCTGAGAGGAAACTGCTTTACAATACAAACAATACAAGATTTAAAGTCAAAGTGAAACTCTCCTCAAAATACTCTTCTAGAAGTGACTGTCTACTTGCGGCCTCATATATTGCACATCTTGACCCTTGCGTTTGTAACAAGATAAACAATGTTATTTACTTCACCTATCAGGGGTTTTAATGTTGTGGCTGACTGCTGTAAAGGGCTGTTTGCTGTTGTATATTTGTAATGACTGTAGGGCAGTCATTTACTAGATGGAGATGTGCATGAGACAATGAGGCTCCACAGCTCAGACAAAATACAAACTCTGTCGTTTTGTATTTTGTCTAGCTTCCCAACAATAACGTCTACAACGTCCCAGTTGCCGTCATAGCAGGGAATAGACCAAACTATCTGTACAGGTGAGCCAAATTCTGCTTAATTTCTATGTGTCATATTTTAAAAGGCTGATAAAGAAGGATCACTTTTTGTGTGCCTGCAGAATGCTGCGCTCCCTTCTTTCCTCTCATGGTGTGAACCCACAGATGATCACAGTATTCATTGATGGATATTATGAGGTACCCTCTCCTCTCTCTCATTTCTCCTGTGCGCTGTGTTGAAGGCTTGATTAAGGAGTATTCATGAAAAGTACTTTGCATTCATGGTGATTTTCTGTGTAGTCTGTTATTTTTCCTAATTTTTTTTTTTTTTTTTTTAAATAGGAACCTATGGATGTGGTAGAACTATTTGGTCTTAAAGGAGTTCAGCACACGCCCATCAGCATTAAGAATGCTCGTGTGTCCCAGGTAATGTATCAGGCTTGTGTACTGCTGTGATTGGTGGCTGTGAACAAACAGTTTGCCAAAGTTTATCATTAATGAAAAATGTCTTCACAGTTATTGAAGAGAAATCATTCATGTATGTTTACTTTTCATACAGCACTATAAAGCAAGCCTGACAGCAACATTTAATCTATATCCGGTGAGTACTGACACTTCCAGTTTTATAGCAAATCTGTACTGATTGTGAATGCAATAAGACCAAACAAGTTGTTAAATAACATTATTCTGATCTTAATCTTGGAGCATTATGTTGCTTGGGAGACATAATTTACCATTGTGCTAAACTACATTGCTTTATAGAAGAATAGACCCCTAAAACTGTGACGTCATTCTGTAGTCAGCATTTTTGAGGAACTCCAATTCTTATCTGCGTTTCTTTCTAGGAAAAATGAACTGTGTTTTCAGAAATTACAGCTGTCACACTTTAAAACAGTTTGTCTGTTTTTGACTTTGATAAAATATCGTTTCATTTTAGGATGCAAACTTTGCCATTGTCTTGGAGGAAGACCTGGATATTTCCATAGATTTCTTCAGGTAAAGAAGTACTCTGGAGCACAGTGTGTGTAATACAGGGCAGTGCTCACTAGAGGGCAGAGGACTCCCTCAGAACAGGCTGCAAAGCTAGGAATATTGCTTTATTCATACTTAAAGATGCTCTTTGACCTTATATGTTAGACAACTGAAAAAAAGAAAAGACATTAATAACTGTAATAACAATACTTCACCCAGCCTTTGACTTTGGATCTTTATTGTCTAGGTAAACATGTAATAGCATTTACATGTTAGCTCATTCTCTTTTTTTCATCAGCTTCCTCAGTCAGACCCTTCACTTGCTGAATGAAGACGAGAGTCTCTATTGCATTTCAGCCTGGAATGACCAAGTGAGTACTGCTGTCTCATATTGTTCAAGTAATAATATATAGGACATAATTACAAAAAAAAAATGGTTTGAGTTGAACACAGTGTCCCCAAATGCTTGCTATGTTCACGCAATGTTTTTTGTTTGTTTGTTTGTTTATTTTTTATTAAAACAAAATGTGTAAATGTTTTCTGGTGAACCAGCCCATAATAATTCAAATTTCAGATTTAAAGTTATATTAACAGATAATGTTTTTTTTCTTTTTTTCCTATTAAGAAGCTCTGTGAGGATTAGACATTGTTTGATTATCACTACGTTCTGTAGTGACTGTGAGGCAGTGCCTACAAATCATTGTAATACCAAATTAAAGTAAAAAAAAAAAAAAAAAAAGGCCATTTTTGTCATACGTGAACACACCACAGCCCAGTACACAGTGTGAACAATGTGAAATTCTTTCTCTGCATTCAATCCATTCACCAAGTGAAGCAGTGGGCAGCCAGGGAGCAGTGTGTGGAGACGGTACCTCAGTGGTGCCACTAGCAGTCCTGGGATTCAAACCCACAACCTTCTGATCCTAAACCACCAGTTCACCAGAAGTCCCAATATTAAAATATTATTTGTGTTTTTCCCCCTTCAGGGTTATGAGCACACAGCAGAGGACCCTTCACTGCTTTACAGAGTGGAGAGTATGCCTGGGCTGGGCTGGGTGCTCAAAAAGAGCCTTTACAAGGATGAGCTGGAACCCAAGTGGCCCACTCCTGAGAAGGTCAGGATGTGAAAATTAGCCCATTGTCGACTAAATGTTTCATTTAATTTTTAAATTTAAATTTATACATATGATTAAAACACTCAAAGGAAGCTTCTTAATTAATAGCTTTCTGTGATTCCTCTCTGGTAGCTGTGGGACTGGGATATGTGGATGCGGATGCCAGAGCAGAGGAAGGGGAGGGAATGTATCATTCCTGATGTCTCACGCTCCTATCACTTTGGCATCATTGGCCTCAACATGAATGGTTACTTCCATGTAAGTGTAGATTTTTATGGTCATTTCTAAGTATGTTTATCTTTTTTCTCAAATTTTAAACTGGAACACAAACTTGTTAGTGTGTAAACAGACTATTGAAAGCATGTAAAAAAAAAAAAAAATTATTTTCCCGTTAATAAAGGTTTTATTGCCTTGGTAAATGATGGATAATTGTAGTCTACATCATGCAAATAAAATGTAGTCTTACAAGCAAATAAAATTACACACTTCCGCAATTTCTGGCTTGTGACATGAGCATGTCGCTAGGAACTGGAACAGAAAAGAGATTAATGTTTACAGTGATGCTGAATACTAGTGCTGTATCTTGTTCAGCCTGGAATTTCATGTTAACAGGTTTAAATTGTTTTGAATGCTTAACTAAAGAGATAATATGACCACAAAGCCACATTGATCTCGAAAATGCGTGTTTTTGTATATTTTCTTATAATCCCTATTTTCTTTTGTAGGAAGTGTATTTTAAGAAGCACAAGTTTAACACCGTCCCAAATGTTCAGTTAAAAAATCTTGATGGGTATGTAAGAGATCCAGACAGTACTTACTTTAAATAAATAAATAACCTCTTTCCTGTATGTTCTCATCTGTATTTTGAAATGTTTTATATTAACAGCTTGAAGAAAGATGCATATGAGGTAGAGATCCAGAATCTATTACGGTAAATAGTCCTTACTTAATCTGCAGTTGCTCATTAGCTTGAATTACCAACCATTATAGTTAAAGTAACAGTCCCATTGTAGTGTTAGTCTAGGCTTTGGGTCTCCCAACAGTGTTCTCTTGGAAGGTTAATCAGGGTCACCAGTCTTACCGTCAGGTGTGCTCCTGCAGCCACACTGGCCCTTTGCGGGTAAGACTACTGACCCCTGGTGTAGATGGACAGATGATGAGAGGAATGATCACACTGTTGAAAAGCACCAGTGGCAACAGATTTACTGATTGGTCATGGTATTTGGTACTGAGATAATACTACTAATAATAAATTTGGGATTGTACATAAAAAGTATTCAAACTGGCAAGCTATGAAAGTTAGGAATGCTTAAATACCACAGTAGACTAAAACCTGCTTATGCATATTTATTCAAGAAGGCAATGAACAGTGCAACTACATAAGTGATATCTGCTGTTAATTATATAAACCAAAATCCAATATAACGTATACAAATGTGTGTAAGACTCTCACTTTCTTTGCATTGTTAGTGAGGCAGAAGTTTTGGACCACAGCAAGAACCCTTGTGAAGATTCATTCATCCCAGATACTGAAGGCAAGACCTATATCATGTTCATTAAGATGGAGCAGGAGGCAGACACCAGCACCTGGACTGAACTGGCTAAGGTAGAACTGTCTGACAAATCACCCCATCTGCAGTACGTGCATCCTGTTGTCACTCAGTCCAATTGAAAAGAAAGGTGGTGAGTGATGTGTGTGTGTTGTATATGTTCTATCTGTAGTGCCTACATGTGTGGGACCTAGATGTACGAGGATATCACAGAGGGCTGTGGAGGCTCTTTAGAAAGAAGAACCACGTACTTGTTGTGGCTGTTCCGGTCTCACCCTACTCGTGAGTCATAATCCACTGATTTCCACTTTCACTTTCTCTGTTTAACATCTCCCTTTCAATGTTTATATTAAAAGCTTTATTCACAGACACCCAGATCCATTTTTTAGTTTGACAACCTTTATGTTGAAATAATCCGATCTTCAGAGTTGTGCCACTTTATACCTATGTTGTAATCATCATCTCTCTGTCTCTGCCTCTTTCTGCAATTTATTAAATCATTCTCTCTTACAGTGTTAGGAAACCTACTCATGTTACCCCTATTCATCTGGAGCCTCCACCCAAAGAGGAGGGGGCCCCTGTAGAGCAGATGTAGAGCGGCTAGCTCCCAGGCCACACTGCTGCTGGGCCTGCACAGGCCCTCTGTTTGGAGAACCTCCTCCCTTCAGGCCACACAGAAAAGCTGAGGTAGCTACAACAGCTTGTCCTTCACCACAGTATTGTATATGTGCTGCTTGTATGGACTACAGGTTCTCACATTATGTGAGATGAGGATTTTGGAGAATGGAAATGGTGAGTAAAGCTCTTCCAAATGGTGGGAAGAGTTACAGTATGCATTAGGAACTGTGCAGCTTTATGTGCACCCTCTGCACATTTGTGCTGAGAAAATGGAGATGTACCCTTTGTATGTAGAGTGGAGATGTAATCCTTTAGAACGAAGCTGGTCACCATATTCCAGCCTTGAATTGGTATAAAAATAAAGGGTAGAGCCAGCTTGAGAGTATAACTGGACAAAGAAAACGCCAAATCCAGATAACAATTGGATAAGAAGGGAATAGCTGTATTTTACTATTTTATAACACTACTGAATGCTTCTGGTTTTACTGTACATATATTTTAACTTAAAACTATTTATTTTTGGGGGTTTCTTATGTTAGTATTATGTAGTTCATTTTTATGTGAGAAAAATATACTTAGAGTCAAAGGCCTAACATTGTTTACAAATACAAAGTTCTATAGATGTATATTTTTGAAGTAAAAATGATCATTTGTCATACATTTTCATCTGAATGGTAGTTGGTACTAGATACTAGGTTGGTACTAGGACTGTGTGGACTAGGACTACTGTGGAGACTCGCTGCTGGTTAAGACATATGGTGCTCGTCAAAGTATATATAATTGCCGCGGGTACTATTTTTTTTAATAAGGTTGTGAGAAGATGCATTCAGTCAGTCATTTTAATAAAAGGCCAAGCATACAGTTTCTTCTAGACTTGTGGAAATTGTTATTCATTTATGACTGGTGCTTTACACTTACCTGACTTAACCACAAACACTCCAGCAGCAGAGAATACCTGAGGTTGTGTTTTATAGAGGGATGGGCTCTATGTCTGTAGATCTAAGTACCATATATTGGCAGGCAACGGAGGAGCGGACTAATGTTGTCAATGCAATCTATACCATAGGTCTGTCCCATGTTATTGTGTCTGCCTTTATTTGATAATCATACAAAAGTGACTTGTCCTAAAGTCCACGTCATAACTGAGATTCCAGTCTACTGAAAGTTAAAGCCACGAACATTGTTTGTTTTTGCTCTACCACTAAATATTTTTGTATGCAAAAATGTGCAATAGGATGGATGTCATTTTATTGTTTATTTTTTTTTTCTTTTTAAAATGACTGAAACTTTGCAGTTTCACATGGAGACACCCCAAGTCACCAAGTCCTTCAACATTTCTTTCTTCTTGGTCTTCTTTTGCATCTGTTTGTGTAGTTCTAAATTTTGGATTTGTTTTTTTTTTAAAGTTTTTAATAAAATGAAATGTTTGTTAATGGTTTGACTTGGCTTTGTGTTGTATCTAATTCATTTTTGCCTCTAAAATAGACGTTTGTTTGGTTAGCGGTTTAGATAAGTAAATGTTGAAAGACTCTTTTCGAAACCTCTGCATCTAGGATGGCCACATTGTTCAAAAAAGATTATGAATGACTGTAAAACAATATTTGCAGTTAAATACCTGATCATAACTAAAGTGTACATTTAACTGTCAGATTTGAGGAAAACAGCTCTGTAAATAGAGGCTACAGTGACCTTCAATACATAGTTAAATGAGCATTTAACATTATTAAGCTTGTATGTTGGGACTAAAATGTGTCTGTCGTCATTTTAGCTTGAAATTTTCTTGATTTTGGTTATTACCTAGAGGCACTCTTTACTCCTTTTCCCCCTTAACATTTATTTAACCAGGAGGTCTTGGGGATCACTCCCCAAGGGTCTTTTCATTAAACATTCCTGTGAAAGCTCCCCATCGGAGATGTTTGCCATGTGTTGTGTGTTGTGTTCTTAGAAGCCATTAATTGCTGAATTGTGATGCTGAGGTGCTTTGGATTTCAGCGAGACATTTGTCATCGTAGTACTTCTAGCTCCTGTTAGATAAGAATAGAGAACCTCAGGCAAATTTCCTCTGAATAGGCAATTGTGTGGGCAATGAAATGCATGCAAATCTGTTCCCTGCATGGTTTCCAATGTAAATGTAGTTGGCCATGATGGATTTATTTAAGCAGAAGGATATGATTCACTGATAATACTCATTTTGTAGTGATGCATAATACATATATGTACAGGATAGGAAAATAAATAGTGTGAAGTGCACAATGTTTACAGAGAAACCAAAAAAATACACATGGACAGCTAGAGGGAAAGATGGGTGGATGGATGACAATAGGGGAATGACAAAAGAGAAGCTTGCCATATCCCATGCTAAAATCTATAGCCATTCCTTACACCACAGAGCTTGTTTGGTATTTCAGATGAGATGCAGAAGAGAGTACGGCTTGGGGCAAACTCTCTACTAATACACTTGATTTCATAAGAACTGTTGACTGATCAGGTGTCTACAAACTTTCGGGCATGTAGTGTGTATTTTTGTGTAATACAGTCAAATCAGTGTTTAGACATGACAAGTTACGGTAAATCTTACAAGCACAGAACTAGCTCTACATCATTACTAGAGAAAATGAGCTCGACTAACTCTAATCGAGCCTGTTCTCTTTCCCCATGTTCCGTCTCCGTCCTTTAACAAAAGCCTTTACTAGGTCAATATTTGAAATGCATTGCGCACATACAATACAAGCCTGAGAAGACTGAATTACAGAGTGGCAGTATCTGATCAATCATTGCATGATCATTTAAGATAATAACCCCAATTTTATGTGCACTGTTGGGAAGTTGTGTCCTTCAACAAAGGCGTAAGACCATTCGCTCACTGTTTTGTCTCAAAACTGCTTCCTGCTGTGCTCTGAAATTACTGGCCAATAGACTACCTTCAGAATGTGTCTCTGAAAAGCCTCAGACAACAAAAATAATGAGCAAACATGGATGTTTATTGACTGAAATGATGAATATGTGACAGCTGATAAGACTTTACTCTTGAGTAGTGACCCTGCAATGATTCACTGGTCATGCAGTGTGGCACGTTGTTGTCACTGCAAACATAATTTGCTGATCTCAGAATGCTTCTGTTGTGAAACCATTAACACTTATAACACTGAAGAGATGCCACAGAGATTTCACACATTATGAAAAATAGAAAGCCAGCATTGCTAAGTATATTTTTATTTTGTTGCAGTAATGGAAGATCTACTTACACTAAGTGCAGTAAAATATAGGATAACATTGTCAGTCCTACATTCAGTCTGTTTCACACATATGTTTATATCTTCATGTTCACCTGTTACATCTCTGGTCTCTGATCTGGATATCTATCAAAACTTATGTTGCTTAACTGCTTTGTTTGTCCAGGTAACAGTACAAGTACATGGACACAGCCATCACTGCCAGCTAAAAGACAGAAAGAGAGGGACAAAAATGATTGACGCTTGTAGTTTTTGATCTGCTTTATCTCATGTAAATCAAGTGGTAACCAAAAAGATAAGAGTCCTGCATTAGGACTTCTGCAAGGCATGAACTGGGAATGGACAATGCATAGTTTAGTACACCATAGCAGCCCAAATAACCGGCTTAACAAATAAGAGTATTTTATACTCATGTCAAAATATGGAACCCTATTTTATTAAATATCAATCTAATTTCTTAGTTGCTATTAGAGCTTATATGATCGTCCTAGCAGGCTCTGGAGAATTTCACAACCTGTTACTGAGTTGACATTGTATTGTGAACTTACCTCAACTCCGCACACTCCCGTAGCTACTCCTCCTACGATATAGGTTTTCTTTTGTATAGCCAGAACAAGCTGTTCATAACAGCCCTAAAGACAGAAACCGGTTTAGTAAACAGCTTCTTTCCAGTTTTACATTTGATATTAAATTAAGTTTGTGTGGTTTATGTAGAACAAACAGGTATAATTTTCAAACCTCTTTTTTATCCCTTAGAATTAAACAGGCATGTTTCTGTGACTTTGCCTTTACTGTGCCTTTAAGATGGATATCTAACATATGTAAATAACCTCATTCTGCATTTTCGCAAACCAGTCTGATAAATATCTTCAGTGTGAATAGGTGGATATATGTAAAACCATTTATTTAAAAAAGTGCCTGTTTTTGCCGCTTTGTTTCCATATATGGTCTCTATGTGCCCTAAATATGAGAAGTGAACTGTGCATTTGAAAACAAATGAAAATTTTTACATACGATTTTTCTTACTTTTATCTCACTGTTCAGTGCATTCTCCATATCACAGAGGATTTCATTGTTTTTGCAGCAGCTGGGAGGGTACATCTCACCATTTTTCTTGTAATAATATGAATTGTTGAAATCTGTGTAGTTGGTAAAGCCACAGCAGTGCAGCTATGGTACAGCACAACAGGAGAAACTGCACATAGTTAGTGGTACAGATACAGTGCTGCTTCAAGAAAGAAATGCACTTTGTAAATACTATATATTTTTCAGTGTTAATGTGACTTCATGGGTACAACGCTGAGCATTGATTCCAAAGGGCTGGCTACTTTCATTACTGTCAAATTCTCTTTGGCAGTTTATTTAGCAAGCCAATTTTCACATTTTACCTTTACTCACCTTATGCTGGCCTATGGGGGTTATGAGGGTGCTCTAGTGTGGAAAGATGACTGATGAATTTTCAGCCAACCACATACTGAGCTGCCTCAGGCATGGATCAGTGTATGCGCTGGCTTGTTTGGTGGCAGTGCTTTGATTAGCCCTAGCTTACCTTTGTCATGGTTGCGTTCCACATGTCTGTGACTACTCTATCGTTTCCATACTGCTCCCTCAGAACAGGTGTGGACCATGCCTTTAGGATGTTCTCAATCTAGAGAGAAAATAGATTAAGCTAGTGGCAGGCAGAAAAAAACATCCATACATTAGAATACATCAAACATAGAACGGAATAAAAGCAGAGGCCAAAAAGGTGAGATGAATTGTCTACTTACATGCACCTATTATAATGCATACTTACCAACTTAGAATTCATGCTGCTGCTACATGCTAGAGCCATCTTCGATCATGGTCCTTAGTTTATTTGGTCTTTATTTGGTCTGAGTGACGGTAAATGCCCAAAACAAATAAAGGCACAAACTAAGGACAGCTCTGAAGATGATTATCTAATGTTGATCCCGATCATTGAAGAAAAATTTCCATATAAATTGATGCTTTTGGCTGGGGAGGTTTCAACCAATTATGTTGCATCAAATTATCATTTCATGCAGCAAACTATATGAAAGGATGCAGTGATGCAGCAACTGCCTCTGCTAAAATGTGGTGCCCTTTGTGTATAGCCCATGTATGGGTTTTTGCTCTCTCTCTCTCTCTTTCTCTCTCTCTCTCTCTCTCTCTCTCACTTTCTCTCTCTAGAAGTACTGCTGGGAGAAACAATGAAAAAAGCATATCTGTAGCCATTCTGTTCTGACCCCCACCCTCTCGCACTGTTCTCTTTTGCTCCCACTCCGTTATTTGTTGGGGTTTTGATTAGTTAACCCTGATGAGTTTCAATCACACAAAGACTCATTTGCAGCAGAGGTGGAGTGCTGCTGAAAAGGAGAGATGGATGGATGGAGGAGGGCGGGGGGTAGCGGGTCAGCGCAAGTAGACCTCCGCATGCCTGGGGGGGACGTGCAGACAAGCCGCAATTAAAAGACCCCCCTCCATCCTCTCTAGAAGAAGAGAGAGGAGCGCAGATCAGTAGGGTCATTATGCACTAGCTAGGCTAATCCATCACTGTCTGATGCCATTCCTTCACATTTCGCAGCAGGACAAAGCCCTGTAGGAAAAGTGGGCCCACTAAATGCTGAGCTGCTATCAGTTAACACTAAACAGGGCTGGGTGCAAATCATAACCACCATAAAGCCCCACATGCTGAGGAAAGCATATTCTCCAACCACAAGGACAAAGGACGATTCTTACTTGACTTATTCTACACAGATAGAACTATTCCTGATAGATGGAATAAAAGATGGAATAGATTATGCAGCTATGATAGTAGACCGTTTGTTTAGAATAATAGAATACTGTTGTTTATTATAGTATTATACTATAAAATTTCAATGTTTTAATAAAATACATTTACAAATACTTCATTTAAACATGAAGTATTTTATGCAATTACGTACAGTTTACAAATGGCAAAGAAAGATTTTTTCAAAGGAGTGTTCCATTTCTGTGCAGCCTTATTGAATGAATGCAGGATTTTGTGTCTTTTTTGTGTTTCTGTCTAACAATGTTCTCTCACTACCCTACACAGCATGCAATGCACACATTCGTACAACCACAGGGAATCCCCCCCACACAAAATATTTTAAAAATCCATTGATGTAGAGGATATATGATAAAGCAAATGTAGAGGTAATAAATATATATGTCATTTGACTTTCTAGAAGTAACTCTGTCTGGCTTCCTTCCGAATTAGCAAAAAAAATTGATAAAAAAAAAAAAAAAGGCTGCCCCTAAGTATCCTTCTGAATTGTGTGTAATTTTTCAGAAGCTCCTCCAACCTTCAAGATTCATCACCTTAAGATGATTTCATTAGACCTTAAACTGTAAAATCTCGCTTTAGAGACTATTGTGGCACTACTGTACGAGGCGAGAAGACTTGTTCACCACAAACGTAGCAGTGGTTGCATGTGTTATTTTAGCCCTTACCCCGTAATATAAATTATTGTAACATTTTTCTATTTTTTTCTAATGTCTGTATGTATTAGTAGGCTTCTGATTTGCATTCCGTACAGTAAGACTGCAGCAGAGAACAGTAACATTAAACTGCAGTCCATACAAACATGACTTATGCCATGGTTTACCACATATTTTTACTGATTATTCAGGTAAATGCATATATTATTCAAATTCTCATTGTTGTGTTATTGGTATGCCTATGTTTTCCATACTTATGAAAACCACAGCAGAAGAGGCTGGTTATAGACAAGCATATGCATTATTAAAACGACAATTCGTTCGTCATGATAATGAATAAATGGATGGTTACGTGTGAACGATGGTGACAAACAGCACATTAAATGTGCTTGTGCATGCCTAATGTTTTCTCTAACAACTCAGGGTGTCTATAATTCAAACGGATGCCCTTCTCTGTTTCTCCCTTATGAGAGCTGAATAGCCTTTGCTGCATCAGATAGCTGATGAGCTGCAATCGTTCATCCAGATAGCCATGTAAATGACATTCCGTGAACAGTCTGATTTCATGCTGGCAGAAATACCCAGAGTAACATTTCCAACAAAACCGGACAGAAGAATTCCACTACAGACCAGCAGATGTAGTTTCTCATGGCCTTGGATGAACATTGCAGGGGCAATGGACTGTTCTTAATGACAACAAAGCATTAATAAACAGAGCAGTCAGGTATAGTCCACCTCTGTGCTTGACACCTGAAATGCATTAGCTGATATTGTAACATAATGACACATATTAATTTGGTAATTTGATCGGAAAGGTTTTATTTTCTTTATTAAAATGCATTATACTTTTAAACCGCCTTCCATAACTCACTCGGAATTGTTGTAATTATTATACATTTCGCTAAATGGGCACAGCTATATATGTAAATAGCCTGTTTTGCATATAAAATGCTTGAACTTGAGCACCAGAGCTGGATAAATTGCTGAGAGAAAGAGCAGTGGCATGAAGCCTGGAGCAATCGGCTAGTCATTAAGAAGCAGCATGTACTGGAGCTGCTGCAAACTCCCCATATTTAATGATGGCCAGAATATGATAAGAATTTGCATGGAAATAAAACAGACAGGAGTGAGAGAAGTCAGAGGGTGAACAGGCAGGTAAGGACCTGAGAGCGAAACTTACTAACGAAGAATAGGCCAGGATGACCACCCCAGTTGCCAGTTCAGAGATGAAAATGATCAGAATGATGGAAAAGAACTGCACATGTCAGGAAAAAAATATTTAAAAATGGCTTACTATCAAGTTTTCTAATGTTATCTGTCAAAGCACATTGTATGCTGATAAATGATAAGACCATGAAAGTTCAATTTTGTTGTCGTTTCATTCATACTTGTATGATAACAAGCAAATAAAACAGCTAATTATAAAAAAATGGTTTCATATTTGTAATGCACAATAATGTGATTATTTTTTTATTACCATTATCAGAAGACATTTGCTCTCTTTTTTGGCTCCACAGCAGCCCAGAAATCCCAGCAGGGCCATCACGCCTCCAATGGCAATGAGGAAGAAGCCAACGTTGACAAAGTGCAGCACATCCAAGGAAAATATCCCAAGAATCTGCAGAAAGGAATCTCTATCCACGCTTAACCAGATCCCCACGGCCGCCAGCGCTAGACCCCCCACCTGCCAGAACACAGGTGCAGTCGTTTCAGGTGCAGTCTTACACAACATTGACAAAGGTGTAATGTGTCATTTTACTGTAGGCAGCAAGATCAAAATCATTTTGTCATCCTGACTATATACAACCATACAGTGGATTAAAAATGATATTCCTTCATAAGTGCAACATACACTTATGGCCTTTTATCAATGGTACCAACAGTTCTGGAGGGCACTCTAGAAATCCTCCAGTGATCTGACATCACTGCCATGCTGTACCTGAGGTGTGTGTGCTGCCACAGTGTTAGGTCATTAATTAAGGGTAAAAGGCTCAATAAGAAGCAGAAAATAGGTCGCTGTATGGGTTGGAAGCCTTTCTTTACATTGAGTCAAGTCAGCTTTGTTGTCTCATTAAAAACTACTGCTTTTAAACTACTTCAGTACTGTAATATGTTATGTACATATTCATTTTATAATAACTACAAAACAATTCATAGTAGCTATTGTACAGTAGATCCTAATATTGATAACAATCTTAAGTTTAAGGCTTTGAGCTCTGCAGTCATTAGTTCTCATGGAACACTACTGAAACCTCTTTCTGCGAAAGGTGGATTAATGAGGTGGTTAATGTCAGTTGTGTTGATTCAAATGTGGCACTGAAACCTGATAGTTCATGTCAAATGCATTCCCAGTGCCTGTCAGATAAAACACACACGACACCATCACATCAACTGTGCTGTCTTTCACATATTGCCTTTTGCACTTTGGCTGTTTTTCCAGAACAGCTCTGTTTGCCACATGACTTTCTTCCACCTGTTTTTGATAATCTCAGCATTTCTCAGCAAATCAGATATGACAAGTATATCACCCTCAACTTCTTGTCTCCAAATGCTTCATGCTGCCTTCCATAATAGCTCCTGGCATTCTTCTTTTTTTGGCGGAGTGGGCCCAATCCTTTAATGAAATGCCATGTGTGGGGAGTGTCGTGTCAGGAGAAGATTCACAGAAGAGATTGCATGTAAATCACTTTACTGGCAGCAGAAACTCAGGAAATGAAATAACACATTTCAGACAGGATAGAAAGCTGCGGGATGAATTGTCATTGCACAAGACCAAGAGATCCCTGAAGGTTTGGATGCGGTTAAAGAGGAAGCATGTGTGATGCTTTTCAAAACTTTCTTGATTATTAGGAAGCAAAGTCTTCAATTCTTTAACCAAACGAAGCAGGATTTCATGTAGTCTATGAAATTGCCAATTATTAGGCTTTTATAAACGGTTGTAAACTAGCTAGCTTACTAATAACCTGCAGTGTGATTAAGCCTAACAAAGTTTATCCTAGATACTTCCTAGTTAGGCGAGCTTTTACAGAAAGTCGAATAGTGGGAGGAGTAAAGCATTTTTCTCAAATTCAAATAGCTGTGCATGTTTTATGAGCTTTCTTTATCTTCGGACTTCTTGCTGTATCTCATGCTTGGGTACCTTTCAAGTTGCGTTCTTCATTCCATTTAAACCACAATAGACTCAATGTGTTTTTTTTCAGCAAACAACAATTAGGCAGAAAGAGCGTCCCTTTGTGAATGATTATATTAGAATTTGTGATCTTGTGACTCATGAGCATGAGTAAAACTTCTAAGCTCAGTTTTGCCAGTGATGTCCAGAGATTCAGATTAAAAACATATTTATGTAGGCTATCATAATGCTTTATCTTTGAAATGTCTTGCTTGACTTCCCATGTAAAGCACTCTGAGATTTTGTAACTAAAGTGAAAAGTGCTTTCTTCTTCTTCTACTACTTCTTCTTTCTTCTTCTTCCCCTTTAATATCACATTACAACCATATTTGCTTGCACTTGGGAGTGACTGCTGTGGTAGAAACAAAGCTGCATAACCAAAGCTACCCACAGCTTTATGCAGAATCCTGCTCTGAGACAGATGCTAAACTGCTTCTGGCTCCCACACATTCAGGCCAGCCTTTCAGTCAGTATGTCTTCATATGCCACACATAAATGCCATATACAGAAATGCAACACAGTCTGTTGCCGTAAGGGTGTCTAGTGAGTACTGGGTCTAATTAGTATGACTCATAAATATATTATACTGTACAACCATTAATAATACATTAAAATAATAGCAAGATGCAAAAACTGTACAGATCAGTGCAGTCCAAGCCAAACCAATTTGGTTTAAAGCATTTTGTTAGTATTCTCAAAACAGGTTCAAATGCCACTTAAATTCATCTTTAGGAGAGCTTAACATGCACCATACTGTAGAATCGCTCCAGCAAGAAAAGCACACCACAGTGAACAGTGCAGGTTGAACTGCAGTAAAAAAAAAAATCAACCCAGCAATAGTGAAGACCTTCCATTCCAGTAGCATCATTAGGCAGGAACATTAACTCACAAACAAAGGTGGCAGAATTAGAAGCTTTAAATTTAATGAGATGAAAATTGCTGTATGTAAGAACGTGTGATTGCTTTGTTGGTGATGTATGCCTCAGCTGTGACATATAGTTTGGAAACTCCTTTGTTATATGTTTGTATTATCGAGGGTGTAAATTACTTTCTGCACGTTCAGAGGCAGCCTGAATCTCCTAAGTACTTTACACAGAACATAAAAATCTCCGGCAATAAATACAGGAATGCAATTACTCTTCAAAACACTGCCACTCCCCCCACCCTGCTTAGGCTTATATGCATACATGTAATGAGAAAACACAACATGCTTACCAAGATTAACAAGTTGAACAAAACCATCATAACTTTGACGAATGTGAAGCAGCCCATTTTAATCTGTAAAGAAAGCAATAAAGATAAATCAGACTCTTTCCCATTCTTTCACCTGCACACACCACATACACACACAGAGAGAGAGAGAGAGAGTGACATTTTGTGACATTCAGATACTGAAGAAGTAATACACTAGATTTACTGTGATCTAATTAACTTGATTCAAATACATTACACTGAATTAGGAAGAAGTAAATTGCATCACTTTTTAAGAATATATATATATATATATAAAGGAAATAATAATAATAACCCACCTGTCTGTGGTGAATGTGTACCAACTGCTTTAGAGATAGACAGGTGAATGAGAGAGAGAGAGAGAGAGAGAGAGAAAGAGAGAGAGAGAGAGAGAGAGTGAGTGAGAGTGAGTGAGAGAGAGTGTGTGTGAGAGAGAGAGAGAGAGAGAAAGAGAGAGAGATGCACACAGGTGAGATGGGTGTGGTTAGGCTAACGTGATGGGGGGCTGTGACTCATTTCCTCTTCAATACTGAGTACTAAATGACTACAAAGAAAATGCATACCTGGCAACTCACAAGTGATGGAACACAATTTAAAAAAAACCCCACAACCACCAAATGTTACTTGTGAGATAATGGAACAGAAAACGTGACCACTCTCTGTTGAACTGAAAGAAATAATCTGGACTATCATTCAGTCAGGTCAAGTAGGTGTTTATTGTCATTTCAGCCACATACATAGTACACATCTGGCATTATCCCTTATATTGTTCAATATTAAAGTGTAGTTATCACTTCATACACTTCAACTGAACCATGTGCGCCAAGCAGAGGTGATCCTGGTTAATAGGTCATGTTTGTTTACTCCCTGATGTTCACACAGTAGCAGGTCCTCAGGTTCCTTTGTGTTCTCTCCTATCTGGCTCCTTTGTTCTTTTGTACACAGTTCTTTGGTATTTCCCTCTTCCACCAATAGAAGGCAGTGTTGCAGCACTCAGCTTCAGCCTTGGAGGCTAGGCTTCACTAATTCACTATTGTGGTGTCTATGGTTCATGGAGCTGATTGATGTTCACTCAGGGGAGAACGGCGTCTTTCTTTGTCCAGTTTTCTCCATGAGAAATGCCCAACAGAAAACAAAGAGATAATCATATCAGCCAGCGGGAGATTCCAAGAATTAAGCAATGACCTACTCTAGGAGTTAAGGTTCTAGGACAAGCAGGCGGAGCAAATTAATAGCTGATGTTTCTTTTGTGAAATAACAGGGCTTGAAAAATAATTTTTGGATGCCAAGTGACAGGACAAATATTTATGGAGCTAAATCTATACATATATATATATATATATATATATATATATATATGTGTGTGTGTGTGTGTGTGTGTGTTTTTTTTCAGAGGGAAACATTGAGCAGGAACTCTAGCTGGCTTAATTACTCCAGTGCATTATGGAGTCCATTTGCCATAATTGCTCTTCATCCTCTGTTAGAAGAGGCATTTGGAAATATATATGCCACCCCCCCCCCATTGTTTCGTATGGGTGATCGTAAAAACACCATCTAGCAGTCACTCTTTAACCTCCCACCTCATTCGTCCGTCTCTGCACTTTGCTCTTCCACTCCATTCCAGTCATTTCCAGCTAGCATACCAACCTGTGCAATCTTTTTCCTTCTCATCTTTGTCCTGATAACCCCCTATTACCTACATCTCTGCCTCCTTGTCATCATGGTCAGTATTTGACATGACTCGCACATCTAGAGTGGTGGCCCTGCGGGTAGAAAAAAAAAAAGATAGATTGCTTGGTGCCAACATCCTGAAGTTAAACACATATGAGCCCGAGCCTTCTCTGTAATATCCTTTTAATGGCCCTATTGTGAGTTACGACAATCTTGCTAGCACCATCATTAAACCCCCAGTCCTTAATCTCTGTGAGAACAGGACCTGTCAGGCTTTGGTTTTGTGGTTTTTCAGGTATTAAACCAGTTAATAATCTTCACATAGTCCTTGCACCTTTAGAACAAGAAAGAAAAAAATCTTTTTTCATTTGTCATTTTTCATCATCTCGATAACAAGCAGTGGAGATTCTATAGGGCTGATGAAGCTAGTAAAACATGGCTGACCATAATGAGGCTCACTAGATTGACCATTACCTGCTTGCTCCAGGGCAGGTGCTTAGGTGATGGATCTCAGGTCTCTGGCCTGTGCCCTGCCTCATGAAGCTCCTCTTCCCTGGGACAGTAAAGAAAGAGAGCTCTCTTTATAGGCTAGGAAAGCTCTAATGGAGAAGAAAGCAGTCAGAACAAAGCATATAACCAATTTGCTGTGCTCCTAGAGCCACAAAAAACTTGTAAAAAAAGCAAGAGAAAATCCAAAGTTATGATGTCATAAACAGAGATGCAGTTTTAAAGAACCCACTTTCTTTAAATCATGATTCAGGCCCACCATCCGGTTGATTATTGCACATTATCCAAGGCCATAAAACAGTAGCTGTAGGGGGAAAGGCACAACAGGCATTCTTTACTAGCGGTGCATGAACCCTGTAATGCACATCCCACGGACAGCGACCAGTATAATCACACTGTTTGTAAACATGTAATGTAGGACCACGTGTCAGGCTCGTGGTGCCATTTAGGTGAGAAACTGCGACAGCAGCAACACCCAAAAGCTGTAGTGACTATGCCTAAACACACAGGCTCCCCTGCGACCTCCATTGTCTCCCCCAGTCTTAATTCATCACTGGCAGCTGTAAGCAAATGCATATTAATTTTAGCTGCTCCTTTGTGCCATAGGCGACTAGGCCAATAAATCAGGACAGGAGTGGTGCCTAATTGACTACAGTTTATGGAAGAGAGAGACAGAGAGAGAGAGAGAGAGAGAGAGAGAGAGAGAGAGAGAGAGAGAGAGAGAGAGAGAGAGAGAGAG
>JBBPCZ010000115.1:13905862-13967624 GCA_037974445.1 Brycinus macrolepidotus | reverse complement strand
TGGAGCTTGCTTTGTGCACTGGGGTACAGTCATGCTGGAATAGAAAAGGTTCTTCCCCAAACTGTGTCCACAAAGTTTGAAGCATGGTGTAGTCCAAAATGTCTTGGTCTGCTGAAGTATTAAGATTACCCTTCACTGGAAGTAAGTGGCCTAGCCCAAACCCTGAATTAAGAGGTGTTCCCCAATACTTTTGTCCATATAGTGTACGTTAAATTCACCTTGTTTGAATGAGTAACAAAAAGGGTGCCATTTTTATGTTTTATGTCATTTTCAGACTACTTCCAAGGGCACTAGACTCCTCCATGGTGGACTGAAGTATAACTCGCCTCCTGCTGCGTGGTTTCTGACGTCACATGTACAACTGTACTACAGTCTGTTTTTTTCCCCACCCGTACTGCAGCACAGCCCCGGATCCTGCACTGGGATTGGGTGGTGGGTCACATTCAGGGGGGCTTCACCTCTCCGGGCACGGGGACTGCTCTCCAGCTAGACGGGCCAGCCAATACCAGGGCAGGAGGCGCGCTGTCAGCAGCCAATCAGACTCCAGGACACGGGGCTTTGCAGAAAACGGGTGGGGAAAGTAAGGCTGGCTGCATGTCTGAGTCTGACTCAGCCTCGCAGACTTACTGAGGCAAAGTAAACGCGTGCTGTCTTTAAACTGGCCGCTGGATTCGCGTGCGTTCCGTCTGCGCTCGAGACGAGTTTTGCCGAGCGAGGGAGAAGGTAAGTTTTGTCCCTTTAGCCCGAGTCGAGTTTCTCTGCATGCTCAAGTTGCCACTCGCCCAGTCACGCTCTCCTGAGTGATGCATCTCCACCACGCTTTTCTTTCTGCTGCCCTCTCTATCTCTCTCTCTCTCTGCTTAAAATATCCACTTAATGTAAAGCCAGGCTGCTGAAAGAAAAATGCTCCCATGCAATGCAGGTATTTTCATTCTAGTGGAGAATTTGCTTACTCTTCAGACCAAATGATTACATAAATTAACAATTAAATGTTTGCATGTTGAATGCAGTATAAATACTAATTCATTTGATTGAAGGGCAATATAATAATCTTGAAAATGATACACTTTCAGGTTGAAGTATAAATCTTTCAGGACCACCAAGTGAAGTGCACTAAGTGATGGACAGGAGCTGCTCATGTATGTCTTTCTGTTAGCAAATCTGAAACCAGCCTGAGAGGATAATTTAATAAATGTGGCTTTACCATCTGGGGGCTGTTGCCAGCTCTGCAGGACCTACGAACGCCCACACTGCGGGTCGCTCTGCCCCCAAATCTGCGCTTCCGCCCTTGTTTCCCCACTCCTCTCCTCTGCTCCCTATGTTAATGGGACTGGGGCTGTTACTGTGTTCTGGGTTCACAGAGTCATCCGAATTCCGTCGTAGATCACCACAGACTACAAGTGTCCGCTGGATGAATTCAGAAAGTACGCAGTATTGGCCTCCTCCCAGCATTATGGACTTGTAACCTCTGCGAGGTATTAATCCAAATGTTTATCGACTCTCAGGACGGGCTGCAAGGACTTTCTGCAAAGATTTACTAACTTAGACTCTAAATTTCTTTTTAAATAAAGAATCCTAATCCAGTCGAACTTTAAAGCTCATGTAAAGTGTACACTATGAGCTCAGACAGTTTTCAGTACCGTGCACTGTTTGAGTACAAGCGAGAGAGGGGCGATGACATCTCTCTGCAACCTGGAGACCTCCTCACTGTCAGCAAGTTAGCACTTCTGACACCAGACTACCAGGAGGGCGATGAGAAAAACCCCAAGGGCTGGCTCCATGGCACTAATGAGCACACCAAGGAGAAGGGCGACTTCCCGGGCACCTTTGTGGAGTACGTGGGGGTTGTGCGGGTGGGCCTACCTGCAGCGAAGCCTTGGCCCAGGCCTGTACCCCCAACCCCTGGAGGGCCCCAGACACCTGTAGGGCCCCAGCCTCCAGGGGCCTGTGCATCTGGGGGTAAGTATTGCTGTGTACCCCATGCGTTATACACGTGGTGTGGACTTGAATAAGAAACTATGAAATATGAAGTAGTCAACATATATACTTTGCCTTTGGCTGCATGCTGGGGTCCGCATCACTGGCAAATGTCTAATGTATATGATGGGCTCAGCATTCCATTTGATAACAGAGGAGTGAAGTTCTTCAAACTGTTATATACAAAATATGAATTTAATGGGGTGCTCTGGCCAAAATAAAGAAATGTAAATCAGTTGTAAACATGCTTATTTGCCTAC
Source organism: Brycinus macrolepidotus (assembly GCA_037974445.1). NCBI lineage: Eukaryota > Metazoa > Chordata > Actinopteri > Characiformes > Alestidae > Brycinus > Brycinus macrolepidotus. The sequence goes on along the minus strand of JBBPCZ010000115.1, from coordinate 13,965,387 downwards.
TCTTTCATAAACAACTGTACCTCTGAGGATACCAACACTGGGCTGGTACCATCGATGGTTTTCAGTACTTTCAGTTAGGAAGCATAATTATATGATATTCCAAAGCAGTCCTATATATTTATAAAACGCATTGATTCCATATACCTTTAAACACTTTTAAGGTTCACTTACTGACCATGTTGTACATTTTTGGGGTTATTTAGGCTATTAGAACTTTGGGAGTCTGAAATTTACCAGAACAAGTACTTTTTTCTGACAGTGTGCTGTCATGGCACACAATAATCTCTAGAATGAGATGTTTCAGTTTAAAGACAAAGAAAATCCCCTTTTGATGGTGTTTCTTTAAAGTGAGAGGAACTTTTGAAACTTCTTAGGGGAAGATACTTGTGGGAAGTTTGGAAAAAATAGCTAGGCCGGAATGCCCCATTTATAATTATGTGACATAATCTCTGTTTTGTGTAACTACTCTCTGTGCGGCACAGGGAAGCAAAGATTTGGCCATTCAGAGAACAGTAACTGTTTACATATTACCATGTGACTCAGAGCATCAGTGTTGAATTATAAGTCTATCCAATGAACAGCGTCCAGGGGTCTGTGCATCATGGGGTAAGTATTGCCATGTGTATCCCATGTGTTTCACACGTGGTGCGGATATGAATAAGAAACTATGAAATATGAAGTAGTCATGATGTGTCCTTTGCCTTTTGCCTGCATGCTGGGGCAGCATGCTGCCGCAATTTCACTGGGAAATGTCTAAAAGTAATGCTGTAACTCTTATATATGAAATATGAACTTAATGGAGCACTCAGTTGAACCACTGCTATATCAGTTGTGAACATGCTTACTCACCTCCTACACTTTCAGAAAAATCTTTCAGGGTACAAATGCTGTTGCTGGGGTGGGTCATCTCAGTGGTATGTCTTCAGAACCTTTAGTTAGGGCACATAATTGTATCTTTTCCGCTGCAGTTCTATATATTTTAATTTGCTTTGACTCTTAATTTGCTTGCACCCTGTCTTAACTCCAGGCCCAATTTAAAATAGTTATGAAAAAAAGTTAAAAAGGTAATGAAAAGTTACAATATAACCCTTTCCTCTGAGAAAGTTAATTTGAAAATGAACCTTCAAAACACATTTAAGGTCTACTTACTGACCACATTGTCCCTTTTAGGGTGCATTTATGTCTATTTGATAAACTACAGCTGTTTCGAGGAAGGTATTTAAGGGCAGTTTGAAATAACTTGCTAGCTGTCTGAAGCAGAAGGAAGCCAGATAGGGAATAAATTGTGAATTTGGCTGAGGGATGTAATTCTAGAGAGCATTACAGGACACATAACATTTACATTATCTATGTTCTGTGTGGCTACTTTGTGCTTTGGACAACCTAAGATTTGGTCATTCAGAGAACTGTGTCTGTTTTTACTATGTAACAAACTCTATGCATCAATGTGGAATGAAGAGTGTACTCTATGAACAGTTTTCCAGTGGAAAAGGTAAGCATGAATCTAAACACTAAATCCTCACATAAAGGTGAAATTCAAAGACGAAGATGTCTTTATCCAGTTCTTCATTAGACCTGCTTCTGCCTGGCCTTTCAGTGTTGGGCTCAGCAGGAGGAGGAGTGGCATGGACTGTGCTTGGGGGTGTTCATATGCTAACTAGGTCAGACAGCTAACTCTGGCTGTCCCAAGATGGCCGCTTTCTCTGACAGAACGGCATGCTTGTCTCTTTGTGGCGGAGGGTTTTGGTCAGTTTTATACTTGTTTTTGATCACCCTTGGTCATCTTCTTGTAGTTCCAGACAAGGCTCACTGAGGGTAATAAACAGCATGACTGAACCATTTCTTAGCACTGCAAGGGAAAGGAAAAAACATGGTCTCATCGTGAATTATTGATTGCTGGTGCACTGTGTGGCTGACACACTACACGCAGCCAATCATTACCAAGTGCCAAAGAGTCCCCATGGAACACTGTCAGCTCCGACTGTGGAAGATTTCCTTGGGCTTGGAAATTTGGAGCTTTAGGGCAAAGTGTGAAACAAAGAAAGAAGAGATAGCACAGTAGTAAGCAGTAGAATATAGAGGGAGTGGTTGTGTGAACATAGCAATTCTGATTTTGTAATGATGTTATCTCTTTAGGGCAGGAAACCCAACTGGACACTGTAAATAAGATATCATGGATGAGGATTAGGTGTCTTGTCTGAAGTGTTGGTCTTAAAGTAGAACATACTCTGCACAATGAATATCATGGTGGCTGTGAACTTCACAGGATCATCTTATCTCTCCCACATCTCTAAAGTAAGCAGTTATTAGATGTAATAATAGTATCATGAACATCTCAAGAATGACGTGTTTACCTGACTAGGGGAGCCCAAACTTACAGCCATACTCACTAGGTATGGAGGCATGGATGATGTGTGTAAAAGGAGTTGCAGATGAGTATATGGCTGCTGTTAATGTAAGATTTAAGTCTCTGGTGTTGTCAAATGAATGCTCTTTCTAACAAATAAGCATTTCCTGTTCTTGCTACCAGCTAATCCAATTGCTACAGACTTTTTCAGTGTTCATTACTAGAGACATTAATAGGACATAAAGTTGATGGCAGCTGAGAATCTAATACACATTTCTGGCATCAGACATTGAGAACTTTATGAAGTGAGATGCTTTGATAATGAAATTCCTCACACTTCACCTCACTCATCAGTGTCATTCAAATGAGTGACTTCATGCAGAGATCGAAACTGACATTATACTAATCCTAGCTCATTAAGAGAAATTACACCTTAGGTTTGGTCCAGTCTTACCTGTTCTAGCACAATTAGTACAGTGATGGTTGATCTCGACATGAGGTCCAACATACACATGTGGATTTTCTCTGTTCCATCCGTTTTCATTAACCTCTTTATCTGCAAAGGTCTGTATATAGACCCATAATTAAATTCTTCCCTCTTTTAACTAAACTTAAAGTAGTCACCAAGAAGTTTGTATTTATTAATGAATAATACAGGTGAATGAATAATGACCCTGCAGTTTAAGGAGTTGAAGCTTTAATAGTTTACTAACCATGCAGCCTTGCTGAGTAGCTGAAGAATATCTGCTTGGGTGCCACAGGAATGTGCTTTTTCCCTTAATTCGACCCCTAACAATGCTCATTATTAAGGAAAGGGCAATGAACCCTTATCCAATCCTCATTAGATCTTATTTACCATAGATTAGCATAAATTAAGCAATGATTTTACGTGGTGGCTGTAGTTTTCTGAACCTATTTTAACATTTAAGACAGATTTTATAGAGTAGGTCTAATTATAGTGAAAATTTGGCAGCTTATGCAGCTCATTTTCTTATGCAGGATGGCACAATAGCCAATCCCTATCCATAATCCCCTTCATTTGCTCTGTCTTTTTTTTCTCTTTCTGGCTTTTTGAAAAGAATCCCATCGTGCTGGACTGGACAGTTGCTTTTTTGACAGCGCTGCACAATAAATAGTAACCACCTCAGCTCTCCCAACAAGCACATAATGAATATGCTTATCTAATGGCTGTGTCTCTGTAGATACCACTTTGTGCTGCTCTGCAAATCTGGTGTCACACCAATGACTTTTTAGAGTCCGCACCTGACATTCCTGATTAACAAGGTGGCCAGATTTCAAAAGCCTTTACCATGTTGTTTTTGATTGGTCATGACTGGTTTTCTTTCCTTCCACCAATGAAGCCTACTAAGAGGGGTTAATGACAGAGATAGGGGACCAGTGGTGTCTGGATCTCTGCTGGGATAACATGTAAATGCCTCTTGACTGGGATCAATGTGTTAGCAGCAGCCAGACGTGCAGATCAGGCAGTATTGCCTCATTTATGGCTATATTTAGTGAGGGACAGAACCCGGCACTAGCACACTGCAGTAGACGGTATGCAGTGTTCTTTACCTGAGAAGCATTAACTCTGTCTCACCTAACATCTTGTCATCAGTACATTCAGAGACTTTGGCGATGACCCTTTTATTTAATGAAATCTGTCCCAGAATAGACTTTAATGAGTTAGAGGGAGTGCACGTCCATATTGGGTGCAGTAAAATGGATCAGCATGTGGAAATGGAGCTTTCTGTGTTACTGCGAGTCTATAAATGTTGGTTGCACTGCCGTGGTTTCTGTGTGGGCTTGCACACACACGCAGAATGGAATCAGATCACTTTTTACTGATTTTTGTACAGACAAAAGGCAACTAAAGTGTCTAATATTTTCCTGTTCATATGTTTGCTTGCTCAAAATTCAGAAAAAAACCCCAAAGATTTACAGATTAGTAATAATTTTTTTTTTTTGCTTTTTTCCATTTTTCCATTATGATTTTCCATTTGTATTGTCACACAGACTGAGCTCAGTGCAGATCAAGTCTCTGCTGTGTTTTAAAGCGGCATAAAACTTTTTGTTTTCAGCCTCAATGAAAAAAAGAGCAAAACAGACTATCAACAGAAGCTTTCTCCTCGACAGTCCCATGCGGATCCTCTATCTTGGCAGCTGTTGAGGTGCTCTGTTACCCACCCTCTGCACTGAAAAAAACCCTCTGTGCTAAGTTCTGTGTTTGTGGCCCTGGACCTGCACAGCTGCGCCTCATTCGTTTCTCCTTCGAGCTCCGCTTCCCTCGTGGCAGGGAGGTGCGGATTCTACTGACATTCTGGCAGAACACTCCTTGGCCCCCACACTGCTTTAACTCCACTCAGCTCCACTCTGGCTGCGAATGTGGTGGAACAATTTCACCTAGTTAACCTTTTTAAAATCCGATTAGGCCCTCAAGATATTACAACATCAATTAAAATTTCCTAACCAAGTGGCTCTGCAAACCCAGATGGAGGCGTGCCAGTTGGTTGTGGCTGCACTACAATACGGCAGAGAAAACAGCATGCCAACTTGTGATTCTCTGTAGTCAGCACAGACTGACTTTGTGCATGTGTAAAATATCATATTAAAAGACTTAAGACTTTTTTTTCATTCAATGCACATTTATTGATGGTAGAGTTAGCATGGGAATTTACTTTTAGCTGTCCATAGTGCAGATTTTCTTTCTTCTGTACTGAAAAGTAGAACATTCACCTTTTCTGTAGCAGCTCCCAAGTCCATGCGATTCTGCACCCGTTAAACTAATTCCAAACCCCACTAGCTTCCAGTGCTATAAACAGGGCTGACAATGCCCTTAATCTCTGCAGTGCTGTATCTTTTTAATGTTTCTGAGATAAATGGCCCCTGTTTTCAGAACTAGCATGTGCACTAAATTGGCAGTTTACAGCCATTGCCTAGGGGACAGTTGGAAATTAAAAGCATTGCTATTCATGAGGAACAATCAAGCAGACGAATGTTCTTTCCATAAAGGACAAAAGAATTTATTTCAGCCACTATCTTAAAGTGTGCTTGGTTAAATAAGGAAGCCACATTTGGAAAACTGACCAGAATGAGTGCTTGGTCAGCGCTGCTGTCACTATCAGTGGACTGTGGGACCTCTTTCCTGGGTCATTTTCCATCATGTCCTGTAAAGCAGAGACACTCAAGATGCCCTTAAAAAGTGTGTTGCGTAAGGTTTCTAATACTTTTTTTTTTCCTTATGTTTGGCGTTATTTGCATTACATGTACTTTGTATGGATTTGCTTTTAGTTGACTTTAAAACAAATGCAAATCAACACAGTCCCCACACACGCTCACATGCACACAAAGCCCACATGTTTTTGGAGCAGCTAAAATCGTTTCTGAGTTGAAAGTGCTTCATAAGCAGCGTGTTTTTCCACAGATCATTTGAAATGCAGGTAGGCAGCCTTGCTCACACAGCAGTTCGCCCGTAGTGCGCCATTTGCTGCATGGTGCATTTTGAACAGACATTTTCATTCCGTGATTACACACTAACGGTGACATCAAAGGGGGTGACATCCCTCAAGACTGCCATCAACCCCTCCTGGTCATGAACAATGACTGTGTTTCTATGTAAATCCCCATCCCTGCAATTCTACCTAAAAGCAATGCCAAGCCAGCATGAAGCCTTGGTTTTGTGTGTGTGTATGCTGTTTCACACAGCTATTGTGTATCCTCAGCGTGTCTGTTTTTCACAAGTCCTGCAGATGATGATAAACACTTTCTTTGCACGGGAGAACGTTTGTGCCATAAATCTGTTTTTTCTGCTTTGGTGTGTAGTGGCTCAGGACGGAGGTTTTATGAAAATCAAGGGGAGAAAAAACCCAAACCAGTTGAAACTGCTTCTCGGTATCACCCTTTCACTAGCTATTTATGACCACCAGTAAAGAAGACTCATGCTTTTTATGACCTTATTTTATGTCCTCTTTCGGCTGTGCATTTTAGATGTGGTCTTAAGCCCTTGGATACGTTTGCCTGAGTTTAAATTGTCCGGTGTAATATTCACTGAAGAAAAAGCAGCAGGGCGATTTGAATGCAATGCCTGCTCTGTGGTCATTTTGATAGGGGCATATTGTTTGTACGTGCTCTTTTTAATAGACGTGCAAATGGGTAAGAGACAAGCTTATGTCTGCATTCATCACCGCCTTCAAATGCAGTTGACCTATTTGCACTCTTTCCTCCGTCAAACCAAGGAAAAAACTCTTTACAGAACTCATCAGAATAAACATGCAGTGATAATGCCAGGTTAAAGCACTGTTCAGACAGAAATTTTTACATGGGGTCATGGGGTAATAATTGCCAGTGAATCTCAGAGATTTTGGTCTTGTCCTAATCCGCCACGTCAGTTATTTTATTTGCTCTCTGTTAAACATTCTGGTACCGTTTAACTACTATAAAACAAACCGAGGACCATGGCTGTGCAGAAACCTTTAGATGGACGGGTTCTCTGGTGATCAACATTTTTGTTGACAAGGAAGAGGTTGAATGACAATTTTTGTCAACATCCACCCATTACCTGTGCCACTTATTGTGACTCTATACAGAAAGGACCCTGGCCACCCGGCCACCCAGGACCTTCTTGCTGTGAGGCCACAGAGCTTAACTTTGCACCACCGTGCCGCCCTTTTGTTAACATGGAAACCAAAACAAAGTTTTGTAGACTGGGGGCACCCGCCTTGCCAAAAAGGCACTATGGCCACATGGCTGGTGTGGACACATATGACTCTAGGTTATATTAAACCTCTGGGAACTGCCTGTAAATATTCCATCATATCCTGTGTAATTCTGTAGTAAGAAGACATTCATCCTCTGTGGACAAAATCAAGCTGATATGAATTGTCCTTCCTCAAATGTATGACTCATAAGACTAAATGACGGAACTCAAAGTTTGAATTTGTGTTGACCGTTGGCTGTGAATTCCCATGCTAATGACATTCATGTGAAATAGGTAAGTGGATGATTGGAGTAAATGAAATTACCATTAAATTAAATGTTTGGACTTTACTTGAGCAGATAAATGTATTGCACATGGAAGTTTTTTGGTGTGATGCAAGTACTTAAGTAGCCTCTCTCATTTCTGTAGGTCATACCCAGATTTCTTATCCTGTACAAAAGAGTCATACTCATTACTGACATCCTGTGAAAAAATGACATTATCTCACCTCACGATGTAAAACTAATCCTGTTCAATTAGTAGTTAAAGGATAGTGAAAAAGGTGCACCCCAGGAATGTGTTATGGAGGGTGGTGATGTTTCTATTTCATTTTCAAAGTGGGAATCAGACAAACTAAACTTCATCTAGGTTGCTGTATTTGCCAACAGGCATTTTAATATAATGTCTGGTGAGAAATAACTCTACAGAACAGAGAGTTTAAATCATTTCGCTCATGTTAACTGATATTTTTTTGACGTAGCTGTAGAGGATTAACTTTTTATTTTAGTGTCACAAATTACTTGCTTGCAGCTTTTTGCATGGACAGCAGTCACATGGCTAGAACCAGACACTGGATTAGGAATTAAACTCAGTTTCCCCTGACCGATGTATTAAATGCAAGTTTCTTTTCGTTTACAGGCCAAAATCAACCTCACCTTCTGTCGAGCTTTCAGGGCCGGTTTCCCAGACTTGGATTAAGCTTGAGTCTAGACTACTAAAGCTTTTCTATGGTAAATCACCCCTGACATTACTATGTAGTCTTAGACTTAGCTTAATCCGTGTCCAGAAAACTGACCGATAAAGTGCTCTTAATTTGCATCTTTAATCTTTTTTTCTGGAGCAGATCAGAGCACACAGAGAACATCACTTATGTAAGACTGTGTTTTAAATGGTCACCGTTGTTATGCAACCAAAAAAATGCAGTGGCCAAATGCATTTCACTGACATGCTACTATTAATAACTCTTCCTGAAGGCATGCTTTGAAGTGTAGCTGTTTAGTCAGGTAAAGACATAAGGGAAGAATGAGAACATGAATTTACACTTATACACCACATGTATGAAGACAAACACACACACACATACATAGAGAGAGTAGAGCAGAGTGGTGTTATATGTACACTTCCATTTGCATTAGCTGGACGACCTGCAAATTTGTGCAGCCATTAACACTAATGCATCTCTGGAGAGCAAAGTTTGCGGCAGGCAACTTGCACAACAGAACTTAATCAGCATTCCAGGTTCTTTCCAGAGCCGTTTGATTCTCCGGCTCCCTGTTAGAATTCCAGCATGAGCCAGGGGAGATTAGTCCTAACCAGAAAGTCAGAGTCAGAAAGACAGTCATAGAGCGCAAGTGTGCAGGAGTGAGGAAAACAGTTGGAAGGTTTATCTTCTGGTACATTTCGAACTGCTCAGGCCAATTCCAGTGCTTTCTTCTCTCCCCTCCCGTACTCTGAATGGTCGTTTTGTTTTGGCCTTTGGGAAATGGGGGAAGGGGTGCAAATCATGCCACAGTGAGGGAAGGAGGGAGGGAGAGATAGGAAGAGTTAAGCCTACCCAGTTGTGGGTGAAAGCATGCCAACTGTCAGTGCGGCTGGGGAGAAGAGAGGCTCTGTCTGCCGGGATATGCAGGGACTAGTCAAACATTCAGTGTACTTCGCTTAGATTCTCATAGCTTAGATTAACTGCCTCTTAAGGAATACTCCTCTTATTAGATCAGCATTTTCTGTCATCATGTATTAATATCTCAGACTGATCAAAAGACATTGTATCCATAACGATTAATTACATTTTTGGAAGATGGAATTTGGTGTGCTGAGATTAGCATGTCTTCACTTGCAATGCCAAACATTTACATGGTTTCCCTGAAATAAAGGGTGTATTGTGGAAGATGAAGGAACTCGGATTGTTGGTACTTTTCCTAGCTAGAAAAGTTGAAATGAGCTTTGAGTCTGCCAGAGCCAGCAGTTCGCTTGAGCTGTGCCCTGGAGTTAAATAGCTTCTCTCCATCCCTCACCTTCTGTCTTCTTTCATCTTCTCTGTAAACTTGCAGTGTCTCTGGAAGAGACAGCGGTCCAGCAGGATTAATGATGCTTCAGTAAATATGGCTCAAGGAGCCATGTTGACACAGGTGCTGCTCTTTTGCCTTGGCCTTGTCTTCAGTTTGCCTTCCTTTTAGTACTGGTAAAGCTTGCTTAAACTCGTGTGTCCTGGGTATTGCATGGCGAACAGTCAAAGCGCTGGAGTCACAAAGAAAAGATTGCCAGATTTCAAGGTAAAGGGCTTTAGGCCCTCTCGGAACACACAAAAACACTGGAGGTATTTGATTTGCTCACATTCGACCACGCTAACCCGAGCAACCCATATTAGCCCTTTTACGTGATGAATGTTTGCTAAGGCAGTTATGGTTAAGCAAATAGTTGCAGTACACCATAGCTGGGTTTTATTCAGAAGTGACCATGGGGCATTTAAGGTCACCCGCTTAGAATCAGACACGTGAGAAGTAATCGGTGATGTGGCGTGCCACTGTCACCGAATGTTTGAGTGTCTGTGCTGGAGTGATGGTGGCCCAGAGGCAGCTTTAGCTCTTACCCAAGTCAGCTGTCTCCGAGAAGCTACAGATTTCCACTGAAGGTGAACACACTTTGATTTTCTATTCATCTTTGGGCACATGCGTCAGGAGCTTGGTGGTTAAGGGGAAATCAAAGCTTTGCCGAGATCAGAGAGGCAGTTCTGCTAACTCGGTCGAATTCATGTTGGAGCAAAAACACTCATACAAATAAAGGTTATCCATCATGGCAGAGAGACTGTTGCTCTGCAGCCGCTAACATTTTGAAGGTCAGGCATTAGAAGCAGTGGGGGTGGTGCCCTCTTTCTCTTTCTCTTCATATTGAAGGCAGATCCGTAATAAGAGATGACATTTTCTCCTTTGACTTTAGATTCTCCAGTCTTTCTCTTTTTTTCTTTCTGTAAACCCTCAGTTCGGCTCTTCCTCTGCTAATTTTATTCTTTTATCTAGTCTCATGGGATGATCTCTTTTCACAGATGTCAACAGTCACAAAAGCTAGTTTGTGGAGGATTTGAAGCTGCAGTGGGAATCAAGGCTTGGAACTGTTATTGTGCTTTTCTTCTTTCGAGGGTGTAGTACGGGCATCCACAAACTATTGCAACATTCTGTGACTTTTTTTGGTTCATGCAGGTGTCCTCATTAATAATGTCTTACATGCGGTGACTGTCCTTATGTCAAAGCAGACATTGTTTTTGATCTTGTTGATCTCTCAGGGGAGCTTGATAGTTTTCCTACTTTGTAACATGTTGGATTTTTAGTGCTTGCAAAGCTCTTTTACTGCTTTCCTACTCAGTGTATTCCCTCAAGACACTCACATGAGCTAACTTGGATGATGTTTTGTTTTTAATGCATGTATTTCCAAGACTTGGTTTGAACTGCCCTTGAACCTCTCTTATGGGTTTGGCCCCTCGTCCCCTGGCTCCAGTATGGCCCCATGCTTCCCTCTTCTTCCCCCTCTCTGTCTCTACGCCTCAACCCTGTCCTTTGTGGCATGCCTGTGGCCGTTCCAGTCCTCTCCTCTGTGCTTTCCTCGCCCTTGGATAATAGGAATGTTGCAAAAACTGCATCTGATGGATGGAGATTCAGTTTTCTCTTTTGGCTTTATACACTCCTCATCTGAATGGAGGTGAAAGGAAAGAGTCACCGCTACAAAGACTCAAATTCCTTTCTTTTCAGAAATGTTCTGTTTGTGTCCTTGATGTTGCCCGGAGCCAGGCTCCATGAGGGTTATGTAGGAGGCGCTGTAGTCCTCGTGGAGGACTTTAAAGCACTTGCTCTGGTGACTGGACCCTGCACATCATCCTAATCAAAGGAGTAAAAGGGAAAAGTTCTAAAAGTTCACTTCAGCATTCTCTTGGCAGGCGTTCCTAGTAGACAAAACCCACTGGTGACATTTCATTTGCTCGTCTCACATTTTATGAAGATAAATTGTGTAACTTTCAGTGTGCCGAAGCTGAAGATAAAACAACGAATCCATTGGGACATAGTGACATGCAAGTTGAACTGGAGATGGGATAAAGTTTGATGTATTTCCGTCCCATTCATATGTCATTCATTCATATTCACATGGTTCTTGAAATTACCAAAAATATTGAACTAATCTTCAACAAAGCATATGAAAGCTGCTAGTTATGCAGCCAGAGTCACCTTGAGAGAGAGACAGAGACAGAGAGAGAGATCATTACTGCATTGAGAGGCCTTGTCTGTAGTCCCATGGTATGAACTGAGTTTGCGCCGATGACTCTAGTAAACACAGAGTGGCTGCCATGGCAACAGAGGAATGTTCTCAGTGCTCTGTGGCACACTTGTGGCTTGGGCGAGCAGTCGCTCGGATCCAGCATGGACCGCGTAATGGCAGGGTGTGCTTGGATCAAGGCCCCCCTTGGCCCTTAATGGGCCCTTTGCCGAACTGACAGCAGAGCACAGCAGAGCCAGGCCACTGTATTGGTCATAATTCAGTATGAGGGGAAACTCCCTGGTCTACTGGTACGGTCTGTACCTGTCACGCCATGTGGACCGGAGCAGATCAGGGCAAATTTGGGTGAAACAATAATTTTACTTACAAAGGCGTCCAGAAGGTATCATAGAAGATGATGCAGATTATGGCTTGGATGCCACTTGACAATTTGCACAGTTTAGTAAGTATTTCTACTAGAAGTTAATGGTCTGAGAATGAATAATGGATTGAACACCATCTGACATTTCCCCTTGTTGATAAGTGAATCAGTATTTCTTTGTTTTACAGTTTTACACATTGGGTTCTAGAATTCTGGTCATAAGCTTGCCAAGATCAAGCTATCCTGACAGCAGTCTTTGTTTTAATATGGTAAAGAACCTGCTGATCTCCAGCAGTGTGAAGAAGTGTGGGAGAAGAGAAGAACATTAGCAAAATTGGGCCATGGTGGAGCGATTAGCTACAGCTTTTTTGTTTTACCTGCTTTTTCTTCTGCTCAAGCAGGGCTGAGGCCAAGAGCTAGTGATTCCTGTCACAGCATATTAGCCACCCTGTGTATCTCACTCCACATGCTGTTCTCTCCCTCTCTCTCTTTCTCTCTTTCTCTTTCTTTCTCGCCCACTCTCCCCCTTCTCCTTGGCATTCTTAGCTTCTGATTTAAAGTTCGGATTTAATTACCTAGTACTGGCCTTGATGCATAATATCCTTCATATCTTTCTTTCCTCTTGCCTCCTTTTACCAGAATGCCAATCTTCCCATTAGTCTTAATCATCTGTCTTCAACGAAGTTCACCTTTAGACCAAATTCCATTTTAGCTTACTTATCTCTGTGATTTGAGTTTTCTACCCTTTTCTTCACTAGGCTTGTCAAAAGCGCACATCTTTGCTGTGTGAGATAAAATACATCCAGTTTCTTTAGAAGTTGACATTGCTGAAAATGTTCATCATTTTGCTGTCTTGAATTGCAGAACCATTCTGAGATGCTACCCACAAGTAAATTGAAGGTTACTATCTGCCTCAGTGAACGTGCCTCTTTGACACTGCTGAAAATCCTTTAGTTGCCCATCAGAGGTTGGTGGGATTGTGGTCATCAGGAAAATTACGGTTATTTACTGGACGGACAGCTCTAAGTACCTTAAAGATACAGCAGCATACGTAGTCTGGGCCTCTTACTTCAGCGCTCTAGACTGACACTCCGAATCAGTTCAAAATGTCTCCCTGCAATTTCTCAACACTCTTCAGCTTTCTGGTTCTCTAATTTTCACCCTCCTCGCACTCCCATCATCTCCTCATTCCACTTTTTTCCTCCTCTTCCTCCCTCGTCCTCGTTCCTCCTTCTCTCCGTCCTTATCTCTCTGGCCTGCTTTCTCACTTGCTTTGCATTGCTGTCCTTGCTATGCATGTAGGGAAGCGTGATGTAGGTTTCTCTCTCTCTCTCTCTCTCTCTCTCTCTCTCTCTCTCTCTCTGTTTCTCTCTCTCTGTACCTCCCCCCCTTCTCCCTCTCTATATTGAAGCATATGAAGAGCAGGAAATCATCACTTTAGCTTAGGCACATCCCAAAATAGATGTGTTGCACCACAGATAAAGATCAAAGAGCATGCAGTGCCTGAGCCATTCCCCTGTTCCATCTCTCTCTCTCTCTCTCTCTCTCTCTGTTTCTCTCTTCCTCTCTCAGTGGAAATGAGGGCATGTTGAGGCAGGGCAGGGGGGTAGAGGGATGAGATGCAGAGGAGGAGGAGACTGGGGAAGAGGCGGCATGCTAAGCCTCAGGGATGGGGAGCGATTAGGATTTTAGTTAAATTTGGAAGAGAAGAGACACGAGAGAAGGTTTCCTCTTTTATTATTGAAATAGACACAGATTTTGCTGGCACATGTAAAAATGTGGCTAAATCTGAATTTCAGCTTAATTAAAGCATGCACAGCTTTCACTGTTCTGGCTCAGCAGGGAAGTTGCAGAGAGAAAAAGGGCTCATTTAAAATGTATTTTTATAGTCCTTTTTCCTGTCTGCTAAAATGTACGCATAAAAATACACATAAAAATATAAACCTGGAAGCCTCTTTTTTCCACTGCAGCAAGCAAATGTGAGTAGTGTAATTGTATTCATTTTGTTCAAGGGTTATACATATTAATTGAGAAACACTCATTTAATTAGGCACGTGTTGCATTGATGATAAAAAAATAAGTCCACTTTAATAGAAACACCTTATTTGTAATTCCACTGACTGGCCACTTTATTTGAAACAACTTCCATGTTCTTCCACCCACTGGTCACTTTATTAGAAACACATTCCTTGTGCTTGCACCCACTGGCCACTTTATTGGAAACACATTCCTTGTGCTTCCACCCACTGGCCACTTTACCGCATTCATCTTTATTAGTTTCTGGCTACAGGACCACCTCAGACCTGATATTTTTTGAGTGGCGAACCGTTCTCAGCACAGCAGTGACATGGCTGTTATATGGTAACGTCTGTGGTGCTGGCTAAAGTGTATCAGGCATAGCACCTTTGTTGTTTTCACACATGTCAGTGTCACAGCTAGGCTGAGAGTGCTTCACCCTGTAAAATATTCAGCCAAGCACAGTTTTGTGGACAGAAACTGACCAAAAATGTGCTACAGTCCCTAACTGTACACTAACAGGATGGATTTAGAAGATAAATGTGGCTGGTGAGTGTATTTGCACTTGGCATTATTAAGATGACATTGTTAATGATTATGTTCCACAGGGTGTTGGCCAAAAATAATGGTACATTTGGCAGACTGCGTGAATGTCTGTGATTTGTCTAAACACTCACAGATAAGTCATCAAGAACATCTGAGCATGCTCACATGCCTAGAACGGCCAAAGGATAAATTCAGTATTTCAGTGCTATAACCCAGAATGTTTCATTTTGATGCATCAGATATTAGTGAGCAGTTATTTTGGCTTTTGACAGTTTATATTGTATAGCCAGCGATGTGATGATAAATATATACTGGAGGGTTTTACTAGGGAGTCAAAAGTTTTCAAAGGGTGTATGTGAAAGCTGTGGAAAAGCTCTTTTATGGCTTAGTAGAGATACGAGGAGCTTATCTGATCTGGCATTAGAGGTATCTGCCTGATATTCCCTACTGCACTCAGATCTCACTGGAACAGCGGATGTGACATGCTGTCACCCTTAGTAAATCACATAAAATATGAGACTTTGTGTAATTATATGCATTTTTTTTGCATTCCCCACCCCTTATTTATTTCATTTCTATGTAAGTCATTCAGATTGTTTTGATGTGAAAAGCTTCATTCTAGATTCAGAATTTTTCACAGCCATAGTGATAGGAGCCAGGGGTCTGAAGCGTTTAATGCCTCTTAAAGCTGCCTCAAAAGAAAGTTATTACATGAAATGGTTATGAATCTGGTGCCTGAAGCCTTAGACATTGTTTTATGATAATTTTGAGGTTTTGGCCTAAAACATATTTTATATCCATGGTAGACTGGTACAAGCAGCGGGGAGAGGCACAGAGGGTATAGAAAAGAATCAGCCCCTTTACATTTTGTTGCTTTGCAGCCTGAAATGAAGACACACACACAAAAAACAATTTTCCAGCTGTATTTACTCAACACAACTTATAACATCGAAGTGAAAGATACGACAACAACAGATCAGGATAAAAAGAAACAATCACTGAGATGTATTAAGGATCGGCCCCCTCCTAAAAACACTTGTAAACTAAACAGGTGTAACTAATCATCTTCTCCACTGCCCACCAGGCTAACTGGCTTCCACCTGTGATCAGTAGTTTTCATTTTAATTAGAAATCAGAAAAACAGCAATTCTTGGAGCATTCCAGTGCTTTGTAGTGCAACTAAACTGTCAAACAATCTCAGGAATACATTTGTGGACAGGCACAAGTCATGGAAACAAAAAAATTCAAAGGCTTTATCAGTCCCTAGGAGTAAAGTCTGTAATTAAGAAGTAGAAAGTGTTTTGTACTAATAGGACCCTCCCTGGATCAGGCCATTCCTCCAAACTGGATGGAAGAGCAAGAAGGAAACTGGAGGCTACCAAGAGGCCTATGGCAACTTGGTGACAACAATATCACAAATGTTCCACAAATGTGGCTTGTATGGGAGGGTTGCAAGAAAAAAGCCACTCCTCAAGAAAGATTGAGATTGAACTTTTCCAGAAAGCACCTTGAAGATTCTGAGGTCAAGTTGAAAAAGGTGTTATGGTAAGATGAGACCAAAATCAAACTATTGGACCAAACTATTGCACCAAATGGTACATCTGGCAGAAACCCAAGACAGCTCACCATCCAAAGAACACTATACCCATAGTAAAGCATGGAGGTAGTAGCACTTGTCAGGAAACAAAGAAAAATGGATGGGGTAAAAATATAAAGTCAAATTCTTGAGGAAAACCTGTTGCCCTCTGCCAGATGTGCAAAGTTGGCAGAGAAGTGTCCTAATAAACTAAAAACAGTAATGAAAACAAAAGGTGGTTCCACAGAGCATAGGGGGTGATCCTTTGTCCACCTCAGAGAGTCTTTTTTTTTTTTTGCTTTAATATCTTTCACTTGGATGTTATAAGTTGCATTGAGTAAATGCAGCTGGAGAGTTGTTTTTTTGTGTGCAAAGCAACAGAATGTGAACATTTTGAAGGGAGTGATTCTTTTCTTATACCCACTGTACATGCAGGGCAAAATAGTCTCTGAAGACATCGTGACCCCTGGTTCCTATCAGCACCGTGGTAAAGAAATCATTAAGTCATTAAGTTTCTCTATAATGAGCCATTTCATATCAAACCAATCCCAATGATTTTGTTTGCATCTGAATTGTGCAGAAATCTTGAAAAATCAAATGAATTCCCCTTTAAGGCCAGTAAAGCTCTGCTGTGATCCAGCTTAGATCAGCTTAGACCACTTTTTTTGCTTGTGCCCACACCTTTGTACATATTAAAGTGCCAGCACTTCCTTTGTGTATCAGGCCCCGAGAGCTTTACACCCACAGCAGTGTTATTTTCATTGCCAGTTATATTTATCCAGAAAAAAATAGCAGTGACAAAGAATTCCCGTATTTTTTCCTCAGTTCTCTGGAGCTTAAAGGGGACCACCCCCCAACCCCCCACTTTCCCATCTTTCCCTGTGTTCCCCTGAGAAAAGAAAGAGACTCAACAGGAAACTGATGCTTAACAAAAACTATTACAGTTTCCTGTCAGTCTCGGCGTCGCGCCCCAGCTCGCTCTCTGAAGGCGAGTATGGAGGACAGATAGAAACACAGAGGGAACAGAGGCCCTTTCTCACTGTCACTGACCCACATGACAGCCGGTGTGGAGCAGTAAGTGTGTATGCACGCTGATAGGCTCATGCACAGATGGCACTCCCTCCATGAGTGACAGGAAAACTCATCCATTAAACAAAGGCAGGCCTTGCAGGTAACTTTTCCTCTCAATATTTGATGCCCCTGTTGCAGTGCTCCTGTCGTATTGCTTCCATCAAGCTAACTGCCCCTCACGCTGTGAAGGAAGACTTTTTTTAAGATCTGACAGTCCCTCGGGAACTACCAGGTTGTCCAAAGAGTTTCAACTATACACACACACATATATATATATAATGTTCTCAGATATAAGGTCAGCCCTTATATGTGTATGGCTGTTTGTACTGGGGCAAAGTGTGAGTGATTTTGCCACACAGGGATACTGTTTATTCATTAAGCTAAAACAGAGTGGCTGTGTGAATGAAGCCATACCACACACACTCTCAGGTATAGGAAAAAGTTTATCTGGCTGTGTGCAGCAGCACTTGGCAGCTAGCCAACCTCACTACTTTTTTACTTCTTTGTTCAGAATGATATGATTTCTGTTTATCTATGCTACAGGAACATCCACATGGGGAGCCTTGCTTTGTTAAAAATGGTCTGTCACTTGAGAAGCTCCAGTTATGTTATGTAAGAATGTTTTTTCTGTCCATTATTGCTTTTATTCAGTTTAGAAAGTAGACACATCACTTTGTTTAGAATGGCCTTCTAAAACAGCTGTCAGATCTTTAAAAGCCAAACACAGACAGTTGTTGATGGAATGTTTTCTTTCGTTATAGTAAATAATGTTGTGTTCTTCCATGTAGGTATAGTAAACTGAATTTAGCCACCATGGATTCTGGTTCAGTGTTATCTAGAACAGTCTCCTCCACCCAGTGGATTACCACTCAGCCTCCCTAAATACCTACTCCTCTCACGCTCATGCCACCTATTACAAACACCCTGTCCAGCTGTCATGCATACCTACTGGACCTGTAGCACATATTTGCTATAATCTCATCCCTGCATTAATCTACCTGAGCTCTTTCAGGCCCCTCCAGCCTACATCATCCATTTCTCCCTTCAACTGTACACTCCACGCATTCATTCACTTTATATCAGTATCAAAATAAAATGCTTTAGAAGCTCCAGAAATGACACCTGAGTCATCATCCTGATCCATCAAGGTGTACAAATGTCTACAGGAAGCAGTTTTCTGTGGCTAATTAGATGTGATAGAGTATACATGAGGACTGAGTGATATGAACTCAAATATAACTCATATATAAAAAAAGAAATCACTATTATCATGATCATAATGATAATAATAATACTGGATTATAGGGTGTTGGTATCGTATTTGTATTATAGCCATATAAGTATAATAGTTCTGGATTATAGGGTGTTAGTAACTTATGTGTATTATGCTCATATAAGTGGGGCACACAAACTTTTGGCCACAAAGTTCTACCATTAATTCCTATTAGACATAAATTTGAAAGGAAAAAAGTGGATTGTGCTATGTATGCTATGTACATCTGATTCAAAAGGTTTAACAAGCCATTAATTCCTCATCACATTCAACAGTGCAAAATCACTGATTACAAACATGAGCAACTGGACCTCTAACAGCCAAAAATGGATGTACAGAAAATACGGTGCAATAAGTTCAGTCTAAGGAAGGCCTGACTCTCCATTTAAGTGGAGAATCCTAATGCCGCTACTTCTGAACCCTGCGCAAACATCTGAGCCCCTGTGCAGTTCATTTCAGTCCAGGCTAGTTTATATTCAGTTTTATTTGTGTAGTGCTTTTTAGAGAGCAGTTTACAGAAACCTGTCTCCAGACCCCTAATGAGGATGCTGAGGTTGACACTCAGCTAATGTGAAGAGGAAACCTTTAGAGGAGCCAAAGACTCCAAAGAGGAAGTGGAGAGAGCAGTTTGGGGACGGAGCCCAATGTCCGGAGATATGCTGACATTGAGAAAACACTCACCCAAACACCCCTTGCGCTCCTGCGGTATCTTCCCATGATCCCCAGAGATTAACTGTAAGAAAACACTCCCCACATACGCTGTGCTGCATAAATAACGCAGCCACATACATGCCCACATATGCTGTACATGCAGAGAGCATATATATATATATGAAGACAGCGGGAAAGTCATTTTGTGCGTAGCTGCTGCATAAATGATGTGGCTACAGTTCAATTAAACTTTAGTTAATTAGCAGTTAATCCTAGTTAAATAAATGCTGCAGGGGTTCATCTCACAGTTGTCTGAACCAATTCCTTTGATAACATTTCTCCACTACAGCTCTCCATTGGGCTGTACTTATAACAGCCGTTAATGTGGACATGGATTTCTAATCTACAGAACACACTACCTATCCTGTTACAGCAAGGTCATCTGGTATTTTCACATATCAGTGCCTAATCCCATGGTGTCAGTAATGAAAGGAAAGAGCTTGAGTGTATTCAGTATTCTTTTCTTCACCTGTATTTTTAAAAATATTACAGTTTTAACCCCTAAACCATGGTTGTCAAATCTTATCCCCAAAGGGCTGGTATCGCTGCAGATTTTTTATTAAACAAGCAGAAGCACACCTGATCAGCGGTTTGGAGACTGAGACCAAGTGGAATCAGATGTGCTTTTGAGTGGTTAGAATGTAAACCTGCAGCCAGACCAGCCCTTTGTTGACACCCCTGCCTTAAACTTAAGCTGTTAATATTCACATGTAATCACATAATACAAGTTTAATTACTTAGTGAAATACTCAAAGAGCTAGGCCAACATTTCTGTCCTGTATTGACAGGATGGCTTAAATGGTTATTATTGCTTGCATATGTATGTAATACATCTGGGACATTTTTGAGTCCCTGCCCCATCATTTTATATAAGAAAGCAGTGTGTGTGCGTGAACACCTGCATTAAGCAGCTCCTCTGTTGCTCTAAGCTTTCTATGTGTGCTCACTAACACCAGCCGTGGCTGCCAGTCAGAATTGGAGACTGACAGGTTTGTGCCACAACCCCCGCCCCCACAGCCCCCCCAGCCCCCCCACCCCACCACCACCACCACTGCTATTTCACATAATCCTCTTGGATTTATCATCTTCACTCCTACACTTCATCTCACTTTCCTTCTCTCTGTCTGCGTCATGCTCACGGTAGAGAAGGGAAAAAGGTGACGTCCATCATTCTGCCAATAGAGTTAATTATTAAAGCCAAACTGAGCATAAAACAATGGAACGTAATCTGGCCAGTGATGGACTCGTTCCCTCTGGGATGCCTGTGATAGGAGTGCATTACTTACTAAGAGTTAGACAGAGAGAGAGAGAGAGAGAGCGAGCGCCAGAGGGATTGCAAGAAGAACAATAGCACCTTATCAAACCTTGTTTTCCCACACACTCAAGGATTTTCTAGGGAACATTAATAGTAGAACAAAACCAGAAAAGCTCTAGGAGTTCATGGTAATGGTTTGCATCTATTGCGCTCCCGAAGGAGGGCACCATTAAACTTTTATTTTGTGTCACTGAATCAGATCAAACCTTTTAATTGGATCAATTATTAAAATTGATTAATCCAGAAGACTGCACACATCGATTTCATTAAGAGGCTATTTTTAAATACTGCTGCCGCTGCGAAAATGCACTTGCAGGCGAGCAAAGAACGCATGAGATGGCACACGCAAAGGTGTGTGAGCTCACACGCATCACAGAGCGCTTAATCTGCATTAGCCATTGAGCCACAGTACACCATACAGTCATTGTTGCAATCTTCTTTTTTGCATGTCTTCCTATGTCAGTCCATGTGTTCATATGGACCAATGCAGTTCAAATGACAAAGTTTTGCAAGGTTTTTATCTGACAGTGACATTCCTTAGGGGAAAAAAGTAGTTTCCGTGTCTTTTTTCCCCAATGCCAGTAAATTTTCAGACGTACAGTAAAGGCTGTAGTGCCCTTTTAGAATTAGTCACAGTTAGATCTCATTTGTGAAGCAGCAGGACTGTGAGTGTGATTGGTCAGGGTTTTCACTCGGTGTTTTGAATGGAGCTCTGTTGGAGACGGCTTTGCTTTGTACCAAAGCGCTGTGGAGTGTGTGCCTGTGTAATTCACCTATTGTTCAGACCAAAGAGAACAAGCGCTTTTTCTTTCTCTCTTCTCACTGTGCCTAACAGAGCAGATAGATGGGTTATGAGAGAAGGAGAGGGAGAAATAGAGAGGAGAGAGAAGCTTATGTGAGTCAGTAAAGTGTCCCTGTATTAGTGTCAGTGTGTGTATGTGTGTGTGTGCGTGCGTGTGTATGTGCAAGCTCAGTGTTAGTGGACTGGCTTTAATTTATTCTGTATGCTTATAGCGTGAGAGGAGAGGGGGCTTAGCTGGCTCTTTGTCACGATGAGAAGTTCCTAAGCCATTAACTCCACTGTCTACACCAGCATCTCTTGCGCTCTCTCCAGTTTGGAAAAATAGCAGTGCAAACTATTCCTATCATTGCTTCCCTTTTCGTTCTCTCTTTCTATATATATACATATGTTATTTTCACTCAGAAAACCATGTTATTTGTTCAGTTTTGAATACTCTCTCTGTGTGTGTAAGTGCTTGTATGTTGCAACTGTCAGAAGAAACTTCATATCTTTTTTCAGCTTGAATGCTTACAGCAATAGTGTATTATGTATTCATTAATTTTTGTGGCCATGATGTCAGACCCGCCAAATTCTCCTATCCAGAAGACCTAATGAACTGGTCAGGTGTGTTAAATTAAGAGTTTAAATATTAGATTAAGGGTCTTGACCGCACATCAGTGGAATCTTTTGCAAGAAAATATCTTTGCTTAAACTGAATGCAAGTAAATACAATGCATTGTGTTGTTTGCTAATCAATTTAATTGTAAAATAATTTTGAAACTTAAAAAAGCACTGCTTGCTCCCATGCATTTGGTCTGTAATGTATGGTAAATGACTTTTTGTCATCTTTAAGTAGGTTCTCTGATTGAGGTTTGTGTGATGATTAGAAATGAAATGCACTAGATTTCACTGACCTTCTTTGTCTGTGACTGTTTGTGTGTGTGTGTGTGTGTGTGTGTAGGGGTAGATATGGGCAATGTTACAGCTTCTTGTAAAAGTGAGTGTGAAGCTGATATTTGTGATAAATGTTCAGGTTTAATCAGCGCTCTGGTGTGTGTGTTCATATCCGCTGGCTGGGGGATCACTCACATGGAGGAAAGCCTGGGGATCTGACATCTGCCCACTGCGCTGTCACGCTTTTATTAAAAGTGAGCCTATCTCTGCTGATTGGGTGTGTGATCTACAGGCCAAATGTCCCCTCTAGGTCACCCTTGTAGCCAGGGGGAGATGAAACACACACACACTCACACATACATGCTGTTGCAGCTTAACAAAAAGACAAGCATTAGACTTGTAGCCACAAGGAGCTGCTGAAGCAAATAATAATGCAGTGATGAAGAGATCCAGAAACAGGAGAGGAAGGGGTGAAGGACTTTTGCACTGTGTGTGTGTGTGTGTGTGTGTGTGTGTGTGGTTTCACCTAATTACAGCTCCCTAGTTTGCAGGACTGTTTTAATTGGCTCATATCTCTCCTGTTAGTGGCAGTTGCTTCACCTCTGGAGATGCACGCACACGCACACACACACACACACACACACACACACACACACACATACAGGTGCTTTCACATCCGCCACTGATTTAATAATTCAACACAGCTGTCTTTGAAGATGCCCCGAGCCATGCTCCACATAGGTTAGTGCTGTGTGTGTTTGTGTGTGTGTGTGTGTGTGTGTGTGTGTGTTTGATCTGTGTCTTTGAGGGGATCAGGGCACAGCTGCAGAAATCTTTACTTGAACTGCAAATACATACACAACAGGCCACATGTGTACATGTCCCTGGAGGTGGGAGTGTAATATTACCTGGATGTACACACTCCATAGGTGACTTACACATTGCCCTTTGTCTCCAGGGTATTTATGTGGCTCTTTTGGAGTAGGACACATGTGCCTCTGTGTTTTGTAGCCTGTAATAGTGTGAGTAGATAAATTATATGTACAAGTACTTGCAATTTACAATCATGCATTGACATCTCACACGAACACTGCTTGAAACTAAACCCATTTCTGGACACAGGTGTTTAACTGCACACACATACAGTTTGTACAGTCTCCACAGAAAAGCATCAGCCAACACCACTACCTTTACCAAAATGGTGGTGAGTTCAGGGACTGCTATGTTTTTGTTTTGGTAGAGACATGGCACAGTGACAACATTCCAGACATGGCTTCGCAGATGAGCAGCATGCTAACATTCCACTCAGACAGAAACGTGGCTCGACAAAACTTGAGGTGGAGGCTTGTGTGTGTTTATCAACGCTGACTTGTGGTGGTCTTGCTCCTTACCACTGCTGGTGTTCATAGTGGTAGTGTACAGCCCACAAAGCACTAATGCAAACAAAGAGCTGGCTGAACTTTATGGAGCCAATAGCTAGCTCCATCACTCTCACCCAGACTGACTGTTTATTGTCACTGAAGATTTCAAGAGTGCAAATCTCAAGCCAGTTCTTACATTAAATTCCATCAGTATGTGGACTTTGCAACAAGAGGGGTATTGGACTGTGTTTACACAAACATTGCTGGTGCATACTGTGCTAAGCCCCTTCCCCACCTCGGCTACTCAGACCACATAACTGTGATGTCGATACCAGCATACAGACCACTTGTCAGCTGTACCAAGCCTGTTCTGATGCAGGCGAAAATCTGCCTGGCAGGAACCATCTCTGCTCTTCAGGACTGTTTTGAGCACATCGACTGGGACATGCTCCTGAGTATAGATCATCAAGAGCACCAAGTTCCTCTGTGTTCACACTAGGGATGCAACGGTACTCGGTAAAATACCGGACCACTCGGTACGCGCTGCACGGTCCGGTACACCCTTGTGTACCGCGGTATTTCGGTTTTGAACTTCCTTTTGAAAATGGCGCTTAATGCCTACCAGGCTACTGTTAAGCAGTAAGTGCCAATGAGCGAAAGCCCTCCACCATTAGTTAATGTCCAATCACTGTTGTGGCTCCACCCACTCGATTAGTGTCATTTTTTTTCCTGTTTTGATGTGTTTTTGGTGTCTGTGTGTTTACTGCTGGTTAAAATTTCAAAAACTGCAAATTTTTTCCTTGTTTCTGTAAAGTGTGAACCCAGAGAAAAAACCCTGCTTCGGTGAATGTCATTCCCTGCTTCGGTGAATGTTTTACTAGTTTTCTCCCCCATTAACAGTGCTGTGTCTTCATTTTTTAGTAATTTTTTTTTATTTTTCGCGGCAACTTGGAACGGATTACACGATTTCCCATAGAAGTCTACGGGAAATTGTGTTTCGCACAACAAACTCCCCGCATAACGAACGCGCCGCTGGAACGGATTGCGTTCGTTATGCGGGGTACCACTGTATACATATTTTATACATGAATAAGAGGCATTTTATTATTTGTTTTGTTGTGTTATTATTTGTAGTGTTGTGTTTAAACCGAACCGAAACCGTGGCCCAAATACCGAGGTACGTACCGTACCGTGGGATACCTGTATCGTTGCACCCCTAGTTCACACTGTGGAGAACCTCACATGGACCTTCAACACCAGCTCTATCGCCAAGAAGGCCTAACAGCATCTTTACTTTTTGCAGAGACTGAGAAGATCCTCACACCGTTCTACAGAGGGACAATAGAGAGTATTCTCCATAGCTGCATCTTAGCTTGTTTTGAAAATTGTTCCATTTTAGATGGCAAGACCCTACAGAGTATAGTGAGAACAGCTGAGAAGATCATGGGGGTCTCTCTTCCCTCTGTCATGGACATTTACACCACCAGCATTGTGGATTACCCCACAATCTCTTTTCCCTCCTCCCGTCTGGCAAAAAGTTCTATAGCATACGGGCCTCCACTTCCAGAACGGGAAACAGTTTTTTACCTCAGGCCATCAGACTCCTCAGTCAGAACTGAATCATAAACTGTACGCGACACACACACACACACACACACACACACACGCACGCACACACACACCCACACACACATACACACACCCCTGAACTGAACTTTTTCCTTCTCCTTACACAATGTTGTGCCTGAAACAACCGCAAACACCCTATATATACTGCATATTCTCTGTTTTGCCATTATTTGCACTACTGTTATTTATTGCTGTCTACCTCTGTATTTGTGTTTTTGCACACTCTGCTGCTAGAATACAGTATTAGTCATAATACTGTATTTATTCAAACTTATACTGTAGCTGCTTTCATCAACTACACTAAATGTTGGGTTGTCCTGTTGTGTTGTTGCTTGTGTTTTTCTTGCACTCTCTTACTCTTACTCTCTTTGCACTTTGTGTATTTTGTCTGGTCTGCACTTATGTAGTTTTGTGGTGTTCTGTTTTTGTTCTTCTGCTTTTGTTCTTCCACCATGGTACTGGTGGAACGTTGTTTCGATTCACTGTGGTCTGTGTATTTGGCCGACATGACAATAAATCTACTAGACTTGACTACCTGACCCCACTAATGCTCTTGTGGCTGAATGCAATAAGTCTTTACAAATGTTTATAGATGTTTCACCATCTAGTGTAAAGCCTTCCCAGAATTATAGAAGCTGTTACTGCAGCAAAGGGGGAATAAACTCCAGAAGAAACAGCAGATGAGCTGACATCTGCAAACAGTTCTTATGTTGGGAATGTATGTACTGTTTATATTCACCTAAAAAAATATTTCTTTGTGGTCTCATCAGTACATGACATACTGATTTAATCAAAATATTACTTTATCTTTTATTATAATTTCTGCTTCCTATGTGTGTGTGTGCTTGTGTGTGTGTCTGGGCACATGTGCTTGAGAACATTTTGTACTAGGGTCTATGTGTGCATGCTTTTGTGTATGTGTGTTTCCTGTGCGTCAGGCTGACCTCTCTTTAGCATTCCTCTGAGCTCGCTGGCATCACTAAGCTTTTGCCCAGCAGTGCAGCGTCGCTGAGCCTGCATGAATAATGAGCTCAGAGTGTGTATGCCATTTGATTGACAGCTGTGCTGCGGCAGGAGGCCAGAGGGGCGGCCTCAGTGCAGTACAGCTCACACTCCACTAACATGCATCAGCCATGAACGCTGTGCTGCAGTTCAGCTTTTTCTTTGTGTGTTTGCCTCCCATTGTTTAAACAACCTACCACAGCTCTCAAATCAAAGCGAAATTGCTCTTTACATGTGTGATTTTAGGGAATTTATTTATTCCTTAGAAGTCTAGTGTCCGTTTGAAAGGGCTGGCCTGAATAATTTGTATATTCAAGTATGTGTTTTTTTACGTCAGTATTGTTTTTCCGTATTTAGTATTCAGATAGATCTTTAAGAAATAAATGGCACTGCAAAGTGCTAAATCCATACATATTTAGTCTAAAACATTGAAATAACTTATCAAGTCACTTGGCTACCTAAGCTACTGCACTTGTGAAGTAACTTATAAAAATGAAATTGGCTTTTTATTTTCGTTTCTTCCTTAAATGTAACATTATATTCTGGTCCACGGTAAAAGGTGCAACACTGGATTTTTGCAGACCTAGACAGCATTGCTGATGAAGGTTTATTACCAATGGATGGAATTTCTCAGTCAGATGCATGTGACTCCTTGTTCTAAAGTAATCTTACAGCGTAGCATAATATTTCTGTCACAGTTTCGGTCAGCGGCCGCTAGAGGCTGCTCTTTCAGTTTGTTTTGGGACTCTTATGTTGTAGTCCTATTCTGGTGTTTTGATTCTTTTGTATTAGTACACAGCTGGGTTTAGTTAGAGTTAAGTGTTTGTGTTTATGTATTGGTTTAGAGGTTTTGTCACATGTATTTAAAGGGTTTGCGTTCGTCTTTGTGTTGTCGTTTTACCATCTAGCTGGGTGTGAGTGTTCTGTGGAAATTCCTGTAGTTTGTATGTAGGCCTTCGTGCCTGTTTTGTTTGTGTGTTTCTGAATAAAGTAAAAGTATGAAGATCTGCAATTGCGCCTCCTGCCTTTGGTTCCCCCCAGCAGACATGACAATTTCTCTCAGCATCTTTGTATGTCTATGCATGTAAAACTGTGAAATGTAAAACTATCACATGTAAAACGATCAAAAACTGGAATACTTTAATTTGAAAGCAAATTATAAAATGAGCAAATGAATATTAGATACTTGGTCGAAAATACCAACGTACCATTTAGCATTTTCTTTTGACAAAGAAAAAACAAGCAAAACCATGAAACTGTTGCAACATTTGGCTCAGCTTTTTCAAGACCTGATTGTGGTTTTGTTCTGACCAGTCTGTAAAGCATATCATAGCACAACTTTCTTGCTGAACTGTATTTTGGTCAGATTCTTCGAAATCTGGGTGCAGGTGAAATATTATAAAAGTCATTTAATGTATTTGTTTTCTGTTTTGTTACTGCTGAAGTAGAACATTAATCACGGTTCTGAGCGAGTTATTATACTGATACACTTATCACAAACAACAGCAGGGTACCATGCTTTTGGCACGTCTGGTCCGTCTCGGTCACGCCCCCAAAGGAGCCCGTCATCCGAATATTGACAGCTCGGCCCTGGATGCTAAGTAATGATGTCATGTGTTGTTGTGTGTGTGGTTCTCACGTGCCTAGCCAGCCAGCTGTTAGCTCTTAGCATATTAGCTGGTTGCTAGGCACCTGAGAATGGGTCCACCTGTGTTAGGTTTAGTTTAAGTATGCCTCGTTTATGAGTTCATTGTTTCTGTCGCGTGATTGGTTGTCTACATGTTTGTGTCAGGTTAAAGCCGAGCCGGTTCAGAGATTCAGTGTGTGGTCACCCAGACTCCTCCCATGCCTGTCTCGGGTTTGTACAGCTCATGTTTCTGTATGCTTATGCCTATGTGTTTGTTTCAGTCAGCCAAAGCCTACTGAGATCTCTGGAACACCTTCTCTGAGGACTCTTTCCTTAGTGGCAGTAGGGGAGCCTTCCCACGCTAGCGGCTTCAGCTTTTGGACTGGTTAACATGCTCTCTGTGCTTTGCTCTATAGTTTGTCATGCCTGAGTGTCCTTTCCCAGCCAGCAGACGCTCACGACAGCAGCTGGCGCTTTTGCTAAGCACGAACGCTCTTAGTGGCAGTAGGAGCGAGTTCGAGCCCAGGACTTCTCATCTAAAGCATTCAAAGTGCACCTTTGTCTTCCGTGCTTCGCGTTTACGGACTATAAACTCTCACCGATCCACCATGGTATATTAGCGGTAGTTTAAAGACGAGGTGGCTCCGGATGGCTCCAAACCGTATCACGGCCGAGTAGCCGTATGTTTTGCTATGCTATGCGGGCTATGTTTATGTAAGGTCTTTGTTTAACCCCTTCGCTAAAGCCATGACAGCTTTTCAACCAATCAGATTGTGCTGTTGGAACTAATGAATTACATTTGCATTCACTTTACATTCTGCTCATCCTCAAATGTAAATCATAAATTTTTTTCTTCCACCTACGAGTGCACGTGGTATCGGTTAAAAGTTTTCTGACAGAATTTCATCATTTGTTTGAATAAGCCACAAGTGAGAGTCAGTTAACATGCTTTTTATCACTGTTGGTAACTGAGACCCCTAAGGGTTAAATGGTATTGTTTATGTGATGGTAGCTGTCTTAAGGGTGTCATTTTGGAGACTTTATATAAGCTGTGCTCCGTCGTTATCTCTGCGTGACGGGGGTGTATAAGTAAGAGGGGCTTTGCAAAAGCTTGAAGAAGCGAGTCAGTGCTTTGACATGCTTGCTGGGAACTGATTAGAAACACATGGTACAAATGGCGCCTCATTAGTGCTAATGGCAGGTAAATAGATAATGCAGAAGCGGTGTTACTATTGGATTAGCATAAGTCACTGCTCCCCACTATCTCTCACATGTGCGCTTAAAAGCAGGCTGGCCAGCCCGAGACAGATGTCTCGTCCCATTAAATGATTCTGTGGGTGCTAACGTTTACTGAAAATGCAATGTTTGCACGCCCAGTACTATATGTGCATGTGTTTAATATGTATGTAAATAAGCCGATTCCTTGGACATGCACCCATGCATTAATCGTCGGGACGACGCATGAGCGGAGACAGCATCCCCTCAGGCATTTGATATGGGAAAATGGTATCTATAGTGTGCTGGGTGGTTGCGCGTGTGTGTCCTGAGCATCATGTTTTGATTTGAGGTTGGACCATTTGTGTGTTGTGGTATGGAAATGAGTTTACCTGCTGGCCCTTGATTTCCTCCCTCTCGTATCTCCCTTTATTCATTTACATAATCACCGCCATATGCACCGAAGCCTTATTTCCCCGGGCGACTGGACATACACTCCGCATTCGCTGTGGTTCAGCCCATGTTGATGAACATATATACGATATATGATTCACTCTCATGTGTTCCCTGGGTTCATACGCCTTCCTGGCCCTGGTGCAGGTCAGTACCAGCCCTGTAAATTGATCTGAACCTAGATTCACTTTCCCAGCCACAGTGGAAACCAAATTTGATTTTCAGTCTGGCAGATCATAGTTAGGCACTTGTGTTAAACTTCTGGGCCATTGTTTTGCTAATTTATCTGTCAGGGACTGTGCCCATTAATAAACAGTATCAACAGGGCTGTTAATGAAGCAGGTTTACCCCGAGGGGATAATTATCATCTGTTGTCCCTTTGCAGATGTGAAAGGAGCAGTTTGGTGAAAATTTTAATTTACACATTTTTCCACTTACCCCAAATGTGGTCAATCAGCAAAGACATGTGTGCAGTCCTAATTTTTCCTCTTTAGTTTAGCACTTGAGATATTAGGCTTCGCCAACTTTGCCAGCAAACACTAAAGATCAAAACTCACCCAAATTCTTTCTATAAAAATAAATCTCCAAAACTTCTCTCAGACCACTCAAAGTAGATCCAGGTATTCATTTTAGCAGCACTATTTATAAGCAACTAAGTTGAACTGATTTTTAATCAGAGATTCTAGATCAGGACTTCTGAGGTGGTTTGTGAAAACAGACCCTGTTGTGTACAACTACTGCCTGCAGTGAAAAATTGTATTAATTTAAATTTTTCCATTTTAAAATATTTAATGAACCATTCCTTTATAAGACACCCTAAAATAACTTTAAAAATGTAAAAATTAACACTGTCATAACAATGTAACTTACATGATAGTAGAAATGGACATCTAGCAGAGTACACAGACAGGCAAACGTATCATCACTGTGGGAACAAAACCTTGTATCTTCATTTGGTCTTTTTTTAAAATCTTTTTTACACAACTGAAAATGGATTTTAAGCTTTTATTTCTAACGAGTATAATCAAGTTCATTTGAAATTACACAGAATATTACACAGGTTACACAGAATAGTGTCTGGCCGAATAAAGATTGATATTTTGGAAGTATTACAGTAAACGTAATTAGACGCAATCGTGGATCAAACTGACAAAGATTAGATTTGATACATTTTGTTTTTCTTATAAATTACTTGAAGCTAAACCTGTGGTTGCCTTTGATGTTTTTTCAGAATCAGAATTCTACTTTGTCCGTTGCATCGACATTAAATAGAAATTTGTCCTTTAAACTGACAAATAAAGCACTACCATCTGGAGCAAAACACATATTTGAACATACAAGGTGAATTAAGTATGAAGTGAAAGTACTGAACAGTAGATTAACAGCCATAGAAATGATTAATTATGATTATACTGACATATTTGTAACAAATGGCTTTGTGTCTGCTCATCCGCAGCGCGGGCTAATTAATCATTTAAGTGCTGTCTGTAGCACCAGTCTGTAGATTGTCATACATTTTGTGTCTCTCAGCTCACTCAAACTGAACATAGAACAATGGCTCTCCATTCCTTCATACAGAAAGTATAATCCTGATCATGTGATTAGGTGTCATTGGTAGTCATCAGTGCAATCCTCTCCATCTCTTCAGGGATTAGAGGGTTAATAATAACTAACGAGATGTTATGGGATTGATGTCAGATACAGTTTGATTGAGTGACTGACTGTCCAAAGGCGCATCGCCTTTGGGTCATATCATCCAATAGTGCTACTCACGCTTTGACCTTTTAACAAAATCTGAATGTTGTCAGAATGCATGTTGTTTTTAATGCCCTCTGTTTAAATAGCAATATATCTACAGTGTTTCATGTCAAGTGTTTCAGTTCATTAGTTAGGATGTCCATTACAGTAGCAATGTGTGCAAAAAGTAACATGCCAAATATATATGGACACATTTTCCATACTGTGAGCATAAAGACTTATATAAGAGCATAATTCTCTTATAACATTGTTACTGCTTAGCACTATTTCTTTGAGAGTCAACGTTATGTCTAGTGCTAATTAATATTAGAACTGGTCTTTAAAAGAAATAAGGTCAAATTGACCACTAAATCTGGATCTGGTAAAGGTGTGGCATGATGGGGTTTAGTGTACTGACTGATGAAGGTACTTTATTCACACTTTCATTTAAAAATGAGGACACCAGCATGTACATGCATTTTTCATTATCTTAAAGACATTTTGATCCACAGTCTTTTTAACTCAAATGGAAATAAAATTTGTTTCTGAGGCAAACAGGGCTGTCACTATCAATTTTATTTGTAATCCAGTAATCTAGCAATTATTTTGACAATTAGTTGAGTAATCATATACACACATGCATTCAATTTAGGCTTCCTCTCTTTTAGTGATGCTCACAAAAGCGATTTGAATCCTGTCCCTTGTGAAGAATGGTTTGACTGACCATGTTTATTATTCAAAATGCAAAGTAATCACATCGAAAACATACATAGATTAATTTTTAAATTGAGTAATCATGACTAATAGTGATGTTATTTACAAAATAAGCATTTTTTAATTGAAATTTTACAAGTTGTTTTTTTATTGGCAGCCAAAAAGTGGTTCCTTCTTCATTTCTGTTGGAAAAGCATCCCAGGTAGCTCGTCGTGATGCTCCTTAAGAGAACACCAAAAATATGCAAAGCTGCGTGAAGGCAAAGGGAGACTAAATTCTATAAGAATGTAGCTTTGGTTTATTTAACACTCATGGTCATTGGTTAATTCCAGATGTGTTACTTTATAGACTGATGTCTTCACAGTCACTCTAAAATGTGGAAAATAGTAAAAGGGAGGAAACCCCTTTATGAGTAGGTGTGATTAGTACATTTATAAAATATATAATACTTATATTATTTACCTTTTCCTTTACATCTTGAAGGATTAAGCTTCTTAACTCTGTTGGCTGTTGGCGACTGTGACCCAAAACCAGCTGAATTGTCAACAGCATGCTGTAACTGATCTAACAGTCTATATCTAGCTGTTACTCATGTTTCACGAGAGATTAGATGCAAATATATTTAAATACTGTACATTCATAAACTGGTGAGTGATCATTATCTCACTGAATATTGTGGCAATTTAAAATGCAATCATCTTGAAAGAAAGAGTCCATTTTTGTAATCTGATTATATAATCCATGTAATCCATTACTTACCAACACTGCACACGCACGCACATACACACTCAGACATATACATACATTTGCCTAAGGGCAAGTCTGAGATCTTTATTGTAGCATAATGTACAGATGAAAAGACATTCCAACAATACAAGTATCTCTCTCACACACACTTACCCTCCCTTGAGAGAAATTTGTGGTCTTTATTCTTTTCTAGTTTGCTGATGTGCCTATGGGGAGACCAGATAACAATATGTGTGTTCAATATTCTATTCTGTACCTACTGAAGGTATTTTGTGCTCTCGAAGATAGTTTTGCATGATAGACTATGTCGCTGCTGCTCCCCATGATAACATACATAGACCAATCGGCCATAACACTAAAACCACCTGCCAAATATTGTATAGGTCTTCCTTATACCTCCAAAACAGGTCTGATTTGTTGAGGCATGGACTCCACAAGACCTCTGAGGGTGTGTTAAGGTATATGGTACCAAGAAGTTAGCACCAGATTTTGTCATGTTTTGTCTCTTTGTCACATTCCTCAAACCATTCTCGTTCATCTTCCATTGCTTAGTAGTCCAGTTCCCAATATCATGTGCCTGTTGTAGG
This sequence comes from Brycinus macrolepidotus, assembly GCA_037974445.1. Taxonomy (NCBI): domain Eukaryota; kingdom Metazoa; phylum Chordata; class Actinopteri; order Characiformes; family Alestidae; genus Brycinus; species Brycinus macrolepidotus. The sequence continues at coordinate 13,932,189 of JBBPCZ010000115.1, read as the reverse complement.
TGCTTTTAGTGGTGTCCAGGGGTGAGCATGGACACTTTGACCTGTCTGTGGTTGCTCAGCCCCATACATCAAGCTATGATGCACTGTGTGACTATATAAACTTTGATCATAAAAACTGACACTTCCATCACACTAAAGGCTTTCACTATCTGTTAGCTACATTAGTCTCATAGATACAGTGCAAAAACATCTTGAATATATGTGGGGTTTTTATGTATTTAAGATTAAATTATATACAGTACTATGCAAGAGTCTTGAGGTACCCCTCATTTCTTCATATTTTGCTTTCAAAGAGACAGACTTTCTTGTGTTGTCTTGAGCAATTATTCTCCAGGCTTCCTGAAGGACCAGTTTCAGAGGAATGTTTTTCGTTTGTTAAATCACACAGTGACCTACGTATGAATCACTCAAGCATGACAAAGCCATCTAACCTCAGTCCTGAACCAGTAAAGAAACAGGTGCAGATGATTCCAGATGATCAGGCGGTGATCAGTATACTGGTGGTGCTGAATGCTGAGCAGAACGCTTTGCAGCCTATCCCAGTAAAACATTTGTTTCCATTTCATTAATTTAATTTACTTAGTATGCCAAAGATAAGACAATTTGACAGGCATAAAGTATTGTTTTTGCACCGACAAGGAGATTCAAAGCAAAATATAAAGAAATGAGGGGTGTTTCTTGCATAGTACTGTACATCCTGGTAATCTTTATTTCTTTAATTTCAAGTGCAAATTCAAAACACTAGATCAAGCTGCTCCTCACCCAGCCACCTACCCTACTACCCTTATACCCTAACACCATGATAGTACATTGACAGGCAGACTGACAGACAATCAGGAAGATAAATGAACAAGACAAACAGCACAGACTCATTTAACAGGACACATAACAGGACACATATCAAGACAGACATTATTTTCCATAGTACATTCCATTATTCCTCCTCTTTCTTTATTCCTCATTTTCTCCCTTTTCCCATGTTGGTCATGCTCCACTGGGTCAGTTTGTTGTGTCTGCGCTGTGTGCCAGTCTGTGCCACTCATACATGGCACCATGCACCTGTTCCTCCTCTTCCAGCAGCACTGCCCTTGTCTCCTCCCCTCACTTTACCCCTCCCTCGTGCCACCTTTTATTCCTTCTCCCTCGCTCAGTGTTTTTTATTAGCTTGCGTGTAAACATGCTGCGCTTAGAAAACACTCTGCAGAAATCCTTTGTTCTCTAAACTGATTCCCGTTTCTGTTCCCAGAAGTCCTTCCCTTGTTCTCTTTCCGCCTTTTCTCTTTGTCCACACATCTTTGTTTTAAACTCTCTCTTGACCTCCCTTTTGAATTTACACATATTTCTTTTTCTCTTCATTTCTTCTTCTGTTTTCACCCCTCTTCTGCAAATGCCCCTGAAAGTCATCATCCTCCGACGTTCAGAAGAGAGGTGTCTCAAAATAAAGATGCTTTTGCTCCCCAGGACCGAGAGTGTTGTCTAACTGGTTCTAAATCTTAACTCTCTCTAAGCCCACTTCCCTGCACATAGCCAGAGGATTAAAGGCAGCAGGACGCTGGCGGAGTTTTGTGTGAGGATACATGAGGAGGTGGGTTCATAAGCTCCGTACTGGAATGTGTTCCAAAGGGACGGATATCGCCCCTCTGCTTTTCTCTTCTGTCCTCCTCTTGCCTCCCTCCATCCAGGAGCCCAGCATTCACAGCATCCCCATTTATCCAGACTAGTACAGCCAACACTTGACTCAATCACTTGTTTTTATTTTTAAACTTGGTTTTATTAGTACTTTTTTTTACTTTAGCCCTCCTCCCCTATATCCTCTTCCCCTCCCTCCCTCCCTCCCTCTCTCTTTCTTTTTTCTTTCTCCTTATCTCCTCTCTCTGTTCATTTGTCTGTCATTCTCTCTCTCTCCCTCCCTCTCTCTTTCACCCTCTTTCTCTTTCTCTGTGTCTCTCGTTCTCCATCTTGCTCTCTCTCTTTTTCTTCATCTCCTACTCTGTCAATTTGTCTGTTATTCCTATCGTTCTCTTACTCTCTCTCTCTCCCCGCCCTGTATCTCCCCTCTATTCTTCTACCTCTGTTCTTCTCTCTCTGTCTCCTTTCTTCAAATCCTGTTTTCCTGTCTTTGTCACCGGATGTCTATCATTCTCCCTCTTTATTTCCCTCTGTCTTTCCCTCTCACACTTTCTCTCTCTTCCCCTCTCCTTTTCTCTGTTTCTCTCTGTGTCCTTCTGTGTCGGCCATTACCTTTCTCTCTTTCTCCTTTCTTTTTCTCTCTCTCTGTCTGTGTGTGTGTCTCTCTCTCCATGTACCCCCACCATCTAGCCCTCCCCCTCCACCTCTTCCCCAGGTAACAGGGTGATATGAAATGTAGGAAATGTGCTTTTAGAGAAGCCTTGAGAATATTTGATAGACTCATGTTTATATAAGCAGCGTGTGAGCGTAAGAGGCCGTCTCCTCCGCTGCCTGGCTCACAAACTTGCCTAAGTACAACTGACAAGAGCACACACACATGCGCATGCACATTCAGGCTTACATAAACCGCGTGCCACACACACCACACACCTCTTTCTCACTCTCTCTCACTTAGTCATTCATGCTGTGTACAGGCCAGCCTGAACAGCAGCTGCCCCCTCCCCCGTCCACTCTCCCAAACAGCTTTGGATCCGGCCTCCGTTTCCCACAATGCATTTTGCAGCATTAAGCCTCTTCCAAAAAGAAATAGAACATGGACGGCACTGTGCCAAAAAAATGTTGTGAAGTTGTGCATAATGCTAGAGGATTTATATATTATAGCAGTGTTTCCTATCTTTGGTCCTAGAGAAACACTGTCTTGCATGTTTAGGTGTTTTCCTCACCTTATCACACCCGATCCAAGTAATAAACTTATTATCAAGCTGTTTCTGTGCTGAAGTAGGCATGTTAGAGCCAATTTGCAGAAGGTTTCCAAGACAAAGGGGGGAACCCCTGAGATGACCTTACTCTGAAGCAGTACTGGAAAAGGTAACTTTGGTGTTCTTTTGTGTGCAACTCTATCCTGCCTAATGTCCTGCTCTCTGCTCTATTCTAGCTCAGCCATGAACAGATGGGGCTGGGCTAGATGAGTTGATTGAGTTGCTAATGTGGACTCACATCTGTTCTTTAACATTCTCTTCTAACCAACAAACTTGCTGGTGTCAATCATTTACTGTCCATGTGATACATTCCATGTGATGCATGTAGTCATTCCAAAGACCAGATTACACTGCTGCATCTGTTCTGATTCAGGTTGAGTATTGTTTGGGTCTCTTCTTGCTCCCCTTCATTACCCAATAGCCAGCTGGCAGTCGCACACAGCCTAGAGATGTGCATGTTTTGACCTCTGCCTGCCTCTGAGAGTTCTGTTTACCCATGATCCCTTTAGTCTCTACCTAACACATATGTTAGATGTCATGCGAGATCCCTGTTTCCAACTCTTTTGGACAGCCAGACTCCTAGGAACTTCTTTGAAACTTCAGACTTGGCCAAAGGTTCTGTCAGTGTGATACATGAATTGTTGTCCTTTACTCTGTGTTGCAATTCTGTCTTCCCTCAATCTAATTCCAACTCCTTTCTTGGCAATGGCATTTTTTTGCTAATCGCCCCATGCAGTGTCAGTCCACACATCATACACTGGTCAGGTGGCTGCAGAGAATAAAAATGAATAAAAAAGAATCACTAGCATTATGTTCAAACAGTTTTTTAGTCATATTAGAACTCCTTATTTACATATAAAAACTCATGCATTGTTATTATAATTCCTGTCCTGTTGACATTTTTTCTTGTTCCCTCCCAGTCACCTTATGAATAGTGTACTTGACAACTTGTATAGCTAGCATAATCTTTTCTGGTATCTTGCCTATATTCCCCCCCCATTGTGAAAGTGCACATAGTTCAACCTACAGTTACAAATGTTACCAAACATTTATGGTTTAAAGGGGCCAAATCATGGGAAAACACATTTTTGGTAGTTTTTAAAAATAAAACATTGTAAACACTGATAAAGTTTCAAAATGTATTGTTTGCTCCCCAGTTAACATAGTCCGTGTATGAAAAATAAGCTGCATAACCAGCCCATCATTGTTTTATGATTTCAGCACCAACCAATTTATATATATCCACCTATTCAGCTTAAAGCAGTTTAGCCTTGCCCATTCACGCTGAAGTTATAGAGTGTTTTAGCTCAGGCTGTTTTTTTTGAATGAGGTACAATACAGGCCAATCAGAACTAAGCTCATTTACATGTAGGTCTTAATGGCACAGTAACAAAAACAACCAGTTTAATTCTAAGGGATGAACAGAGGTTAGAAATTGTTTATGTAAAAAATAATTCAGACTGTTTTTGATACATAACATCACATAAATGCCATAAGATGTCACTAAAACCGTCCTTTCCTCAGAACTCACAAAGTTGAGTATCAGAATTATTTCAATGAGCCTTATAAGAGACATTTGTTTGGAACTTGGAATTTGTTTGTACAATAATTCCAACAACACAAGAAGGCACTGTTTATCTTCAGACATTTGAAATGGATGAAGCCTGTTCGCTGAACTTCAGCTGATTCTTGCTTTGCATGTGTACATATTTTACTGCTTAGAGATTTTTGTTTCTTTTCCACCCTCATTGTTTGCTTTTTAGTCAATAATCCTTTATTTTCAGCCAGATCAAAGCAGGTTCTTCCTCCTCTTCCATGGAGAAAACCCCCTGGGGTGCATGCCTGCTGAGGTTGGTGGTTTAACCTGTCCTGTTGCTGCTGTTCTTTGTCTATAAGCAAGCCTACTTGCCTCTCCAGAATCTCCCTCTCTGCTCTGGCGTGCTGCCCAGTGTGAAAACAGGACATCCGGCTGAGTCGGAACGTCTTTCTCTCTCGCGCGCGCCACGCTCTATCCTCTCGGCCCCCTGGCCTGTTCTTATCTCATTCTCAGAATAGCAGCGAACGCACCTCACCGCATTCATTTTTCATAGAGCTGAATTCTCGATGCGACGGCCCTCACATGTGGCTTCAAAGCAAAGCAAAGCTGCATGAATTGTGTATGAGTAGAAGTTGTACCTTCCCAAAACTGTTTCTCTTGCGAGCCTTGTGAGGTGGTGCATGGAAGGTCAATGCTGAGACACTCACGTCAGTTTACAGAAGAGTTGGGAGTAGAACAGGTTTGATTCCTCCCTCGCACGCTGTTTATAGACTCCTTCACTGCTAAATCTTTACTACCTGAGGGTGCACGGTGTGTGTGTGGGGCATACTTACATAACCCAGATTTGTGTGTTCATGTCAGCCTCAGCAGCTTTAAGACAGAACTGAGATTTAGTCAACTCTACTGTTGTTGCAGAGACTCTGCGTACAGCTAAAACTCGATGGGTCTGACTAGTCACCTTGAGCTCGACCAGGTTCAGTCAGGTTTACATATTTCTCATCATTTTGTCAGAGTTCAGAGGTCAAGTTCAAATTTCACATTTTGGTTTTTGTAGTCTTGTAGTTCTTGTAATCTTTTAACAGATTTTGTCCTGCATTTACTCCTGCCTTAGTTCAGGTGGAAAACTTATAATTGGGAGATTCATTCTGATCACAGAAAAGAACCATTTAACCATTTAAGATGAAGGTTTGGCACAACATTTTGCTGGGCTGCTGGCAGGTTTAGACAGAATTTTGTAGGCTTACAGGTTAGAGAGAATCTTGTCAGGCTGCAGTTGGGATGGGGTGCTTTATTGGGCTACAGTTATCAGCTAGTTAACTTTGTGCTGTGGATCAGAATGCATTCAGAATTTGATCAAAAATTTAAAACCACACCCTTAAAAAGGGGTTTGTCAGTGATTCATTAATTAAAGTTTTGAGGTATAGAACTATGGCAACTCGAATCTTTTAATATGTTTAAATGGCTCTTTGCACAGGTATTTTCTTCACTGCACACACCATAAAGGGTTCCACTACTGTTAAAAGAACCTTTTTTGGTATAATATAGAACTCCTTTTGAGACCTGATGTGACACAAAAAGACAGTGTTGTGTGTGTGTGTGTGTGTGTGGAGCTGTCGGTGACCCCAGTAATGCAGGTTATGTCTTCCATCAGTACAGTCTTCAGCAGGGGGCATGAGGCGGGGGTTAATGGACAGTGCAGTCCTTCTTCTGACAGCCCACTAATAACTGTCTTCTAAGAGTTGGAGAGAAACAGATAGAGAGAGAAAAAGAGAAAGTGAGAGAGATGAGTTGTTCTTTCACACACACACACACACACACAATGAGCTCAAATTCTCTGAGCCGCATTTGGAACTAACAAAGACTCAGAAAGCCACAACTAACAGGGGTCTACCCTGTTAGAGTGCCAAGAAGACCACAATGAAGCACGATTGGTTGAAAAAAGGAAAAAAGAAAGCATTGTTATGTCACCATAATCAGCTTTAAAATGATAGTTTAGCAAAAGTATAGACAAAAGTATAGACAAAATCCAGACTTCAAAGTGACTTCTACTTTTAGCTGTGCAATGTACTGTGGTCCAGTTTGCCTTAAAGTGTCAGAAACCACATACACAAGTCTGTTTGAGTTACCTAACAGCTCGACACAGCTTTAGGCCAATTACAGTTATGTAGTTTACACAACGGTAATTAGTCTACATGAGTGTTAGCATGTTAGCATTAGCTCCAGCCCAAAACTGATGAAACAAACTGTAGAAACTGAGCATGTGTTTTCAGTTTTGGCTGACTGACTTCATTTGGGGTTGTGCAAAAAAAAGCATATTTTGTACATATTTTGCTTTAAGCTTATAAACCTTGTGTCCCACAGAGTTATACCACTCAGACCCCCCAGGCTTCCACAGTGGCACATTGATGTCCCACTGCGTAGCTATAATTCAATCCTCACTGGTTATTAAGATCTTTGAGATGGATTGTGGTCCTACACACGAACCACTGAACATCGCCATGAGGAGCTCTAATAACTTTATAATACGTTTAATGGCCCAGCGGTCGCCCATAAAGAGATGCTCCGAGTGTGAGGCACAATGAGTCTCAAGGTTGATCCGGTACTGTTGCTCGGGCACGTATGGTCCTTTTTCACTACATCAGCATAAATTGTGTCTTAAGGAAGGGGACATTAGTGATGATGAATGCATTTTACGTTCCATTAATCACTTGGTTGAAAGGTGTGCGGAGAGTGAGAGAGATTCCGCTCTTTGTTTGCCAGCCAGTCGCTCACAAATGATTTATGTTCCCTGGTGGTGAACGCCACCTGAAAAAAAAAGGAAGGTGCTCCAATCAAACTGGCAAAGTGAAATACATAACACATACCAGCTCATGGTCGTGGAGCGGTCGTAACGGTACGCACGGAGGGACTTCTTTAATGCTGTTGTGCGCTGGAGGTCTGTCAGTAATTGCATGTCTTGTGTCCTTCGTTTACAGAAGTGTGACCAATTAGCGGTCCTTTCATCTTTTAGTGCCTCAACAGCGGTGGCTTATTGAGAGGACTTTCATTTGCATTATTTCTGTGAAGGATTAATTAGAAAATCCATTTTTGCCCTAAATGGTTACAGGGTCAGTGCTTTGACCCCAAGAACCATACACAATGTACATCTGTAGAATTTAACATTCAGTTCTAGACATAAGAGAAATTCACCACTTTTGCAATGTTTTTTTAATATGTTTTTTTTCCCTTCTCAGATAAGCATGCGCTTCCTCCCAGTCCTGCCAGAATAGAATCAGTCCTTGGATAAGAAAAAAGGGATTAGCTTGTGTTTATCAGCTTATGAAAGTTTATCAGTCGTATCGCTGGACATATTTCATCCTTATTTGTCAGCGTTTAGCGTGGAACGCCTTTCTAACCGGTTTCAGGCCCGTAGTTCGTCCTTTTACTTACGTCTTTGTTACGATGAAACTTTTATTTTGATTCCATTCTAACACATCGCGTGACTGGAGATAGGATTTCTTTGTCTCCTCTGCCACAGTGGAGCTCCAGCCGCTGGAAGAGCGCAGGTAACAAAAGATGCCGCCTGGATGGTTCAGAGGCATGAAAAATAACCTCTGTGCCTGTTTTCTCTCCCGCTCTAATTAAATGTGAATATTAATAATTAGATCCAGGCTATTCCTCTGGAGGAGGCTTCCTTTGAATTCACTTTCTTCATTTAGCATCACATCAGAGTTCTGGCTTTTCATCACGCACAAACACAGAGAGAAAGAGGGAGAGGGATTTGACTGAATGTGAAGGAATTTTGGGTCATTGCCGTCTCAGCATATCTGAGTATGAGTTACAAAACACACACGTTTGATGGAAAACGGCTTTGCTGATATTTGTGCCATTATGCATCCATCCATCCTTTATCTGAGCGGCTTTAACCATGATCAGGGCGGTGCTGGAGCTTATCCTAGTGGTCGTAGGGCAAAAGGCAGAAAAATATCGGACCAGTTGCCAGTCCATTATAGGCCATTATACATGTTAAGTGATTTTAACCATAATTTAATAAAACAGCTACAGTGGTGAATTTGAAATTAAATTAATAAAATGTTTGGATTGGTCAGATTAACATAAACAAAATGCATTTCAGTGGCTGGATGGTGTCTTAATTATAAAGAAGATGACCTGGACAGCTCGAAGTAAATGGTGAAGTCAGGTCTAATAAACTCTGCTGACAGTTCTCTAATCATGCCGCTCTCCTCAGGGGGCAATGACTGGGAGTGAGGGAGTGGGCTGTCTGAGTGAAACAGGTGGAGCGGTGGAGGAGCTTAACGAATCTGTCTTCGTGCAGAGAGGGAATTAGCATTAGCATTAGTCTGTCAGTGCAATGTTCTCAACTATTCCGAAAAGAACAGAATGTTTTCAATTACATATGTTTGAATTTTAAAATTATTGTAATTATTGTATGGAAGATACATACATCTCCGGAATGACCGGAGCTGTAGAAATCTGTATAACATTGAGAGTAATGTAAAAAATCCAATTAAAAGTTAAAATGATCACCCAGAATGCTTTGTATTTCAAGTGGAGGCAGATATCCTGACAAAGATAGTTATAATTTGATCATTACTGTTTAATCATTTTAATAATGTCTTCTTGTTCCCAAAGGACTTTAAATATTGAATTAAACCTATTAAAAATACATCTTCATGTTTAGTTTCTAATATTTAAATCTACAGTTTTTACTGTATTATGGATATATTAAGAAGTTATAAATTATATGTATTGTATGGAAAATAATGTCAGCACTGATCCTGACCTTAATAAATGGACAATAGAATGATAAAATTGTAACAGTGCAGTATCCAGCAGTGTACTTTTTCGTATACTTGTTATTTGTAAATGTATGTATTAATATGTTTTTCTTTTTGATTAACAGTTAAATTGTGTAGTTACAGATAGGGTTGGTCAATGATATCAAATATCAGTATAGGCATAAAATTGTTAAATAAAATGTTTAGCTGCTTCAGGCAGATTATTATATCTGAAAAAACAGCATGGAAGCACAGATAGCCGGATAGTTTAGATTCTCTGTGAGATTCTGAAAGCTGTGGTGATTTTAACACAATGTTAACATGAAACAGTGTGTGCCTGGGGTGAAACATACTAATAAAACAATAAAAACATGTCCACGGTACATATCTAAATCTACTATCTACTAACAGAATACTTTTTTTACTTTGATGGTGAAGACAAGTCAGCTATTTTTGACTGGCTAGTAAAAACCAATGAGGTATGTAGACTTTAAACCCGAAAAAGAAGAAACAAGCAATACACTGGCATTGGGTCACTGGTTGGCACCAGCCAGTACCATGAGGCCAGGTATCAGAATTGGTACTATGAGAGAAAACAGGATGGGGCATCCTTAATTTGGACTGCCCTTGCTGCGTGTTCTGCATTGCAACAACATAACTTGAGTTTGTTGTCTATGAGTATATATAACCGCGCGTGTGTGTGTGTGTGTGCACATGTGCTTGTTCCCTCTCCATCTCTGCCCTTTGCTGTTTGTGTGCTGCTGAATATGGCAGTAAGGATGGCACAGTGCAGATTGTTCTGTCTCTCATGTCCCTTCTGTTAATCCAGAGCCACGCAGCAGGGTGAGGGATGACAAGAGGGGAACGGAGAGAGTGGTGGGAGGGGTGTCTACACACTGAGCTACGTTGACTTCGTCATCTTCCACTATACACATACATGCGCGCACACACACACACACACACACACACACACACATACACACACTCCAGAGCCGTTTGAAATGCCATTCCCACAGCACTTCAAGCACAAATACGCTCTGTTCCCAGACGGTTTCCCAGTTTGCCCAGCATTCCATCTAAGTACCTCACACACACACACACTTAAGAAATGGCTTCCAAATCATTTCTAAATTACTCCATCATTAAGCTAGCATATTCTCTGTATTCCCACCTTAGGCAATGTTAATTAGCTAATGAGGAGCTGGAGGCAGGCTAGCAGTGGTATGGGTCTGGTGTAGTGAGGGTGTAGGGGGTGAGGGAAGTGAAGAGGGGTTTGGAAAGAGCACTTCAGAGGGGTAATTAAGCAAGGGAGGAGTGTGCTTAGGGGGCCGATGGAGTTCACTTGGTGACAGTAGCGGGAGTTTCTACCACAGTGACAGTTGCTTGGTGGAGCAGGGAAAATAACAGGCGCTGCAGAGCAAACTGCTGATCCTCATCCAGGGACTGCTCACACACACAAACACGTGCACTTCACCATAAACATCACCAGGAACCCTGCATTTTGATGGTTGACTGTAGGATATTTGAAAATGACAAACAAAAAATTCTGTAATCAATCTATCAGCTATTTATTTGATTATTAACTGAATAACTGCTTTCTGCAGTTTCCCTTTAGTTCGTTCCATCTCAGCTCTGCCACTGAGTCTGCCAGACAACCTCAAATGATTTTTACATGACCATTTTCCAACCTCTCCTTATTCCTTTGAATTAAACAGGCTGTTTTTGGTACTTTACCTTTGCGATTGTTGTATAGAAATTGGCTGTCCTGTATTGTGCCTTAAAAAGCTGTACAGGTTGTGAGTGGGTAGGGCTTAACTGCTGTAAGCTGAATATGTAAGATGATATATGTCAATGTGTTGTTTTCATCCCATCACACACCCCAAAACAATCATAGCTAGACTGGGTAGTTTTGAAATTGTAACATCAATTCAAAACCTAAATCAGCCCTGATCTAAGACTGGGCAACATTATGATATTTATCATTACCATGATAATTTGCTTCTCACTAAATCAAAATAATCCTTTTGGAGTATTGTGAATATTGTCAGTTTATTAAAAAAAACCCTGAGCAAATGAATTTTTTTAAACACAAGGAATGTTATTAATTGTGTGTAATTGGATAAAATGTGACATTTCCTATAAAAATTATTGTTTTCATTTGATAGTATTTTTTAGGTGGCATCACTGATTCCCCACTGATTCCAACTTAACAACTTTTCCAACTTGGCATCAGGTATTATGAAATTTTTTAAAACATTGATATGGTAATTTTGCCATATCACTCACCCCTACCCTAATCTTAGCTCTAACACTGACCCTAATCCCAATTCTAACAATTCTAATAATGAACTTTAACCAGATAATTTAATAACAAGTTGTGCATTTGTAGATATGCAGCAAAATGACCTTCTGATGGGTGTCCACCAAAATCAGGCTTATGAAGTTGCTTGTAAGTATGAGGAGGAGATTAACTTCTGCAAAGTAGAAGCATCACTCTAGAGATTCTACCTGAGCATGTCCTTTCAGAAGTTATGTCTGTTCTGCCACAATTTTACAGGCTGCTGCAGAGCCTCTAAAAATGATTAATCTTACTCTTAGTGGTGGAAAGTACCCCTCTTTCAGTGGGACGGAATAGAAGAGAGCTCTTACTTGAGCTTATTTCCTCGTCTCTGAGTGATAGGACAGCTTGGACAGCAGAGTATGGCACTGCTGGGAGTGGAGGTGCTGCTGAAGGAGCTAGGAGCTTGAGGATATTTTTTAACACATATGGGAATCCTGAGAAAGAGACACAGTAAGAAAGACTCCTGAGTCTCCTATTTCATTATATACCTTACAGTATTCTCACATCATACCCTGAATCATAACACAGTGCACATCCACCACATACATAAATTTTCATTTGGAGAGTGTTATCTTTACTACGATGTAAATTTACAGCCTGCTTCAAATCACTGCTGCTCTGACAACAGTGTGACTTACGGTTTGTCAGCACTTCTGCCGTTGGCGTTGATCAAAGCAGGTTGCAACATGGGATATGTGTGCGTGTGCAGTAGGGCTGCGGGACACATTGTTAGTTATAGGCTTTTACTTATATTGCAGAAGTGTGCAATCTGAAAAAGAGCGACTAACCAATCACTAAATGTTTTATTATGTGCTAAGGGCATCCTGACCAATAACAGATGTTTTGTTGTATTTGGATGAATCAAGATATTTGCATAATCTAGGAGACATAATTTTGGTCAAAGATAAGGAAGAGCAATCTATTGCAGCAGGGAATTCGTTGGTGTGTTTAACACATGTTTTCAGTGTATATTGTAATATGTAACAGTGTGGTTCTAGTATTGTATTTTATGAGGATTGCGTGAGTTCAGAGTACTGAATTACTTAATTCCCCCTGTTCTTTTATGAAATAGTTCTAAGGAACGATTTTAATTCCCTGAAGAGCTATTGAGATATGTGCGTGTGAGGAACCTTCTGCAGAGATAAGCAACTTTCACCTAATGTAAAAGGTTCTCTATCAAGAGCAAGAGCCTGTGGTAGTTCTTTTAACACATATCTCCACACTAATCTCAATAAAAAGGTCCTTTAGGTAACCACAAGTTCAAGAGTATAAATAAAAACTCAGTCTTTGACCCAGAAGTTTTTAATTTGTTGCAAAAACTTCATATATTCCAGTGCGCCTATCTTTGGGGTGGGCAATATGACAATATTGTATCCTAATTTGATGTATTACGCCCTGAGCATATCATGGATATTGTCATTACTTATTAAAACACTGATCAACTGCATGTTTCAAAACACAGAGAGCATAATTAGTCTTGTTTAATTGGTAAAGTGCAGTGCGGAGTGTGAAACACTGTAGAAAAATAATCAAAATGCTTTAAATGTGCTGGTGATTTGGGTCTGTTCCTACTTATCAAACCTCAGAGAGGCTAAATTATGTTTATTTTTCTATATTGCCCACCCATACTTTTTCCCAAATACTTTCAAACCTAATGTGTGAGCATGACTGTCCACATCAGTAGATCATGCATGGCAGCGATAGCATATCATTCTTTTTTTTTGGTCCAGCAGCTGGTGTTTGTAGCTTGCATTTGAATGGAGATGGGTTTAAATGTCTCCGAATTCCTTCACGTCTAATCTAAAGCTTCCATGGCATTCAGGCCGAGCCAAAATACTCCCGCTTTGTCCGTGTTGTTATTTACAGCGAGTTTATTACAGCCAATAGATCAACTCCTCCTACACATGCGGGGATAGGAATTTTAGTCCACGTAGCCTGTGTGTGGAGATATTTCTTCATCCGCTGCGACAGCTCTCTTTGTTTTCCTGACACGTTAGCGTGGCCGCTAAGCCCGTAGTGCCGCGCCAAGCTAACAATCAGCGCTGACGGAGAGTCAATGCGAACGGAGGCCTATAAAAACTCATTAACCCCTTCCCTAATACTCCCCGCATGTGAACGCGCCTCAGCCGCCACTTCGCTGCTAGCCCTGTCAGTTACCTTTTGTTAAGCTCTGCCTCTCTGAATGAGCTCTTAGCATGGAGGCTAACACAAACAGCTTGACGCCTGTCACTTCACACAGAGGGAGCCAGCTCAGAAGGTCAAATCTCTGGCAGCAGTAAGTGAAAAGAGTGATTTCAGTCATTGAGAAGGCAAACAGCCATGACTGTTCATTAAACTGTCTCCCCTAGATGTGTTTGTGGAGAAGTAGAGGTAAGTTAGCTCACATGAAACGAGTTGTTGCTAACTGGAATTTTTCAGTACTACATTCAGACCCCGTTTACACCTGGTGACTAGTAGCTGGATTGTATCCTGTTAAGATTTTAAAGTAAAGTAAAGTGGCCCCTTATAGTTGCGCGTGAACACACCACACCACAGCACAGCACAGCACAGCACGCAGTGTGAACAATATGAAATTCTTTCTCTGCATTTAACCCATTCACCAAGTGAAGCAAAGCAGTGGGCAGCCACCAATGACGGGCACCCGGGGAGCAGTGTGTGGGGATGGTACCTTGCTCAAGGGCACCTCAGTGGTGCCACTAACAGTGCTGGGATTCGAACCCACAACCTTCCGATTGCAGGGACAACTCCCTAACCACCAGGCCACCAACTGCCCCACAGACATGCATTTATACTTAGTAATTAAATGCATCTCCAGTCAGCCAGACTGAAATCAGATTGCTACGTGATGAATAATTAGAAAATAAGCTTATATACAACAACCAGTCACCTGTGCTGCTTCTCATTTTTCTGTCCTATTCAAAAGAAAGGCACAATTTTCCACAGCACAATTAATGTTTACAGTAAGGCTATTAAGAATAATTACCCTTTTGTGTCATCGTCATCATAAACTAAGCGGCTTAAAACACTGTATTGTAGCGATTCGATGACAAACAGTGAGGTAAAGTTTAACCAAACTGGAACTTTATTTGAAATAACTGGCTCATCAAGTCAGAAGTTGAACCGGAAGAGCAGCAATGCATTAAGTGCCAAAGGACAGTATCTTTCATAAGCAGAACAGTAGGGAGAGGTGCTGTGTCAGTACTTGGAGGGGCTTTGGGGGTTTGGATGCATTTATGCGGCTACAACCTGTGGCTGGAAAATGGTTTGAGCTTTTAAGTGCATCTTGGCTGCATTTACAACTACATTTTCATATGGCTTGGTCTTATCCAGATATAATCCTGATACTCAAGACACATGTAGTGACCGGGTGTAAATGGGGTCTTAGAGTGTATTATAATGTGAGTGTGTTTTTTATCTTTAACCAGTTACAAGCCTCTAATGACTTCCTGACACTCCTACATGATGTTTAGACCCATGGCTTTGTTCAGTATCATCTGAATTCATTAGTCTGGTAGGGTCCAAAGGGAATTTGAATGTCAAGTGAAGAGAGTTTATCAGATTAGGGGAAAGCTGTGAGTCATACATTGTCCCAAGAACTGTTTAATCGTTCTTGATTAGTCATTTCTACGTGTATGGCTCCATGTAGTAAAACAGCTGCCAAATTATTCGCATAGAACCTAACCAAGTTAGGTCATATTTTCCTAGTTCCAAAGTTGACAATCATAAGTGATTTGAAGAGAATATGAATACCATTTTGCTTAAAGGAACAGAAGATATAACAATCACTAATTGTATGTATCACAGGATGGTGTTAGACTGCAGTGTCTCAGGAATTTTGTAGTAAAAACAGATAACTTGTATATTGAAGAAACTGTAGTCTATTTGTAGTGATTGGGAAGTTCATATCTTTTTACTGACTTGGATTTTTGAATCTTGTTCAGTAAAATGGATCAATCTTCTTTCAATTCACTATGTTCATTGGAAATAGTTTGGTTCTGTAGCTGTGATTTAAAAAAAAAATTGAAACACACAAAACCCCCACACACCCCCAGCCTGTTGATAACAGTTTTACTTCTCCCAACCATGTTAATTAAAACACTCTCTGTGTGGAAACCATTCAGCTATGGCTGTAGCTGTCATCTAAGTGAAAGAGCATAGTTCTCAAACACTAAGAGCAACGTGGGTTGCTTAACTTGGTAACGTTCACTTTGTCAAGCTCTTTTGGACCATAGCCTTTTGAGTTCTTTAGCTGAAATGACTGAGTACTTCAGCCATCCGTATGCATTCGCGAACAAATCACTCACTCCTGCACTGAGAATGCACAGCGATCATGTGACAAACCCGACTCAAACCCAAAGAAACATAGTTATGAATCATGAATGATTAGCTGTCACAATTTAGCTGCATGCACAGCCTTGGGAACGAATGAATGAATAAATGAATGAATGAATGCATCACTCGCTGAGACAATTTGTTACTCCAGAGACATACAAAAGATTCATTTTAAATGAATGAATCGAACGCAAACGATACATCACTGTTTATTTGCAGGTACGGCTGGAGAGACAGACTGCGTGTTAGATATCAAGTGCACATTGTCCTCTAGTGGCTGAGAGATCTGCAGTAATACTTATTATACAGTAATAAAAAAGGCATTATAGTTAGGTATGACGTAAGACCCCAAACAAAGTCATTTGACTGTTGATTAGCTATAGACAATGTGAGATGTTGACAAATGGTTGGTTTCCATATGGTTGATGAGGCTCTAGAATTACAATATAACAGACATCTTTAGACCTAAGTCTACATAACAGTTAGTATCAACATAAACAAAGTGTAAGTAAGCTAAAAACACATTTTGACTCAGTATTTCTCTAGTAATAAGCAACTTTAACAGTGTGTGAGGCCTAAAGAAAAGTGGCATATTAAACCAATGATATCACTGACAGTTATCACCTATAACAACTGTGCTATTAAACGAACAACTGGATGCTGTTCTACAAACGTAAGCAATAAAATAAACAAACAGGCACTGGTTTCTTAGGTGTTGCAAACAATCCTCAGGGCGGATTGTTTAGAATGCATCAGCATAACTAACCAACTACTGACTCATTCCCCATTATAAAGGTAATAAACAGGAACATACACCCAATCCAAAACCTCAAAGCCACTGCTTCCATATGCAACAATTCCACAGATGTGGATCAGCCATAGTGTGCATGAACAATAAGATTTAGCGTTTAATGTGTATGCTGAACAGTGTTATCACTTTTTCTTTTTCTTTACTTTCTTTCTTTCTTTCTTTCTTTCTTTCTTTCTTTCTTTCTTTCTCTTTCTTATTCATTCTCATTTCATTTTCTCTGTCTTACTAATTTATTTTTCTTTTTTACTCTTGCTACTTTCTGACTTTTTGTCTTTATTTTTTCCTCCTTTGTCTTGGCATTCTCTTCTTTTTGTTTATATATTATCTTTCCTTCTTTCTTCTTTGTCTTCTTTGTCTGTTTGACTTTTTCTCTTGCCTTCCATCTTTTTTTCCTTCTTCCTTGCTGTCTTACTTTTTTCTTTTTGTCTATTTGTCTATTTATCTTTTTTCCTTCCATCTTCTTTTTTCTTTCTTATACATTCTGTTTTCCTTGCTTCTTTCCTTTTTTCTTTATTTGCTTCTTTCGTTGAGTTTTTTTTTGTCTATTTCTCTTTCTTCCTTTTCCTTCTTCATTGTTCCTTTCTTTCTTTCTTTCTTTCTTTCTTCCTTGCTGTCTTACTTTTTTGTCTATTTGTTTGTTTATGTTTGTTCTTTCCATCTTCTTCTTTCTTTCTCCTACATTCTTTCTTCCTTGCTTTTTCCTTTTTTTCTTTATTTATTTGCTTCTTTGAGGTTTTTTTTGTCTGTTTATCTTTCTGTTTTCTTCCTTTTCCTTCCTTCTTTCTATCTTTCTTTCTTTCTTTTATAAGAAGTCTTCAGAGTTTTCGAGAAGTCTTCAGTTTTTGGTAGTAAACTTGTCAAGATTGACAGAACATCTCTGTTAAGAACCTGCTTGTGCTCCATGAACCCTAGTGCTTGAGGATTCAATTCTGTGTCGTTAATTGTGTCGAATTTAATTTAATTCATTCGGTTCACCATAAACACATGAAGCAACTAACCAACTTCCCTCCGGCTGCAAACACCTGGGCATCTTTTGTCTATTGAGAGACCTCCATTTTTCTCTGTTTGCTTTGGGCACCTCACACCTGTACACCTGTCTATGCAGTAACCAGGTCAAACACACACATCACATCGTCATTTCCCACTGGACGGCTCTTTCTTCCAGTGTGTCATCCTTACACACACGCTGACCTGAGCCATACATCTGCGTCCTCCCTCTCTCCTGGACACCTTGGTACTCCAGTTGAAGCGAGCTATCCATTAACATGCTTGGACAGCACTGAGAGCCAACACAAAATGAAGCTTCACCGGAGATGCAGGCTTCAACTAATCTGGTGCAGGTGTGGAGCACAAAAAAACTGTAAATCATGTGCTGGGGTTGGGGTGTGTTTGTATGAAGACACTGTTGTGGTAACCCACAATCCCTCACCACCCCCAAAACACTGACACGCACACACACACTCACACACACACACACACACACACACCTCCATTTTAGAGTCAACTATTCATCTCTGGGCTTTGAGGCGGCTGTGATGGAAGTCATCAGTGTGTGTCTCTGTCTGGGGCCTGCAGAGAGAGGGGAGGGGTACACACACTCACACACATGACTAAGGATGAGCTGAATTGCTAGACTGATATTAGTACCACACCACAATATTAATTTTTAGTTATAGTGATACTGTAAGGTGACAAAAAGTTAACTGAAATGTGTCATTTCTTGGGTGCTTTAGACTATTTTGAAAGAACAGTTTAAAATATATCTGATTAAATGTATAGTATGTTTCCTCCCTGTCATTTGTATAACATTCTTTTATGACATTCATTCTTTTTTAAAGCAAATACTTTTTTGTTTAAATACTTTAACTATCACAATAGACTGTATTGTGTTGTTGTGGTGTGTCTGCAGAAACACTGTAACAGAATGCTTTTTTCTTCCACTGTGACTTTTTTTTTTTTTTTTAGAATGGTTCTACAGGAATTTTAGAATTGTCTGTCACTGGGTTTTATATCAATGTTATTAAAACCGGTAAACATTAAAGGTGTTACAATTGGAATGTGCCTTTTATTAATTATGATATTGGATGTAACTGTAGTGTTTATGGTGTTAAAACAGTGCCAGTCCACTACCAAGTTCAGCACATTCATGTCAGACATCTCCCCCACTCACCTTCCAGCTCTATTTTCATTAGAATTTTGCTATAACTGAACACACACATCATTTTCTTCATTTGAATTTCTTTCTAAATTTGATAATTTTGATTGTTTTCAGTTTTAGTTTTTTATTGTTTTGTTTTTCTTGATTGTTTTCAGTTGAATATATCTTAAGTGTATCGAATCGTGAGTTGACTGTATCATCACACCCCTAGTAACCGTCCCATCTCTACACTTGATACACTAACACACTGTACTATTTCATTTTGTGCTTCATTCCTCTGGCCTGCCACTCTACCGATGTGATTCAATCTAGAAGAAAGCGAGTTCTTGTTCTGGGAAAAAAGAAAGACAACAATATCCTGTGAAGGTCTGCTGTTGTGATATTCCTTCAGAAGAATCTTAATGTGCATGTGGGTGTGTTTGTTGTATCCTGAGACAATAAGCAGCAAGTGTAATGACTGTGAAACCCATTGGTACATAAAGAACCACATTTCTTCAGATCTTAAGCTTTGTCCATGCGTGTGTGTGTGTGTGTGTGTGTGTGTGTGTGTGTGTTTGCACTGCATGGGGCCTCCTACACAAGCACCAGCCAGAATAGTCAAATATTACTTCAAGAAGAGTCTTCAGGGTTTTGTACATTTGATGCTACATCAGAGTGAACTGTGACAAACTACTGCATCTCCATTTTTATTAAGCAACATTTATTTGAGAGGATAGGAGACGACAATTATTGCATGTTTTTTTCCTTTTTCTCCAGGGTCTTGAGACTGTTTTCAAGTAGACTATGATCAAACAAGTGTGTGTTACGTTGTCGATGCAAAGTAGTCTCACGCACGACAAGGAGAAATGATTCATTGATCTGCTGCTGAAGCGTCTCACAGCCCTCAGCATTCACTGTTGGCTGCGTCCAGAAAGCAAGCGGCTAAGAACAAAGACGCATTGATGACATTTGGCCTCATGCAAAGAATGCAATCAATATATGCATTAGAGTCCCAATTAGGGACGACAGAAACGGAGGCATTTTGTACTGCAACTAAAAAGGCTACTGAATGATCGATAACTGTAGCACAAGACTGCTTACTTGCTTAAGAGTGAATATGTTTACTGATCAGTGAATCGGGGAACACTGTTCTGGGAACCTAGAAAGTTTTAAGGCAGTCTTGGAAAAAAATAAATGGAATGACTTTCTTACAATCTTAGTTTAAAAGAACTGTTAATTACATATTTTCACAGTTTCAAGTACTATAAGTTGGTCTTACTTATTGACTGCAATTCTAGTTATTTTCTAGGGAGCGCATCCGTATCATGTGATCTGTTGTGTTCAGATGACATTTGGCTTTCATACGAATCTCCTGAGCAATGTGCGACATGGGGTTGCAGGATTTTTTATTTTAAGTAGTTGAGTCATTACTTTAAAAATGGTTCCCATGGGTACATGAAATCCTTGAAAGTTTGAGAAAAAATGTCAAGACCTTGAATGTTTTTGAGAATAGACACAAATAGACATACCTCATTGAAAGTGGTTGAATGTATATACGTTGAAGTTCTTAAGGTAATGTATGTAAATAGGTTACGTTCCATTGTCTGCATGTCTCTCCTGCTGCGTGTGAGCCCTTGTTTCATGCGCCACCTGTCTCGGAGAAAGCAAGAAAGCTGATGTTGAGCGAGCGGTGTTTTAACAGTAAATTTGAGGAAACTGGGCCTAGAAAGTCTTGAAAAGTCTTCGTAAGATCTCTGTTTAAAATCCTTTTAAAATGTGTATGAGAATGAGATGGCGCCAATCATATACAGTTCTATTGTAGCAACTGTGTGTGAGCAGCGGGACTTCAGTTTACACTACTACAGAAGGCTCAGAGGACTCAAATATCTAAAAATGTACCTATTCCAACATTCTAACACTCTTACAAATGAGTTGCTGCTTTCAGGTCGGTGCATCATGATGCACACATTTCACACTATTAATGAGAAACATTTAGAGCTTGCTGTCTGAACTATTTCCAGTTCTCTGTTCTCTGTTCTTTTTTTTAACTTCTCAGTTGAGTTGCACTGAGCTTTCGTCTTTTCGCTTGTGTGTTTGCTTGATTGGTGTGGAATGTGCAGATTGCAGCCGAGGTGAGATGCTTTAGATTTTGCATGGCTTATGACTTGTGGGGATACACACAGGATGTGGGTTTGGTGTCCCTCTTAACATTATGACACAAACCTCTCACAGTGTTTCCTTACGAATTTCACTTTTTTAAAGACTTCATTTTTCCTTCTGCTCTTTCATTATTGTAGGGCAGCGCCGGATCCGACTGCGCTGCGTGCGCTGTGTTAGAACCGGAGGGGGTGCATGGGCTATATCTGATAAATATTTTGTGGCTAGCAGGAGCGAGTTGGCCTACATTTGCTTTCTCTCCTGCTTCTCTTAAGGGTGCCAATTACTGCAAGAAACATGACTAATCTCATCCACACAAACACACACACACACACACACACACACACACACACACACAGGCTCAGGGGCTCAGAACACACGCAGGCACAGATGCAACACACTCGCACACATTTGAGCACCAAGGCAGTACAGACACACACACACACAGACACACACACACACACACGCACACACGCACACACACACACATATGGAGTTGAAAAAATAACTTCAGTTTGCTTTTATCTCCCCTCCCTTATTAATTATGCATGCCCCAGTGGTCTATAGCCAGGAGCTCATGAATGAGTACATTTGGGGCAAATGCAGTCTCTCTCTCTTACACACACACACACACACACACACACACATATACACAGACTGGAGATATGTTTTAAGTAGAGGAGGTCTCTAATAGCTCTATAACGAGCCCTCACTAAATGAGCATTACCTTCACACTGCATTGCATTATGACTGTCACCCTGCTGTCCCCAATTCATACAAGAGGACTAACACCCACACACACAATCACACACACACACATACTCACACACACACAGACTCACATATTCAGGTGGGCTAGCCTTTGCCCTGCTGTCTCATACTCACAACCTACCCACACTTAACTACTGGCCACGGTGTGCTGTGCGGAGATTGTGCCAGTACACAGTTCAAACTTTTTTGTTTCTTGCCATCACTGCAAAAATGATATCAATGTATCATTTAAATGTGCTATATTGCAGTTGAAATCATCTTACCACACTGACAGATTATTTTCTTTGATTCTTTGATGCTTAAAGTAGAATCATCTGAGGGTGCATAAAGATACACTGGATGTTCAAAAGTTTATAGACATCTGCTCTTTCTCAGTTTCTACTGAAGTCAGTGGTATGAACAGATAGTTTCTCTCCCTTTTGTTGCAGTAACAGTTTCTCTTTTAGGATAGCTTTACTTTAGATGGTGGAACATTGCTGTGAGTGTTTGATTGCATTTAGCCACAAAATAATTCATAAGATCAAGTACTGATAATGGATGATTATCAGTTATGGAACACTAATTCAACTTATCTAAAAGGTATTGGATTGAGGTCCATTACTCCAGAGAACTGCACCGAGGGGCTTTTACACCCCTATAGGTGAGACATGGTGACCTTAGGCTCATGTCTGTCTGATATGCATATGATAAGATTACTTTATAGAAACATTAGATTTATTGCCTATATTTACAGTGATCTTTTGGCAGTGATCTTTTACAGGGTTAAATTTTATTTAAAGTCCTCAGTTAGGCAAACTTTCACTTTTAGTTTTACATTCCTTCACAAATCGCAAATGTATCTCGTTTCTTAGTTCGCACTTCTCTTTCTCTGTTTCTCTCTCTGTCTCTCTCTCTCTCTCTCTCTCTCTGTGGCTCTCACTCACTCACACTAATTGAAGAGGCATGCGCTCCACACCCCTCTCTTGGACCTCTGTGATTGGCTGTAGGGGAACATGCGAGGCGGCATTTTTTTGGAAGGGTCCGACCTCCCTAAAAAACTCATTCTGGCACCTGCTTTTCCTTTCTCTCTTTCTCTCTCTCTCTCTCTCTCTCTCTCTCTCTATTTCTCTTTTACTCACCCCCCCTCATTTCTTCTTTCCATCTCTGTCTCTACCTACTCTCTTTTTTCTCTCTCTTTATATTTTGCTCCTCCTTTCCTCTTGTCTCTTTCCTTCTCTCTCTTTTCTTCTGTTCCTCTCTCTTTTTCTTGCTCTTTATCATCTCCCTCCTTTACTCCTGGTTTCTCTGTCCGTCTTTCTCTCCGTCTTTCATAGCATGCCTTCTTGTTTTCTTTCTATCCCGTTCTGCTCTTCACATCTATGCTTCGTCTGTCTCCTTGTCCTTCTCTCTTATCTCCCTCACTTTTTCTCACTCATCCTCGGTCATTATTTTTTTCTTCAGCCTATTCTCCGCTAGTCTCGGCTGCTTTGAAGAAAAAGAGTTAAACAAAAAGTGAGACACAGATGACATGTAAGCAGACTAACAGTTTTCAGTGTCGTTTTCAGAAATGATCGCTGTTCAGCTAAAGCACACTCCCCATCTTTCACCATCTTTTTAGGCTGTCATCGATTATTCATCAGGTAGGAATTCTCGAGGATTGCTCGAAATTAAATGGATCATCCGTGTCCCCTATGGCACCACTTTCTGAAGCTCCGTTTTAATTTTAATCCTGGCCTGCGTGCACGAGACCAAATTTGTGCGATCAATTGATTGCTGTAATGTATTTTCTTATTCCTGCAGGAATAGACAATGAACACATAATCAATAGGGGCTTGTGATGCGCCATCTGTCTGGATTGCCGCTTTGGACAGAAGCTCTAAATTTAATTAGTTTCCGTGACATGTTTTTGCCATTATCTAAACGACTCAGCCTGCATAAACAGCAGAGGTGGGAAGTGTGTGTGGCTGTTGCTGTCTTGTAAAATGTCAGGTACTTTGGCACTGCTGCAGCATGCACTGCTGTGGCAGGCAGTGGTATTTAGCATCACAAGTGACTGCAAGAACTGTGTGTGTGTGTGGGTCGAAGTGTTTGTTTACGTGAGCCAACAGGGTATTTGGTTTCTGAACTCGGATCCTGTGCTCAACCTTGCTCCTTCAGTGAGGGTCCGGAGCTGAACAGCTCTCACTGAGGCCAGAGGGAAGACCAAGGACAGTTTTAGAAAGATGGTTTGGTGAAAAATCAAATTCACATGATTTTCAATAGAAATGTCTTTAAAGTTAGCCAGAAATTAACCGAGAAATGTCTTTAAAGTTAGCCAGTAGTAGCGATTATTTTTGCTATCTTGTAATAGTATGTCATGTGGTGTCAGAAACCGCATAATCAAGTCTGATGTACATAATTTGTCAGCTACATTAGGCTACTTTAAACACCAAACATTCTCTGGCTGATTGCATTTTGGGGGAAAAGGAGAACCTGGTAAATTACATTTCGTTCCAAATTGTCATTTTAATGTGGCCTCAACATTTAAATGTAACATTTAATGTAGTCTTGGGTTCGATCATTGATATTATAGAGTATCGCGAAAAATAGTATGCAAATTATCATCTTTTCTTTTTTTTTTTGAAGTGCCACATTGCTGTGCCTTTGTTTAACTGTTTCCTTTGTACAATCATTCCAATGTTTGGTTAGTTAAAAATACACATAAAGGCAAAGACCGCAGTTAATTACAGGCTGTATAAACAGAATATCACCAGCTAATTAACTACACACTCATAAATTGAACACCGCTTGAAAAGATTATAATGTAGATTTCCAAAGAATGCAAATAAAACAAAGAAACTTCAGTAAACTAGACCTTCTCTCTGATAGAATAAAATGCATAATCCATAATTTTGGTTTGCAACCAGACAAAAGCAGAGAATCACTGGAATTTTTTGGCATTATTACATAATATCTGTGCAAAATATAGTTAGCCTTATACATTCGTAAGTAATATTAAAAGCTAGCCTAATTGACCATTATATTACCATTATATTATGATAAAGGTAAGGTAAAGGTAAGGTAAGGTAAGGTAAAGGGGGCATTTGGCAGACACCCTTATCCAGAGTGACTTGCAGTCATTAGTTACAGGGAGCAACTGAGGATTAAGTGTCTTGCTCAAAGACACAACGGTAGAAAGTGGGGGTTTGAGGCTGCAACTTTGTCTAATGCTTTGCATAACTCTGCGTAACTAATTTTAGATCATATGATAATCATATTTTTGCAGATGATAATCATTTAAATTATCACACAAACTTACTTTTCTCCAAACTACTACTCTTAAGAATGGTAGACATGAGTAGAAGGAGAAGTTAAGAAGTAGATGGCCACAGCATGATGCAAAACCAAGACTATGCTAGATATATCGTGATTTACCGACTATACTGTATTGCCTGAGGTTTTTTAACACCCAAAATAAACTTTTTTTAATTATGGCCTACGGATTAGACAACGAACAGTACAAAAATAAACAGGCAGACTAATGATTTAGAGAGAGAGAGGAATTTATAATTATTTGGCAGAACAGTATAGCTGTGAGGCTTCAGCTGTCTGACCATTACAGTGCTCCTCCTGGCAGCTCCGGCTCTTCTCAAGGGAGAGATCACTTCCCTTTATCTGAATCCAGTGTGCTGCGTAAAATTTATGTAACCAACCAAACATGCTCCATACCAAACGAAATCACATTTTCGAGAGAGAATGAGATAATCCAGCCATTTTATCTCACTGCGAGTTCTTAGTCTGCACACTGAGAAGAGGCTGCATCTCAGGCATTTACCCTTTTCAGCTGATCTGAGTGCAACCTTGGCTTCTTCATTTGGGAAGCTTAATATGTTGAGACTGGAAGGTGTATCTGTATCAGAGCTCAATCATTATCTGTTGCTAGATCTTAGATGTAAGCCAGATATTTCTCAGTAATTGGTCTTTGTTATGCAGGTGTGGCTTAGCTTAGATGAAGAATGCAACGTGGAATTGGATCATACCTGATATATATTGTTGCCGGTTTTATTTTACTCTGAGAAAGCTAGAGTTCTTGCTGCACTTTAAATTGCATAAGAGCATCTGAAAAATAAAGACTGAACTACTGACAGCCAATCACAAAAAATTCTAAGCACCATTGTGTCAAGCAAAGGTCGGAAAAAAATGCTTTGAAAACATTCCTATATCACCCACCCCTATTCTGAAGCCAATCTGTGAATAATAAAAGGTTTCCGGATGTTCCTCTCTGTATACTTTTGAATGTTTCTCTACCTTTTTAGTTCCTTTTTTGCACGAGAGTATTGGGATTCTCTCAGACTTGTTTCATTAGTTTTGATGTCAAACTGATAAAAGCATGTAAATGATGTTAGCACTAAATTCTTTAGATTTAGATATACAGTGGTACCCCGCATAATGAATGCAATCCGTTCCAGCGGCCCGTTCGTTATGCGGGGAGTTCGTTATAAGAAACACAATTTCCCATAGACTTCTATGGGAAATCGTCTAATCCGTTCCAGGTTGCCGCGAAAAATCGAGAAAATTATTAAAAAATGAAGACACAACACTTTTAATGAGGGGAAA
>JBBPCZ010000115.1:13880934-13904195 GCA_037974445.1 Brycinus macrolepidotus | reverse complement strand
TAATATAAAAGTGCTTTACCAGTTAGTGGTGTTTTCTGGAATCATATGAAACAATCAGAGAACCATTTCAATTTTGAAGGTGGTTATATTGGACATAGAGGCCTGTGTGGTATGATAAGACAAATGACAGCATTTGTGGGCATTACCTGGTCAGGTACTTACAACAGATATACTTTATGTTCCAAAATGAAGATAAATTCAGTACTTGTTTATCTAGAACCTGTTTGTTTGATCTTGTACTGTTCTTCGTCTCTTATCTGCATATTGCTTCATTCACTTTCTCTGCAGCACACAAAGGCCATATAAAGTCGGCAGAGATTGGGACTCCCCCTAGTGAGGGCCTGGCTGTGCTGCAGAACATTTTAAGAGGGTTTGAAGGGCTTCAGTTTAGACCCTCTCGTGTCAGTAGTGCTGGTGGGCTTATGTGAGTAGGCTTGATTGTGGCATGTGAGTGTGCTTCCTCTGAGCACATGAAAAGTGCTTAGTGAGAAAATAAGACCGAAAGTAGGGGGTCTATTACAGTGTTTGCGTATGTTGGTATCCCGCCTAGTCTTAGCAGGCTGACCCCTGCCTTTGCTCACTTTAATGGCTTTGTGCAGAAGTGCTGATCCTTCCGGTAATTCTCTGTCACCCTGACCACAGCTGGGTTGCCTCGTTAAACACGCATGCACACACACACACACACACACACACACACACACACATACACACACACACGCTGCAATGAAAGCCCAAGAAATTGCTTTCTGTCCACTTAATAGAAAACGGATAACATCTGCAGGGCTCCTGTGTTCTCCTAAAGCATCAGGGCTGCTGCACTTAGAGCCTGTACTGTAACAATAGAACTCCTGCTACCTAACAGCGCCTTGCTCCATTCAATCAAAAGCAGCCGTTATAGCAGCACCAACAATGGACATTAGCCAGTAATACAAATATGCTGTGGAGGTCATTTTTACCCAGCATTTCTATATCGTGCAGGTTTTTTTTTTGTTTTGTTTTTTTACATAATTGGTGCTAATGCATCATCGCTTGCACGCTATTTGCAGGTTTGGAGGCAAATTTAATGGGCTGTCATGGCTTACAAATGGCACAGCAGATGAGAGTGTTCTACACTCAGGTTATGAGAATGTCAGAAATAATCGTTATCATTACAGTATGTACGCTTCCACTTTCGTTTTCAGAATCACAATCAGGGATTTGGAAGGTAATTCTTATTTTTGGAGAAATACATACTGTATTCCAGATGATGCTCTATAATGTGCTGCCTTTCAGATGTCTATTTTTGATGTCCTAGTATTTGGTGAACCAGTTGGACAGGTCCTGAAACAAAACAGACATGTGGAAATGAAAACCAAATGTGGCTCTTATTGCTCTCAGTTCTTGCTCTCAGAGCTTTGTTTGTGTCACCAACAAATCTGACATTTCACCTGCCTGCTTCCCGAGATGACGAGCCAATGACCACGGTAGCGCGTTCAAATTCAGCAGGGGCACATCCTGTAGCGACTGCATTGTTCTCAGTCAGGTGGCAGGGCTGGCTGTGCCTGGGCCCCATTCAGAGTGAGCCGCCTGCCTTCTGAGGAATTGCTCCAGTGATGGACTGTGACAGCGATGCTAATCGAGCCACTGTACAGAAAATACACAACTCTCCAATGAAAAAGGAGGGATTTCTGCACACACACACGAATAAAACAAAACCCTCCATGCGTATATCTAACCGATGGTGAGGTCATACATGTATTCTGTTTCATGTTGTGGGCGCTGCTTTGAATGGTTTCTTCTGTCATTCATATCCTGTATATCAGCAGCATAGGGAGGTGTGAGGGGATGCTACAACAAAGGGGGGGAAGAGAAAAAGAGAGACAGAGACAGAAAGGGAGAGTTATGATTCTAACTCAACACCCTCACCTCTTTGCTCATTCATAAGCCATGCCTTCTTGGGGCCCGTGGAGAGATTGACGGGATGTGGAGCAATTAAATGTGCTTGGTGCCTCCAGAATACCAATATGCTCCAGCACTAACATGTGTAACCCCAGCCTCCCTCCTTTTGCCACCTGCATCAAAAGACTCTCAGGTATTTACGCGATTAATCGCCTTGATTCCACACCTCCCCTCCCCCCCCCCCCCCCACACAAATCCCATTCTTACAGCCTTTTCTCCTTCTTAGTCTCTAAAGAATCATACATAACATTCTCCATTTGCATAATGATAGTTCCAGAATGGTGGTTTTCTATCCACTTCCCCTTGTTCAGGATTGTGGTTCGTTCCCAGCTGCTGAAACTTTGCCTGGGTCCAAGTTTCCGCGAGTATGCTAATCAAGTCTTTTGACATATCCTCTTCCTCAATAGAGTGAACGAAATTTTTGTTCCATTAACTTTTTTCCAATTCACACAAGACAGTCAAATAAGCCGGAGGCTCCACGAAGAGCAGTGGAGCCACTGCTGCGGTGATTAGTATGGCAGCCACGCCCGTGGTCCCAAACAACAACCTTTCCCGCTGTCAACAGATGCTACTGTGGGTGCCTCAGTTAGATAAACAAATATTCCCTAATTATGAAATATGGAAAGGAAGACGGAGAGGTAGCAGAATGAGCGAGACATTTGCAACTGGTGCACATCAGTGTTAATTAGCATTGTCGCCAAGGAGGGCTCACGAAGGCTCCCAAACAAGAAGACAGGAGCGCCTCAGTTCCCCGGCCCTCGCCCCACACAAGTGAGTGGGAAGACAGTGTTGCTTCTCACAGGACTGCTCACTATTACACTCATGCTAATGGGATGCTAATGGGGTGGTTATCTATGTAAATGTCACACAACAAGCCGTGGCTTTCGCTCCGACTGTGCAAGTGTCATGCATGTTTGTTGGCTCTTGATAACCTTTCTGCTCTGCACATTTTTAAAGGAAAAATAATGTTGACACCTCCCCTGTGTATAGCATGCTAAGTCTAAGAGACAGCATGCTGTGGGTGTGTGGAGAAAGACGTACACAGCTGTTCAGAAGTTTGGAATTACTGGAATCACTTTACAATGTGTCTTCAAATGCTTTATTCAATATTTTACATGGCTTGGGGAAAAGAGTTACTAAATGATAAATAATGTAGTGTAAATTCTTGTGAAGTTGTCTGCCTCACAGGCTCAAAGGTTACTGCTTCTCAAATACATAGGATTCTGGTTATTAAATTTATTATGACTTTATTCATAATAAATTATTGTTCTAAATTATTATATAACATGGTTATTATTATATATGGAATCATATTATCATCTATTCATCATTCTAGACACATCTAAATTGTCATCTTCTATAAATTATAGAACTGAAAACTCTAAAAAATTAAAAACTGAAAAATCTAAAATGCAGTCAGTATATTGTCACTGTTAGGATTAAACCTAAAGAAAGGACAGGATGGATAGGAATGTTTCCCATTATAATGAGTAAGTGGTTTTATTAAAGAAAACATAACACTAAGACCAAATGATGAAATTTAAACAAAAGAAAATATAGGGAACCCAAGCTGAACAAAGACACACTGAAACAAAGAGGCTATTTATACTCCTAACAGAGTAAGAAACACCTGGGGCAGGAGAGGAAACAAAATCAACACAGGTGTATGTACTTACAGGGAGGCTGGACCAGGTCAGAGACACTAAACAACAAACACACATGGTCAAGTACGACAGAAGCACATGGAGAAGTAAACAACAAGAAAAACCAGACCGAGACGTGGGGCAAGACACAATAAAAGCATGTGGGGAAAGAAACCACACATAGTCACAGACAGTGCAGGAAAAGGACAAGAAAAGCATGTGGTGATGTAAACAAGAGGACACAGAGAAAGACACAGGCAACGCTGGACAGACATCACATTCTGTCATTGTCAGAAAATTTCACTCCTGCCCTCTAGTGAATGCATTGCTTAACATGCATGCGAGCTTAAAGTATATACGGAAGTATGTGGGCAGTGATGGTTACATGGTTTGAAATGGACATATTATTTTCGTACGTAAAAGGAATGTAAATGAGACTTTAAAATAATTTCTGTCTGTAGCTAAATTGTTTTTTTGTTGAAAACACTTGAATTGTAGCATACGGACTTGAGCCCATATGTTTCTGAATATGTGTCACTAGTATTTTAGACTATAGTGCCTGGCCTGACAGATCGTATGACCAGTGTTTGAACTCCCCACTGTGATGTTTGTGGATTCTTTACACTCAGGTTTGACTTGCTTGGATGTGTTTTGCGTGTCCCTGCGGCTGGGCAAGTGGAAACGGAGATGGCAGCCGTATCTCCACCATGCATTGTTTGAGAGTTGTCGCAGACGTGCTGTTCTGTGTGTCACTGTTTAATTACTTCCAGATTGCGCTGTACAATCAAAAACACAGCATGTGCAGCACGAACACCACTGCAGGGCAGATGTGTGGGTGGATCTTCCTGTAAAGGTCAATTCATGACCTCTGACTGTTTTTCTTCACACGCTGAACAGCATGTCAGCAGCACCTTCGCCAAAGAATGGCAGAGACAGGACTGTCATCTCTGAATACCACTGGCCCAGTGCCAGGGACAAACATCACACACACATCCAAGCAAATCTGATGTGAGCACAAAGAATCCATAAATGTCCCAGAGGGGAATGCACTGGTAATGCTGTCAGAAGGGCTGGTCATTGGATGTTAGTGCCTAAGATGCTTCAGACCCATAGATACTTGGGCCAGCACAAACACTCTGCATACCCTGGGTAAGTATATTGTATATACAGTGCAAGCTGTAAGAAATAGACAGAAATGTACCACTGTACAGTTACTTACAAACTGCAGTATACCTGAGCTATAGTCTCTGCGAAATGTCCCGTTTCAATTGACTCATTATCAGTGGAGCTCATTATAAGCACACTGCCATGTTTTGTTAGCCACATTGTGTTACAGAGTTAATGATGGTTGACAAATTACATGCTGTTGCTATCATATAAAGTTTTTTTTGGGTTTTTTTTTTACATCATTTGAAAATACCAGCAGTCCATTACATTGTTTGAACATTGTGTCCTTCTCCAGACTAGTTAATGGCAGTTTTAAATTTTTAAACTTGTTATTGTTTCTTATTGTTTATTGTTTGTTTGTTGATATTTGCATTGCGAGTTGAGTCCGTTTTCTTGTATTAATTCCCTGCTTTGTGCAAGTCAACAAACTTTTGCATTACTGCAGTGGAATGCTCTTGAATCTTTCCTGTAGTGATAGATGACTTCTCTTTAGTGTAGTGAAAGAGTAGTGAAAAGAAAGAGTGAAAGAGTGTCATCTCTTTTTCATACCCTGCTTAAAATTTCCAAACACTTGCTCCACAGTTTAGCCTCACCCTTTCCTGTTGATGTTATAAGGGGTATATCAGCCTGTTACCGCTTTTTGAATGAAACATGAAACAAGCCAGCCAATCAGAACAGAGTTCATTTACATATATGTTCTTGAAGACACAGCAACAAAACATCCTGTTTCATTCTGAATGGTAAAGAAGGGTGACAGAAATATTCATGAAAAAAAGAATAGTGACTAAGAATAAAGTACAAGAAGAACGTAGGATATGTGCTCTTTAATCATGTAGAAATGTAATTTTGAAAAATCGTTGGAACTGGCCTTCAGTGCAAAAATGTATGCACTGAAGGGCATATATATAAATATACAAAAATATACTCCTCGTATGGGTGACAGGAATGCTCTTTGTGATGCCCACAAGCACACTTAATTTTTTTTTTTTCTGTGATACTGTTTTACTCCTTCCCAACCAGATCTATGATTTTTTTTTGTGCATTCATACTGATGTACTTTATCACTCTCCATTATTTTACACGACTGCTGCAGAGTCTGTGTTTGTGTGGACATTGTACCGTGTATGTGTAATTCCAGGGTGAATATGACAGCCAGTCTTCTCCCTGGGGAAGGCTGCCATAGGGGGTTACAGGCAGGCAGCTAATCAGGGAATAGGGTGTGTCAGTGATGGGATATCTCATACCCCCCTCCGCCTGCTGCTCTCCACACCTTTTTGCCTCCATCTCATGTGAATAATGGAAAAAGCATGAAGGATGTCTATAGTTAATCTCTCTCTCTCTCTCTCTCTCTCTCCCTCTCTCTCTGTATGACAGGCTGTGGGTTGGGGGAGGCTGTGGAGCAGTGCGCCGTGCCGGACCAGGCCCCAGCAGTCGTGCTCAGGCTGACTGAGGCCCTGGAGAGACCGGGTGAGCTCATTAAACACCACTGGCACGCTAACACACCATGCTGACACATTCACACTTAAAGTGATAGGCCGGCAGCAAATCAAATTGACACTGTTTTTCCCCTTACTGCAAATGCGTCGATCAGCCAAGACCAGGATCCTTCAGTTTTGCACTGGAGCTACAAGGCTAGAAACGTATTCAACACCAGTTGACATTTTGTTTGCTTAAGTAACGACACACTTGCCTCTAACCACTAAGCAATCACATATGTCCTTTCTTATATGGTTTGTAACACTTTATGACATACTGTGGTCTATAAAAATAGATTTAAGCAGCCCTAAGCTAGAAACAGCAGCAGCCTTCTTGAAGCCTGAACAATGTGCTTACTTTAGTTCACTATGCTACCAGCTGTCTATGCAGCCCCAATGTTAGAAATACTAACATTTTCTGCTGATTTTATAAAGGTTTTGACTTCATAATTTGCCTACATCTTAAACTTTCTGAGGGAGGTCTCAGAAAGGGAAGTAATGAAAAATTACATATTTTTCTCAGAATTGTGTCAGGGGTCTTCTTGTAGCACTTTGGTGTCATTTTGCGTTCACTTTTTCATATTTTATCGTGTTTTTCAGGCTGGGAAAATGAAGCACTCTACAGGACCCCTCCTGCTTCCACTGTTACCCCAGAATTACTTCAGGCTCTGGACTCAGGTCAGTGCACATATGCGTTATTGCACAGGGGAAACACACTGTTCAGGCATTGCAGTTAGAACATTTCAGAGCAATTCAGTTCATAATTTGACTAGTGATTGTGATCATATTCAACTTAAAACTCAAACATATTGTAAAGAAACTATATGACAGTATTTTCATCCTAGATAGACCTAAATACTTTTTAAACAAAGGGCTAATTCAGGAAGAAATGTGCTGCAGGTCCATGAGAGTTCATAGGCAGTGCTGTGAAAGTTGAGCTGAAAGTTTAAGCTGAAGTTCAAGTTAGCACCACAAGGGAGTGCTCTGGCTCTGTACTTTTTTTGACTGTGCCACTTCCAAAAATAACTGAGCAGCACCGGCAGAGAAGTTGAAAGTGAACTCATCCTCTTAAGGGTATGCCTTATCCTTTCTTTGTACAGGTGCATATAGATACTCAGATATACTTAGAAATGAAATGTACAGGTATACATGAGATAAGCAGGTATATATAGAAATGAAAACAGTAACTTTGTTTACTTTAATGAGAGATAAACACATTTTATACAGTCTATACCAGAGCAGCAAAGACACTCTTGAAGAAACAAGAGAATTTTTTAAAGTATAGAGTTAGTACTACTGATGTGTACATTAGTCCATAAGAAATGACTGGTCACTCCAAGCTGGTTATTGGCATAAATATTTCTTGAATCAGACACTCACATTCACAAGATGGCAGTTAATTAGGCATGTACCTACAACAGAGGTACTTTGTAGGCTTACAGTTTCTGACTGCTGCCACACAGTTTATCAGCTGTCCTCTACCCTGTCCATCAATATAAGGGGACCACCATAGGACCAGTGCAAACCAGATATTATTTGAGTTGCGGTACATCAGCAGCATGACAGTGATATTAACATGGTGTAATTTAAAGGTATAAAGAATGATGAAATTTAATGGTATAAAGTATTTTCACTTAATACAAAGCTATTTTACCAATTGACTGGTTGTTGCAAGAAGCTTTACATGTAAAGTTTCTTTACATTTAAAGAAAAAGATTCTTCACGCTCACACATCTCATTTACACAAAAATGGTCCTTACAGGAATCCCCCAAAAATGGTTCTTCTGTGCAGCAGAGACATTCTGGCACATTTATTATTAAGGGTAATGGCTTGGGTTTTTAAACCTTGTGTACAGGCAGACTGCCGTGTACTTACACACATGTACAAATCCATATACATAGTTATAAGTGTAGTCATGTGGTGGTGCCATTCCGTCAGTCAGTGGAATACTGAATCGCTGATAACTGGTACTTGTACTGGATTTACAAGGGTGGACCTGATAAAATAAGCAGTGACCTGTCAGTGGTACAAGGGTATAGGTACATAGGCCTGTGAATTGGCAACTTATATGCAGTGTATATACGCAGTCCTTGTGCAGGAAAATACCCAGTCCAAGTAACATAGCTCACAGCTTTAGAAATAGACACAGTCTAATACAATAAACTTGGATAACTTACTGCATATATACTGAACTTAGAAGTTCTGACATGTATGTGTGCTGACACATGCGCTCAGCAGCTCACTACCTTCACTGAGGGGCACGCACACGACCGCCTAGGGCGACTCGTAAATGCACACATCCAGCAGGAGAGAGTGGATTGACGTATGAGCTGTGACATTATGTGCATACTGGAGTGCGAGCACTTCATACATGTCAAATCTGTTTAAGGTTTTTTTTTTTTTGTTTTTTTTTATAGGTGTATTTATAGATGAAGTTCTAAATGTACTGTAATACTGTGCCAGATACCACATTGGTAGCACTGATGGAGGGAGTTTCAGCCTTGATTGAAAATGGTGATACACATGAATAATATGAATAGTAGTAGTTTTATTGAAATATAGTTCTTTTTTCATTTACTCAGGAGAAAGTGCGACATGGCGTGTTTTTGTCCTCTGAGTATTATTTGCAAGAAAAGTCTGCTATTGCTATGTACTTTTTTTTCCATTTGTTCTACTGGGTATGGCATGTTCGGCATTACATAATGGGCGAGCTATAAGATGGAAATACTCACGCCATTACACATCCCCTCTCTGCAGCCTCTTGGCATTCACGCTCCATGGGTGCCATTTAAAAGGATGGCCAAGAAGTGGCGTAGTCGAGCGGCCTCAGAAACCCAGAGAAAACATTACCTCACCTAGAACCGAGCAGCGCAGGGCACTCGCGCCCGCCGCCCATTCGCCAAACGTTGGGGTGTCGTTATGGTGATGGCTGGTCAATTTTAGCTGCAGATTATGCTTTTGGAAATGCATCTTGGAAAGAGTGAGAGTTATACAATGCATATGAAGTGCAACAGGTACAGACACCCATACAGTGTGCAGGTACTCATAAATTATAGGCTGCCTTTTTGTCTGAAAATAAGTTTTTGCTTTATAATGGCACGTGTGCATAATTAGCTGTTGCAACAATGAACTAGACAGTAGCACTGAATGAGAAAGCTATGATGGCACTCTCAAACAAATTTCTCAACTGTTTGTGTGCTTTATTTGTTTTTCATTAATTGTGCATTACTTTGTTGCTTTCTGTAGTTTTTCATTTTGTAGATATCTGTATATTTACATGGTGATCATTAATAAAGGAGGTGTAGAGAGATGATTTGGGGAATAAGAAGACTGAGATCAAATGAAACACAGAGCACACTTACTCATGTACTAATCTCATAACCAGCCTACACATGATGAGTACAAATAACGTCATATGTACATAATAAACACAGCACACACACATGCACACTCTGCTCAGCAGTGGCCAGGAAAAGAAGTTCCGGCTCCAGTCTCCCTGGAAACAGTGACACACACACACACACTTGCGCTCGGAGAGTGATGCTAACCTGTGCCCAGCTAGGGTTCTGTCTCTCCTTTTTCCCTCACACTCTCACTTTGCACTTTCGCCTCACTCCTGCACCTCTGTCCCTCTTTTCCTCTCTTTCTCTGGGACGGTGGAAGCTGAGCTCAGCAAAAGGCAATTTTAAAATCGCTGCTCTCATCTTCCGCCCTTTCTCTGCTCCTATTGGCTGCCAATGATGTCATCCTGTCCCGTATGCCATAGTCAATAACCTATTAGAGGCCAGTATTTTACAGTCAGCTGGGCCAGGAGAGGGCTTCTGCTGCCTAAGCTCTTCCACGCCTTTTGTTTTATTGGAGTCGTTTAGTGAGTGCACTGATTAACACACCGCCAGGATGGAGCCCAGAGTGTGAGAGGTTTCTGAGGGAAGCCTGTAAAAGAGGGAACGTTATATAGTATGTGTGGTGTCAATATTTATTTATTTGTTTTTTTGTTTATTTGTTTGATTGTACTGAAGGACTTTTTTCAGTGTAGGCAGTGCAAGTATTTTAGCCTTTCAAACCATACACAGTGTACAGATTACATATATATCTATATCAATTTACTATTTTATACACTCATACAAGTGCAACCCCCCCCCCCCTTATTGCTATACTGGTCCACCAACCAAATAACATCTGATCTGCTGTGTTCCCAGGGCGCTCCATTACGAGGGTAGCTTTCCATTAGTGCAGCAACAGTTGAACTACAGTCAGTTATTCAGTTTGGGGGTGGTACTTTTTATAATCTACAAAGTACTGTTGTAGCACAAAGTCTAGTAATGAGAGTAGGCACACTGATACATAATAAATGAACAATTCAGTGTATGTATGCATGTAAGTGCTTTATTCTGAACATCCCTTTGTAACAATTTCAGATATACAGATTTTTGAAAAGACTAAGAGCTGATGTTTAATGCAAAATGCATTTGTATTTCTCCAAAAAGGTGGTATTAATCATAATAAAGCACTGCAATATTGTATGGATAAAGCCCACTCCCAGTAGTGTCTATTATGAAAAAAGAGAATGTTCATGAAAATGTTCTGTTATGTGTTTTGGAACAAAACCTTTCATAAATAATTCACCTGAAGGTGGTGATTGCAGCAGGGTTAGTTGCAAGTGACCTTGAACCTCATTCCCAGCCATAACCTTCGCAATGTTCTGTCAGTACATTATAATGTGGTCGCATATCAAAGCTATGAAACAGGTCCTTAAAACATTGATTGCGCTTTGTGTTCGTGAAAGTAAGGGTCAGATGGTGCTGTGTAGAATTAATGACATATCTTCAACTGCCTACCTTAACAGTCTGTCTCTGTATTCAGACCTTGGCCATCCTACCTACTGCTGAATTTTTGCAGTGCAATCTGTGCCAGTTCTCTCTCTCTTTCTCTCTCACGCACACACACACACACACACAGACTTCTTCTCTGCAGATGTCACAAGGAGCGCATTACTGACAGTGATGTCGTCCCTCAGCTATTCTCTCAAACACACACACACACACACACACACACAAACACACACACAGGCACACAGGCACATCTCCACACGTACACACACACGCACATGCCCTCACGTACACACACACACACACACACACACACACATGCACGCACACACACACACACACATAGATTTGTCATTGCCTGAGAGATTTTCTGATTGCCTGACAGAGGTGCTTGCTGGGCTGTGGAGGCCTTTTGTGCTGGAGGTGAAATCAATTGAGGCTGAAACCCTGAGCTTAACCGTATGTTCTCTTAATCTCATATGCTACACCAAAGTCCACTTCCCATGTTTGACCAATGAACAGTTCATACAGTACCAAATTGGACTTTCCACAATTTATAATAATAGTGAACGCAGTGAGAAATAAAGTAGTGAGAGATAATAGTGAGAAATAAAACATACCATGACCAAAAAAGTGTTAAACAAATCAAAATCTATTTTAGATTCTTCAAAGTAGGATTCCTTGGTCTTGATGCAGCTTTGCACGCTCTTGGCATTCTCTCTGAAGCAGCTTCATGAAGAGCTGTCCAGAAGGCTTTTTCCAACAGACTTGAGGAGCAGACACATATGAGTGTAAATACGCTGAGCACTTGTTGGCTGCTGTTTTGGAGATACATTCATACTTTATATAAGATATTAACTTCACCGTTCACTTTGCTCACTCAACACCTCAGGCAAATACAAACATGCCGTGAGGTGCTGTAAACACTTTTGGCACTAAGTCTCTAATCAGTTAACCCTAGTGTTGAAGCACCCCATCCCACTTTGTCTGTGAGGAGTCCATGTAACAACAGTAACAGCACAGTCCTCCTCACAGCACTGTTCATCGGCAAGAAAACTATTCCTATGAACCGGGAATCCTGGATCTGGAACTGAAGAATATCATCAATATCACTCAATGGAAAAGTGTACTAACTGACTACATATCAATGAAAAAGCCATCTGCCTCTATCGAAAATGAGACCATTGACTTCAGCTCAATCTGGACGACACTCATTACCTGCTCACATCAGTAACCTCCCTAACAATTACAGTACCAATAACATAGGAACAACCAGTTACAGCAAGATACTCCCGTTGATATGCCACACAGCTAAATGTGAAGTATGAAAGTAAGTAAGTCTTTAGATTAAAACACTTTTAAAACGATGAAAAACTCACTTTTAGTCAAATATGTCTGTTTGTGATTGAAACAGATGATTGGTCATTGGTGTACAAAGGGCTTGCAGTTATATAATTGGTCAAAGCATGAATTTATCTCACACTTTAAGGTGAACTGGGATTCAGCTTCACACTCATATAAGGGGGTACAAACTCCATTGATTTCAGAAGAAACACCGGTGTCTACAAACATTCGGACATGCAGTGTATGCAAACTAGAGCTGAATAAAATTTTAAGTATTGTACTACACAAGCTTGTTTAGAGCACAGCTCTCTCTCTCTCTCTCTCTCTCTCTCTCCCACAATTTGCTTCCTATGCTGCTCCTTCAGCTGCCTCTTTGTATCACTCCTCTACTGTCCTCTGTCAAAATGGCAATTTAATCTATTTTAGACACATTATATTTACTCATTATGCCTGCCCAAAGGGTTTTTTTCCACTCGAACTGGAAAAGTAGTCATTTGGTAAGAGCGTGTAATCTACAGTATGCTTTGCTGCCTTTTTTTTTTTTTTTAAGAATATAATTGCTTCCTGAAGTGGCGTATCATTTTGTGTTTCACTCTGTTATCTCCAGGCCCAGGCTCTGCTGTGTTTCTGCTGTGAAGTGCAAGGCTAATCACCTGAGAGTTGGCAGGGCGAGCAGTATATAATGATGTATACTGTATTTAGTGCAGTAATTCTATACTGTAGATCAGCCTGTGTTGATGCCGTTTAGGCCGAGTGTATGCCTCTGGAGTCTGCTCTGGCTTTACTCGTCCTTTTTCCAGGCTAGAGTGTTTACACTGATCTCTCCTTACCTCATTCCTCACACTCATCACCTTCTCCACACACTCACACACACACACTCATGTGCCGCACCCTTGTACTGTCCTAGCGGGTAAACAATGGCACACCACGAGTGTCCTGAGCCCAGAGCCAATCTGTCCTCAACAGCACTGTGGCACGATACTGAACTCACGCAGACATGGCTGGCAGATATATGACAAGGGCTTTTGTTGTTGTGGTGGCAGAAATCTTTTTTTGGTTCCTAACAGGGCATTCTGAAAGACACCACAGTTTATTCTTTTCGGTGTAGTGGGGGAGACCAGGGGAACTCTGTGCACAATAATATGACAGAAATTCTACTGAAGACCTTTTCCAGGAAAAAAAAAAAAACGAGTGTAAGAGGGACTGGAGCTGAATCTTTACATGGTTTCATACATGGTTTATGGGGGCAAAGGGTATTTTGTCATACAGAATTAGTTTAAAATGTGGATTTTATACCTTTATACTAGGATTTGTACCTTGAAACCTTGAAATTACAACATATTGCAGTATACAAAGCAGATTTTAAGGAGTGCAGTGGTATGCAATAGATGAACACACGGTCAGATTACGTTTTGTTGATTTTTTAAGTGAACCTAAGTTGGACCTTTTGGACAGCCCACATTTTATGTTTTAGTTTTTCCTATCAATCCATCCATCCATCCATCATCTGAGCTGTTTATCCGGGGTCCCTTTAGCCTCATAGGTTTCCCAGCACTCCGAGGACAAAAGGAAGAGAAACACCCAGGACAGGTAACCAGTCCATAGGGCAGATACACACATGGGGTTGGGTTGAGTTGTCTGTTCCATCTTATCAGATAATATCATATCAATATCATGATAAATGACTTGAAGTGTCTTAATATTATGTTTCTGCCATATTACTCTTAACATATAATCACTTTTCATTGCCCAGGTGCTTTTATTCAAGATAGCAGTCACAAAACTACCTCAACTCTTACTAAGAAGAGACCAAACTAAGACATATTGAATCATATAAACTGTTTCTGATGTCTCAACTTCTGGGTTACTGCTGCTAGAGCAGGACTGCTGTACCTAAACTGTACTTCAGTAGCGTGGAAGTAGCACGCTTTGATTTTCCAGAGTGTCTCAGCACAGTAATGGTGCTTCTGACAAGTCAGCAGTGCAATTTTCTTCCCACAGTTGTCCCAAAACCGTGTCCATGGAGAAAGTTTTTTCTGTCAGAGCCACTTTTGTTATTGTGGTCTTTTATTTTTTGTAGTCTTCTTTGAGTTTTTTTTTTTTCTTTTTTCTTGCCGCTGTTTAGCTGTGCTGTGAAGACCTAACCCAGCTAACTTGTCAGTGATGTCCTGGTACACCTTCACATTTCTCACAGTGTTAGAAAACTCCCACTGACATTTATCTTCAGCCCAAATAGATTGTAGTGCTTGTACTTATTAGTTTGAATCTCCATTGTTGTTTTTTTGCACGCCCTTACTCCAAGTCCATCTGTTGTCATGACAAAATTCCGACCAATCAAAAAGCAGTGATACAGTTGGCTTGGCTGCAGCCTGCTTTTGGCCTTGTCATCAAACAGGGCTGTGACAGCACGAGTACGGCTCGAGTATGGGTATTTGTAATGGAAAAACATTTTTTTCGCGATATGGCGCAGTTCCTTGTGCCAGTGGAAAAGTGCCATAAAAGTGCTGCTTTATGTCTGTGTCTCTGTGTACACGTATTATCAAGACACTTGCACTGAACAAAAACTCTCTTTAGTGTCTCAGTTCTAAGGCAGTGTTGGGGTGTTTTGTGGGCGAATGAGTTTTGGCGTATTGCGAAGGCCAGTGGCCATCGTGCCTGCTGTGCCGGGGTCACTGTGCTAACTTTGGAATCAAGGCTGTCATCTCTTCCACTGTTTTCCCTCACAGTCCCTAAAGGTCAGGGATTACTGGAACAGTTTTCTTCATCATACTGACAAAACCAGGAATTTACAGCATCAGACTTAACCCAGCTAGACATTCTAGGAACACAGGGCATCTGTGGGACACATGGACAAACATGTGCACATACACAGTGCCAATCTCTGGACCTCTGTGGGTGAATTTGGAAGACTTTCCTGCAGAAAGAAGCATCCTATGAAAATGTAATTATAAATATATACACCTCATCAAGCATTGCCTACTAACCTCTTTTTTGCAGCCCAGTGGCCTTAGATAGCCCTCCACAAGTGTGACCTGGCCTGGTAGCCTGTGTCTGCAGAATGTCACTGTCTGCATGCCTGTCTATGAGTTGACTCTCAAATAAGAAACACAAAAGCTCTTGGGTCTCTTGTGTTGCAGCTGAGAGGGGTTGCTGACAGGGTCTGCTCTGAGTTTATAAATGAAGATAGAAGAGGTGATGGAAAAGTTGAAACAGCAGGTCGGGGGTTTTGGGTCAGGGGCGCGTTTTTGATTATGAGGGTATCAGTCCAAAAGTTCCCATGATAAAAGTAGTGTTAAAATGCTGGGCAGCTATAGTCCAGATTAGACCTGTGTTCTGTGTATGGACGCCATTAGATTAGCATATTAACTCTTTAAGGAATAGTTTACTGTGTATTTCAGGTGGAAAATTATGTAAATTAAACTTTTGCCAGACTACCCCTTTCAAAACTCCCATTTATTGCTGGCAGTAAAGAGCATATCATTTGATATAATTTTCTCCTCACAGCTAATAGCTAACACTTTCTGTCAAAAGTGTTGATTTTAAACCATGTCAATTCCCTGTTTGTACAAGATGAGCTCCGTTATTATGATTTGAACTGATGAAGTTGTTGTCATTGTTCTGCTCAGAGTCGTGTGGATCCTTTACATTTTAGCCACATTTTTTTAAAATTATGGACATTAAAACAAAATTAAACTGCTGATACAGAATGCAAATTGAATCTCAATGTAATTAATTGCATGGCTGTAATAATTGCATTTGGATAACATCGTAAGTTCTTGATTAATAGAGATTAAAATGTGTGACAGACATTCTTTGATTATGGGGAAAACACCCTGAGTAAGAATGGCAATGGGAAGTTTAATGGTTCAGATTTACTACAGACATGTTTTTACACCACCTCATGCAGTTGCTTCTTCATTTTAATATTTAGTCAAAAGTAACCGCATTTCTGAACTTTCTGTTTAATCTTTTGTGATAACGTTTACTTATATAGCAATACACGTGGCCCTTAAAAGCTGAGATACTTTAAAATAATTTAGTCTATACTATTGTATACATTAATAAACTTTAGTATATATCGTATTGTGTATTAAAGACCTTAGTATATACTGTAGTATGTATTCAAATGGGGCGAAAGACGGAGAAACACCTTGGACAGGTCCAAATACTTTAATATATACTGTAATTTATGTTCAAATACTGTAGTGTATACTATAGTATATACTATAGTGCTGTGTATAAGTGTGTGTGTGTGTGTGTGTGTGTATCTGAATCAACTTTAGTCTATACTACAGTATATTTTCAAATACTGTATCATGTTCTTTAGTTCATATTCAGATACTTTAGGATGTACTTTAATAGGAATAATGTTAAGGTTGTTTTTTGTTTCTGTAAAACTTATTAACACAAATGAGGTGTTGACAGAAATGAACAGCTAAAGCTTCTTGTTGCCACTTTTGCTAAGTTATTGCTGTTAAATGGGGGGAGAGGGGGGACCAAACTGTGGCTGACATGTTGGTTGAGAAGAAGAAAGTAGAGTGTGACTCTTAAGCCACAGAGGAAATGGTTTGATGTGCGGGAAGTGGAGGGTAGCAGAAGATGAGTTCAAATCCATCTCTGCCACAGCGCTCAGCCTTCACACATGTGAAATCACATCGCAATGCATCAAGCCATCACGCACGCTGCATACAAACACACTCTCATACAAACACACACACACACACCCACACCCACACGTACACCCACACAAACACACTCCCACACACACACACACATGCACACGTATACACGCACATACACACACACACACACATACACAAACACACACACATATACACACACATACTCTTTTTCTTCTCCCTGTGTGACACACACACATACACATACACACACACATGTACACGCACACGAACACACACACACACACACTAACACACACACACACACACACACACAAACACACACACACACACACACACACGCACACACACACGCACAGCTGTTCTTCCTTTCTTTAAATCTATTTTCCTCCAGGTGTGATGAATTGAAAATGTACTGAAAGTTCACTTTATTGATATTTATTGCTAAAAACTTGCTGCCCAGTGCTGCCCCTTACAGAAAATCTTTAGAAATTTCAGGGTTTGTTGTACTTCTTTTTTCCTGAAGTGGAAATGAATGACTTCAGCCTTTCCAGCTTGCACACACACACACACACACACACACACACACACACACACACACACACACTCACACACACACACACACACACTTATACACAGCACACTTTAGTGATAATTGTGTAGATCAGTGTTTCGTAATCCATCCTGGAGGTCCACTGCCCTGCACATTTAAGTCCTTTCCCAACTTTAACACACCTGCTTCTAGTCT
Organism: Brycinus macrolepidotus; assembly: GCA_037974445.1. NCBI lineage: Eukaryota > Metazoa > Chordata > Actinopteri > Characiformes > Alestidae > Brycinus > Brycinus macrolepidotus. The sequence goes on along the minus strand of JBBPCZ010000115.1, from coordinate 13,886,410 downwards.
GTAATAGTTATGGATGGATCAATACTGAAATATTGATACATTCAATCCTGGCAGATTTTTTTGGGAAGGAACCCTCAGACAAAAATATCAATACTTAATGTTTCTTTAAGCAGTACATTAAGTTTTCTTCCTGCTATTAAACTCAGTGTGCCCCCTTGATGCTAAAAGTACTTTTCGCGCACACACACACACACACACACACACACACACACACACACACAAAAATGTGAATGCTCTATAATGACAGATCATTTGGCATTACTTCACTGAAGTCAGTTTACGTGGCAGTTTATTAACTAATGCAAAGCCTTTCAAATATAATTCAAATACTGTGTCCATATCTACTGGTTTTCTTTGTAGAAATCTTTTTTTGCAGTCTAAAGAACATCAGTATCAGTAATGCTATCAGAATATTACCCTTGGAATTACTTGGTATAGGAACAAAAAAGGGAATATAGTGTCTCCCCATCATCTGTGAGTAACGCATGGGTGTATAAACATCTCCACAAAGGGCCAGCTACATGTTTCATTCCACTAAGGTGGAACCTACATGATCCATTGTTTGAAGGCTGATGTGCTCCCAAGACTGCTAGTGGCACCCCTGAGGTACCCTTGAGCGTATGAATTCGTGGTGTTCACACTGTGTGCTGTGGTGTGTTCACGTGTTCACGTACACTTTGCAAACTTACACTTGTTTGGAGTGAAAACCTGCAGCCACACTGGTCCTTTGCAGATAAGATTGCACATCCTTGTAGTAAGGGGTTGTTGTGCTGGAAACATGGGTCTAGATTCAGTGCTCATAAAGACCAAGTTGCAGAATGAGAACATTCAGGAACACCTTTCCTCTAACATTCATTAGACATGCATATAAAATTATTAAATATTCAGAATCTTCTGCCTGTCAAAAGGTTTCATAATCTTCAGACTCAGGGCTCTATTCTACGTTAGCAAACTAATGTGAACACAACATGGATATGCCAAGCAACTTAATGTAATCTCTTTGCCCAAACAGAGGATAGAATATCTCTCTGTCTGTCTGTCTGTCTGTCTGTCTGTCTGTCTGTCTGTCTGTCTGTCTGTCTCTCTCTCTCTCTCTCTCTCTCTCTGTCATGAGAATTTTTACAAATCGATAGAGCAGATTATGGGTTAATCAGATCTACATTCTCCATGGCAGTAATTCACTTACAGCTTTTTTTTTTTTTTTTTTTTTTTGATGTAGAAGCCCATGACTTTGGCTTTTTTGGCAACAGTGCACTTTCTATGAAACACAATTGCAGCATTTACCGTGCTGAACTGCTTGAACTTGCTCCTGTGGCATGACTCAAAGCTGAGGGAGTGATTAGATAATTCAGTAATGAGAATTATGGTGAAGCTTATTGGGTTAAGAGGAGAGAGTATCACTGTCCCATTCCTACCATACTGACCAAGCCGGAGAGCTTTAATCCTGCCTATTAGATTTCACTGAATAACTTTCCTAGAAATTATTGCGCTCATTTGACATTTTTCTTTTTTTTCCACTTTCTTTTGACACACCATATTATGTTGGAATAGGGACAAACGGACTGAGGCACTTTGGAAATGAGGTGAACCATATCAAGCACTTCTTTTGAGTTGATTTGATGACAGTTGCTAAGCTATGAGAACCATAACACTGCGTTTGTTTCATAAACAACTTCGGTGACCCAAGCCATTTCACTGCCTAGCTGTTGGTTGCTGGAATAAGTGTGTGTGTGTGTGTGTGTGTGTATGTGTGTGTGTGTGTGTGTGTGCGCACGCGCGCATGCATGCTTGGATGCATTAGGAAGTGTTGCAAAGCAGCAAGTTGAGAAACGTTCTCTATGATTGAGTTTGCCATCCAGTGTATCACATTAACTTTTCACAGGCTTATGTAGTTGCTATCTAGTGCAAATTAAGTGCTTGTATTAAGTGCATGACTGGCACATTTCTGTTTTTTTCTTTACATTTTTAGAACCTAAGCCTCAAAGTGACTGGTTGGTCATTTTTAACTGTCATTTGGTGATATATTACACTTTATTACGAATATTACACTTTCAAGTGATTTGATTCAGCGTTAACTCATATCACATTAATACAAATGTTCAATATGTGAAAAAACATACTAATGCATAAAAAACATAAAATATTATTTCACACGTCTCCTGAAGAAAAAAACAATTTGATTGAATATCTGAACTATCAAACACCTTATCAAATGATAAAAATCGCTAGAATGTTCTGTTGTCTGTATTTACAGGACTGTTGACTGTTTTCCATACACTGTTAATAGACGTTTTTAGTTTAAGCTCTTACTGGTGACATGCATTGCTGTTGCTGCCTATGACCCTCCAGACATTTCTCAAGTCTCCTGTTCTCATCATCACTGCCCTCAAAAAGCATTTAGAATATTTCAGCACCCGTCTTTTTAGGAAAGTCTGATGTTTCGAAGTTTTTTACCACTGTGTCTGCAGTCCCATTTAACAATTCCACAATGGGGTGGATTTAGGGTCTCTAAAACTGTCAGGTGAAGTGAACTGTGTACACTGTATACACTGTAATTTAACAGCGAGCACTACAAATAATTCTGCAGATATAGTGTAGATCATGATAGTGTTAATGCTACATATTGTCGAAAAGCACCTGTAGTTTAACATTGCCTATATCGCAAAGGGTTTGAAAGTAATTTAACGTTTGACACGTGTCATAGATGGTGACATGTTCAGACTTTGGGGTTAATATTGAGTTCTTGGCCATTCCTATGTCATCTGAAGTTCAAATGCAGTCCAGTACAGTGCAGTCAAAGCTTTTTATTAGATTATTCTTTTGGAATGAAGTGATACACCATTCTTATCGAAGTCTAAATGGCTTCGAATCACAGAGTCAAGAAATGTCAAGAAATTTCAGGTGTAGATGCTGTAGGGTGAAAAAAAGTTTTTAGAATTAAGTGCCCTGACAGGAGTGTGCATCAGTGGGGAATATGGTTTTTGTAGTCTTGCAGCAGGTATGGTTATGGTCAGGTGGTCAGAACAACAAAGCACATACCCACATGAAACAAGCTGGTATGCTTGTCTGCGAAGATGTGCAGATATCTCGTTTACCTGCTAGGATATGCTTCAAAGAAAACTTCTCATAAACTTTTAAAGACATGGTGCTGTGATCTTCACAAACGTAATGCATTTTGTTCATTCAGTAGCTGTATTTTGCTTTAGAAAAACTTGTTTTCACAGTATGTAGAGCATATACACAAAAGAAATCTAATCATATTGCATGAAAATGTGAACACTTGCAGATGGACAGTGAGAAGGCATGAAGTGCAACTTTGTGTGAGACTCTTGCTTTCTATCCTCTGTTTCTGTCAGTTGATTTTTGATCTATCCATCACCAAGGTTGTCACGTTTTTGTGTGAGTCATCTGAGACAGCAGTTAGGATGAATATGATGTATTAGTGAGGTCTCTTTTTCATTCAGAACTACAGTTTTTCCCTTTCATAACCTGATCATACCTGGTCAATGGTTTAACAGGTCCAGAACCATCTGTAAGACTAACTGAGCAGCGTGAAGCGACCAGCTGGGGCAGCTTTAGCCTGAGCGGCTGATGACCCTTACCTAACCGGTCATTTTTGTGCTTTCAAGTCTACATAAGAGCAATAGTGCTGACCTCTAAAGCCAGTCTGACACGCCCTAATCCTGCCTGAATAGGGTCTTTGTCATGTAACTTCTCTAACTACGTTTTTACCAAAAGGCACAAAGATGAGTTAACCCAGTGTGCGATTGGGCTTGTGGGGGGTAAAGAGGTCTGTTCAAAGCTGAGCCTGCTGATTGGAGCTGTGTTTCCAAATATCCAGCATGAGGTGTTAGACACAAAGCCCTAGTGGATTAATAGGGCTGGAGCAGACGGATTGGACGGCCTAAATTTGACAGTGAATTCAATTGACTGGCATGTAAATGGTTCAAGTGGAAGGTTGGTAAAGGAAGGAGGGGGAGGCCAAAGCCTGATTGATGAGCTAAAGAAGTTTAGCATCGTGTGTGTGTGTGTGTGTGTGTGTGTGTGTATGAGTTTGAGAGAGAGAGAGAGAGAGAGAGAGAGTGCTCTTGTGTGTATGCTTGTGTGTATGCTCTTGTGTGTGTGTTTGTGTGTGTGTGTGTGTGTGTATGTGTGTGTGTGTGTGTGTGTGTGTGCACATGCAAGTGGAAGCCAAGCATTGATTAACTCTCCTAGAAAAAATTCCAGCATTGTGAGGATCAAGCCAAGCACGAGGAAGCAATCTATTTGAGCAAGGAATGAAAAGCAAGGAGATGGGCATCTGCTGTGAAGATGATTAGAAAAATACAAAATATATGTAGATGCATTGACCTTTAAGTCGGAGCCATACATGGGATTCATTGAGAGGGGTTTGATCAATAGGGGTTAGTTTCTCGCATGGCTGTGCTTCTGTGCTGTAAGGAAAGCATAGATAATCAAGGCCAGTATTATTCCAGTACATCTTATCAGCTTTATGAGCCTCTGAGTGAGGCAGGCAGTAAATGTTAAGAACGCTGCTAGAGGTGGACAAGCTCTAATAGAAAATGCACTCATGGTCACAGATGGACAAACACAGTCACCAACCAATCCAGTTTTATTTGCAGCTAAAAATAGTTTGATATATGGTGTCCATTTTCTAATTTCCCAGGTTACATTCCCTAGTTTACATCAGTGATACCACCTCAGATCTTGGCCAGTTTAGCTACTCGCTGCTTGTTTGGAACTAATGAATAAGGGTGGGTGATGATGGAGATATTTTCATAGCACACAGTATTTTTCATGGTATTAAAAACTACTAGTACTGTACTTCCTTAGAGTTTGCAAAAGTGAACTAGTTAAGATGGAAAAGGAGGGACAACCAATGAGTATGAATATATTCATGAAAAAGACAATGACATAATGGGCTGGTAATCGATCACCTGTTACTATGCAGTTACTGTACATTTACATTCATGCGTTATCCAGAGTGACTTACAATTTAATCGTATAACAGGAGTAAACAATTGTATGTTAGTAGTCTTGCACAAGGACTCTTACTGGTGTTGTATACTGTGGTGAGAGGAAATCACAGGCCAGTCTGCTGGGTGGAGGGCAGCAGTGTTACCCACTACCCAACACCATGGCTGTTGTTATTTTCAGGCTCTCTATAAATGATCTAAATATGTCTTTTTTAAGACCTATGCAGTTGTTCTATGTTCTAAAACTGGGTATTGAAGAACACATTTGAAGAACCCATTTACTCAGAACAGCATATTGTGAGATACTTGATCACAATAACAACAACATTTCGTCAAATTGCCCTGAGCTCTCTGGTCCACCTAGATCTACGGTCTTTGATGAAACACACACACACACACACACACACACATATACACAAACAACAAATGCTAAGTTAACAGCTAAACCCTTCAGTAAATCCAGCAGGGATTAAACAGCTGTGTGTCACTGTTGACTCCTA
>JBBPCZ010000115.1:13853933-13869635 GCA_037974445.1 Brycinus macrolepidotus | reverse complement strand
TGTGTGTGTGTGTGTGTGTCTGTGTGTGTGTGTGTGTGTCTGTGTCTGTGTGTGTGTGTGTCTGTGTCTGTGTGTGTCTGTTTGTGGGGGTTGGTAGATAGATGTGATCAAGAGGACAAGAAAGCCAACTTCATTGTAAAAAGACAGAGTTTTAGATGCATGGTAGATCATCAGCCAGTATGACATTCTCCACATAAATAAAAATCTCACTGTTGTTTTTATGTGAAATTGTAGTTGCTGATCATAGTAACAATCCATAAATTTGCAGCCCAAGTTTATTTGATGCACATATAGCCATTCTTTTGATCTTTTTCATGGTTTCAGCAGAGGACAACAGCAAAGCAGTTGGCAAGAAATGTTCAGGTGGGGTACCCAGTAATCTAATTTCAGTCTAATTAGTCGCATCAAGAGGCATTCAGCATTGGTAGCTTTCAACATCTTTTAAAAGGCCATGTTTTAGGCCATTTTAGTTTGACCATGCATGATGCATGGATTACCTTGCTTTTACATGCAAGAAAAGTAACATCGGCAGCTTTAAAAACATAGTGTACAATTAGCAGCTGTCGTCATAGAAAATAATATTAAATCATTAATTGTTGGTTGTGTGGTAATAATATTTCACGCACATCACAACAAAGCCAGTATGAGAAAAGTCAGGATTCCGAGAAAAGAAGCAGCATGACGACATTGAAACTACGGCCTTTGTCTGCTCTGCCTAAAGTCTTAATGCAGTGTGATTTATGAGGCCCAGCCTCAGGCCACGTTTGAGGAGCTTTATGTGGCTGAGCAGTTTGGGCAGAGCTGTTTTACAGGTCATATGTGCCGCCACCGAGCCTATCCCACTCCCACACATGGAGATTAATGGCATGACATTATGTGCCTTTTACTAACCCAGAGAGCAGTAGTTCAAGGTGAGCCTGTATGAAGACGTGAAATGGGCCTTGATATTGTCCCAGGCCGGGACACGTAAAACCCCCTCTAATTTCTGCTCACATTTCAATAAAATGTCTGCCTCACCTCTCCTTTCACACTGGCCAGCTTTACAGGCATGCTGAGGATTGTAATGGTCAGAGTGGGGAGACAGTAGCCAACATGCAATTATAGGCCATATAAGCAACATGCAAACACACATGCTCCTCCAGAGACCTCACATGCGCGCGCACACACACACACGCACACACACACACACACACACACAAGTATACACAAGCATACATAAGTATATGCTCACAAATTGATTAGGAGGTTTTACAATTAGCAGAACTTTAAACTGTATGTAGTTCTTCATGCAATAATTTGGCAAAAAAACATTTCTACAATTTTCCTCTATGCCTCATCAGCAAAGACATGTTTAGTGTCCAGATAAGTTTGTTTCTATTTATTTTTGCCCTGAAGCTATGAAATAAATCATGTACATTGCATTGTTAAACAGTAACAACAGTCATCCTGAGGCTTGACTTTTGTCCATTTGTCATTTGTGTGGTTTAGGAACAAATTCAGGCGTCAAGAATGTTGCTTTAGACAGAAATATATCATACAGAAACATGTTTTGAGGGACATGTGTGACCTTCTGGGCTGTCTGAACAATTCTAACATAAATATAAACATAAACATAAGCCTCTATTACATGTAGCAAAATTAGCCTTATAGCTACAGAAGCTAATTTTGGAAACAAAACACATCCTAGCTTAGCTGTTGTAATTGGAACAAGAGGTAAGTTGTGTAAATGTGTTTTTACACTGAAGTGCTGCTGTAAGGTTGTGGGTATTGTAAATATAATGACTGTAGAAAGGTTGAGAAAGGTTGTTTCTTTGATTTTTATCTGCATGATATTCTTGCTCTTTGTGGTGACATGTTGAGGGGCAGCCTCCAGTATCTCTGATTCCACAGTGCTATAATGACATCACAAGATCACAAGGGATTCATATAGGAGCCCTGCTGGTGGGCAGGAGCAGAGTGAGAGGGAGTGAGGTCATTGCTGGCAGAGTGGTCAGTAGCCCTTGCAGTGCAGTGCAGCTGTCCCCTCTCCTCCCTGCTGTCCTTCTCTCCTGAGACACACCCCACACGCCCTGCACACACACTGCATCATGGCTTTGACCATGATGTTAGCCTGAAAGCCTTGAACCTCAGGACCAGAGGTCAACTAGGTTTGACCCACTGTGACTAACCTCCCCCCATCCATGTCTGTTATCTGGAAGATAGCAGACAGAAAAGTAGAAAAATCATAAATGGCAAATAACCAAGTATAGCACCTAATATCTTTATGTGCGTGTTTATTTATATAACTGCATCGTTCTTTGGATAATATACTCATTGTCACATTGCATTGACTGTTGTCATGTTTCTTTTACTGTTCAGCTTATAGGGATAGTTATGTAGAACTAGATCACTGATTACGTCTCTGTATACACAGCAAAATGAAGGCACTGGGCTCCCATACTGGTACACCCTCTCAGTGCTGTAAAATGAATCCTTGTCAACTGGCAAAATATGAACATACTCTCAAAAATTGAATTAAACAAAAATGCTGTTGTAAAAAAAGGTTTTATTTAATGACTACTATAACCTAGTCTCTGATCTGATCCATTATTTCATAGGGAAATAATGATCTGATCCATTATTTTCAGGCACAAATTATGTAGAATGTCTGAAAGTAGAATAAAATATTATAAAACACAGCATAAGCCTTAAGATTGAAATATTTACTTTAGGATTCACTGAAAAACTCCAAAAGCAAAAAAAAAAAAATAAATTAAAAAAAAAAAAAAAAATCAAATGCCCTGGTTCATGTATAGCCATCTATTGTGAGTCTTTTGTGATTTGTGACACTGTGACATAATGATTACATATTATGTACAAAATTTAGGAATACAGATGGCTGCTACTACTTTATAAAATATGCAATGTGATTTGTTCATAATGACAATATTGTTCATAACAATATGTCACATAAGCAAGTCTTAAGACTATAAGCTCCCATTACTTGTTAGGTACATTAACCTGTTGAAGAAGTAGATTTCAGACGCTCAGACAGTATGACCTTTTGCATACAGTTTGAAGCCAAACAGGATTTTACATTTTTATTTTATTGTAACTGCGTGACATCTACTACAGTATCTGGGCCTTGCTGTGGAATGCTGTGTAAAGAGTGGAGACATTTACCTCCCCTACAGAATTACTAGCAGACAAAAATCTGTCGAGTTGTCAGCATGGGGGTGTGAGAGATTACGTAAGTACGGTAAATTGACCCCTGGCAGAGCCTCCTCTGATGTGATGTGGGCTGATTGCAGTGGCCCGGGAGGCAATCTGCAGATTTAGTGTTACAGAGGAGTTCGAGTTCAGTACAGCGCACAATGAGAATCTCCCTGTGGGTCTGTTAGCTTCACCAGCTCCTGCTGCTCCTGTGTAGCACGATACTCAGTATTTAATTAATGATTTGAAATGATACAGGCACATCTCATCCCTCAAAAGTCTTACCTAATGTACAGGAGAGGAGGTCCAAGGGAAGAGTGTGTACCAGCTTCCACTGCTGCACACAGAGTCAGCCAAGAGATCTGAGAGCTGAAATGTTCAGTATGGTCTGCACTCAGCTTCCAGGAGGAGATAGACAGAGTGCTGCCAGTGGGTCACAATATTTGTTTCATGTATCTCTTTTTGTTTGGTTTGACCTTCTCCTTACTGTTACCTCAAAATGTTTAATTTGGCTCCCTGAAGTCACTCTTGATGTTGTCTCAAGATAACTGATTGGGGGCTGCAGTTTGGAATGTAGTTTCTCTGTTTTTTTGGTTCAGCGAACACGTCAGATTTGAATTTTGTCAAGCAGGACTTGGATTTAATTATGTCAGAATACTTAAGATTCAAGACTCAAGATTCTTTATTTGTCACATACATAAGTTATACAAGTACAACACGTAGTGAAATGAGCCCCTGAGTGGAACCATGATACTGTGCAATAAAGTTAAATTGAATTTGAAGAGGCTACACTAAGGTAATAAAAATATACAGAAAACATGTATATTTCAAATAAACAAACATTACAGAAAGAGGCAAGATCTGTGCAGTGTGTAAAAATGTAATAGAATATAGTATCTATGTGCTGTAAAGTGAAGTGTACTGGTTTGCTGGTTGATGTATAGACTTAAATGACAGATAGCAGGTGAGGTACAGTGAGGTAGAGAGTCCAGTTTGTGTTATAATGTGCAGTAAAAAAGTTGTCGTGGCATGTCCTGGTTAAGAAGTCTTATGGTCTGAGCCTTTCTGTTTTGGCCCTAAACTCTAAAATATAAAGGTTTATTTAGATGCTCTTGGAAGGGGTGTATAGTTCTAGGAAGATTTTTTAATTTCCATAGCCTTGAAATGATATAGAGTTTCTCACATCTCACTGATCTCTTTACAATAAGAAACCAGAAGTTCTTCTGTAGCATAGCTCCAAAGAACTCTTTCTAGCACCTTTATTTTTAAGAGTGTACAGTTTAGATTTAATGCTGTGGTTGGTGTTGGACGTGAATAGAATGTTCTCAGACTATATTTGGGTTTGGATCAAAGTTGAAGCTCTGCTCAGGCTCTTTCTCATCTTACGAAATACCTATCACAGCGTCCCAAACATCTACAAAGCTCAACGTCAACTCAGTGCACAATGTCGTTCTCATACATGCCTCCTCCCATTTGAAGCCCCACATCCATTGCATTCCAGTGGCTCAAGAATTTCTTCATGGTTTACCCAATTTAGATGTAAATACCCTCAAACTACAGCTAGCATTTTGCACTTTACCCTCACAGTCGTTTCCTTTCAAATTCAGCCAGAATTCAGAGTCAAAACAACAAAAACTGTGTCACTTTCCAGCAGTGAGACGCAGTAGAATGCGAGTGCTCTGGAAGTGAACTGCTGTGCTATAGTGTAAATCCAATTGCGGTGTGTTAGAAAGGCCTGACCCATGTTACAGATCCCAAAGCTCAAGGCTGTTTAATTGAATTAGCAAGGCAGTGCTGGAGCTCAGTGGTGCCTGGTCTTAGTCCTGCTTTAGGACTTTAATCTGATTGCCTGTTCCAGGGGCATTTTGCATGGTTGGCTAAAGGGATTCTCCCTGACTAAAGAGTTTGGATTTCATTACCTAGAAATTGGGAGAGGCTCCCACTCGATCCAATCAGTGCTGCCGTCTGGCTCCTGCCATGCCAGGACAGGGCTTTGGCTGGCCGTTGGAGAACACCTCGTGTTGGGTTGGGGTTTGAAGTTGACAATAGCGCTGTTCAGACATTCATGAAGGAGTTGCAGACGTGCTGCTCTACTCAGCACTAGCTTGCTTTTCATGTCATTCATTCATCACTGTAAGAAATGTTCAAGTTTCTTTCCTTTTTCATGTTTCTTCATAACAAAAGTCACCAGTGTTACATTAACATGGTGTTCATTTGGGTATATTTGGAATTAATTGAGCACTAGAGGTGTTATTTCATTTTGTATGTGTCCGTTCCACACTAGTTTGTATTATACACTGGATCATATTACTTTATCTTTTACATGAAAAGATAAAAAGTCCATAAAGCTTGTAAAAGATATTCTATATGTTTAAACAAGTTTACATTTCATGATGAGTAGACTAACAGAGATGGTCCAAAATTGCTTGTAGTCAAATCTCCTTCCATCAACTTACATTATAAGTTAATACTATTACCTTTTTGTAGATAAAAGTTTGTTCAGACAGAGACGATATATTGTACCTTTTCTGTAACAGTTTTATAGTGAAGACTTCAACCCAGCTCCTGAAGGCCTAACCAGCTCTTGGCCTCGATACTGACTAAAACTTAACAATGAAATAAGAATGTTACTGCAATATGAGTTTAATTCCATTCTGTTAATTCTATGTTGTAGCTATAGTACTAAAGTCAATGAATACCTTTAGATCTGAAATACCTTGAGGATCTTGTTTTTTATGAACCAACATTGCTTTGCTCTGCCAGCCTTCTGTCTAATGCAGATTTTACCTTGATCCAGGACTACAACATATTCCTATGAACATATTCCCCCTCTTCAATGGCGGTATATGTGTGTTATGAGGGCTTTCTCTGCAAAATGAAATTTAGTCTTACATCATTTTTTATATGGGTAAAATCAATGTATGATGTATTATTAAACAAATATTTTTCATAAATTTTGATAAAGTTAATCCTGAATTTGGGTTTGGGTTTTTCAATGCCCTGTACCCATCATACTCCTCACAATGTGATGGAACCAACACTTCCCATTAAAAATGAGTGGTATCTGTGTGTAAATTTTCAATTTTGTTTTCAAAATCTAAGGAATCAAAAAATGTTGGTGAATTCTCAGTTTAGCTTGTCAGCTTGTGGTACACCAACTTGAATTTTGAGAGGAAGTGGCTGGAAAATGAAATACGACCTTCTGTTTTATGCGTTTACTAAGTGGACAGCAGGTCATGAATGTCTCTCAGAGCTCTACGGAGGTGAAACACTTTCGTTGTGGAAAGTACTCAGCTTGGTCTTTACCGTGGTGAGAGACATTACCGCCTCTTTCATAATGCAGCTTTTACGCCCTTTCAAACTGCACCAATTACAGCGTGACGCAGGAGCGTAAACTGCTTTGCCCTCAAAACCCTGCTGCCCAGAGACTACTGCTTAATACAATTAAAGATGTCCCAGTACCTTAGCTTCCAAACCAGGCTTTACTGACCAGGAGCAGATGTCAAGCCAAGATGGTGGGAAGACCTAGCTTGTCCCCAGAGACCAAACAGACGGTACATAGTCATTTTCATCGAAGGCTGTCAAGTCAACAAGGCTATTTGTTGATGGAAAGTGGCTTTGTTGGTTAAATGTCTGAGGAGCATTTGCTAAATTGGTTTAAAGATAGTTTGTTTTGTCTTGCCACGGTTTAGTCTTTATTTCTCGCAGCATTATGTTACACAGGGGCTACGCGTTGCTTTATTTTTGTAGGAACAAGCTGTGAACTTTTTCCTCTCTCCGCTTTCCTTCAAGGAATTTGTTTCAATTAACCACCTGATTTCTTACCATAAACCGCAGAGCATGAACCAGAGCTGCAGATATGCTTGTCTAAATTGCAATGCTAAACCTCTTTTGTTCACTTGCCTTGCTGAGGTAAGCTACCCCAAGGAACTGCAAGAGTCCTGAAACACGGTAGCCTGCACCCCTTCTATTTTAAGTTTGGGGTGTAAATATATTTACGTTACATTTTTAACAAAACTGTGTGTATCTAAAATCCAGTTTGCATTCCACACAATTACCCTACAAGCCTTAGTGCATAATAATCATTTTTTGGCTGGTTTTTTTTTTTTATTGTTTATAAAAATACTTGGCATATCCTCCCCACATTGCTTCTTTACATCCACAGAAAATCAGTCCAATCCATTTGCAGTTCCAGTTGAGGCTAATATGAACCTCATACTGATAAAGCCATTAAAATGTTATTATATTTTCTTTGGCTAACAGATTTATGAGTGTGTTGCTTTTTCTGGTTGTGGTTTGGAAGTCAAGGCCATCTGCAAACTTTAGAGGATCCCAAGGCGTAGTCATACAGTCATAACTCTCTCCCTCACGCTCTCAATTCTTTTCTCCTCCAATCCAGCCACAGTATAACAGCCATATTACACCAAGCGCTGATATGGCTGAAGAGAAATGTTGTTTGTTACGAGATTTGGCAAAATTAATTAGAAAGATCTCAGAACTCAAAGAACAGTGTAATCTATTAAATATGCTTCCCAAATATCAAAGACTGCATCAGGACAATGGAGTTATTAGGCCTATTACTACATTTGATGCCATATATCACAGTGAAACAACTTAGAAGCTGGGCTAGGAAGCAACAGATAAAGGATTCATTTATAAAGGATGCTCATCATTAGACTGCTTATACACATTAATCATATATCAACATGCCACTCTGCACCAATTAGTCTTTATAAATCCTGATTAGCTCAAAGTAATTACTGAAAGATAACAGAAAGAGAGGCTGATTATGAAGTTAATTATTATGACACCCCCACCCCCCAACACCCACACACATACACACACACACACACACACACACACACACACATACACACACAGACACCAGCCCACAATCCTTCGGGCCTCTGTGACAGACTGTGTGTTTGGGTGGGTGGGTGGGTGTGTGTGTGTGTGTGTGTGTGTGCTTGTGGTTGTATGTACTTTTGAGCAGGGCATTTAGATCATAGTTCAGTTGGATAAAAGACAAAGATGGAGATGGTCCACAATTTTCTAATGAGATTAGACTTAAATGACATGAAAACCCTGATTCAGTGGTTATTAAATTAGAGTCATGTCAAGTCACTATTGTTTATGTAGTACATCTAAAAACAACAGAACTTGACCCAAAGTGCTTTCCAGTTGAGGCAAATGGGTTACCGGTCCAGAGAATGGAATATGAAAAAAGGAATAAGAATTTCAAGTAAAAGCAGGAAAACACAAAAGAAAAAAGAGCCCAAAAGAAAAACACAGCGGAAAACAGCACAAAAAACAGAATGAAATACCAAGTGAAAAACTAAAGCTAAAATAAAATAGATGAGTAAAAGTCATGCGAAGTAATAAAAGGCAAGATGAAAATGAAAAGTACACAAAATGAATAAAATCATGAAATAAAAATAAAAAAGATTTAAAAATAAAAATTAAAAAATAAGAAATTAAGAACACTGGCTAAAACCAAGAATGGCTAGTTTGTTAAGTGTGTTTACATGGAAACACATGCAGGTAGGCTTCTCTGAGAAAGAGTGTTTTTAAAACCCATTGGCAAACTGTATGGGTTCTAGACTGCTGCTTTGTGAGCAATAGTAGTTTCCCTGAAGCATTCCTGAATCATGGTTTCATAGCTTTGGCCTAATGCATTTTATTACATTTCCTTAAATCATATTGGGATTCCCAAAGAGCCTAGGGCCATAAATTTGCTGTTTAATAAACCTTCGATTTCAGCAAAAAAATAACAACTGTTGCAAGGCTGTTTAGCAAGAAGGCTGGAATTAGACTATGGCGTTTGTAGGGCCATGATCTGCGGATGTAGGTTCGGAGAGGTTGGCTCTTCTGAATGCTTTGGCCCTCAAGGTGTAATGCAATTTGTGATGAAGGGTAGAAGGCTATTCTTAGGGCTTTGTTAACATGCCAAATACGACAGGGAAAAAAAACAACAGCAGCAGCCCTGAACCTTTAATGAGGGAGTCAGGCTGCTTATATGAAATAAGCATGATGTCTGTGATGGTCCCAGGCCTGAGGAGTAGAGGAGATAGAAGAAGAGAAGGATAGAGGGAGAGAGAGAGAGAGAGAGAGAACGAGAGAGAGAGGGAGTGTGAGTTGCCCCCCAGGCAGACTTTAGAACAGAGCTGCACTCCTCCTCACATTCTCACGCCATCCCTCTGCTCCACTTTTTCTGCCGTCTGAGAGACAGAGCGTACTTATAGAGAAAGTCTTGCTCACTTTTTCCTCCTCTTCATTTCCTCTGTCTAGTTATATAAGCATGGAAACAAACAGAAAATTCTTCTACGGTGATGATAGTCAGGCAATCAGTGCATAACTGATTATGGTCATTTTTTTTTCTTCTTGGACATCAGCACGACAGATTCATAGCCAGTTAGCTGCCTTTGTATGCATGTGTGCCTCTGCCTTTGTACAAGGGTATACAGTTTGTGTGGGTGTGTCGAGAATGACACTTGATGCAGGGTTGCAGGAGATATTAATAAATGGTTGTTCTTATGTTAACACTTACTTTCCCCACTTAATTGACCAGTGAAAATCAAATATTATGTAGAAAAGTGATCATAGGTAAAGTAGGCCCCTACTTTTGATGGATATGAAATTGGTAATGCCATGTATTTTTCATAGTAGTAGTACATCAAAACTTAGGCCTTACAGGGTTCTAGTTGCTGTGAACAGTGCACTATAAATACTGCCTAATCTTGCATAGCTTATCTCACATAAGGAAGTCTGTTCAAGTCTGTTCTTGCATTGCTTTATAGAATTAGCAAGCCAACACCAGTTATTAGCAAACTGTAGAGGCACCACAGCACATGAGCGGTCCACTCAGCATCTGTTTCATGTACTACATACATGTTGCTGCACCTCTTGTCAACATTTAGATCTAAAATGTAAGATGCAAATCCGTAACTATGTGTAGATTAGAAGCTTCTTTATAAGGTGGAGTCATGAGTAAAGGGGCAGAAGGACTGTGGAAGGCAGGCCCTCTGGGACCTGGAAAGCAGCAGCTTTGGGCCGGGCTCCAGCCACCACTCGCACCCACAGCTCAGCCACCCTCTCTTGGGCAGCCTTTGGCTGTCCGCCCCTTGTCTCTGGCTCTTTATTGATAGAATGCGGCTCCCAGGCCGCACTCGCTTTGCCTAATGATGCTGTCAGAGAAGAATGCACTCCCGAGAAGCCACTGAGCCTCCACGTCGCACGCAACCTAACCAGAGTCGTTTTCATGTACTTCTTTATTTACCTACTCCCAAGCTCTCTTTTTTAAAGCTGGTTTTGGCTCACATACTCAGAACCAAGGACCATTTATCACCAAAGATGGTGGTAGTGATTTCCCATAAAGCACCTCATGCCACATTTAAAGGAACAGTCTAAAAGTCAGCCAGAAATCAAACTTCTGCAAGATCGCCCTTTAAGACACAATGGAGTCAATCAGCCAAGACATGTTTGGTGTCCAGAGTTTGCTTCTTTGGTTTTACGCTGGAGCTACGAATCAAATCTTGAGTAATAGACGTTTATACCCACCAATTAGCGCTGCGCAAACTGCATGCCTAAACTATCAAATGCCTGTTTTGTGTTGAGTTGTTTGGTAATCTTGAACAGACTTCCTTATGTGGTTTCTGAGACTGTTTGACATGCTATAAACATGGACAGAATGACAGAGATGAAAATAAGCAAAATTCTTCCTTCTAGATGGCTGCTACTGTTTTTAGCTGTTACCCTTTCTCTCCTTAAGATGTTAATGCTACTCACTCTGTTGTGAATGACACAAGCTGATAGCTCGACTGTATATAATACAGCAGTAAACACTGTGGTGTTGCCTTGTCATTGGTGTAATAAAAAAATGAGCTGCCCCTTAATTTGGTCTTTATCTATATTGTCCTGTAACATTCTCCCTGCTTCTTGTCCCCCTTCCTCAAAGCCGCACTGTTAGCATTCCGGAGGTCTAGTCAGGGTGAGGCCTGATCCGGGAGTGCGAGATTCAGGCAGGCCCAAAAAAAAAAGAGAAGAAAAATCCCCTCAACCTCAGACTATCCTGTCCTGAGGCTGCCGTCCGCTCCCGAGCCGTTCCCAGGCTGCGCCTGCGATGACGTAGCGGCAACATTTACAGTGAGCGCAACAGGAATAGCATGCGGCCTTGCTCGGTGCTGTATACTTACAGAACCCTGCACAGCTACAGTAAGCACCCTGCCGTGCCAGCCTTGTTCCACTGGATGTTCCCACATATATTTGGCTTGTTTGTTTATTGGTGAATCACATTGCTGAGGTCACCCTGGCATGCTGTGTGCAGATGCACATAAATCAGCTTTGACGTTGCCACTGCCTGAGCGTCTTGAATTTCTTTCATTAAAGAGACAGGAAAAGTGGAAAGTGAGAGTGACAGGAGTGGAAACATTTTCAAAGGCTCTTTTTTTAGATATTTATAATGAATCCTTAGCACATATAGAATGTGTTAGGAGTTTTTGGCAGCTCGTGTAAACTCGAAATGCTAACGCACAGTGAAAAAAGCACTGCAGTGAAACTGCTTGATTTAAAAGTGTACATCAGTTCCACATGAATAAAATATAGCATCAACACAATTACTGTAAGTAAACCGACAAGATTGTGCTTATACATTGAAGTTTGAATAAAGTAAATTCACAGCATCTCTTTTTCAGACTAGATTTGAGGTTTATAGTGAATGCCTTCAAGTAATGCATTGCACACACTGCCCGCATTCATCTAAACTATTTAGATGATTTGATTGATTCCCAGAAAATAAACTGCAGCACACAGTGGAGTCATTTGTTTATGAAATCAGGCTGGAGTCACAGGTGTCCCTCGAAGCTACCCTGGCAACCTGGGGAAAAAAAAACCTCCTGAGAGCAATACAGTAGTCCCTGCTGAAAGGTCAGTCTACGGAGAGATAACATTGGCCCCAAATGGGCCTAAGTAAATAGGATTGACCCATTTCATCTCTTGCAGGACCTCCAGCCTGGCCAATCACTTAATCTGATTAATTCATAATGAACAATTATATTAATCCACAAAGATCCCTCTCTTAATGAGGCCAACTAAGCCAAGATAATGAACCTGCATCATTGATTCTTGGTGCAGTCATTCAAAGACAGTAGGAGCCTCAAAGGAGTGCAGATGCGTGACTGAGGTTGATTGAATGAAAGGTTTGAGGGGGGGCAAAAAGAATGGGGACTAAACTGTTGACGAGATGAGATTGAAAGGAAGAGACTGAATGAGTGCATCCTTTGCTGTTGTTGAAGCTAATTTGGCGATACCTGTAAAATGTGAGATTCCTGTGCACCTGATTGGTAATACTGACAATTTTTTAAGATAATTAAGAAGCATGTGCATAGAGAGTGAAGGAACATATAGAGGACACACCATGAAGCAACATATGCTGACTTAAAACAGATAAAAGCTTTCGTTCTCACTCTCTTGACTTTTTATTGACATATTGTGTCTGTTACTCAAACCAACCCACACATACACAGGTTTTCTCTCACAAAGGTTTTGTTATGGTCTTGTGAAAACATTCTGAATGGCCTCGATCACAGTGCTGTCTACTGTGCATCTGCTTTGTCTAATCTTTCTTTGAAAGGCCTACAAGGGCAAAACTCTCTCGCTGTTGTTGACAGTAGCAAGAGAAGATAAAGCGACAGAGTTTGGTTGCAGCAACAATTCCTTCACAATGACATGAACCGTGAATGGAAAAACGACTTCTATAGTAGCTGCTTTTAGGGGAAGGTGCTAGGTATTATTGGAGTCCAAACATGCAGTGTGTAGTACCCGTTTTAAAACTGGATTGTTATTTATTATTACTTTTTAGTATTCTGATCCATCCCTAAAACACATAGACCAGACTAAATCACAGTCAAGAGACATGAAATATGTAGTCAATAGGTATTAGTACCCCCTGCTTCTATTAAACCAAATATTTTTTTTGTGTCACGGCAAACTTAATTGCAGTTTAAACCAATTAGCTTCTACTATGATTTTGTGGTAAAGACACACTCTAGTAACCAGTCAGGTTTCAATAGACCACTGAGGGATGGTACAGTGGTTCAGTCAATTATATTTCAGTGTCAATTTCAGTTGTGTACCAACTTGACGCACATGATGCACTGTAATGAACCTAGTATTTTTTGCAGATATTGTTATAAAATGTTTCTTATTTCCTTATTCCCTCTAGGGGACGATATATGGCCTAAAAAACTGTAATTCAGGGAGTAACTGTTATACAAAGTTGTACAAAGGTTGCTGGAAAAACTGTCAAAACCAAGACTTCCAATATCAGCTTGATATCTTAACAAACAAGTCTCCTATCAGAGAGTCAGCTTTCAAAAGTGTAAGATAGGGTTAAAATAGACTCAAATGCATAAAATATCACTGATATTTGTATCTATGCAAGTACTACATACTTATGTAAACGAGAGATAAACTATGTGGGTCAAATAGCTCAATACTGACAGCTAAACAACTATGCAGTTATTGCTTATATCAGAAACTGCACCATTTGTTTCATATTTTGAGTTCTGTGTACACATCATGTTAAAAAGGTCTAAAGGTCAGTGTGTATTTATTTAAGTATCATTGAAGGCCCATGTTGAGAAGACAAATTTAGACTTTTTTGATGAGCTCTGGCTCCCTATTTTTCTTTTTCTCTCCACACAGAAGGCTCAAACTGGTGTATTAGGCCTCACTGAGCTGTCAGAGTCAGTGACTAGGCACCGTTCTGGCAAACGAGGCCACTTTGGGCCTATTTATGCTTGGACCCACAGATTGCTACTTGTGGCTATATCTAGTATTTTTACTAGTATATTTATACTTTTCTTATAGTCCCTGTTTATAATGTTTGTATTGGCCCAGGTTTTTGTGGCTGAGGTATGTTTACATAGGTTGAGAACCGGCCGACTTTATAGGCCTGATAAGAGTTCATGGCTGAGAGCTGCTTTCATCATTGCAAAGGAAAACAGGAGTATTTGCAGTTAGTATCATGTCAGCCTCAGCTCATATGCATACTGTCCATATGCTCGGCCTGCTGGTTTAGTACATAAACAAATGACCTGCATAGCTTTGTGTAACATCTTCCACTTTTTGGATGTTCGGTATGTCTTCAGTGTATCGTCAGTATATCGTCACTAACCCGAAAACAGTTATGTTGTCTGTTAATGAGATCCTAGTGTAGTTCAATATGAGAAAAAAAATAAAATATTCATGTCATCTCCTGTGCTTCATAATGAAAAAAAATGCTCCCAAAACAGTGGCATACATGGTAGATGGAGTGTAGTGGCTCGTGTCTGCGGATGTTTTGCAGTCGAGGAATGCGGGAGTAAAACACATCTGAAAGCGGTTAAGCGCCCCAGCGGCCCCCATAAACATCAGCTCTCCTGCTAACTCCGCAGGATTTGTTTACTACAATGGCAGTGCTTTCTAGTGCTGCAGGTCTGCTGCTGTAAGTTACAGCTCAGATGCTACACACAGATGCATAAAGGCTGTAAAATGAGGGGATTTTGGGTTTTTTTTATACTCCTTACATATAAATCTCATCATAGGCCAAAATTATCAATGGGAACTAATGATGTGTTTTATAATGGAGGTTTGGATTTTACATTTTCAAGGTAAACACTGTCACTGTTAAAAGCAAACTGTTGGCTTATGTGAACTTTTTCAGGGCAAATGGAATTTTTGGAAAGCAAGACATAAACATTTTTAAGTTCATGGAGATTTACATTTACATTCAGAGACATTAGATTTACTTCCAACAGTAATGATGTGCTTTTTTACATTGTTAATATATTTCAATTGAAGTTTACAGTCATGTGCCAAAGTGTGGGCTATATAACATTTTTTGAAAGTAAGTCCACTTCTGCACATTTTAATGCACAGTTACTGTTTATTTGCTGAATTTAACATATTAGGTAACAAATAAAATATAAATTTGATTGTGAAATATTCTATAGGTCACATTTCCACGTTAAATGTAAAATTTCTCGTGTGTCCTGTGATAACAACTGGAAAAAGTAAGTTTTCAGACTTTCTCCCTCAGTTTAGTATGAAGACGAACTTTCCTTCGGTGCCCTCATGACATATGAAGCTCACACATTTCTCTTGCTTTGATGTCTGCTGTCTGCCACTGCTAATGCTTGCGTGCATGTATGGCATCTTTCACTTCAGCAGGGATGGAACGATGGTTGAAGTGTAGCGGGGGGGGTGGAGAGTGATGGTGGTGGTGTTGGCTCTGCGTCATCAAGTGTGTTTTGGGGGGCCTGGAGGGGTCCCAGAGCACAACCTTTTCTCTTTTCATGCTAAAGTGATGGGGCAGGTCACTGGTCCTGACAGCCTTGGGGCTGCGCTGCACCAACAGCACGCCATGGTCTTTGAAAGTAGGGTGTTGTTGGTAGGCTGTGTGTGTGTGTGTGTGTGTGTGTGTGTGTGTGTGTGTATGTGTGTGTGTGTGTGTGTGTCTGTGTGTGTGTGTGT
>JBBPCZ010000115.1:13831345-13849895 GCA_037974445.1 Brycinus macrolepidotus | reverse complement strand
TATATAAACATACATAAATATGTTTTAGTCGTAGTTTATGTTCGTTATCTACATGGTTTTATTTCCTAAAAATGATTAGCTCTTTGATGATTTTGGACTGTTCTTTGAGATTAGATTGAATTGTTTTGTGCATGCAGGTAATGAGCAAACCCTTGTTTTGATTTACCTCTGGGTCTAATTAGAAGCAGAGCCAGACAGAGAGCCAGCTGACCTCTAGCTCTACCCTGGTTAGGTTCGCCTAGTCGTTCATGGAGTATGACCTCTGTGGTCGTGTGGTTGATGTCTCAGTCTCTGTCCTGGATTAAGCAGTCTCAAGCATGAGCTTACGTTACTAAATTATACACATGCAGTTTTGTGGGAAATCCAAGCCTCCACTTACTGAGCCTGTCCTTTCTCTGAACCAGGCGGTGAGGAAAACCCCGTCTTTTGGACTTAATTCCTGCATCCTCAGCAAAGGCTTTGGCTTGTGTGGGATACAAAGGCGGTAGACTATTCGCATTCTTCTGAAGTGCACTGCTGTCTATAAGTAATTGGGCAGTGACACAGTTTTTGTTGTTGGTTGGAGATTGTGTGGTGATTATTAGGGCCGCATGATCAATCATTTTAGCAGTATGGCAATATCAGTTTCTACCACTACAGCAGCAGTGTATCTGCTTGAGCAAGTAGAACTGCAAGAAGGCTTAGAGGGTCTTACCCCCTGCGCTGTCCAGTTACTTACAGAACATCTGTTTTGTCTGTCATAATACTTTACATAAGATGTCTGTTCTCAGTGTCAGGCCTTATGTAAAATATGTCAGGGAGTAAAAAGTGTCAAAATATGTGTCCTTTAAACAGAATTCTATATATATTACATTAACACTACCGGTCTAAGGGTTTTTGCACACCACAGATTTTTACCAGAACTATAAATGAAAATATGTCAAATAAATCAAGTTTCATTTATAACATGGAAAGAATTTGTAACAGTACATGTCTGACTTCCTATTAACTGGCTGTGTGGTGATGCAGAGTCAAATTCTAATGGTGAAAATACTTGTTATCAAATAATATTGAGTATATTTTAGTAGATATTAAGTAACATGCAAATGCAAAAATCTTGGTGTGTGCAGTTTTTTGACTGGTAGTGTATATTTGTGTGGCTGTCTCCAGAAACCCATAGGATGCCATCTATTTTGTATAAAAGCCCAAAAGTAAAAAAAAAAAAATCCAAACTTTTGACAGTTTGTATTTTCTGTAGTTTCTGGAATGAATCATTATGTATAGACAGCTTGAATTTGATGTGTGTTTGTTTTTAAGACATTGATAAGGCAAAATGCCAGTTAGTAATTCATTATGTAACCTACTGTGAAATTACATGCGTAATTACATCACCTCATTTAGTATGTAATTATAATGTGTAATTATTGCAAAATTGTAATAATTTGTATTAATTTGTGTAGAAAAAGAGAAGTAATACGTTTCCACTTCTCATGGTTTACACTGTGCGTGTTCATGCAGAAAGACAGTGCCGCTGTTGGATTGGCAGTGTGGATGCCCCCGTAGCCAAGGGGATGTGGATGGGAGTTTTTCTGAACTCCACTGACCCTTTATAGCTTAGATGAGCTAAATCTGGCCCGCTCATTCATGATCTACTTTCTCCTGTCTGAACTCTCTTAATCTACACCCTTAATCTGCTCATTCTCCCCTCTTATGATGTAGTCTTTAGTAATCTACAGTCTGTTTTATTCTCTGCTCTCTTAATCTACCTTTTCATTCTTTCTGTGAACCGTCCTCCACACGCTGTATGCTCACTCGCAATCCTTGCTTTGACAATGTGCGCTTCTTTGAAATGTGCTCTCCTTTGTCCCAATTTTGTATAATTTCCTTTAGCAGAGCTTCTTAGCGCTGCACAGTTTAGTGCTCTCCGAAGCTCTTATATACCAGGCCCAGCCCATCAGCTGCCTTTCTTTCTGGTGTGTTAGACCAAGAACAGCATAAAAAAGTGCAGCATGGTACCCTCCAGTCTCATTTCCTCATCATACCCTCTAATAGCCTCTCGTTCCAGCGTGTCTGTAAAAGAGCTTGGTTTGGTACGGTGCATTCACGCTCATTCAAGCGCATTGAGAGCTGCTTGAAAGGGCTGTGATATTAGCCTTGAGCTAATGGTCAGTGCATTAAGTGACTCCATAGGCTCAAAGAGGCACTTTTCATTGAGTCCAATAAAAGCACGCAGTTTACTTATTAAAAGCTTAAATGATTGGCTCCAAACTGGATCTTTGCTGTTACCATTTTTTTGTGATCTGTGTCACAGATTTTGGAGCATACCGTTTTTCATCCTTTCACTCCACAGTGCCCACCCCCTATAGACAGGAGTCTCTCTTATAATGCTGAGCAGCAGTCCACTGGATACTTTTATAACGAGCATAACCCCAGCCTTGACCTGGTCTGGTGGGCAAATAGCTTTTTGTCATTAAACTCTTAAATTCCCAGGCTTATTACATTGTCAGACTCGTTATTCATTAACTACATGGAAAACAATGCAAACTGCATAGGTTACAGGTGGAGGTGGTGGAAACTCAGTCCTGGGTGTGTAAAGGGTTTGTTGATACTGTTTTAGGCCTATTTTTAAAGCCTCTAATCTATTATTCTTATCTAATTTTGAATGTTTGTAGTGAAACCAGTATTTTCTAGGGTTTTTCAGATGTAATTATTGACCAGTGTTTTTATAAGCCTTTTGACAAACCTTCATAATGTTACTGTCATAACGAAACCCACGTTTTTTTATTTTTCACTTTTTTACGTAATTTAAAATGCCACATTCATACACACAGTGTACCAGAATTTCATGAACCACAAGAACTACTCTTGAAATTTTTATATATAACTTGCATTGAGGGTTGAAAAAGTTTTTACCTAAATTTAACATCTGCAGCATTCGGTTGATTGCCACATAAATATGAGAAATTTCCCTGTGTTGCATAAACAAATTGAAACTAATAATAGAAGCCAGTGAATAGAAGCAGGTGTTAAAATTAATAAAATATTTTTTTACCTGAATCTGTGGGTATAAGGGCATTGACCAGTGTAGTGTAGTAGTGTAGTACAGTGTAGTACAATTTTTCAGCTTAGAGACCTAATAGGTGTCAGCACCATGTCCCCCACACTTCACTTTGTCCCAGTCGGAAACTGCTGTCCCTAATACCCCACTTCACCCCTCGTTTTTGGCCAGACTGGAGCAGAACCCAACCAGAGAGCACCATTAAGTCAATACCACCCACTGCCTTGATGTGTTAGTTCCAGACATTTGGCTTGTTCTCTAGCTGTCTGTTTCCTGCATGCTGTAGTATTATGCTATACCCACTCATTTGAATTGAGCACCGCTTAGCTACTGGAGCCCTGTGGCGTTAGCACAAAGCACGGACAAAAGCAGCAGCTTTGTAACATTTTGACATCTGTTTATTTTTCTGCATCCTCTTTTGTTGGCCTTACGATCCTGGAGACTACCCAGGGTTACTTGAAAGGTCATGTTGACCTATCTAGTAATTTTCCTTTGAAACAGAAAACAGAGCATATCTTTTAGCCATTAGTGATCTTAGCAAAGGCTACTTAAATGCCAGGCCTAATTCCCCTGTATGAAGGGACTTTTAGAGAAAATTACCCTGTTATGTAAGATTTCAGGCTTCATCCTCTGATGTGGGGGAAGGAAAGAGGCGTGAGTCCCGCAGCTTTCAGCCCTGAAGCGACTGCAGACTGCGACACGCCATAAGTAGATTAGGGATAGGTTGGGTCACTGTCCTCCAGTGAACCCAGCCAGGCTGGGGGACTAGATCAGTTACCCCTCCACCCCCCAGGGCAAGATCTCAGCACAAGGCTCCACACTGGAACAGAGGCCCCACAAGCTGGAAGAGTGTGACTAGCACATGCATTATGCTACCCTCTGGCATAATCAAAATAATCTGAAAAAACAGAAACATCCATACTTTGAAGAAAAATCACATAAAAGTAAGGTCAAACTACAATGTCAGGGCCAAAAAGTTCTTCTTCTTTTTTTTTTTTTTTTTTTTACAAATGACTATTTTTTTTTAAAATGAAAAGACAAAAATGAAAAGTTTAAGTAGTCTAAAATTAAGGTTACATTTAGCGTTTAGACTTAAAAATGATCACACATAGGTATGTATATATAATGTATATGGGATTTATTATTGTTTGATGTAAAATACAGTACATCAGTGTGTATGTGTGCAATACATAAGACCTGGAGCTTAGAACAAAATTAAAACGGGAGAGCACTAAACACAAGAAGCGTATCTAAAGCTAAATCACCCTTCAGATATGACATGGCCATTGATGTGACCTGCCATAGATCCACAGCTTCACAGCACCCCCATCACACCTTCTTTGTGTGTGTGTGTGTGCTTGTGTGCTTTTTGTGTGTGTTTGCACGAATGAGAGTGCTGCAGTAGCTAAAGGTCTACACTCCCTTATTTCCCCTGGGTGCAACACAAGCACTAAATAATTATAATTCCACTCAGTGTATATAAACCTATTACATTAAATACCTTAATGCATGTGACCCAGCTACATATTTCTGTTTCACAGGTAATAAGAGTCCGGAGAGTCCAGTGCAGGAATGCTGAAATAACTGTTTTTGACTCTTCTTGGCTACCAGATGTCCCTGCATTTCCCTGTGTATTTCACTGTATATACTATAAATATTATTTATGTGGTGGCCTGCGGAAACCCTTCACATAGAGAAAGTTTGACTTTTTGGGCATTTTATGTTTTTCTAAAAAATCAACTACTCCATTACTTTTTGACATCTTAAGATATCTCTGTTCACAGTTTTAATGGGACCCGTCTCTGAAGGTCCAAACTGAAAACGTAACATTTAAACTTTCCATTGCTTTTCATCAATGTTGTGAAGTTAAATAATAATAATACAGTGCTGTTATCTCTGTCACATTAGTTGATGAAGCTGCTGCAGAGAGCCTTCTTTCTTCACAGGCACTGCTCTGTCACTCGCCACTTGATTTACTCTCACTTTCACTTTCAGGTTTTTGGGCCTGTTTGAAAAATCAACTTGACGTCGATAACTGATACATTAGTCGCTTCAGTTTATTTTCGGACATTGTTCATATTAAACACAAGTGAGATCATTCAGATTTCTCACGCTATGTGTACTGTTCGTGAGATTTGACTGTACGGCGTGTTAGATGATAATGGGGTGGCGTACACACATTAAGCTAGTTTTACTTTCAAAACCAATTTATTTGAATGATAGCCTGATATTCTTTGTTCTTCTGCTTTGGTGAAAGTGTAGGAAAAGCAATATTACCACAGATGCTCACAGGCTAGCCTGCTAATATTGTCTACATTTTAAAAAGTAAAAATGAATAAACAAATCAAGTTTTCAATTGCATTCCAGAAATTACAGAAAATTCCCAAGCAACCTACTTTCTGACGGAATCTGCATTCTTGTTTGTGTGTGTGTGTGTGTGTTTTTGTGTGTGTGTGTGTGTGCTGAAGAGGAGCAGAAAGGATAATGATTGCCCAGAGGTCAGCTTAGAGAAGCTTGTAGCTCTTCTTAATGGCCTCTCCTCTTCAGATAAGCTTTGTTCTACTGGCCAAACCAACATGATACATGCGCTGAAACCTGGCTTAATGTTCTTTACTGAGAAGGCTCAATCCGGGGAGAGGTGTGTGGGGCAGTGGATGGGGTCAGCTGCCAGGTGGGGTCTTCGAAGGAGATGATTGTGAAGAAGCAGGAAGTGATGACTTTCACCCCCTTACCCTTGGGAAGCTAATGATGCCACAAAGCTGCCATTGTGCTGCAGTACAGCCCTCTTTAACACTGATAACAAATTAGCAGGGCTACAGATTAAAGCAGTCTAAGCCACAGGGGAGCAGCCGAAAGGTAGCCATGAATCTTCCCCCATAATTCTTCTCCACCTGCCATCTCTGGTCTGGAGCCTCAGCAATAAGGGATAGCTAGAGAGAGGGATGAGGAACAGCATTTTTTCCTGAACAATGAAGGGTTCATTATTGAATAAAACAGAATTACACAGATTCCCCTTAAATGTATTTTGCTTCTTTGTCTTGGCATTGGAGCTACGAGGTTAATGTAGCTAACTGGTACTGGAAGCTTATACTCTAGCATCTCACTGAAACAGACTTACTTATGCACATTCTTAAACTGTGTTACACACTTTTGGACACAATAACAGAAGATAGCATGTTGCATTTTAATATTTAATATTTGTTGGTCATCTTGAAAATCCCTCTTAAAAATAATACTTACATTTTATAATTTGCCACAATTTTGGTATTTCATTACTGCCCAGTGTTAATAGTTAGCTGAAGCCGGCCCTGTTCCTCTTCTAATGCATGGTTCAATAGCAGCCTTTCAGTCATATACAGCTTTTGAATTTGCACACCTTTATACCAATCACTTGCGGTAAATTTTGAAGTGATAATTTTCCTGTTGTCCGTGAGTTTAAACTGCTTCCACATGTGATTTTTGCTCTTTTAGCTTCAGTGGCCATGTAAAAGCGTTTTATTAAGGGGATATGGATGCCTAAAGTAAACCAGCCATAATTTATTTATGTTTTTAACAAAGTAGTAACACTTACTGTCCTTTTTAAAGGCCTTTGCTGATTAAATGTTTTGTGGTTTAGGCTGCAGTTTTTGTGACTTTAAAGAAAGATGAAGCTTCCACACACTAAATATAAACTCAAATACCAACGTACTTAGGTAAACAAATTACTCAGTACAATAATAGCAAATATTCTGAACCCTGAATACTTTTCTCCCCATTTCTACAGATAATTACTGTCATACAGTGTCAGTAACCACATAAGCAACTCTATCTGAGTTAATAACTGACCATGGTTTGAGGCAAATAGATCATGGTTTAGGCCTGTACTTTGTGTGTTAAGCATTTTAGTTAGCCTACATTATCCCCGTAGCTTCAACACAAAACTACAGAAGCAAACTTAACACACCACACACGCCATGGCCGATCGACTACATTTGGGGCAAGGGAAAACTATGCCCTTTTGATTTTTTGATGAACTTTTGCTTAAAGCTAGCTCCTCCAAGGTCTTCATCATTATATGAACTGTGAACTACTACCCTTACTCTTAGGACTCCACTCTCAACCAAGCTTTCATCAAGTCTCTCGCTGCTCAGATCGATTCGTGTGAAACTTAGACCACGATGAGTGTGTGTGTGTGTGTGTGTGTGTGTGTGTGTGTGCGCGCACAGGCGATATTGGTGTGTAAGAAATCAATGTTGTATTTTAATTTTGATGTCAGTCATGGCTCACTTTGTCCTCCAGGCTCGAGCGCTACAGTTCTTTTTCTTCTCCCTCCTATTGGACAACATAATTTGAAATGGGTCTCAGAGGAAATCTCCCATTGATCTGACCTGTCATGAATGTGACCGTACTGTAAATGGATAGGGTGTTCCTTGAGAAACAATAAAGTTCACTCACATTACGTTCTGTACTGTAACAGCGTGTTGAGCTCCACTGGCACGGCTGTTGCTGTGGATTAAGGTGGAGGATAACTGTTAATAAACCGCTCTCACACATGTAAAAGCTCAAGACGTGACAGTACATCTTAGACAGTGTGCACAAGTGCTAAGCTCATTCTAGAGCTTTTATTTGTGCGAGAGCGGTTTATTAACAGTTATCCTCCACCTTAATCCTCAGTAACAGCCGTGCCAGCGGAGCTGCAACACACTGTTGCAGTATAGAACTGATAAATGTGTCCCCACTTTGAAGGAAAACCAGAGAAACACAGGGCAATATGAGGCCCCTGACTTTGTGAAATGCTTTTGTTTTTTCCAAAAACAAATTATTAGGTCACATAACGGTTTGTAAGGTTAAAATTAGTGTCAGGTTTAGAGCTAGCTTTAGAAAATTAGCCTTAGAAAACAAGAGCGAACAGCATCAGCAAAAAGCTGAACTGCACCAGTCCTAATCTAAATATTGACATAGCCTAACACACAGTATTTATACCATTTACACCTTACCTTTGGTGACCTGACACACAAATATAGACATTAAAAATAGCCTTAAGCTATTTTAGTAAAAAAGCATTTCACTTCATTTTGCAGACTGCAAATAACAATGCAGCAACTTTTTTTATTTTTGTCTGGTTTTCTCACAACGTCATTGGACAGCATAACATGCTTAGAGGAGAGTGCTGACTGCCAATTTTGTTACATCAGTTATCAGATGGCTATGCAGGTTAGCATCACTGCAGCACCACCGATGATCAAATATTCTGTTAGTTGCCAGTTCTTAGACAGCACTTAACTTGTGCCACCCCTATAAGATTCTCCTTGTCTTTTCCTGTTTCCATGGCTTATGTGTTTGTTTACCCCTTGCCATGTATCTGTGTTTCCATGTGCGTATGTTGTTTAGTCTTTGCCCCGCCCACTTGTTATCCCATTCACCTGAGTCCTGTCTCCTCCCCTGCCCAGGTGGTTCCCTAGTTAGTGTATATACCCCTGTGTTTCATTCTGTGTTTGTCGGTTGTCTGTGTTTTTGCCCCAGTGTTTTGTGACTCATTTTTGTCTGTGGTCTTTGCATGTGTTTTTTGACTATGTTTTTTGGTTCTGGATTCTGTTTTTGCCGCAGTGATTCTGAGCTTGGTTTTTGCTTCGTGTTTGGTCTCCATGTTTTGCCTCCATGTTTCACCACTGTGTTTTTTGCCCTGTTGATCTCCTTTTAGCCCTGGCCCATCCCTGTTAATCTCTGTTCTGCCTTGTGTCTTCTTGTTTTGGTCCCTAGTTATTTCCCCTGTAATTTTGTTAGAAGCCTCAAATTCAGAAGAAATCCATGCAAACCCATGGTGCACTAACCAGTGACTGGAAGACTATGGCAAAGACTGTCCTGATTGTGACTGGCCACAGCACAACATTCACAGAAAACAAATTACATCATTCAAGAATTTAATTAACCGGTAAAAAAGGTTACAAATTAAGATTTCTGATTATGTTTCCGGCTACATTTTTGTTCCTAGCAAAATGCCATTTGTTTGGTTACCGTATATACTTATATAGTAATTTAACACCCCAAGAAAAAACTTTCAGTGTATGTTACTGTAGTAGGATTTAATTCCAAGCCATAGAACCGTTCTTTTGGTCCACTTATCATGAAGGTTTGACGTAACTTTAAAAGACACTATCCTTTTTAAATTGTGAAAAAGTCTTAAGCAGGTAAGTTGTATAAAACCATTTCCTTGTATTTGTCTTGTCAGTAAGTGTGTTTTTGTGTGCAGAAACATGAAATAATATTTGAATAAATACAATATCTTGGTTAAAAGAATACATTTAGAAGAACACATTTTTGTATGTGTGTGTGTGTGTGTGTGTGTGTGTGTGTGTGTGTGTGTGTGTGTGTGTTTATGTATGTGTGTGTCTGTGTGTCTGAGTGTCTGTGTGTGTATGAGAGATGGAGGAAATGAAAAGCTAAACAAAATGAGACGTGTGCATGGAGCGAGCGTGGTAAATGTGGAGATGAGGAGAGTGTGTGGGACTTCCGCCTCATCATATCTTATGGCTCGTTGTGCGTGTAAAGGAGATGCATTGTCCTCATCACAGATGCGCCAGTAGTGAAAACTGGCAGCACTGCTAAGAGTTTGAGCAATGAGGACAATTTCCACGTTAGTTTTCCTTGCGGCTGCATGACGTGAAGAAAATCTCCATAATATACCTACAAATTATGGTTGCAATATATCCTGCGATGCGTTTAAAAGGTACTGCACCTCTGACATAGTTCATGATCAGCCTGCATTGTTTTGACCATAATGATTTGCCAGATGACGTAAAAGGCTGTGATTCATCCAGATACCCCAAGGTGACTGAGGATGCTTATGGAACACAGTAAACCATTCAGTGATTGGTTAGAGGCCCATCTGTATATAGCAGACCTCTGCAGTATCGGTACTGCAAGAGAAAATATCGCGATGGTGATTAACAAGCGATTTATTGTGCAGCCCTGGAGCATCTTGACCCAAATGTGCCAGCCAGTTAGACTTTCTCTTTGAGCATAACATTGATAACATTGTTTCTGTTGTCTTCCTACACTTTGATGCTATTAAAGGTTAAATGGTGGGGTTGCAGCAGAGCAGAGAAGCACTCAGTGTGGATGAAAAGCATACGTTTTAATTGGAGCCTGACAGGAGGTCACCAGAGCAGCAGAAAAATAGAGATTAAAACACATCTTCAGGAGCCTGATTATTTTTCTCCCCAGGAGCCCTCTAACACACACACACACACACGTACAAAGACATACAGAGAGAGAGCGAGCGAGCGAGAGAGATTGCTCATTTTATAATGGTATTGATCCAGAATTGCAGAAGTGATTTTCACCCAGCAGGTAATCAGAGAGATAAGAGGCTTAGATTTAAATGATGAAGCTGTGATTTTAACATGCAGAGACTGACACACAGCACCGTAGTAACTTCACATCATAGTAGCTTTGCTATTGCGCAGAAAAAGTCATGCATTGAATTGACATGATTTAAATGGGAACATTATTTCCACATGGATAACCTGAACATTTTGTGAACTGAAATGTATTGTGTGTATCATCAGTCATATCCAGTAAGCATGTCTTTTTTCTCTCTCTTTTTGTTTTACCCTCACTGGAACATACCCCGATCAGCCACAACATTAATACCACTGACAAGTGACAGAATGACGTTCTTGTTACAAAGGCACCTGTCAAGGGGTGGGATTTATTAGGGAGCAAGTAAAAAGTGATTTCTTGAAGTTGTTGTGTTGGAAGCCGAATAAAGGACAAAAATAAGGATTTGAGTGACTTTGACAAGGGCCAAATTGTGACGTAGTGCTGGCTAGGCGACCGGGTCAGAGCATCTCCAAAACAACAGTGTTCTGCTGGGAAACCTTGGGTCCTGTTATGTGGATGTTACTTTGACATGTACCACCTACCTGAACATTGTTGTAGACCAAGTACACCCCTTCATGGCAACTGTATTCCCTTATGGCCGTGACCTCTTTCAGAAGGTTAATGCATCTTGCCACACTGAGAAAATTGTTCAGGAATGGTTTGATGAACATGACAAGGAGTTGGTGTTGACTTGGCCTCCTAATTCCCCAGATCTCAATCCGATCAAGCATCTGTGGGATGTCCTGGACAAACTAGTCTGATCCATGGATTCCACACTTCACAGCTTTAGGGCCTAAAGGATCTGCTGCTAATGTCTTGGTGCCAGATACCACAGAACCTTCACTGGTCTTGTGGAGGCCATGCCTTGACAGGTCAGAGTTGTTTTGGTCGTGCAAGAAGGTCCTACACAATATTAGGCAAGTGGTTTTAATGTGATGATGGATCAGTGTATAACATGTTAGAAAAACATAAAATTTATGATGTTCCATAACTTTTGCTCTGGCCACATTTTATGTTTTTTTTCCAGTGTTAAATTCAGCAAATAAACAATAATTGTGCAAGGTGTGTTCTTTGTAGAGGACATTTAAACTTGTTTTCACTTAGAAAATCAACAAAACATGTCATTTGACAAAGGGGGCACGCAAACTTGTACAGACAACTATATGGCCTCAGTTGGTTTGCACTGTTTTGTCATTATGTGGCCTAATAATTAAACTCAGAGCAGACTGAAATACGTCAGCATGTTTTTATAACTACTGCTTTGTTAATAAAGGTTTTCTTTTTCAATTTGGTAATTTTTCTGTTATATCTTCTGATGGTGGATCTGAATTACTTTACATCACTACTCCTAGAATGAAATCCTTTCCATTGTAATGTTATCATTACCTACTTTTGCAGTTGTGTTGATGTCATATATTTTATTCATGTGGAAACACACATTTGAATTCAGGGCTTTCATTTTTTTCATGTACTTTAACAGAATTCCTTATGAGAAAAAGAGCTTTGCAGGTTTCATGTGGAGCTCTTGTACATCTGAGTGTTTGGAATAAAACTGTGAGCAGATGGTTGCTGTGTGGAGTGGTGAGGATGTCATGGTGCTGCCGAGAGAGAATCTAAATCAAGGATGGGCCTAATCAAAGCTCCATGACAGCTTCACCTGCCATATCAATGAGATTGACGCAGCGGTGAAATTCTCTGCCCTTCACTGCTTTCATGACCCTTGCGTGTCTTCTCCCCAGCTTTTTCTCTCCGAAATAACGGCGAAACATGCAGGTTGGTCATGCGGCCACAGCATCGGGGTGTTTCTTATGAAACGTGTCCTATATCTGATCAACTTCATTATGTGTTACAGAGAGATGACATGCTTCAGGAATCAGGGGTGCTGCAGTGCACTTACACAGGCACAACCATTGCGATGAAGGCTTTACTTTCAGTCTCCCGTGTTCAGCAGCATCCACCATTCATCACTGCAGCATGCTGCTTAGGTAAATCTAATAGATCGCTAGAAAGATAAATAGAACAGAATAGCAACTTTAATAATCCCAAAGTATATTTAAAAATACGTAATGAACACCTATAAAATTACAGGTTGAGCAGACATCTACGAGACACATAAGCAACGCTGCATACATGTACTTTAGTAAATATTTGCTTACACTGGCCCCAAAAAGTATTTTGACACTTTAGATATTTAACCATTGGTGAACTTGAATGACTTTACGTTTCTTCAAAATACGTTTTGTAAAATAATAGGGCATTTTGCATTGACTGATATTGTCTTTAATGTCATGTATTATTACAAATAACAAAGGCTGTTTTTGATATATTACTAATTTAAATGTTTGAACAGGTTTATGAGTCTACGTTGCTAATGTTTGCATTTAAATATCAGGTTACTGTAGCTAGGCTGACTGATTTCCTACTAACCTTCAGCCTTGTGGCTCTCTAGGACATTGTATGTAAAGGAGCGTATCATGTCATAGCTGATCTAATTTAATTTAACAAAACGGCTGAATATGTGTCCATAAAAAGTTAT
The DNA here is from genome assembly GCA_037974445.1 of Brycinus macrolepidotus. Classification (NCBI taxonomy): domain Eukaryota; kingdom Metazoa; phylum Chordata; class Actinopteri; order Characiformes; family Alestidae; genus Brycinus; species Brycinus macrolepidotus. The sequence goes on along the minus strand of JBBPCZ010000115.1, from coordinate 13,836,960 downwards.
ATCATTAATGTGTTATAGATAGTATTATTGATGTGTTATATGTACTAATGGCTTTGAATAGGAGTGACTTCATATAGTCATTGCACAGGTGGATCACCCTCTTACTGAACATTCCTTTCTTCTTTTCTCTTCTTCGCCCCTTTCTTTTCCTCTCCTCTGCTGCTGTCCTTTGTTCTCCCCTTCCCCAACTCCTTCAATCTTGTAATCAACTGGGCGAGTATAATCAAATCGGGACGCAGAAGGCCTCACAAATGAAAGAGCATTTTTTAGTGTTGGTTCCAGCTAGCCCAGCTGGATTTGCATTATTGACCCCACGTCCCTATTGTGAGAGCTCCTGCACGTGTTTGATTGGCCAGATTACTGTAGCTATTACACAGAAAATGGCCCTGTCTGTCAAAGCACTCGAGCTGTGTATCAGCAGCTCCAGCAGCCCGAGAGATTTTGCAGGTTCACATGACGGACGGCGAGCGGCGGGTTCAGACACTGAAATCTCGGTTAGAAGCAGGATTACTGTGCAAGCGTGAAATATTTGCAGCTCTCGTCTGGATTTAGAACCCTGTGGACAATTGTTTGGTGGATTTTTTCCACTCTCTTGCTCATTCAGATGGGGCAAAATGAGAGCGTCATCTAGCTGCTTTGTCCTGGACTGCTGAACGGATGGATAAGAGGAAGGAGATGGGGCCGGCGGTTAGGGGGGGCTACCAGAGTTGAAATGAGGCTAGCGGAGGCCTTGAGATGTGAGAGAGAGAGAGAGGAGAACGAAGGATGATGGGGGCTTTACATCAAAAGCTGACCCAATCAGGCCCCGTCTTTCATGGACCCTAGGTCTTATCGCTCCTGCAGTAGCTTGTTAACCACTGGGGGAGATATTGAGAATGTGGGTAGATGTGTTTTTTTGTGCCTGGAGAGGTGATTTGTTATCATGTGGACAGCTAGCATTTGACAGCATAATCTAATGGCACCATCTACAAGGGCTGCTGCTCTGTGCCCCCTTTGAATACAGCATTCTTACACATAAAAGGATGTTATGCACTTACTGTGTGTATTGAAATGGTTGACCGTCTTGCATTAAGATCATGTTTTATTGTATTCTACAGCTCAGCCTATAGGCAGTTGAGAGATACCATCATCGCGGGCACCTATTTGAAGACCTTCCATAAAGTCATTGCTTTCAGTATAATGGCCATTCCCTGCCAGCAGTCAAGAAACCATATCTAGGGTTCATTCAGTTTCAGATAACCCTAAAGGATTTCCAGCAGCAGTAATATATTCTGGATTTGGTCATTACCTCCCTGGTTGACACTGTGGTATGAAAATCCATTTGAAGGTGGTGATTCTAGAAAATTAAAATCAATTCTAATCCAGTATAATAGTATTCAAGTGGATAAAAGCATCCACTCATTTTACATGCTAAGTGTATTGTTATTAATATGTAGCAATTTGTAAATATAATGCTCAGTTGTATCAAAATAATCAAATAAATGAAGTCAAATTTGGTGAAATTTCCTCATTGTCCAGTCTGAGGTTGACACACTTAGATGTGAGCTGTAGAGCCTCCTTGTTTGCCTCCTGGCTGGCTTGCACTGTGGAGCTCTCTGTCAGTGTCTTTGTCTACCATTGTTGGTCCAGGAGTCCAAACATCAACCCCCTCTACAGGTACAGCTCGAGAAAGGTCAGGAGTGGAGGTCAGCCCGCCTCCCAGTCAGAGCATAAATCCACAACCACCTAACAATGGGCCTCTCCATGTGGGGGTGAATAATGACACCATGGTCGAGCCCAACTGTGCCCTGCGTCCAAGTGATAAGGCAAATATAGTTATAGCGGCAGCGTAATAGCGCAGCTGAACGGCCTTGCTGCTTTGTCTGTGTCATGGCTGATACTCCGTCCTCGCTTAATAATTGATACTGAAGATCAATGATCATCAAGCAGTCAGTACACACCAGGTTTAAAGAATGCACAACTTGCATCTGGGTCTTTTTAATGCTCCTGTCATAATCGCTGTTAAACTCATTGTGTGGCACGCTCATAGTGTTGGCTGTCACTGGAATGGTTAAAAAAGCTCTGTTACCAAGGATAATAGAATCTTTGAGCAGTGTGTCATTCTGAATGCCTTAAAAAGAGAAATCTTTTAGTGCTATCAAACGCATGTCAGATCTTCATTATTTCAACTGAGAGCTCTCTATTGAGCACATGTCAATGTATACACAGATGCTGGAGACTATTGTTTCAAAGGGCCCTTATTCTAGATTTTCCTTGGATTTCATTATTTCCCCAGAGGCCCACTTATGACAATTGTGTGCTTTTATGTGCTTCACAGTCATAATTCATTTCTGTGCCACCATTTTTCAAACTGTCCCTTTGAATTAAACACAATGTTTTTTGTTACTATACCTTTCAGACTGATATACATATATGATCTCGGTCCTGATTGATTCAAAAAGCAGAAACACTCCTTCAATGTGAATGGGTGAGGCTAAACAGCTGTAGGCTGAATAGGCTGATATATGTGTGGGTTTTTGTGACATCTTATAAAGCAGTGGGTACAAAACATGCTGTTTAGTTTAGCTTCCATGTTTGGACTGTATGGGCTGGGCAATGAACAGTAAACCTTTAACATGATCCTCTCTGTGCTATTGTGTCTCTGTTTGTGATAATCAGTATCTAAAGCACTTCTTATATTATATCAAGTACAATTCAACATCAGTACCTTGATTTTTTTTTCATATGATGTTTATGTATTCCATTCCTGTGATATTTCTGTCCTGTCCCTCCTCATGTTTCTTGTGTGTTATTATTTGCACTCCCATCATCATTATTTCTGCTCCTCGTGAGAGCCCTTCAGCTCCAGACACTGGTACATCTGGCAAATGCCACAGTGAGGGATGTCACTCGTGCATAATTGTCATTTGTGTGGACCGATGCTCTTTTGACGAGGTGAAAAGGGGAGAGGGAGTGAGAGGAGAGGGAGGCAGCGTAGGGTTAAACAGAGGACCATGGGGAAGGGGAAAAAAGAAACACACACACACGCACACTCACACATATGGAGAAAGAGCCCACTGCTCATGGGTGAAAGGCCTGTGTACCGTGACTGAATGTGGTGTTTTATTTCACTGAATGTGGTGTATTATTTCACTGGGTGATGTATGAAGGAGAGGTGCACTAATGATTTCAGTCTCTAGTCTTCATTCGGGGCTCACTGTTAAAAAAATCTCCCTACAGCCGCTGGGCCCTACATCTTACCAGTTTACCAATTTACAAATCACAGTAACATACTGGCAAAAAATCTGTTTGCTATTTACTAGTGATGTCTCAAGCAGATCCATTAGATTGGGATTAGGCTGATCCAAGCATATTTTAACAGATAAAATAAGCTTGATTCACTTCCAGTATTTTATTTCTTTTTTGCTTTCTTTTTAACGCTGTCATAGAGGCAGCATCAATAGGCTTTATCCACAGCCTGTGTCAGAGAGAATAAAGTTAAGTTTAAATGTCTTTAAAAACTAATAGCTAAAATATCAGGGATTTGTCAAACTGGATCATAATCACTGTTAAACATGTTATAAAGGGAACATTTGAAAAAAGTAAGCACAAAAACAAATTTCCCAAAACAAAACATAACTTGTGTACTGTATGCATACTAAAAACCAAGCAATTTGATTGCAGCATTAACTAGCAGACTAGCACATCTTACGCAAAATTGTGTGGCTGTATTATCTGTAAAAATGCGAAAATCAGGTCAGTGTTGGTCTTTGCTTTACTTCAGGACGAGAGGTCTAAAGAATGGACAGGGACATCCTATCCTGTTATTTTCCATGAATGCAATATTACTGCTAAAATGTCTAATGCTGCAGCATAATCTTATCTAAGCATACAGGAGGGTCATTGTAAATGCAAATTGGTCAGAAATGCACGCTTGTCAGAAATAGCTGTCACTCGGAACAATAAAAGCTGGTGAGCAGTTTATACTCTGCACAGGAGCACAATCAATGTTATTGTTGGCCATGTTTGTTCATGGGAAATGTAATATGATTTGCTTGTGTTTGCTTTAGAAGCTGGCGACTCAAGACAGATTAGCATGTTGACAATATAATCTGTCAGGCTTTACCATGAACACCTACTGTACAAGAGCAGCCAGCATGCTGCATACTCCCCCGAAGGCTAATATGATTCAGTCCATTTATTTATTTGTTTATGCATCGCTAATGTCCAGATCACACTTAATTAGTTAGTCCATCAGTCACGTTTTTCGCTGGTCATATTGTTCAGAGCACGTGGTCATTCTAATGCGTGTTGCTGATTGTACTGTAGAGGTCTTTGTTTGCCTGGGAAACATAAAGGGGATCTCTGTTTGCATGTGTCCTTCTGATCATCGGGAGCAGCGGAGGCTTTGCCAAGCATCCTGAAGCATTCTGATTGACATGAAATTATATTTAACCTGGGCACTAGTGATGCACAGGTCAGGGTTTTTTTGTGTCCCGCACCCTCCTGACCCATTGTGAGAGCCAACCCGCCCTGCCCGACCTGCGAAAAAAAAAAAAAACCTGACCCAACCTACAGTGTTTTTGTACTTTATTTATAATTTATTTGGCACACCAGATTTTGGGTTTTTTTCAATATACCAGTTATTTTTGGTTATCTTTTTGACAAGGGGTGTGGCATCCCCCCCATCCGCCCTTAAATCACCTACTGAGTAGAGGAATATTGAACATAGTGTGGGAATATAAACACTCAACTTTGTTAACTTGGTTCTAATATAACACTGATACCCCATAGACTAGCAGAAATTAGCATTACTACAGTGTTTGTAATGTCTGGTGTAAAGAGGTGGAAAAAAGGGGGAAAAATGATTCCATTCCATTGCCTTGGTTCCTTTTTCAGATCGTTCATACGACTTTAACTAACATTAGGTTGAAGAGTGACAACAGATCAGTTAACTTATGATTGTGGTCTCGCGGCCTGCTTCTCTTACTTCACAGTCACAGTTGTTTGATGCAGTTTATTCAATTATTTCAGCTGATATTATCAGTTGTTAGAATTTTCAGCTGCTCTGAATCAATATTGGTTAGAGTATTTTGTTAGGACCTAGCAAACACACACAAACCAGCAGGATGAAGAAAGAATTGGTTTGGTTCCTGAAGTCTCCCTGACAGCCCCTTTGCAAGGATCTGTTCAAATCCATCACCAACACAAATGGTTTCATTTAATGAAGCACTAATAAGCCAAACCACATATTTAATAATAATTAATAGGAGGGGGTGAAGTTTGGAAATGGTGGAGGAATACTACAGTGTCACTCTTACCTTATCTAAACCATGTATTTTTCTTATTTTTTAGTTCTCTATAGCACCTAAGCACCCCAGTTGCCCTTTACTTTGCCCTTTACCCTTTTATGATGGATGGGCCGAAAGTACTTTCCAGGAGAGGCCAAAATGTCTTCAAATGTAAATTAATGTAAGTGGCCTCTCCTGGAAGTGTATCACTTACAAATATCTGACTTTTTGTAATATCTGACTACAAATATATATATATGTATGTATGTATATATATATATATATATATATATATATATTAGTGCTGGGAAAGTTAACGCGTTATTATCGCGTTAACGCATGATT
>JBBPCZ010000115.1:13792075-13804822 GCA_037974445.1 Brycinus macrolepidotus | reverse complement strand
TGTGTGTGTGTGTGTGTGTGTGTGTGTGTGTGTGTGTGTGTGTGTGTGTGTGTGTGTGTGTGTGTGTGTGTGTCAGTAACTGAGCAGTTTTACTTGCACAGATAATATTCATATGAACAACATGAGTTTTCCTAAATTTTCAGAGAAAAACACAAGCAACCTGTTGTCAGCTTTTATCAGCAAAATAATTTCTCTGAGATTTCTTTATTGAGATTAAGGTAAAACTTTGTAGGACATACAGGTATATATGAATATATACACACAGGAGGATAAAACATCTTTCATTTTCAGTGGAAGTGTAATGGCAATAGAGCTTTAATTCAGACAGTGCCATGATATATAATACACGTGTAATATAAATATATGACCTCACATTCTGCATGGTTTTATATATGTGTGTGTGTGTGCGTGTGTGCGTGCGTGTGTGTGTGTGTGCGAGCTCGCCATATCTGCTACATAAAGCAGAGCTCTCCTGTCCTTCAGTGATTTGTTTTTGTCTTGAGAGCATTCAGAGTGCAGAAAAATGGCTTAGTTTCGTTTCACCGCGTGGCTCTTTTTCTGAATGTACAGGTGATCTGTTAATTGTTGTTTCGGCACAAATGCAGAAAGATGGGTTTAAAACTTAACTGATGCATAAAAGAGTCCTTTTCAGTAGCTGAACTGCTGCAAATGGCCTTCGACCAGGTGACCGTTGTTACCTCCGAAGGTTTTGTCAGAAGGAAAGTGCGCAGGCAGGCCACGTTCTGGACTTTTTTCTTCTTTTCCCTTTTTCAGTGTTCCTCCTCTCTTGCTCACTGTGCTTCTCACTTTTCTCTCAAGGGGCTTAATGTGCCTTTTCCTGCCCCTGGCTTTCCGCCTCCTTCACTGTGAGGCTGAAAGGTAGGGGTGTGTGTGTGTATGTGTGTGTGTGTGTGTGCACCTGCGGAAGCTGAGGTTGGAAACGGTTGAATGTGTGTGTTAAGCCAGCTCCTCTTTTGACTGGTCGGTGCTGCTCACCCCACTGGGCTGAGGAACAGCCTCTTGGCCGGTGTGTGTAAGACCCGCCCCGGGGTGTGTGTCCTGTCTGACTCACCCCACACTCGCACACCGTCAGTCAAAAAAACTCCAGCGCTGCTTTTAATTAATCAAGCACTCAAAGAAAACCATTCATACTCCTTTTTTTTTCCCTGCTTCTGAAAGCAGGGTCATTTTTTTAAAGCACCATGCTTGAAGAATGACTTATGAAGGGTCTTACACACAAGCTAATGTGTAACGGGAAGTTTTTAAAAGTTTTAAAACTATTTATATTTTTATTTAAATCTTGGCCAGTACACCATAACCTTACCACTGTTACACCACACACACACACACACACACACACACACACACACACACACATTTTCCTTTAGAATATTTTTTGCCAAACTCACAATCACAGCTTTAAAGTATGTGTTTTTTTTTTTTACATATTTTATTAATATCGTCTCTTAACAAGTTGTCTGTGTTTCTCTACTATGTGAATATTAGTTCTGTCTCTTTTATGTTTGTGAAATGAGGCTGGCTGTAAGAAATGGGACACTGAGGAGCATGCAGGCAGGGATGAATCATCTCCTGGCTTCAGTGAGCATTGCGTGTCCCTGTCTGATTTTATTTTAGTGACCCTCAGAGCTCAGTCCTGACATTCCACTCAGCTCTTCCTGGGCCAGAGGAGCCCAGAGGCTTCCAGACGTATCCTGAGAATGGAGCTATCTTTAAACACTTTCAGTTTTCTAACAACCATCCTGCATTAAGCACTCTCACCTGTAGACACCCTCACAGAGACTTTCACACTTGTGTGTGTGAGTGCATTCAATATTATGTATCAGAGGTGGTCAACCAACTAACCAGCTGGTTAGTCCTGTGTAATTGCATTTAGTGCAGCACAGTGTGTGATATGTTGAATAAAAATCATTGTACTTTCAGTTTGAGATGGCAGTGTTTAAATGTGGCACCACTACCACATTTACTAATACATAATTCAAACACATTTTCATAATGCATAATACATGTGGTCTTTAATTATCATTTTTTCCCTTAATTCCCACCCCATAATAAATTTTGTAATGCTGTATACTAAACACAAATAATATTTTTAAACATCTAAAAAACTATTATGCAATTTGGGAACAAGAAGCTATTAAATGAAAGTGTTTAGAACTAACTAGTAAATTCTTGTCAAGTTTTCTGCCAACTCAATTCTCAGTGCACCTTTATTGGTTATTATGTGTTCAATTCAATTCAATTTTATTTATATAGCGCTTTTTACAACCAAGTTGTCACAAAGCAGCTTTACAGAATACAGGTCCGAGCCCCTAGTGAGTAAGCCAAAGGTGTTCTGGTCTAAAGTTTTTTTTTAAAGCTTTAGCACTAGCAAAAACCTGATTTTACTTCATTTACAAACTTTTGAACAGTAATTTTGTATTTTGGAATACTAGTGTGCAGGGCTGCAGAAATAATTATTTAGTTTTTCTACAAATAATTGGTTAATCTGCCTGTAAATGTAAAACACAGCGACAAAATAAAGGCCCAGATGTTTTAATTACGTAAAACAAATATACAACTTTATTAACTTATTAATTATTAAAATAAAATGCAGTGTTCTGACAGGTGCCATTTAGGAAGCTCTAAATGTTTGTCCATAATTTTGAGCTATTGTAAGACAAAAGCAATGGCTGAAATAAGTGCTATAATAATAAATATGTCGATTAACATTATAGCTCTTGAGACTGCAGCACAATTTACATGGTTTAACATTTTAACGTGTCAGTCTGATTTTTCGTTTGTTAATTGTGTGTGAATAGATTTCTAGGATAAAGAATGAAAATACTTTGTTCACATAAAAACTGTTTACAGCTACTGAATGTCCAGTCATTTTTCGAAAGTAGTTTGCTACGTATTTGTAATTAAACAGACTCTTACAGCTTGAACCATTCTAAATAACCAGCATAGTAATAGAACTTGGTGAACTTTAATGAGAGTAATGTTAATTCAGTGCGTGTCTTCAGAGAGTTGCTATCATTTGGTTTGTTGGCGTGGAGGTGAAGCTACCACTTACTGACTGACTGCTCTGCTGCTTCCGAAACTACTTGAGGATGTTTTGTGCTTCCTTGGAAAGCCAAGTCACAATTGCATATGTTGTATGTGATCTGCTTTATCCTTCACTTTAAGAAAACGTTGTATGTTCTTTCATTACCTCGCATAGGTACGACCTTGTAGGTGAATTGCTGCCCTCTTCAGGTTAAGTCATGAACTCACTGTAGTCACTTTAAATATGTAAATGAAACAACAGAATCAGTAATGTTGAATTATTGTTTCAGACCCAACAATGTATGTCACCACTGCTACCACATGTCGCCCTCTTGTATGTCACATTTTTGCTGATTTTTTCTTTTTGTTTCATGTTGTGATTCATTCGTGTTCTGAAAATGGCTGGAGTGTGTCTTCGGTTTCACTTTAAAGCCTGCTGCAGCAGTTCTCTGCTTATAAAGAACACCCGTCCATTGAGGATGTGGGGGTGCGGTGCCGTGTGTGTCAGGAATTCTGTCGCAGGCTTTAGTCTGGGTCAGGAGAAGTTTAGTTTGGCTTGGCGCTGGGACTGGACCGAACACTGCAGCCTCTGTAAATTCGGTTGGATTTAAAGCTTTCTCTTTTTTTTTTTTTTTTTTTCTCCCCTACCTCAAAGCCAGTAACTCTTCCTTGCCAGCTGCACCTGGCCGGGCATTCGCTGGATTGCCAAAGCCACTACACACACACCTCAACCTAGTCTTGTGCACATAACACACACAGGCAGACACACTCTTAACCGCAAGCACCATAAAGCCAACAGCTTTTTATCTTTAAAGAAACCCCAGTCCGTGAGCTACACCCTCATAGAATATACACCACCTCTGGCTCAGGATAATTACACTGAAATTGCTCTCCATCAGGCAATATATCGTAGCTTTACATGTCGTTAGCCCTGTTCTGTGGCTGCCTCATTTAGCCACATGCTGAATTGATTGCCTTGGGCTTGGAGGGTTTAGAAGCTTAATGTCAGTGGAAGAGGTGATGGCTATAGAAGAGTAAGCCCAGGAGAACACCCGGACAGGCGACAGTAAAGGCACTGCACACACCAGCGTTTCCATACACAAAAGCCACTTTTCAGGGATTGATTGGACCATGATGAATGACCATGTTGAACATCCACTCACTTTGGTCCTCCTTCTTCCATGACCGGGGAAACAAAAGCGTCAACATTAGCTCTCCGCACACTGTTGCATCAGCTGTTGAACTGTGTTTGGGTAACAACAGACGAAACACTGCACCGGTCACGTACTCGTTCAGACCCCTTTGTTTACTACAAATTAAACACATCAATTATAGACAATATAAGCATGAAGTGGGTGAGGGTTTGTGTGTTTAGCTTGTTGTGTTTAGATAACTGACTGTGAATGCCATTCATCATTAATAGTTAAAGTGGCCTCTGACAAGATAACTTTGTAAAGTGCCTTTTAACAAAAGTAACTTGTTTCATTGAACTGAAAGGGTAAAGTCTTTTCTTCTTGGTTGCCAAGGTTAAGGTTACATCTTCCCATTCTGTAAAAATCTATGTGTGGCAGTAAGGGCTGATATCAAGTTTTGCTGTGAGTTTTCTTTGCTGTGTTAATGGATTTCTCATCTTTAAACAAGGTATCACCTGCTTAGTCTGGATGGCCTTTCCTTAAATCAATTGTTTTGTTCTCGTCGGCTCACATTTAGATTCCCCACCCTGCAGGAACATGTGACTGTGGGCTAGCTGTGTGTGCATGTCTGGCTCTTTTAATTAATTAACAGACTGCTGTTTGCTTAATTGAGACATCCAGTAAGTTCAGTTTCTGTAGGGAGATGAGTTTGGTGACTGCACTCACAGCATCACCCTATCATACTCCTGGACCTGGATATGGAGAGGTTATAACATAAATGAGTACACTTTCAGACAGCTTGTTGTCTGTATATTCAGACTTCTTCTATTTCTCTTACAGCTCTTCCTCCCAAGCCGGCCAAACCCATGACTCCTGTCAACAGCAATGGTGTGAAGGAGGCTGCAATCAGCTCGTTACAAGAAGCAGAATGGTACTGGGGAGACATATCAAGGTGAGATACCTCTGCCCCTTTCTGCAGTCATTGTCTTCTTCACGTCAGACACATGCTGGATTCTGGGTCTATAGCCCACCTGCACATTTTGTAAATGTACACTCATCAGTAAGGAGTAAGGTTATTTGTAGTAATGACAAGAAATGCAGGACACACTGGGCCCAAAAGGAATTAATTTACTTTCCTCTTTTAATTATATTATTTTGCTTTTTATTTATGCTGTTGATTGCAACCTAACTGAAAAATTGTGAGTGTGTTAGCAATGACTGGTGCAGAAGATCTGAGGAATCACTTTTTCTGATACCATTACCACTGAACTGATCTGTAGTTTTATATTAGTTGTAAGTGTATCTAATTTACAAAGTAGAATTCATAAAAGGCTAACTTTTTCAGTCAAAATGTTCAGCTGAAATTTGAGCACATCCTTAGCTTTACACCAGGCCGGGGGTTGCAGACTGCATCAGGTGATGGGTTTATGGAGTCATGAGATCCGCTGTGGATGAGATAGAGATAAAAGGCTCCCCAGGTTTCCATGGCGCAGGCTTTCTCTCTGTGTGAAAAAAAAAGAAAAGAAAAAAGAAACGATTCCATTCGGTCTCGCTCCTCCCTCGTTCCTCCACCACCCCACCTGATCTGTCCTGCCGGGGCAGTCTCTCAGCACACTGCTGTGTCATGCTCTTCATCGTGCCCTCAGCTTCCACACATACTCTGCCGCTCGACCACAGCAGTGCTGAGGCCTGCTGTCTGTGAATAAGAGAATAGGATTCTTAAAGTAACAGTTTGTCATAAGTCTACAGAGTAATGGAACCTTAAGACCCACTAATTAGCAAACTGTATGCATAAATCATCACACATTTACCTCAAACCACGTGAGCTGTTGAGGAATCTCAAATAGACTCTCCACTGTGGTTTCTGACACTGTATGACTTGCTGTTATCTATAAAAATGGAAAAAGCGCGTCACTGATAAAAATAGTAGCAGCAGTCGTGTTGAAGCCTGAACTATTGCTTTAGCAGAGAGCAATGGCCGCTGGATGGAATGCTGAATTTTTTATTTTTTTTCATGAGCCAGTAAAACTTATTTTATTCCTCTCTTCCGTTCTCCTCCCACCCCTCTCAGAGGCATGGCTGCTTGGCAGCTGCTGTAGATTAAGGTTGAAGGGGGTAAGAGGGAGTGGAGTGGAGAGAAACTGAGAGAAAAGCAAAGGAAAAAAAGAGGTGCGTTTTTAGCCAGATAGGATAGGGATAGAATAGCCTAAATCTCTGAAATGTCAAGCAGCCCGGCCCATTTCCAAGCAAGCCCCATAAAACTCTCAGGTTTTAGCAGATTCGAGTGCTGCTTAGTGACCGACTTTATCCCCGTTTGATGTTGACCGTGTAGAAGTGTGGCTAAGGTGCTCTAAGAATCAGGCAGACATCTGAAACCACTGCAGATCCCCCTCAACACCCACAGCGGCGAAGGACTCCGCCTCCAGAGGAAGCCTTCAACCCCGTTTGGTTTGACCTGAAATCCTAGCTCTTCTCGAAGTCTGGCTAATTTCAGAGGTAGCCGGTCCGAAGTACATCAACAGTAACCAGTTAATTCTGGAATGAACACTTAGAAGTCATAGTTATCTCACTCATAGCTCAAGGTGTGGATTCTAAGCTTTCAGTCAATAGCACTTTTGTGTTTCTACATAGAAGAGAGGATATTTTGTTGTGATTTGCGTCTTGGTTATTTTTATCCTTTGCCACTTTTTTACCATTCTTTGACACTGAAACAAGCTAAAAGTGCAGATTTGAACCTTAACTAGTTTAGACATGCTGTTTGCATTTTTGCTGGCAGTTCCCAGTACTTTCAGGCACATTAAAGTCTGAAACTAACAGAACTTTTGGAATATGACATTACAGCTGGCAGATGTCGTCATAATAGGCTTAACTCTCACCGTGGAAAAAGAAAACAACTAATGTAAAATCTGCAGTGTCTTACTGTCATTTTACAAAAGAGTGGATCTCACCCAACTCCATCTTACAGATTTTGTTCTGTCTGTGTTTTGGCCCAGGGTTGTACTTCATGCTCTGATTGCTCAAATTATTTGACGGTTGCCCTGTTCACAATACATTACCCTCTAAAATAGGCCAGCCCTCAGCATATCTCTGCGTCATGCACCACAGCCTAAAAAGTGCAGTCGTATCAGTGCCAAAGCCTCTGCTCCAGACTGGCTAAATGAGCTCCAGGAGACTGTGGGCTTAAAGTTTCCTCCACACTGCTGCTGATGAGGTGAAAGCAATGTTGTGTCATAGCGTCTTTACCTCAGCTGCCCAGAGCGGGCTAAATATACCCCCTTCTGAGAGCACTGGATGTGAAGTCAGGTCTGAGCTCCGGAAAGACCAGACTGGCCAGGGCAGGGCTGTCCACTGCTGACCAGACAGTGAGGGGGTGAGATGGGGAGAGGGCAGGGGTACAGCCCTCTCAGACAGACTTGAGAAGAAGAGAGCCTTGAATCCATCCACCCTCACCTAACTATGTAGGGGTGAAAATCTCTGACCTAATTCAGTTTGATTTTGATTCTGTATGAAATGTGCAGCACTTCATCCTAGTCTCAAATTTAAATTGGATTCAAATATTTGGTACAATTCCAAATTATTTATAAAAATATTGTGAATAAACAAATGTGACAGGAGACACTATTTATGCAGTAGTCGAATGTAGATAATAACATTTTCAAAAGGTTGAGGATTTTCAGTTAATAGTCTGGGAATTGTGTTTTGAATAAAAAATTAAACAAATTGTGTTGAATATTACCGTAATTAATTGCAGTTGTATGTAATATTCCAAAATTGAGGCAAATGAATGACCACTTTCAGTTCAGTGTGATGCATATTTTTATACCCTTGATTTATAAATGGACCAGACTGTCTGTGTGAGATGGAGAAATGTCAGTTGGCTGGTAGGAGTCAGAGACAGGGTTAAGGAAGGTAAAGCATTCCGAGATGTCTCACTTGCTCCCAGACGGCAGCAGCAGACCGCACGGTCACAGGCTGGTGCCTCTGCCCTCAGCTAGACCAAACACACACATCTGACTGGGCAAATGGCAAAGCCAGTGGTCCTGCTTTTGTGTCAGTGTCAGGGCACGAGACCGAAGAGGACTGGCTTTTACCTGTAATTGCTAATTTGTCAGTGCAAGCTCTGACATGATCTATGTGTCCTAACCCAGCTGTTTTCCCACTTTCTCCCCTTTTCTCCCTCTCCCTCCCTGATTCCCTCCTTTTTTGCAATACAGGGAAGAGGTAAACGACAAACTGCGAGACATGCCAGATGGGACCTTCCTGGTACGGGATGCCTCTACAAAGATGCAGGGAGATTACACGCTAACTCTACGGTAACATCTGCTAAAATGTCCATAAATATGCTAAACCATTTAGCTCTTTTAAGAATCCTCATCTAATGCAGGTTTTTTTTTTTTCTTTTAGGAAAGGCGGCAACAATAAGCTAATAAAGATCTACCACCGTGATGGCAAGTACGGTTTCTCAGACCCGCTCACCTTCAGTTCGGTTGTGGAACTCATCAGTCACTACAGACACGAGTCTCTGGCTCAGTACAACACAAAACTGGACGTCAAGCTCATGTACCCCATCTCCCGCTACCAGCAGGTACGCACTATAGCTTGTCCCTCACTTTCCATCCTTTACAAACTCCCTGCATTCCTTTTTCTTCACCTGCAGCCTGTCCCTTTGTCTCTCTCTGCCCCTCCTTGCCCATGGCCTTGCTCTAAGAGTCAGTTTGTTCAATGAACACCACAGCTTGTTGCGAGTGAAAGTGCCGAGGCAGCAGGACCTTCATGGCATGAAATATTGCAGTGCTTATTTGCCAGTGCAGCGCAGTCCGTAAATAATTACATACATCCCCAATGTCGAAAGGCCATCCAGGCATTTATTTGTTTTTGTTTTTTTTCCCCCTCACCCTGTGCTCTCCATGTGTTTAAGGCACTCAGGTGCTCAATTTTTAGCGAGGGGGTCCGTAAAAATACATCCTCAAGAGGCAATGTTGAATTCAGAGATTTTTATTAATGATTCTTAGAAGGAAAAAAAAAGAGTCACAGTCTGTAAGCAAAATGTACAGAATGTCACAGTAAGCATTGTTTTTTGGGTTTTTTTTTTCTTGAACAACATCACTTTCTTCAGCACTTCATATCAGTAACACTTCCTCACCCCTTCTTAGGATCAGCTGGTAAAAGAAGACAACATTGAGGCTGTGGGGAAGAAACTCCAGGAATATCACAATCAATATCAGGAGAAGAGCAAAGAGTATGACAAGCTGTATGAAGAGTACACAAAGACCTCACAGGTAAACAAAATAGGATCTGATCACAATATAACTCCTTGGTTACCTAAATGTATTATATTCTAAGGCTTATTATTCCATAACTGTATAGAAAAAGGTCAGCTGGCGTAGATGTTTAGTTTTATTTAGTAGTGAAGAATGAAAATCTGGAACCATCATTGGGTGATGGGTATTTTAGGGGTTATTTAAAAAAAAAAAAAAAACATTTTATTTGCCAGTACATTATGTGGTTGTAAGATGTGCAACTGTGTTCTGGAATTTATTTTTCTGTAGGTGCAAAGAGCAAAAACTGTTTAACATTTAACACAAAGGCCATTTTATATAACATGACCCATTCATTGAAATGCAAAATTCTACAAGCAGTAAACTCAGCTGAACTTGGACGACATAAGCTGCATTCAACGCCAAAAAGGGCCTTTTGACCAACTAACAAGTATGTCAATGGGAAGGGGTATTGAGTGCATTGATTTTTCTTTGCCCTTGATTGCAGGAGATTCAGATGAAGCGCACAGCAATAGAAGCCTTCAATGAGACCATCAAGATATTCGAAGAGCAATGTCACACGCAGGAGCGCTACAGCAAGGAGTATATTGAGCGTTTCCGCAGAGAGGGCAATGACAAAGAGATTGAAAGGTATGCTCCAGCTAGAATAATTATCCTTAATGGTCCAGGCTGCAGTGGAGGTCACCCTTCATTTTATCAGATGTCTGAAGCCCCATATAGGCCCTGCGATGTACTTAAGCACTCCATTCTCTCATCAGGATCATGATGAACTACGCCAAACTCAAGTCACGTCTGGGTGAGATTCACGACAGCAAGATTCGCCTGGAGCAGGACCTGAAGACACAAGCTCTGGACAACAGGGAGACGGACAAAAAGATGAACAGCTTAAAGCCAGATCTGATCCAGCTGAGGAAAATCAGAGACCAGTATCTTGTGTAAGTGGACACTGCTTTTCTTTCATGTAGTTCAGGACAAGTTGTGCTTCTGAGTCATTCTGTCTTTAATTATTTCTGTCATCCTTCCTTGCAGCTGGCTCAACCACAAAGGAGTACGCCAGAAACGAATAAACGACTGGCTGGACATCAAAAACGAGAATACAGATGAGTAAGTTCATCAAGAGAGAAGTTTTTTACAATTTCCTCTCCTTTTTCATATTCCTCTTTATAAGTGACAGCACTTGGGTTGCTTCTAGAGCTGGCGGTGGAGCTCATGCGGATTTGCTGCTATGTTCTGCAGCCCGCAAACTAAATAGAAACAGTTTCAACTTCTAACTGGTGTGAATGTCCATTTTGTACTAGGACTGTATCTACTGTTACCGCTATTTAACGCCGCTATGTTTTTACCACCTTATTTTTTTGCCTCCAGTGCTTACTTTGTAAGTGAAGAGGATGAAAACTTGCCACACTACGATGAGAAGAGCTGGTTTGTTGGGGATCTGAACCGCACACAGGCTGAGGATCTGCTTTTAGGGAAGCCTGATGGAGCCTTCCTTATCCGCGAGAGCAGCAAGAAGGGCTGCTACGCCTGCTCCGTAGTGTAAGTAGCCATTAGATCACAAAACATATGGATCTCTGATGAGGGGTGTGCCTATGCTGTTTTGTAATGAAGAATACTGTAGGAAAACAAACCTCCTGTACTCATCATGAGTCAAAGCTAATCTGTTTGTTTGCTATATCATAATTGATGTGGTTTTTAAAGGATTTGAGGCCGAGTTTGAAGTAAAAATTTTCTTTGTACTTCACCAATTATACGCAGTGCAAGTGCTTTGCCAATAACATGCACTGCGTGCCTAAATCTTTACATATATTGCTGCAATGTGTTGTTTCATATAGGTTGAGTAAAATCTCTCTGTCTCTCTCCCCTCTCTGCAGTGTTGACGGTGAGGTGAAGCACTGTGTGATCTACAGCACGCCCCGTGGTTACGGCTTTGCCGAGCCTTACAACCTGTACAGCACTCTCAAAGACCTTGTTCTGCACTATCACCAGACCTCACTGGTCCAGCACAACGACTCGCTTAACGTGCGGCTGGCCTACCCCGTGTACGCACAGATGCCCTCAGGCCCTCGCAGATGAGGCTCCGCCTGCCCAAACACACCTACCTAAACACCAATGGAAAAAAAAAATGCCGTCACAAAAACAAAACAAAAACAACAAAAAAAAACACAACAAACACTTGCTGCAACACACACGTCAGCCACCTTGGAGTTCTATATTTTTACTAGAACAATTTGGAGGGCATTCTTTCTAAAGACTGCTTGATTTGCACAAGGAAGTTTTAAATGTTTGTGAATGTGAAAAAAAAGAAGGAAGCAGAAGGGGCGAGTTTCAGGTGACCCGCGCTGCTACCTAAACTCCAGCTGGGACTTTTTACATGCTCCATTTGAACCTTTTTTTTCCCACTCACTCTTTTTTTCATTGTCACTCAGTTGTGCTTTGTTTCGTCTCATCCTTCTTTACTAAATGCAAGGCAGGAAAATGTTTCTCTCTCTCTCTTTCTCTCTCTCTCTCTCTCTCTCTCTCTCTGTGTTGAAAAGCAAAAACTATGTAGCAAACGGACGCCTGACACTTTCCAGAGTGTTTCTCACAGTGACTGCTGCTGAACAAGGGATTGCGGGATGGGACGAACAGGACTAGGGGTGGGTCGGGAAAACAAGTTGAGAGGGCACAAATGAAAATGTGTTGTAGTCTTAAAAAAAGCTTGCTTTCATACCAACCTTAGAGGAGAGCTTTTCACTTTTTTTCTTTTGTTTGTTTTCTTGCTGGATCTGCTCTCTATTCTTTATTTTTTATCCTTTCTGAGCAGTAAAGGTGTCATTTCAGTCCATCGCAGAGACCAAAGTTTGGCATGGGGAGGAAGTCCCATTAAGTTTTTTTATTTCATTCTTTTGTTCCGTTGACTTGTTTTAACGAGAGTGAGAGGAACGTGAATGCTTATGCTAATAAATTGTTTGCTAACCACACATAAAATAGAGTTCGGGCTTGCGTCCTGTGGTGAAGCGCTTGAATCTTTCTTACCAAAATCGCATGCACAGATACAGTCAATATGAAGCACTTATTTGATATGGAAAATACTACAGTGGGGGAAATAACTATTTGATCCCCTGATGAATTTGTAAGTTTGCTCAGTAACAAAGAAATGAACAGTCTATAATTTTTATGGTAGTTTCATTTTAGTGGAGAGAGACAGAATATCACCTGAAAATCCAGAACAAAACACAACATAAAAGTTATAAATTGATTTGCATTTCACTGAGTGAAATAAGTATTTGATACCCAAGCAAAACATGACT
>JBBPCZ010000115.1:13779151-13791975 GCA_037974445.1 Brycinus macrolepidotus | reverse complement strand
GGTCTTGCCCATGGTGGTGGAGAGGTTGGAATGGAAGAAACTGATTCTGTGGACAGGTGTGCTTTATACACATAACACGTTAAGATCAGGAGTATCTGTAATTGATAGATTGATTGTAATCTGTGTGCAACATGGGCACACTGCCAGTCTGTGGGAGCCAGAAGTCTGGCTGGGCTGTAGGGGATCAAATACTTATTTCACTCAATGACATTTAAATCAATGTATAACTTTCATGTAACATGTTTTTTCTGGATTTTTGGTTGATATTTTGTCTCTCTCCATAAAAATGAAACTACCTCATCAATTAGAGACTGTTCATTTTTTTGTAAGTGAGCAAACGTACAAATTAAGCAGGGGATCAAATTATTTCCCCCACTGTGACTGCAGCTGCACGTTTTATACACCAAATTAATAACGAAACATGAACAAAAACTAGAAAGAGAAATTCCGAAACACTGTTTAATGTGTGGTTTTAAAATAATGCGAAATCTATATACTATTGTCTGTTTAAAAAAAAAAAAAAAAAAAACAGACAAACTTGGACTTGTGTTTGTTAACCGGACTTTAAGAGATGAGCTTTGCTCAGTGTACAACAAGCAGAAGCAGTGGTTCAGTAATGAGACAGATATGCTTTAGGCTATGAAAACTTGAAGAAAGTGCAATCCAACATTATATTGAAAGTATGTTAGTGGTCTAGGAGAGATGCACAGAATAAGCTTAAAGGCACCACTGAGCGATAATTGCGTGCACCAAGAGCCGATTGAGTTTTGTTTCTTTTTCTTTGGGGAAAAAAATGCTCATCTTTCTACCAAGTGCTTCTCCTTATGTCACGTTGATGCATTTTTTTATTTTTTTTGTCAAAAGAGGGGAAATAGCATTCAACCATTTGGCAACCTGTTGGTTTTCATGTCGCACAATAAAACATTTTCAAAAATCAGACTGACAGCTTTGCAGCGATATGCACAACATCCTGTTTGACTACATCAGCTACTTCAGTCCCTGTTAAAACTGGACTTACAGTGCTCGAGCAATGCGGTGTTTGAATGTTGTTTGTTTCCTGCTCTTTTGCTCCTTGCTTCAGAGTTTCTGAAACAGTTGTTTTTTCCTGCTGCATAATCCAGGCTCCTGTTTTAAGGCCCCCGCTGACAGACGCTTTAACCACAAGCTGATTTACTGTCTTTTTAACAAGCACAGGGCAGCTGGTGGGCCTCGACTTGTCCTTTTGATCTTTTTTTTTTTTTTTTTGCACGCTGTGTGGGCAGTTGAAGAAGTCTAACTCGAGTAATTTGTCTATTACTCCTTTATTAATTCTATGCATTGTGGCCACATCCACATATTTTTTCCTGTTTACTGTATTCAACATCACAAAGGTGAAATTTGATCCACAGACAGGTTTATGTACAAACAGGTCAAATGCACAGACAGTATTTCTTATCTGTTATTTTTAACAGTTATTGGTCACTCTAAGAGTCAGAAAAAAACCAAGATAGAGCACATAGTCCAGCTTGAGTTAATAGTTAAGAGCTTGTTCAGTCAGTGTGGTTGGATCCGCTTGGGTTTCTACCTAAAGGCTGAAAATGCAGGAAGGCTACATTTTGTTTGAAAATGTCTTCATTTGATGAGTCGTGAAGTCAGCAGATCCCTGCAACCCTGAGAGTTCAGACTTTACCCGTCTTCCCTCTCCGCACGCTGTATGGCTTTGAGGGTTCAGACCCTGTTACAGCCCAGAGAGCTAAACAGATACCACATTCCCCTCATGACTTGAAGTGGGCCAGACGTTGCAGCAGTTTCTTTCTCTGTCCACTTCATTACAGCTTTGCTGCTGGCTTGCACCATGGCAACTCTTTCTGAACCCATTTTTGTGGCTCTTGGTGGGGCATAATTGACTGGAGAACGAGCAGCAGTGGTGCTTCCTAATGCACAGTAGGAGTCTGGAGCCTGGGCAGATGGAAAGGCAGGCTCATGTCTCCATTCCCTGCCTGCTCCCCTTGCTTTACTTGGGGTCTGCAAAAGGACAAGCCTTCAGCCACCACCGTACTTCACTCCCACCTTATCAAACTCCCTTCTCAGCAAATATTTGGTTTCCTCTTCTGGACTGTGCCACATACGAATAGCATCAGCGGCATGTATAGGGTTGGCATTTCTTGATCTTCTGTAAGACCTTGTAGACTTCTTGTTGGATTTATTATGTCTAGCTCTTTTTTCCCTTCCTTCTTCTAAGATCCAGATTGTTAATTTAACCAGGACCCCTGAGGGGTTCTTCTCTCTATTACTTGAACTATAGCATTGCTCACTGTTGAATGTCTTTATATTGCATATATACATATATTAAAGAAGAGGAAATCCCTTTTATGACAGGAGTTGATTGAGTTTGAGATATATGTACACGTTTATACACGTTTATCCAGAGACACGAGTCCAAGTGTTTTTTTTTTCTTTCTTCTTCTTCTTAATTTAGGGCGTTTGCTTTAACAGAAACTATGACTGTTTATTGGATCCTGCTGTCCAATATTGCACACACAATTTTTGAAGAGACTTTTTGGAGTAACGCCCAAGGCTGGCAACCATGCCTGTTTTGTGTTGTGCTCTCATCCCATGTTTGTATGTGACATTTATTGAAGAATTGTTTGGACTGGGTTGTACATTTTCGTTCATTTGTGATTTTCTGTCACTATTGTCCCAGGCATTGAGACCAAAGATTTGAGTTTCATTTACTTTCTCAGAGCGGATGTTAGTTTCGAGGGGAAGCGGAGTATTTCCCTTGGGGTTTTTTTATCCATTGCCTTGCTTCCATGCAAACTCAAGTCGCTTTTGCACTGGGGTTTTCATTGTTAGATCCTCATTTGTAAAATAATACAATGACAACCTTGATTACAATATTAGTGGGGTTCATTTCCTCCAACATTTAGCATGCGCTTATACAACGGCATGGATATGATGGGTGGAATCATTGGATTCTTGCCATTCTAAAACAAGAAATTGGAGTTTGTGACCGAACCCCACACTGATATTCTAGCCATTCAACTAAAACCGAGGTCGATCCGAGTTTCACTGTTAATTTTTTTTCACTTATTAGAAAGTGCTCAATCCGTTTTCTGTATGCCATCGGTGTGTTTTCTCCATTCAGCTGTAATTTGACTGTTCTGTCGTGGACACACCTCCACCAAAATGCGATGTTCGTCTCTCTTTCCTTTCCATGAACGTTTGACCTAGCTGGAGGCGTCAGTTTTCTCTCCTTCGGAAATTTGTACAGAGAGAAAGGCAAACTAGCTCCCCTAGTAATTTGTGGTTTGTCTCAAAAGGAAACGTGCTCATCATTCTCTGCAGGGCAGAAAGCAGTGGGGTTTGTTGGCATTCTTTGTTCGTAGACTCCACAAAGCATGCAATATTCCATTTTTTCGTTTCTTTCCGAAAGGTTTCAGGGACAAAAAAAAATAAGCATTGCATTGGGGGGTTCGTATGAAAGATGTTTACCAGAGGAGAAAAAAAATGCTTGTGCATTTTTTTTTTTTATGTGGGAATGGGATGGGGGGGAAGATTTTAAGCAAAACAAAACAGATCAATGGTGCATTACTTCTGAAGCTCAAAGGGTTTGGGCATGAACCAAAACAACCTTCTCCACTCACCTAGAAGCGTCTGAGTTTTCAGTCTGAGCGAGGCAAGACGAGGCGAGACGAGGCGGGGTGGGACGGTTTGGAGACCAGGCAGAGGGTGTTTTATTTTCCAGGACTGTTAACTAACGATGTCTGTTTGTCTTGCCCCTTTTGTGCAGTTCTGCAAAGTTTTATTTGCAGTCAGGTTTGAATATGTGGCGATTCTCATTGGGAGTCTTTTATGTTCTTACCACTGCTGTCACATCACGATACCCAGCACAGCTTAATGGAGTAAAGCTTCTTATTATTAAAAAAAAAAAAAAAGAAAAGAAAAAAAAGAGGAAAAAAAAACAAAAGAGAAAAAAAAGTATAAAGAAAAAGTCTCTCACTCTCCCTCCCACTTTGACATACGTACAAACCCAGCATGCTTCTTTGGTACTCTTGACTGTTGTTTTGTGTAAAAAAGAAAAAGATGGAAAAAAAAAAGACGTTGAAACAAGAACTGTTATTTGTCTGTTTATGGTGTAGTCAGATATAAATTTTGATATAGCTTATTAAGAAAACACTGCTTTTTTTCAGCTGAAATAAGTTTGAACCCTGTGTTTAAGTGGACAATGCAAAAATGATATTGTTCTTAAATACTGAGAATGAGGGCCAGCGTCAGCAATAGCAAATCTACGGCTTCAGTGCAATTTACAAGATTTCAGTGGTCAAAACAATTATTCCTTCGCTACTATTAATACGTCTGCTCTTGAAAGAAGTTCAATTGGGATACACACGTTTTTTCATAAATATCAGCCCACCACCAGCAGTCTGTTTGTTCTTGTACTTTTATAGACTCAGCTTGAGCAATAAGCCAACTCTCCACGTCCAAAAATTTTAGCTACAGTTTCAGCTCTTTGGTCACCTTCTCCTCCAGAACTTACACTTGATGCATATCAGTGATAAAGCATCTCCTTCTGAATGAACAGTGTGGATAACTCCTCTTTCTCAGTATTTGAATATCATCCTTGCTACAGGCTTCTTGATATTTCTCAGTTATGTTTTCCACCATATTTTCTTGTATCCGTTACAATAGTTTGTATTGGTTGTAGACTCTCCATTTGTTATGAGATAAACTCATGTATATTCTCAATAGAACTCCACGATATTCATTTCTCTTGCAGAATAAAGAAAATATTTTGTCCAAGCTGTTTACTGTGTGTCTCTTAAAAGTTCTGCACCCCCTCTGTCCCATCCTGTTCCGTCCCGTCCTACAGAAATTCCCTGTTTATTTGGTGGCCTGTATTCCCAGATCAGTGTAAGGCCTGAGTAACTTGATGGAGTAGATCTTCAGATTAGCTCAGTCTTACTTTTTTTGGAGTTATCTAATGCATTCTTTTCAGTGTAGAATTCACATTAGATGGATTTCAGAATTATGTAAGAGTCTCCTGTTCCACGTTGACAAATCTTTTTTCTCTCTACAAATCTAGGTCTGTATTAATACTGTCTGGACTGTCACAAGAGAGAGAGAGCACTTTCCTTTCATCCTCCCCCACTCTGAATTCTTTCAAAAGTGGAGCAGCCTGGGCACATTTTAATTAATTGATGAGCTTTCCAAATTTCGAGTGAACACAATCACTTTTGCATAGTCACTTTGAGAGTGAATATTTTTATGCAGAGCTGCTACAGTTTCTTAGAAAATGGCAAAAGCTCAAAATACGACAGCATGGTGGCCAAAAAATGAGCTTTGGAATGAGTAGAGGATTATTCTCTAAGATATTTTATGAGGTGTAGTTAGTAGAGTTTTAATTAAGGCCTCTCTCTTTCTCCCTGCTTTCCATTTCCATAATTCTCTCTTGCTGTCATATTTCAGCCAGTGACATAACAAGCAGTGCTGTGCATTTAAATTAGATCTTAGGAGGTCGTTTTTGCAGACATGAGTACACAATTCTCCCAAAGCATCATGACTCCAGTAACTGGACCCCGGGCTCATTCTTTAAACTTTTGGTTCTCAAGGTGGTCCTCATTCCCGTTTTGCGGTAACACAGTTGACAATGTGTTGGTCCAGTAATCACTCATACAAAATAAAATATAAAGGTGGTTTAGTCCAATATTTTATTTTGTGTATATTGGCAACGCATTGCCATATATTCCATTTTCCTTTGGGCTAAAGCTGAAGAACATTGATTCTCTGCTTGAAAGCTGGAACACACAAGGAATGTTTGCTGGCTAGAAGGTCCTGAGGAGAGAAGCCTCCTCTAGAGCGTAGTTTTGCAACAGGACTGATTTGTGAAATGAAATATCCTTTCAGAGCCATTCTGGTGTGGATTTTGGATCATAGACACATTGCATCAGTCTTCTCTTTCAGCTTCAGATAACGTTCTGCAGGTCAGGCCGTATGTTCCCTCGTAAATGTTCTCGAATAGAAAGAGGAACTCATGTATTTTGAATCATAGTAATGTCAGCCTGGTATGTTAAACCTACACTCAAAAATGTCCAGTTTTAATTACCCTGCCAGCGTTTGCCCCTGATCAAACCGTATGTTATGTCTTCTCCTAGGAGGTAACCTTGCATTTTCAAGTTGACAATTTCTGTTTATTTGCTGAGTTTAACATATCAGAAAGAAATACAGTCATATGTGCCATGACTTTTTTTTCCACATGCCAGAATTTATCCCCAGGAGTTTAAATTTAGCAAATGCAGTACACAGCAGCTGTGTGTTCAAATGAGCATAAATGTCTTCTCTATAGATAATAAGATACTTATTTTCACTTAGAAAATCAACCAAACAGTTTTTGACCGAAACTTTGAAGACAACTGTATAGTGAATGTATAACCTTGTTTCATTTGGCCTCTTTGCCTACCTATATACCTACAATATTGAAATTAAATAAATAAATACATACATAAAAATACAAAAAATACAAAAAAATAACAGAATTTAGCACACTGTATGATAGAGACAGAATTACACTTTGAGGGTGAGTCAGTCTGTGTGTGTGTGTGTGTGTATATATGTGTGTGTGTATGTGTGCTTGCCTCATTAAACTTGATGCAGGTCTGTCATTGGAAATGGAGATGAGAAGCGCTGACAGCTCCTATTCGCTAATCTATAAAGGGCAAGGTTCAGCGGATCTTTACATTCTTTATCAACTGCACTCGTCCGGAGGGAGCAAAGAGTCCAGCAGGGAAGGAGAGAAGGGGCGAGGGTCAGAGCCAACTCTGTCTCCTCGACAGGACCTCAGAAAATGCAATAATAGCAAAGTCAATAACGTCCGAGTCTCGCCGTTCAATAGTGTGACACGCTGGAAGTTTCAGTTATTAAAAGATGAGGCTCCACTGCCCCCAAGATATTAATCCATAAGCTGATTGTCTCCCTAAACCAATCAAGCACATCTGTCACTAATTTGAGATAGCTTGAAGCAAAGGCAGTTTCCTTTTGTCTAAAATGTCAATAGTATAAATGCATGAGAAGCTCCATCATGTGGTCTGACCTTCTGGAGCAGAATTCACACTCGGTGAACTGCGTGTTTTTTGCTTTTTTACGTCAGCCACTTTAAGTATATATGCAAAATGTCCACTGACACTGATGGATGGCAAATGGAAGGCTTTGACAATATGTATGCACTTCATGCTTTTACTGCACAGATAATAAGTGAGGTCTCAGGACCCTCGAGACAGCCGTATTCTTTTAAGAAGGAGTTTTACTGCCATTCTCATCCATCATGCCATCCATGTAGCATGATGTTGATTGTAATCAAATAACCTGATTATCTTATTAGTCATTGCATCATCTGTTCCCCTAAAGGACACAAGCTACATCTCTCTCTCTTTCTGCTTTTTACCACTCTCTATCCTCTCTCTCCCACTCTCTATCACTCTCTCTTTCTCTAGCTTTCTATCTCTCTCTCCATCTTTCTCCCTCTCTCTCACTCTGTCACCTCTTTCTACCTCTCTCTCCTCTCTCACTCTCTCTCCTCTTTCTAACACTCTCTATGTCTCTCCTCTCTCTAACTCTCTGTCTCTCTATCTCTTTCTCTCTATCTCTATCCCTTTCTATTTCTCTCTCTCCATCTTTCTCCCTCTCTCTCACTCTGTCACCTCTTTCTACCACTCTTTCTCTCTCTCTCTGTATTATGGCTCAATATGTTGTACCCGCATACCTAAAACACCCACAACATTTTTTCCATGTTCCCGTCCTTCTGTTCTTTCCCACTGGAGCAAAGCTTCCTCGATCTCTGATTAAATATTGACTTTTGCTTCAGCTCACAGAATTCTACCTGATCTGTCCTTATAAGGTTGGGTATGGCACAGGAGCAGCTATTGGTCCAGTGAAACTCTTGACGATTGCTTAGGGTTCAGATTTTGTTACCTGCCATATGACCCACTAAGGCCCCACCATTTCTGTCTCACGAGCAGAACAAACTTCTTCCAGTTTCTGAGTGGAGATAGAAATGATAACAACAATAAAAACAATAAAATGTCCTGGGCCCATGTTTTTGCAAACTTGCAGCAACCATTAATTCTCAAAAAATAAATGCTAAAGTCAACATTACAGGCTTAATCTTCCGGAGCCTGCAGAAACGTCCCCCAGAATCAAACCAGCTCAGCAATCTTAAGACATCAAATGTGCGAGTACCGCATCAGAATGTGTGTTGTAGCTGAATGTTTATACATGTGTGCATAAACTGCCCCTAAAGACAAATGAAGCTGATCAACAAATACACATTGTCCAAAATGTGCTTAGCTAGTGGTAGCTTGCTGGCACCCCACCAATTAACGATGTATAAACTGCTATATACAAGCATGTATTTGAAAAAAACTACTTTTCAAATAGTTTCTTGTGCAACATCAGCCTATCACAACACAAGACAACAAAGTGGCATATAAAGAGTCACACAAAATGCATTTTCCTCCAGTTTTGGTTGAAGTTAGCAGGGTGTTTTTTTCCAATTGTAGGTAAAGTTAGCAGAGCGTTTTACTCTCGTTGTGTGTGAAGTTAGCAGACTGAGTTTATCCCCAGTTGTAGGTGAAGTCAGCAGAGCATTTCTTCTCTGATGTAGGTGAAGTTAGCAGAGTGTTTTTTCCTCTGCTGTGGGTGAAGCCTGAGCTTATGATGTTTATGTTCGATTGCTTTTGTGTAATTTCTGAACATAAAAAGTAGCTGCTGTTTTTTGAAGGGAGAAATCATTATATATTAGTGAAGTCAAAGTTTTCCAAGTCAGAGAATGTTTGTATATATTTTATTTCATATTTTTTGTGTTAATATGTCAAGAGGATTTGTTCTACAGTAAGAGTGAACGTGACTACATTTAAGTCTGTGTAATGTGTCTCAGCTTACTGTTTATTTATTGACTTTAAATCATTCTTAACTCCCTCTAGGAAGAATGCAGTTACACCTCATTTAGAAATACTCAAAATAATGGGTATTTGTTTGTTCATAAATAGAAGAGTTCACGCAGAAATATGCGGGTAGGACACTGCAGTAATCCCTGTATTTCTGTCTTCAAGTTGACTTCAGAAGATAACTGTTTGGAGGAAACCACAGTGGCGCACATGCTGCAAAAAAGTGAGGTAGGCAAAAACACATTCTAGACACTAGTATTTTAGCCAGTGTCCTGTTTGATGATGCCTTTTTTTGTTAACATTAATAAAGATAATATGATCTTAGACACAGTTGAAACAAGTGGTGGAACATGCTAATATATCAGTTTACCAGGTGGCATATAAAATTCATCAAAACAGCAGTTAACCCCTTGAGAAGTGTGATCACATATGCCAAGAGCTCTGTCTGATCCCTGGAGAGTCTGATCTCAAATACATGATTAGAACATTAGAAAACAGAGTGTTCGGTATTATGACGCATCATTTACCCTCAGGGGCTTTTCTGCCATAAAGCACACTTTCCAAGTTAATTAACAGATAAGATGCAGCTTTTGTCAGCTCTGTTTATTCAATATTATTCATAACAGCTTCAATTATTTATACACTCACAACAATTATCTGTGAGCAACATATCCACTGTGCCCACCACAAATCTAAAGTTGAGCTGTTGGGGGGGGGTGGGGGCGGGGGTGGACTGGGGGTGCTGGAGCTCATTGTTCGTAGGGTGAAAGGACATGTCTGGACATGTCACACCTAGAGGGAATTTAGCATCTCCAATTCACCTGACATGCATGTCTTTGGACTGTGGAAGGAAACCAAAGGTCCCAGGGGAAACTCACAGAGAGCATGCAAACTCACATTGCTAATATTCACAATATGTGTGTAAAGAACTCAAATACTCAGTTCTACCCGTTGCTACTTATTTTTTTTTGTTTGTGTGCCAGCATTTGAGATTTTTTTTTTTTGTGACATTACTGACACACCTGTGTGACTGCAGATGTGCAGAACCGCAGAAGCAGTCTCAGGCCAGTGACAATTTAGACATCAACTATCTCGTGTCTCTTTGATGTTGTAAGTTTATCAATTTTTTAAATAAAATGTTAATTACCTAAATATATCCTTATCAGTAAACAATCAGTAAGCCTTGATACTAGTTTCACTCGTTTGATTTTAACCCATTTACGTTTGTTGTACGTTTGCACAGGCTGTGGTCGCTATGGTTACAGTGCCATGGCAAGGGAGAAGATAAATACTTGATAAAGATGGTTTACAAAGGTGTGTAATGAAAACAACAGTTTGGCAGTGGTATTTGCTGGTATTGCTTTGACGAATGTCAAGTATGGCCAATAGCAAAATGACAAGATTTCCTATACAACATTGCAGAACAAACAGCAGGTATGCATTTCTGTTATGATCTACATTTCTGTGCACATTCTAGTCAGCTTTACCGATATATTTAGTGAGGCCATGGGCTACAGGTCAGGTTAAATCAGGAAGCTTTCAACGATTGGGATGCAGGCCGTGTTTTGTGTGATTTAGTTACAGATTGACTGTCAAATGCAGAAAATTATAAATATAGAAGCTTTAAGTGAAAAGATGATTGTAATCAATTGTAATCTTGAATTGTTGGTTCATGAGTTAAATCATGTTAGCATGTTCATTGTTTAACATTCTAAATCATACAGGTACTCTTCAGTGGAAAGAAGTCAGCAGCACACCCCTGTGACACAACATGCTGAAGGGTCAACTAGTGATTCACTAATAGTTATAATCAAGAATCCATAGTTAGTAAGTAGGTCTCTAGAAGACCTGTAAGTAGTGCACATTGACTAAACAAGACTCAGTAGTTCCTGTTTAGTTAATGATTAGCTACTCTAATCATTAGTTTACTTTTATCTACGGAGTAATTAACCTCTTTGGTAGTTAACAGTAGTTATTTTGTTCTTGCATAGTTGACTACAAAACAGTATTTTGAAGTGTTAACCACATGTAGAACAATGGGGGCACTTTAACTGCCACTTGTTTTCTTATCTTACACACACATAATTTGCCAGAGACGATCAAAGTGGGCTGATGTCTCGAGCAGGTTATCCTGTGAATGGGAGTGACTGTGAGAGTCAGCATTGGCAGGTGTCACCTGTCTGACCACTATGCTGTCCCAAGGCCCCATTAATCACGGCTACAAGTGGGGAAAAAAAATTCTGGCAGGTAATGCTAATCATCTGGGCACATTTCTCATCTTAACTCTCCACGGCAAGGTTTTTCCACCACCAGGCAGACAGCCTTCTGAAGGGTCTTACAATGAGCCTTGCTTGACAAGACGTAGGGCCTTGTGTACTGGCGCTTGTCACAAACAAGGTCTGAGCACTGATGAATGTATTCAGAGAAAAAGAAAGAGTTGCTAGCAGATTATGGACTCAAACTTCACTCACAACTCACATTTCAAAGTCAGGGACTCACAAAAAGTGCGGACGAGGACTGACATCAAAGAGATGTTTATAAAATAAAATGTCTTCCTGTAGCTGAGGCCTTCTCTGGGCATCATTTGCAGAGCATTTTTTGAATGTGCTACTGGCACAGTTTCCCCTTCAATAAACTTTCTCTGCTTGCTGACAGGTAATGTACCACTTTGCACCTCGCCATTCAGGGACAGGATAAGAATATGTCAAAATGCAGCGACAGACAAATGCACACTATTTCGGTGCAAATTTAGGTAGCAGAAGCAGGAGTGGTCAAGCTTGAAATTTTCCAAATAGAGGGAGAAGGAGAAGGTAAAGAGAAGGTAAGGAGAGAAGAATGGTGCAAGAGGGGGAAGGAGGATGTTGCTGTTGGCTGAGGGAAAGTGCGCAGAAGAAACACAGATGGTGGGAGGAGGGGAAACAAGTGGAGAGGTACTGTCTGCATAAACCTGGCTCAGAACAGCAGCAGAGTCTGAAAAATAGTCATTTGTTTGCAAATCTGCAGGGCCTTTTAAAGAAGAAGTGTATGTAAAAGTGAATAATAATCATGCAGTTTATGTGTAGAGTTATTGACATTATTCTGCATTACTGCTCAGCTGTAATTTTGTAACTGTGTCGTTAGTTAAGGAGTGGACTGCATTAACATTTTATTTAAATTCAGTATTGACTGGTTAGAAGACACTCCCCCCACACATAGATAAAGTGTCTGATATCTATAGTTATAGTGATATCTATAACTGTCAGGATTTTGCCAGCTGTTTTTGGCAGTTTGGTTTTTCCAGCTAAATTCGAGTCGGCTGTAACAAACAGTTGACTGTACTGGACATTATGTGGAAAAACGATTATTTCATTTTTAAAAGCAACTGTTTTGCTTAAAGCAATTAGCACTAAGTAAGTGAGACATCATTTATGTAGTACATCAGACCGTTTATGAGTTTACAGCAGGCTGTCAATTTTGTCTGCTGAATTTCCTTTTCCTGCAAAAGTAAGCAGTTCTCATCCTCTGTGTCTTGGACAGAGAGTCTGTCATAAAATTAGAGTGCAATTGATTTTTTTCTCTTTTGGTCGGATGTAAAGAAATGGAAAAATCTGGCAAAAATGTAAAGGATGTAAACACTGTACTCTGGAAAACAGCTTCATTAAATTTCATCAACACTGATTGAAAGCTTAGAGCCTGCACTTTTGATGTAATGCTAAAAAGAGCTTATTAAAGCAATAAGCAGTGTTGGGCAAGCCTCTTGTAAAGTGTAGTGAGCTAAGCTATCAGTTACTCAACAATAAATTAAGCTTTACTACACAAAAGCTACCACCCATAGAAATATAGCTAACTAAGTTACACAAATATGGCAAAAGTAGTTTACTACATCAGAAGCTACTTTTGTAGGCTAGTTTCCCCCTGCTAGTC
>JBBPCZ010000115.1:13764142-13777646 GCA_037974445.1 Brycinus macrolepidotus | reverse complement strand
GCTACAGGCAAGCTACTGGAAAATGTAGTTAAACTAATAGCTTCGCTACATGTAGCGGCGCTACTGCCCATCACTGGCAATAAGTCATGAATGTGTGGGGATTAAAATACTGGCTCCCACATCCAAATTGTGAATAATATATGCATTTACTTAAATAGTGGACTATGAAGGGACTAGGGAGTTTTAGACATTTCACCCGGGTTTAGTGCTGATGATCACAGATCTAACTAAAATATAGACATTAGAAGCATGCAGGGCATTTGAGTGATAAATTCTTTACTTTTTAATATAGCAGTTTTACAGAAAATCATATAGTAAGTACCTTAGTTCAGTGGAGGGGTTGGAGGAGCTGTTTAGCCTGTTAGCTATCTTTTAGCCTGTTAGTTTAGCCTAGTTCTAGTTACCTCCTTGGTTTAAACAAAAATTTTTTAAACAAAAATTTTGCTATGTAAGTTCACTCGGTGGTCCATGTGAGCCAAAGATTATTAATTTACATACCAAGCACAATGTTTTTTAGTGTATTAATACAATTGAACTTGGTACAGTGCATATATGAAGTATTTTACATGAAATTTTAAACACAGCTCAGCCAAGCAGATTTTAGGACTGAACCCATGCATTTAATAAATTACAAATTATTACAAAAAATTATTTTTATTTGTAGTTTCACTTGTGTGGTCTAGGTGCACTGTTCTACCTGTTAACCGATACTGTAGCAGGAGCCCATTTCTAGGTGTGACATTGTTAAGGGTGCAGAAGATGTGTATGGGTGTGTGCACACGTGAAGGTGGGCTAAAATTACAGGATATGTGGTCAGGCGGCTAAAAAAATCTGCAAGGTAATGTTTATAAAAATAGCAGTGACCTACAGGTTCCTTTCAATGGCCTCCTTTTAACCCCACGTCTATTACTGCCCTGTGATGTAGCTTTGTGGTGGAGTGGGCAGCTTGTGAATGAGCGGCAGTGTTCTGCAGGCCGGGAGGGGTGTGTGTGCTGCTCTAACGGCTGCGCTCCTCCACCCTCAGCTCACGTTAAAGAATCTCCAGCGGATTTGTCTAAGCCGTGGCCTTGTGTTTCGATGCTCAGGCCCAGACCACATGTTTGGGAAAAGCTCCGGTTCCTGCAGTGGCCGTTGAAGCGGTCAGGAAAGCAGTAGTGTTGTGAGAACCTTTCAGCAGATGGCAGGCTCCAGTTTTAGTTCTTTAATGAATTTTATGTTTATTTAATGTTCACACACTGCCATGTGCGATTTACACTGGCCACAGCACAGCACTGTGAGCGTCTGTGTGAGGAGATTATCTGTCACACATTCAATAACTCTCACACTGCTGAGTGTGTTCAACGCTTGGGTGTACAGGTAGCAGAGCGTAGTGTGTAGCTCTGTGAAGTGTGTCTGGAGGATAAATCTATGCAGATAAAGACCTGATCAGACAAAACAGCCAATAACACTGAACTTTTAGTATAGAAATATAGAATCACTGTTTTCAGTAAGGTACTTGAATAAAACTGTTCTGGTAGCACTTTAGGCTTTACAGATTTCAGTTCATTTGCTGTAAAAATGAAAATTTCAGATGTGTGCAGAATGATGAATAGAGCTGCTGATTATTTCATAACGACTAAGAAAGCTTTAGAAAATGAAAATATAATAAAATTAACCTTCAGAATCCCTCATATTTGAATACTGGCAAAGAAATCAATACGATAATTTATCATTTAATAATTACTTGGTGTTCCCAAAAAACCTCACTGAATGAAATAACAGTAATTATTTATATGTGAGTTTGTAATATGAATATATTTTGTAAAATATTTGCTATGTTAAATTTCATTGAGTTTTATTTTCCATTGTTCATATTTATAATAGATGTTACATAAGCTTGGGGTTAAACTAACATTTATATTTCCAATATTATAAATGTTCCCATTATGATCTAGAGAGCTCTAAGGAAATGTCATAAGATGAAATCACACATTTCCTCTTTGCTAGTGCACTAGGAAAAGCTGAGGTCACTTTTCTCTGGCCTTTAGTGAGCTTTCATTTGGGGAAGTTTTGCCTATGAGAACGATGAAGAACATCTTTTAAAAGTGCACATTTGACCACGACACTAATTAAATAACAGAAGAGGAAAAGGCCATGAAGGAATGGAACACTAAACACAGGCAGAGTTAGACAAATAGAGCAGTGAAGGAGGGAAAGTTACACTAAATAAGCTCACGTGAGCAATGGAAAAGCGTGGCTTTGTGGTGGAAATGTACAACGTAACACAGCCCCCTTCACCCCCCTCTTTTTTACTACTAAGCCATGCTTGAGGTCAGACAAACCAAAAACATGGCAGATATGATGGACGTAAGAAAGAAAGAAAGAAAGAAAGAAAGAAAGAAGATTAAACTATCCAACACTGAAAATATTTCTTTCATTACATCCCTAAGACTGAATGAAAGTACGCTGAATGTATGTTTTTTTTACATGACAATTGAAAAAGCACAAGAAACAACACACAGACACAGACACACACACACACTCATGCTAATGCACACACTTTACACTACAATGCCAGTGTCACTGCTGTGCTGAGAATGATCCACCACCCAAATAATACCTGCTCACTAGTCATCCTGTGGGGGTCCTAAAACTGATGAATGGGGTAAAGGGGGCTAACAAACAGATGGGCTACAGTCTGTAATGTGCAATGTGCACCTGTATGGTCTGTGAAGCTGATAAAATCACCCTTGAGGGTGGATACAACATAGGTGTACCTATTAATGTTGAAAATGAGTGTATAGCTATACAGAAGTGTCTCTGTGCTTCTGTGTATCCTTCCACGAAGGTGGAATTATTAATTGCCCACATTTAGCTTTGTGAAATGTGTCAGTCTTTGGATTACATAAGGACAGTTACAGTAACTGAGATGGAATATATTCACACTGAATACTTGCTGCTTTGAAGTGCTTGCATAATACAGTACAGTGATTTTGAAAGTTGCATTTTGTGTCACAGTATAAGAGCACCTGTTGTAAATGTAAAGTAAGCATAAAACACAGTGAGACAGAAAGTGACTGTATGTGACCACCACTGGCTCTCTGTCACCTCCTTCTAACCCTTTCTAACTTCATTTTTCTAACTAATTGTGTACCCCACCCCAACCAGTAACACTGCCACTCCCTGCATGCACTAATTATAGCTGTGCACTCTCAAAAAGACACACGCGCACACACAGCCCAGTAAAATGTTTCTGTTCCCTGAGGATTAGGTGAAAAAGTTGGGCTTCGATGATTATTATTATACCCTCCAATTACCATGGAAATGGAAAACATGGAGAGGGAGAGAGAGAGAGAGAGAGAGAGAAGGAGGCAGAAAGAGGCAGAGTGAGAAAGAGAGAAAAGGAAAGAGAGAGATGGACAGTGATAGTGAAGGGCTGAGAAAGAAGGGGTGAGAGGAAAATGAGAGAGTTAAAGAGAGGAGAAAGTTAGAGAGAGAGAGACAGAGAGAGAGACAGGCAGACAGACAGACAGACAGACAGAGACTGAAAGTGTTACAGAAAGACAAAAAGCTCCTCTGTCTGGCGTTGGATGTGTCACTGGCTGCACATCTTTGGACGGGCCCACTTGCCGCCTCAGGCCAGCAGGCGAGAGAGGAGTGTGGGAGCGAGTGAAAGAGTCCATAGAGGAGGGGAGAGTGGCTGTGCTGACTGGAGCCAGAGCCCATTGAGGAGCTCAGCTGACCTACACATTCAGCCGGACCAGCACTGCTGCCCTTATCACACGCCCGGGTCACGCCAACACCTGATACTGACACAATGGCCCTCTCAGTGCTGCCCAGACTGGGCCCTGCTTGTGTGTGTCTCTCTCTTAGTATGAATGTTAGCTGAAAAGGGTAACTTTGCCTTTTTAAAGGGTATGTGTAGCTTGTGAGTGCTGAGGGATCCCAGTGTTCCTAATTCAGTGGGTCGTCATTTCATTCTAGGCCCAGTGAAGATGACTAAGCAAAAAGCTTCATTACTGACACATGGACAACTGAATTAGAAGCCTTCAAATGGTGAAACTTACACATTTACCTCACCTGAAACTTCATTTAAAAATCTCAACAAATTTGTAAGACTGTGCTTGGAAATGTTTTAAAAACCAAACTAACTAGACAATGAACAGTACTCTTTTTACCAAGGTCCTCAAGAGGTGGGACTATACATACCTTCACTCAGGAAATCAGCAAGAGAATTAAACAGTTCTCTTTGGTAACCAGTTAGCTTTACAAGCTAGCGCAATTAGCTAGTCTTCTATTCAGCCATAACATTAAACCACTTGTCTTATATTCTGTAGTTCCCCTTCGTGTGGCCAGGACAGCTGTGTCTTGTCAAGGCACGGACTCCACAAGACCTCTGAAGTTGTGCTATGGTATCTGGTACCAAGACATTTACAACTTGAACTCTTTGTCATGTTCCTCAAACTATTCCTGAACAATTTTTGCAGTGTGGGCACATTATCCTGCTGAACGAGGTCAATGTCTTTTCAAAATATTGTTGCCATGAATGGGTGTGCTTGGTCTGCAGCAGTGTTTAGGAGGTACATGTATTTCTGCGGCTACGCAGCCCCATACGCAGCAAGCTGTGATGCACTGTGTGTTCTGACACCTTTCTATCAACTTTTCAGCAATTTGTGCTACTGAAGCCCTTCTGTGGAATCAGACCAAACAGGCTGGCATTCGCTCCCTACTTGCATCAGTGAGACGTGGGTACCCATGACCCTGACACCAGTTTATCAGTTGTCGCTTTTTGGACCACGTTTGGTTCAAACCACTGCATACTGGGACCACCCTGCAACTCCTGCCGTTTTGTAGATGCTCTGACCCACTTTGGCCCTAGTCAAAGTTGCTCATGCCCTTATGCTTGCAGATTTTTTTTGCTGCGAACACATCAACTTCAAGAACAGACTGTTCACTTGCTGTTTAATACATCCCACTCCTTGACAGGTGCCGTTGTAATGAGATAATCAGTGTTATCCACTTCACCTGTCAGTGGTTTTAATGTTGTGGCTGCTTGTTCTGCCAGAACAATGTTTAAGAAAAATTCAAGCTATTGGTCTTGTTAACCAGTGGAATAATGAACTGTGTTTCAAATATTTTTATAGGCCTACTCACGGTCTGATTTACTGCAACAAAAATATCAGAGCTAGATGAAGTGATGTACACTGAGGGTAGTTACTGAAGTGCGGAATTCACAGACGTTTGGGAACACATTAATTAAATTATGGCCAAATTCTGACTATTCAGTGTTATTAGTGACATTATTGGGGTTGATTTTGTTTTCATATGTTATTCCTAGTAGATCATTTGTATTGACTGACTTCTTAGTCAGTCCCAGGTTCAGCGTAATATAATGTGCTATTGGTAGTTCTACTAAAGTTTCTTTTTTCCTAAACAGGCCTATTTTTGAAATAAGTACCTGCCTTTACCCTGTATGCTTTAGCGTAACATACCTAATTCCATTGGCAAGTATCTGGGAGCTGAAGGCGCTGTATTTTGGGAAGTGGTTCGTGCTGGAAGTGTTCTGATTCATGTGGTGCACAAAGAGAATAAACAGTGTGGGCTGAATTACAGTACACTTCCATGTCAGAGCAATGTTTACAGTAGTCTAATGTGATCTCCTCAGGCAATGACCGTCCTGCCAAGACACACACACACTGTTCACATCCAGACAATATAGCCTGGCTAGTACACACGCAAATGCCTAAAAGCATAGGCCCGCATACACATACACACACTTCATTGTGCTCGCTGAAGCCACATACAAGGCATTATTTGTTGTATAGAAGTCAGAAATATGGAAAGGACAATCACACATGAAAAAGAAAACACACACAGACACACACACACACAGAATGCACGCCTCTGATCATTAATCACCTGAAAATGTCTCCACTTCTATTTTCCACTGCCGTGAGAAGCAGCTCCAGACTCCTGGAGAGGCTCAAACTATTTTCCCCTCTGTGCTCTTCCAACTTTCCTTCTCCCAGCTACCCACCCCCACCCCAAATTCTCATTCACTCTTCAGCCTGTTCAGTTCTCATTCAGCTCCAGCTGGCTCAGTGCAGACTGCTGTCTTCATCCCAGCTCGGATTCATACACACATACGCACACACACACATACACACACACACATACACACACACACTGTTGGATTTTCTTCTGATTTTAAAGTAAACGACTCAGACCAAAAGCATGCTTGGAGAGAAGCTTTGTTTGCTGGAGATGGAATTCCAGCAGCATGTCTGTCTGCGAAGCTTACTTTGAAAACTGTTAATGTGATCAGCTATTTAATAGCCTTAAACAGGTTTGCAATGTTGAAATCAATCTATCAAACAAGTTATGCTTCCAATTCAAATCAGAATCTTGGTGTTGATGCTAATTGCACCTTTGTCTCTGCCAATTGCATATTCCTGGTTGTGTTCTACAAACTGATGGATTTTGTCTGCCTTAATCAGTTGATCTTTGCTCCAGATGCTCATGTGGTGCTAGATTTGTGAAGCTTTCTGTGTAACTATGATAACAGGGCCATCAGATTTCACCAGTACTTCTGAATTATGTCTGGTCAGATGATATGGTAAGTGGTGCACATAACCCCAGCCATCCACAAAACGTAAAAGAAAACTTGATTCGTCAGACCAGACCATCGCCCAGTTCTAATGGTCACATGCCCATTGCTGGAGCTTTGAATGTTGGACAGGGGTCAGCATGGGCTCTCTGACTGGTCTGACCTGACTTTTTCAGCAATTTATGCCACAGCTATTCTTCTGTGGGATCAGTGAGCCATGGGTGCCTATGACCCTGTCTCCGGTTCACTAGTTGTTCTTCCTTGGACTACTGTTGGTAGGTACTAACTACTACGTACTGGGAACACTCCACAAGACCTGCTGTTTTGGGGATCACTTAGATCCTTACACCCATTTTTTTTGCTTCCAACACCATAGTGTCAAAGACTGACTGTTCACATGCTGTCTAATATATCCTACCATTTGACACTGTATTGAGATAATCAATGTTATTCACTTCACCTGTCAGTGGTTTTAATATTATGGCTGATCCCTGTGTAATGTAGAATCGGTATTAACGTCACCAGCATTGCTTTGTCAGTTTCTATGCAAATGCTGGTAAAGAATCACCAGGAGGGGCTAGACCTCCACACATGAGCACCCAGAGTTCCCTGGCATTTCTCTTTCTCTCTCTCTCTCTCTCTGTCTGTCCTCCCTCCCTGCCTCCAGGTTGTGCAATGCACTGAAACTGCTGCCAAGCAGAACAACCATCCCCCCTTGGTCTGCTTTGCGCAAGTGTGTGTGTATGAGAGAGCAAGAGATAGAGAGAGAGAGAGAGAGAGAGAGAGAGAGAGAGAGAGAGAGAGAGAGAGAGTCTTTGTGAGAAAGAGAGAGGGTGAGCCAGAGACAGCCAGTACCCCTCATTTTGCCTGCACGCCATTGGCTGACTGCAGAGCAGCAGGTGTCCTATCACAGTAAGTGAGCTGTGTGTTTAGTGAGGATTAGGCAGGCAGGGCTAGGGATGTTCCTAGGGAGGATCCACTCAAATCCAGGCCAATGGATTAGCTTTCCTCTGCTCTGCCATGTAGTGCAACAGGCCTCCAGTCTCAGCCCACTGCATTTCCTCTCTTCCCAGGGTAAGGAGGCCAAAGCTGGGGGCAACCTGTCCCCGCTTAACACCCACATTTTGAGTCAGGTTTGTGCTGACAGTATTAGTGAGAACGAGGATACATTAGGACATGGATATTTGTGCATGGGTCACTACAGTCAGGTAACTAGGCAAAACAGAAGGGTCGACACAAGCAAGAGAAAAGAGAAAGAAGTATGGAAGACAGAAGGTAGAGCAAGATGTGCTTAGAGCTAAAGCTATTACTGATGTTTGAGGTGAAATGGTATAAAGGTTGGGTCAAATGCCCTCATGGACTGTCTCTTCTAAGCATCTCTATGCACATATCAGGTCACTTACTTATAAGAACCAAATTCCATTATACTTGTACAATGACAATAAAGACATCCAATCATATATTCATTCAGGTGGACACATGAACTAGAAACAACAGGATGCAGCTTTGCTCTGTTTCAGTTTACAGGCAACAGGCTACATCAGATGCACTCTCATCTGCTCCAGTTTTTTATTAGGTCTCAGAACACGTGCATGCTTATACAATGGTCATGTTCATACACGCTGTCATTACAAACTCACATTTCATTTACACATTTTGTTTTCATCAAGTTTAGCTTTTTTTAGTTTAGCGCTTGAGATTTGGGGCTTATGTTGCTTAGTCACTCAAATTGTTTCCATAAAAACATATCACCAAATCTTCTCTCAAACCACTGAAACCACATCCAGGCCTTCATTACGGTCACACAGACTTGTCGATGTGGTTTAAGACATAGTATGACTTACTGTAAGCAATAAAAATGAACAAAACTTCACCACTACAGGCGGCCAATTTAGACAACACCAGAGCTCATATTCACACAGCAATCATAAGGAGGGATGATCTTTATGACAGTCACCGCCACTCCTTCTCCTGAGGCGGTTTATAAAAACAGCAAACAGTTGTCTAAAGTGGCTGCCCACAGCATTCATCTACACAATGAAGTTTTGTTCATTTTTATAGCTGTAGCACAGTAAGTCATATTGTGTCAAAAACCACAGGGTAGAGAAGTTAGGTGGGTGTACTTTTATGGGAACAATTTGGGTGACCTTTGAGTTCAAGTGTCAATGTTGGCCTCGTGACCCCCGTTCTGAATTAAAAAAGCAAATTGTTGGACTCAAAACATGGCTGATCTTGGCTGATTGACTACATCTGGGGTAAGTGGAAATTGTATAAATGTGATTTTTCGCTGAACTATTCCTTTAAACAATCATGAATCAGACTCGAGTATAAGGTTGTCGAGCAATCTGGAAATTCCATCAAAGCTCATGTTCACCATCTCTCTGCACTTGTGGCCAAGTTGTACAGGTTCTCTGACCCACCTCACGTCTCTCAATCCCTCTCTCTGCCTGCCTGACAGTTCTCTGTCTCACACCAGAGCCATCCACCAATAGCACGCCTCAGGCTGCCCAGCCCTTGACCAATCAGCTCCTCGTTGCTAGGTTGGAATAACATCTATATCCTGTCCATGAGTTTCTGTACGTCATAGCCCAGATCTTAAAGCACGAGTAAGAGACTGAGGCAGAGAGAGACAAAGAGAGAGAGAATTCAAAGTGCGTCACAAACCAAAACCATCGAAAACTCATCAAAAATGGAGCCCTGTACAAAAACATTCAAGAAAAAATTTGATTAAAACTTCCATAAATGCATCTTCTTCTACAGTGTTGTTTAGAAACATTCTTCTGATCAGTCTTAGCGAGTCAGCGGTGTGCTGTTCGGTGCTGGGCCGAAGCTGTGATGCCAGAGCTGTCTGCCCACTCCACCGGCAGAGAGAGGAGAGGAGGGGATGGTGGCCATGAAGGGACATTCACACACCCATGTGCCACATTTAACCACAGCACAGCCAGGAACACACTCAAACACCAAATAAAATAGTACACTTAGTTTTCACACATCCTTTATTATGGAAAACTGAATTTTCCTTGCTTTTAAATAGTTTGAGAAAGTGCTTGATGCAGTATGCAAACACTGTTACAAGTTGCAAAAAGAAAATGGAAATTAAGGTGCAAAATAGCCTGTTCTGAATACAGTTTTCTTGTGATGTCACAAAAACCAACACATTTACACATTTATACAGCAGTATAGCTCCATCCTTTTAAAGTAACATTAGACTGCTTT
The DNA here is from genome assembly GCA_037974445.1 of Brycinus macrolepidotus. Lineage (NCBI taxonomy): Eukaryota > Metazoa > Chordata > Actinopteri > Characiformes > Alestidae > Brycinus > Brycinus macrolepidotus. Next base: position 13,767,844 of record JBBPCZ010000115.1, on the reverse strand, counting down.
TTGAATGAGGCTCAATACAGGGCAGCCAATCACAACAGAGGTCATTTACATGTGGTAGACTTAAAGGCACAGCAAAAAGTGTATTTAAATGTAAAAGATATAAAGAGGCTGGAAAATAGTACTGTAAAAAATAATATGACTGGCTTTGGTACATAAAAGAACTAAAACATCCTAAGTGGAAAACAAATACAAGAAGATACAGGCCCTTTAAAACCCACAATTCCTTATTTATAATAATCTCTCAAGTGAATAGAAACAAAGTGTACCTGTTGGTTACCGGTTGATTTTCATTTTAACCCCCTAAACATTAAGCTTATGGCAGTCCAGACTTCCTATTCTGACTCAAAATTTGAGAACCCTGACCATTAAAAGCCTAGTGATGATTACACCAACCAGTTATATAACCCTCCATCTTTTGAGTTTCCACACAGTCAAGAGGAATCAACAGTTCAGACAGACGCCCTCTGAAGCCTAGGCGAAAAATTGCCACCTCAATTAACCCTTTAACTCTAAAGAGAACTCTCCTATCGTCATCGTTATATAAAAACCTCCATTTTTTCTGGTTTTATCACATCAGTTACACTTTACATTTTGTTAACGTTTCATGTTAAATGGCCCAACTGAAATAGTCTAAATTGGAACAAGATTTTCAGCACAAAGTAAAATACATTTATTTCAGTCTACTATCAAGTTACCGTTTTGAAGATAAAAGGTTTTGTTATGACATAAACAGTATATTACATGTTAATGTTATAGGAGTAATGGAGGAATTGATAGTGATTGATAGTAATTATAGGATAATAAGCATTAAAATGAATACTTGGATAATGGGGGTTAAGGAGCCGTTGATATTGTGACCCACTTTATTTGAAGCTTAATATGTGTCAGGGATATAAACCATGACATTTGATTTACATTTTGAAACATGTGGTTCTGTTTACTATTTATGTCATGCGCTAATCATAAATGTATCCACTGAACATTCTTTGTAAAGTAGCCCCATATGTCCTCGAGCAGTAAACACAGTTGGATAATCACTGCTAGGATTTCAGCTCTAGTTTTGTGTGTTATCGCTGCAAGTTCTGTGTTTAATGTCTTTGTGGAGACATAACACCCAGCTCCTTCTTTTTGCATGTACAACAATATGCTCTCTGACAGCTGCAATGCATCTCTAAGACATAACATGAACTTTAAATGAGCACAGTTCAAAGAAAAGGGCAGGAGAAAAAGTAGAATATTGTATGGCTCCAGAATGGTAAGCAGTAAAAAGCATTTTAAGTAGAGATGGTGTTGGAAGCTTGGAACTAACACCTGATTTCAGGAAGAAATCTCAGAAGGTTTTCTGAGAAAGGTTTTTTTTTTTGTAAAAGTCAATCAAGGTTGCTTTGTAGTTCTTCATGATCAGATGAGCTCTTTAATAGTGTACAATGGTGGGATGAGATATCTGACATTGGGGGTCACAATGGGGGCACTTTTTGATGCTGGATATCTCCTAGCAGTGCTATTGTATACGAGAGGAACGATACCACAAAGTATGCTTTCTCACTGAATTAGTGATGAGGTGCATGTTAAACCTCGACATTTGCCCTTTACTAGAGTATCCCTTTATTTATGTTTTGTGGCTCACAGACTTTTTTTTGAAGTGATTGTTTTGGTCTAGTAATTTTTTGGTGTAGTGTGGAGTGCTGCTAGAGCTTTTATTCATAATAACATCAATAATAGAAAATCTTTATTTGTATAACAGTTTTTATTATCAAATGATAAGCAAAACATTGGAAAGACAAAATACCATGGGCTAACTAACAGCGCAATTAAAAAACAGAGGAGAAAAAAACTCTACTACTGTATGCATAAGCTCGCGAAAACAGATATATTTTATCTGATATGAAGACACCTACCGAGCTATTCAAGTTTAGGGGCTATATAACTGAACTGAACTGTAAGTTCCTCTGAGTTTGCAGTAACCCTGCCGCAGCCGAGTGAAGAGGTCTGGACAGGCTATTATGATTCAAAAAATCAGTAAGATACGCCAGAACAAGGCTATTCAGGGCTGTTACATGACTTTAAGAACTTGTAGTCAATGCAGAACTCAACAGGAAGCCAGTGTACACTGAATAAGACTGGAATAATACACTCAGACTTTCTTTCCCTGGTGAGCGAACAGTCTGCCGCATTCTGAACTAGATGGAGCCTATTTAGAGAGACGACACAGCATCCAGTCAGTAATACATACCTGTCAGCCTAATGCTAATAAAAACAGGGTGATGCATAATGAAAGACCTGTAAAATTTGCTAAAAATTGTGAGCCCAGACATTAATCACTGGGCCCAATAATTATCTCAAAAGATCAGAAATCTGGGCACGCTGGTGTAAGCTTGTTCCGAGCGCTGAACTGTTCTGCATGAGCCTGCTTTCCACTCTGATCAGCATTTTAATGACAAACCCTGTGACACTGCGCTTTTTAAACATGCCTGCACACTTTACAAAATGAATACTGTTCCAACAGTTTTTTTCTGCTCAGTGCAATATCCTTAAACACTCATTGCCATTGGACTCGGCCAGAAGTCCGCTTGTGAAATTTCGGCCCTGCTACATCCGCCCTGGCCAACTGTAAGTGCTATTATTGTGAAATGGAAGCATCTAAGAGCTACAATAGCTTAGCTACAATGTGGTAGAGCACACAAATTGACAGCAAAGGGCCACCAAGTACTGAAGTGCGCAGCATGCTATCCTCTGTTGTATCACTCACTCAAATCAACATCAGAGGCAGCTGGGAACATGCAAATTTCCCACCCATGGGACTAATAAAGGGTTATCTTATCTTATCAGCCCAAGAAATGTGGGTCTAGAGCTTTATGAAATGGATTTCCATTGCTGAGCAGCTGCAAGCCTAAGTTCACTATACATAATACCACACATCAGTTGGAGTGGTGTAAAGCATGGATCAGTGGAAACATGATTGCAATTTGCAAAACAAACTCTTTGTATGAGAGAGAGAGAGAGAGAGAGAGAGAGAGAGAAGAATCATCTTCACAGCCATGAGACCAATGAGACTTGACAGCTATAGTAACACGTTACAGTAGTTGATTCTAGAGCTTATAAAAGTATGAACTATGATTTATGATGTATTTATTGTTCTTGTTTTTATTAAACTGACACATAGAGCTTACATCACTGATCAATGCAAATAATTTGAATTGGGATACATTTTAAATTAGACCTCCCACTTCACAGATTTTCTCAAAATATTAGTGTGAAAACTTTTATTAAGTTCCTGAAACCTTGCAAAAATCCTTGGAGCTAGATGTAATTATTTTTACAATCTTTGTAAGCCTCAATAATTGCTGGATGATTTTTCACTAAATTGGGTTAAAATTTGTCTCGAACATCCAATAAACCTATGTACATGTAAATAGTTGTTGCTATAGAATGTTTTATAGTGTTTTTTATGAACAAAGATACGGTGGCCGAGAGAGCTCAACGCGCTGCAACTTCAGAAAACACATGCAAACAGAAAAAAAACCACAACAAATTAAGAAAACGTCTCCATCAGTTTGTCAACACGGGCGCTGCAAACACACGAACGCGCAGCAAACACACGAACGCACTGCAAATAGCAGGGACTACAACGGAAATGTTTCAGGGGGACCTCAAAAAGTGACGAACCCATCTGGGACCTGATTATTTGTTCAGTGGCTTTTG
>JBBPCZ010000115.1:13748779-13762711 GCA_037974445.1 Brycinus macrolepidotus | reverse complement strand
GCAGCGCGTTTCCGTATTTGCAGCGCCTGTGTTGTCAAACTGATGGAGACGTTTTCTTAATTTGTTGTGGTTTTTTTTCTGTTTGCACGTGTTTTCTGAAGTTGCAGCGCGTTGAGCTCTCTCGGCCACCGTACAAAGAATATTTTATGTTCAAGACAATTTTATGTTTTAAGATATTTTGACTGTATATTTTCCTAAGATGGATGATTTTAAGGTGCTAAATGAAAAGTTCATTTTTCAAACTTTTCACTGGCTGTAATATTCAGTGGTTTTATTTGTACTATGCAGACTTCAAGGTTTTCTGTCTCTGTGTGATACCTATTAAGCATTTTTCTGTTTTTCACTGGGTTCAGGAAATTTGCAAGTTACAGCTTGTAATGGGTTGGTTTGTTGTGTAATGGCTTATTCCATGTATCTGGACCAAATAGTAATCTTAGTTCCTCAGCTCAATACACATTTATACAGTTCCTCAGAATGCCTTAGAAAGTTCCACCGAATTAAATTGGTTTTGTTCTTCTGATTCACATATTTCATATCATTCACTTATCGCAGCGGAAATTCACAGTAATTTGCATCTGACAATAGTTGTCCTTGTTACAGTAGCAATTTGGCAATTTGGTGAAAGGGGAAGAGACATGAAGACTTGGACAAGGGAGATGTCAACAAAACAGAGGAGAACAGACATGAACACCAAAAGGAGCGCTGCATGGACTACTGGAGTTCAGGGACTGGTCAGAGGAGAAAGAAATGTCTCTGAATAAAAGTGGAAGCATTTCAGAGGGGGAAATGGTATTCATCTACACCATTCAGCCATTTCTACCTTCTAATATGAAGAATGTTAAACAAGTTAATGAGCCTACAGGTAGCTTAACATGTTGCTATGCAGCACCTGCAATTTTAAAATTCTATTTGCTAGAGGGACTACTTGTCTCAACGGAAGCCACAAAATGGCAATAAAATCATTCAAATGAAATACTATTCCAAATATCAAAAATGTTTATCATTTTGTCAAGTAACCATATAATAAATAGGCCTGCCGATCATTAACTAAAAAGAAATCTCTTCAGGAGAATGCAAGACACCACTGCATTGGGGTCCTGTTCGTCCTGTGAGGATTTTTTCATTTCTGAAAATGATTAAATATTATCCTTACTTATTTCACAATTTCAGACTTTCATCATCTAGAAAACTATTAAGCAAGTCAGGGCTAATCCCAGCCGAAACAGGTTTGAGTGATTACTGCAAAATGGAAATCTTTATTAAGGCCCATGGTTTTGGAATGGGATGTCCAACAAGCTCATACAGCTGTGGTGGTCAAGTGTCCATATACTTTTGACCACATAGTAAATAATTTCTCCAAAACTTTTTTTCTCCAAAACTGTCCTGATACTGAGCTGCCTTTGACGTTGTGTGAACTCTTCATGAATGAACCAGCAAAGTTTCAAAACACAAATATTTCATGTGATTATGTGTTGTAATTATTAGCATTGTCAGTAATAATGTTTGCAAAACAGCACATTGTTTTGGCTTGAATCAGATTATGAAAGGATGATGCATCTTACTTTAAATGCTGTGTGGATCTGGCTGGTGAAAGCTGTTTCGGAGAAGCAGAAACATTAGATTGAGAAACAAGAAACGCACCGCTATTGCCTATGAATGCAATTCTGTGCTTTTGCTCATTAATAGCAGTGCTCTGAACAGACAAGATGTGAGACTCTGATCATGCCGATGTGCTCAGCTGCAGAAATGTGCAATAATTCGACTCACTGATGCTCTGTTCTGATGTGGCTTTTGATCAGGGTTCACAGAGAGGACATGCGAGCTCCCTCTGCAGAAGGGCAGTGAGCCCAGGAGCACCCCCTGGTGGTCCAGCCTTTTCTGCCACAGTCTTCCTGACAAGGCTCCTCCTTCATTAGCTGTGTAATTCTTCGTGTTAACTGACACTAGGTCATCTCAACAAAAGATCATTAAAAAATCATGAAAGAGCTGTGAAGACAAATAATAAGGATATGGGCAACGAGCCAAACTTACTCGTACCCCTTTGTCGATTCATCCCTTTGGCCCATCGCTGTGTATTGAGAGCTGAGTGGAGGTCCATAGGTAACCTTGTGTGAGGTGGGGGGTCTAGTGGATGAAATGTAGGGGCACATACTCGGTCCTTGTGATGATTTTTTTATGCCTCTGCCTCTGCCTGACTCTGGGCTCAGAAGCAGCAGCACCCTGCCAGGCTGTGGTGCGGGGGTCCCTGGTTAAAAAGCACGCCAAGAGCCCAGAGGCCCCCCAGGGCCAGACAGCTAGCAGTCTGGGGCCGCGGTCAACTGGAGTTCAGTCCTTTGAAAAGTGCTGGCAGATTGCGAGCGGAGGATTGGACGTCTTCCTGCCACATAGCAATGAATGAATTCAGCTCATCTCTCTCTCCGCAACCGGCACTGCTCTCAGAGGCAGAGTTAAGGAGAGGGCAGAAGAGAAAACTTCATGCACTACATCTGGCAAGTGTATATGTCTGGCCCAACTCTGATCAGTCCCAATGGGAGTTCTCTGGACAAGGAGACAGGGATAATACTCCTCAGTGCATGTATAGGTCTGTCTATGTGGTTTTAGAGTCTGTGGGAGAGAGACGGTAGACGAATAGAAAGGATAAAGTTTCCACTAGATGCCTTTTCTTTTGCCTCATCTCACTATTTTCTTTAAATCCTCCCGGGTATCACTGCAACACTCTTTTAAGTGACCTCATTATTGTGAGTGTAATGCTTTACAGTATTTCAAACAGGCATTCTTTGAGGTAGTCTTACTCTAGGGTGCTAATTAGAAAAAGAATGGTGTGCTGCCTGGGTCATCTGCATTGTTTATTGATCATGCCCCAATTAGCGTTTGAGTAAACAGCACACATTTAAAGACCAGCGAATGTAGTTATGTTGAAATGTTATGTTGAGGGTATTTACACAACTGGTGGTAGCCTAGCTAATCCTAGGACTGCTAGTGGCACGACTGAGGGACCCTTGAGTAAGGTACCGTCCACACACACTGCTCCCCGTGCACCCCTTGTTGGTGGCAGCCCACTGCTTCACTTGGTGAATGAGTTAAATCCAGATAAAGAATTTCACAATGTTCACACTGTGTTGTGTGCTGTGGTGTGTTCATACATGACTATAAGGGGCCACTTTACTTTTCTTTACATTTACATTTATGCTTCTGGCAGATGGGCTTTTCCTGAATGTTCATGTTCCAGATTTAGATTAGGAGTCTTCTATTGGTGTGGTGTTGTGTGATTGCCCCAGTCTGGCGTATGCAGGGCAGCAGTGTTGCCCTCTGTGTTATACCAATGCGCACTGTAATACATCATTGCTGGGCAAAAAACATCTCCAAGATGGTAACTTTACCGCAGAAGGCAAAAACATTCTTAACTTTTAATGTAAGTTCAATGATTTAGTGGTTTAGTGATTCTGGAGAATTGATATTGGTCTAGTCGTTCTGACATCTTTCTATTAAAGTCTGCATTAACTTTTTCAGACATTTTTGCCTTACAGTAGCTCTTCTGTGGGCTCAGACCAGATGGACTAGCCTTCAGTCCCCACATGCATCAGTGAGCCTTGTCATCTTGTGAGTCAGTCACCCTGTCGCCTGTTCACCAGTTGTCCTTCCTTGGACCACTTTTGATAGGTACTAAACACTGCAGATGGAGATGCCCTGACCCGGTCATCTAGCCATAACAATCTGGCCCTTGTCAAAATCATTTAGATCCTTACGTTTGCCCATTTATCCTGCTTCCAACACATCAAGTTCAAGAACTCACTGTTCACTTGCTGCTTAATACACCCCTTGGCATGTGCCATTATAACAATATTGCTATTAGAAATATAATATTGTGGCTGATCAGTGTATATTTTACAATTGACCCTAAAAATCTCAGGAATGCTGTCATCTGGGTGAAATTTAATTTAATACAATAGCCATTCTGTAAATGTGTTGAGGGGTCTGCCAAGTTACTATATATCTCAGTCTTCAGTTACTTATGAATTGCACTGCATGTATTATCACTAGTGTTGCTTTATATGACTTGTATTAAGTAAATGTTTCTATCAATAAATCTATTTGTTCCAAACCTGTCATCAGAATATATCTTGGGTAATAAATATACTGTATATGTATCCAGTATATTCATGCTGAATATTCAACATAACCAACTGCATTCAGTATTTCACTGCAACACAAACAAACTGTGCACTTTTGTGCCTCTGTGGTTGATCATATCTGTACAGGTCATAAACTGCCTATTGTAAATTCAGCCACGTAAAAATGTCATTACTGGCTTCCCGAGTCATTGCTGTTAATTAAAATTCCATCCAAGGGATTGGCTGAAAATCTGCTGTTTCAACACACTGTCATCTGGAATTGATGCTTTAAGAATTGTCAAAGTGGAAAACATCTCACGAAAACCAGAGCAGCATACTGAAGAGCTCTAGATGTTGGGTGGTCTCGTTTGGTCTTGACTTAGCTGTTAACTGTTTTAACTCATAGTACTGATGCATCACATAATTTAGCTCAAGACATTATTGCTGTCAAACAAAACCTCACAACTCCATATGTTTCAGTTGATTTTAACACCATTTGAAAATGTCAGTTGCCCTTCATATTGTAATAAGATTTCATTATGATCTGGACCAAAATTACTCACTGAATAATATTTAATTACATTAACATGCATTTAAGTTAAATACTTGTTTTCATTCTTTTTCACATGAAGTTATTATTTCAGAGATACAAGGTCATAATATCGACAATATAATATTTCTGTAACACTATTTCAGTAAAGAAATCCTATTTTTATTATCTTAAAGTTGGTTAGTGTTAGCTATGAGGTACGTAGTTGCGACATATGCATTAATATTTGCTATAGTTTGCATGGCTGTACATTAGGGCCTGTACCACTGATATTGTGTGGCCATATGCATATAGCCTCTTTTTACAAAACAGAAGCAGCTGATGAAGAGTGTACGAGTGTGATGGAGCTAGAAGCACATTATTACGCTCATGAAAGGTGAGTTGGTTTGGAGTTGGCTCTGATTCAGAGGAGGCCATAACTCAGCCCAACTTTCACTGCTGTGTTAACCACAAATTAGGGTGGTGCAGGGGCCCGGGCCACTGCCACCAAGGCCAGAGAAATCCATAAAAGGGAATTAAGGAGAAGGTAATTATTTCTCCATCAGATACACAGGCGGCAAGACGCCGAAGTGGTGGGGATTAGCGATGGCAGTGTTCCAGTGTTATCAGTGGCCACAGGGGAAACACCGCACAAAGAGGTGAACTGGCTGTCTCCCTTTATCTCTGCAGAGAATATAAAATGAGCGGGTAGAGGTCTATTAGTGTGTTTCTGTGCGAGGCTTTGTATCAAACTGAAACTGTTTGTGACCGCAGTTCTTCACAGCATTGCATGAACTCTTCTAGTGCAGATCTGAGATGGGTTCGAGTTAACTGAACACTGGAAGAGCGTTTGACGTCTAATGTGTAACTGCTATTCCTCTTTGTCTCCTGTAAGTCTCCACATATGTTTCCACTTCAGCGTGGAGTTACTGTGTATGTAATTGCTACTGAATAATCAGTCTGGGGTGTTGACACGAAACCTACACGTACCACAGACGTAACCCCAATGTCATGAATTAACACTGAACTCAGGTTGGCTCTTTTAACTGTTAAAAAAATCTGAAAAGTAGAAAAAAGTTTAAAACACACAGTGTACCCATGTGTACATTTTGTGGTTATTGTTCTTCTTGCGTTTTATTATTAATATTCTTATTATAGCGATTTTGGTCCCACTTCTCCTCTAAGGCCATATGAAATTTTGGTATCATTCCAGCTTTGACATGTCCGTCATTATCGCGTCCAGTGCTTGTATACACAAAAGGTGAAGATTTTCCAAGAGGGGCCGGTCTATATTGGGAATTTTCCTGCAGACAATGAATAGGGAATGGTAGCCGAGTGGTTAGGGTTGGGTTCTTAACCAGAAAGTTGTGAGCTCAAATTCCAGCACCAGTCAAAATGTTTCTCTTTTATTCAAAAGTTTGGGTACACACAATCCAAGTGGTAAACACTCAAATATCAGTGTTTCTCCCTTTGGGAATAGTTAAGGAATTTTGGCGTAGTGGGTGGAGCTGTTTGCTGTAGATAATAGAGATGTGGGTCACACGCACACACAGAGAGACACGCATACAGTAACGCGCACAGACACACACATTCGGAATACCATGGCAACTGTTCTAGCTACACCTTAGTAACCACCTTACAACACACCAGCAACCACCTTGGACACCATGGCAACCAGCAAGCTACACCCTAGCACTGCAGTGCCATACTAAACACCTAGCAACATCCACATTTACCATAGCAACTATGCACTCACACTTCACATTTTCTCACAGAAATGCATTCTAGTTTGTATTTTTATTTCATGTTCAAGATCTGCAGTACCCATGCACTCAAAAGAAATTCAAAAGAATGAATCAGTGAACATAGTGTTCGGTATTGGCTGCTTTATATGTAACTTGTGTCCATCATTCGGGTGGCATGTCGCTAAAATACAATCTGTAACTGTAGGATCATTCTGTGTGCTGAAGTGGCTTTGTATTGCTTTAAAGCTTAAATAAAATAAAATAAAAAATAACAATATGCTACTCATGATTCATACTGATGTATTGCTTACAGTTATGTCTTCCTGTCTCTCTTCAAACAATTTAAAGAAAAATCACAATATTTGAAAAATGAACACACACACACACACACACACACACAATTTAGCATGATGTTACAGTGTTCCTTACAAATATTTTTCTAGTAATATATCTTTCCTACATCCCTGAATAGAAGGCTAGCACTGATGTATTTGTTTCCTAAGTTGGTGAACACTCTACATTAACTCCACTGCAGTATTCTAAAATATGGTTCCTCAGCTGAAAGTGAAGTTTACTGACTATATTTAGGACTGTACTCAAAGCAAAATATCAGTTTCACAAAAAAATCAAAACCAGTTTTCAAACCGGCCCTCAGGGCCCCATTTTTTGGTCTACACTCGTGTGCTGGGACAGAGTGAAAATGTGGACCGTCTGGAGGTCTGGAGGACAACAGACACACTATAAAATTTAAAACCACAAAACATAAAACTGTATAAAGTTCCAAATAGTCATGTACAGACACAAGCATAAAAATAGTCCTCAAATTACTGTGTGAATTGTTTTAAGCACAAAATTCTTTAATACTTTAGCTTGATAGCTAGTCTACTTGACTGGTTTAACTACAGAACCTTTTGACATGCTAAACTGCAGTGGAAAGCAAAAACATATCACCATCAGACACATTTAAATGAATAAAGGGCGGCAAAACAGCCACATGAGAGTTCCATAAACGGAAATAACCAGGAGCGACATATTTAAGTGAAAATATAGACACTGTCTCAAAATCTCCAACATACTCAAAATTATGTCATACTCAAACACATAAAAGGAAAAGCAAATATTTTAAACTGATATGAATTGAGGAAAAAAAAAATACCACTATTGTCCGAATAAAACCTCATCTTTCTATTTTTTATTATTTTCATTTCCTTGCCATCAGTTGAACACATCAGTTGCCCTTTACATTGTGGTAAAATTTCATCATGATGAACCAAACAAAAGAATTGTCTACACTGACAGAATAAAATCTTTTCAGATTAACTTACATTGAAAGCCAAGGAGGTTTTTAATTTCTTCTGTAAAGATACTGCTTTGGAGATTTACAAGGTTTTGTTCTGATAGTAATGATATGTGAGCAAAACAGAAGAAAAAAAATCAGAGAGTCGTAATTAAAGCCCAACTGTTGGTGAATATTGTGTCGATTCATTAGCAGCATTATTAGCAGTACATTGGATTTCCAAAAGTATCATTCTGGGCACTGTGAAAGCTTATGTGAGGAAATTTTTGCACCCATTTCACAAAGAAAGCAAGTTCATTTAAATACAGAAAATATGTTTTTGGTGAAAAAATGTTGGGTTTTTTTGTCTTTTAATTTGTGCCAGCAAAATCGGCTCTGGGGGCACATCTGAAAGATGAAACACTTCACCATAGAGACGTTTCTTCAAATTAAGCCTGTCCCATTCCACTTGTCAATCCAAATTGTTGATTTATGTGCAGCAGCATGTTCAGAGGACTACTTTAGTGGATTGTGGTCAATATATACACTGTGTGATGCAAGGATGAGAGAAGTTGATATATTGAGTAGTAGATAAATTGCCTGGAGACCAGTTAGACCTCCAAATAACCCTCATCATTGGGAATGTGATGTAAATAGGCCAGCAGAAACATGCATATTTAAACAATATTCAACCTTTCAGTACCCCCTGTGTGGTTGCCTGTGTGTGGTTGTTTTGGGGGTTGTCTATTCTCGTAATAGCAGCAGGCAGATGCCTGCCTTATTAGACATGCTGTTGAAGCCAGTTGAGCAGCGTACTGTTTGTGTCTGTGTGTGTGTGAGCATGTGTGTGAATATGTGATAGTGTCTCTCTCTGCTGAGAGTGTGAAGGCCTTTCTGGGTCAGATCCCTCCAAAAAGCACTGTTATTAAAGTCCCGCGCAAAGTCTTTGTCTTTTATCTGAAGGAGCCCATCGTCGGGCGAGCGCCGTCTTTGTCATAGCAGCAGCTTCGCTCTTACTTCACGATTTTAATTATCCCCTATGAGACCGGAGTAGTTTGTCACGAACTCGTCAACAATTCCCGCCGAGGCCTCGGATTACCCTTCTATATCTCTTTCCCACCCCCCCTTCCTCCCCCTCCCTCTCCTCTATCATCACTTCTTCTACTGTGCTATCACTCCTTAGCCCTCTCCCGCTCAAATCAATGTTCCGCGCTCGCAGACAGCTCAGGAGTCAAACTCCGGTCACTGCACTTGCTTGCATCATGTGGGATCTGCAGCAGATTGGAACATTCTGGTGCGTTTTAACCAGCTTTTCACCTCCATGACTTGATATGAGGGCAGAGAGAGAGAGAGAAAGAGAGAGAGACAGAAAGAAGGAGGCAAAGAAAGATGGGGGGGGGGTTCTTTTTTTAATGTAAAAACCTGTTTGAGCAAAGAGCAGTTTTGAGAAACTATTTAGCTGCACTGGAGTTCAACTTTGAGTTCATCTTCAAGCCCTCAACTTGATTACCGTGTGTGTACCTGAGGCGTATACACTTACCCAATCAAGTTTGCACAGTAGTCTTGAACTGCAGACACATTTCACTTGGCTGTCATAAAGAGGTGAAACAGAAGATGTTTTACGATTTAAAAAGCACAGAAAATTTAACAGCATGAAAATAAACAGAGTGGGGAACTGATTTATTATACACTTGTAACACAGTAATACATAAACAATACCACTACTGCTTCTGCTACAACTACTGCTACTACTACTAATAATAATAATAATAACAATAATAATAATACTAATAATAAGCAAAATAATAATCTTGTATCTATATTCACTGTCCATTTTTTCTATTTTCTTACCATGAATATGTACTTGCAAATCATGCAAATGCAAATACCACACACTATATATATATATATATATATATATATGGCCGATATGGCATAGGCCCCCCTCGTTAGCAGCAGATTTTTTAAAGGCCTGGAAATTGTGAGGTGGGGACTCTGTGGATCAGACCAGTTTTTCCAGCACATCCCACAGATGCTTGATCTGGAGTTTGGAGGCCAAGTCAACACCTTGAACTCTCTATCAAGGTTCTGATGGTCATATACCCATTCTAGGTGCTTTCAGTGATGGATAGGGGTTAGCATGAACACCCTGACCAGTCTGTGGGGAATATAAAGTTCATACGGGGACCTTGGAACATTTTGTTTACCACACAACACAACAGCAGTGATTTTCCCATAGAGAAAACCTGCTTAGAGATATTTGGCTCTGACTTTAAAACGATGACACAACTTCAGTGTGACTATAATGTCACTACAATGGAATTTAATGTGCCACTGAGGCCCAAAAGAACTACACTTCCTCCGACTCTGACATAACTCACACCCCTGTGAGCTAATATTCTTATCTCACTACACTGACCTTTTGCGAGACAAAATTCATTCATTCCATTCAATAAAACAACAGAGTCATTAAGCATCCTACAGCATAACGAATCAATGGTGATGGATGCTGAAGAACAGAGAGTATGTATTAAGGAAGTACATAATTGTCAAAGCCGGTCAGCTCATAAATCACTAGCGGTCTTGATAATCATATCAGTCAGACACCAATCAATTCAAAGCCATTTTGGGGCAATCTATTGACTGTGCTTAATCAAAATGAAGTACAAAAGGCTAAAAAACACTCTTCTATGTGCTTATCCGTGTGCATGTTTTTTCTTTTTTGCATCAGATTTTCTTTTTGCATAATGAAAAAAGTGCTAATAGGCTCAAATAAACAATAGACCAAGGGTTGTCATATATCATTGCTGTCCAAAAAAAATCTCCAAAAATGCTAACTTTACAGGTAAAAAAAAATCTTTATCTCTAATCTATGCCAATGAAAAAGTTTTTTAAATAAGTAATACTATTTATCCTTGAAAAAATTGGATATACTTTTTTTTGGGACAGTGATGATATATTCTTGCTGTGTGCAAGAGCCTAATTTCTGCTGGCAAATTCTTACCATCTGATCAAATTGTTGTTGTTTTTTTTTTTAATTGATTCCAGAGTGATGCGAACATATAAGTGTTGACCCCATCATTGGGAGATTGTGAGTTCGATCCCTGCTGATGATACAGCCATCCATGGCCAAGAGGATGCAGAGGAATAAACTTCACGTGACCCAGACCAAGTATGCGCTCACATTCACCCTCCCAGTGTTGTTCGTATCATGTGATTGAGGAAACCCGAGCTAGTGGGTGGAATTGGAATATGCCCAAACCAAATTGGGCATAAAAAAAATCTTATATTATTTGATTTTGGTAATTATACGCAAAATTGAGTTAAGTTACCCGATTTAAATGAGTGTAAACCCATGAACCCTTTTTTGTCCTTTAGTTCACTTATTTTTGGCAATAATTGCGCTGATGTAACATTTTTTAATCAGGCACACATTTGAATTTCGGAAAGTACAGGCGAAGGTTTGAATGAGCACCAAAAGCCTGATGAGGAAGGTGTGGTGCAGCCAGGTTTTGGTAATGATCTTCTAATTTAGCTGATATTCTCCTCAGGATCCACATCACTCCTCATCCTCGTCTCATGATTATGTCCAGCGGAGGATATGCGACTGAGATGCGTTCCCCCTGGCGTGGAGATGCATGTGTAACACACAGTGCTAGTGACAGCCGGACCATGATTCACTCACTCCATGTCACACACAAACACCACTTCCCCCTGCTTATGGATGCTCTTTTTTATCTGCAGTGCAACAAGAGGATTTCTGAAGAAGTGTGAAAATCGAGAGCCTTTATCGTGTCTTTGACTGTCTACATAATAATTAAAGCAGGCAGAATAATTGGGTTGTGTGCTGGTGAACACATGCAGCAAACAGAGAGACAGGCAGAAATTGTTTAACTGAAAGAAAGTAAGCAAGAAAGTAAGCAAGTATTGAGTTCTGTGACTGTTTTTGAGACTGGAGGTACATTTTAATACAGCAAGTGAGAGAGAAATATATGTTAAACTCACAGAAACATTTACTTTGTCACTGTGACAGAAAGTGTAAAGGGGGTGCTGGGAGGTGAATGAAACTAATACAATGATAACTACAGCATTTTCACTTCAGGGAGAGAGTTAGTAACAGAGAGAGAGAGAGATAAGGGTACAGAACAGAACAGAACAGAACACAGGGAGTGAAAAGATACAGTTAGAGGGGAAAGAGAGAGGAGAGGGTGAAATAGAGAGAAAAGTGTGAGAGAAAGATTGAGAGCAATAAAAGAATAAAAGAGAAATGGAGGAAAGAGAGTGAGAGTGAGGGAAAGGAAAGATCTACAAAGAAAGACAGAAAGGGAGAGAGAGAGCTACTCCAGAAGTCTCTCACTCCTCCTTTCTCTTTCCCTCTCTCTCTAAAGTGTGTTCCAGCTCTGGTTGAGGAGTGTGTCTGTGTATTCTCAGCCTCTATAAACATCCTCCTGCAGGTCGTTCACAGTCAGTGTGTGCACACGGCAGACTGGAAAAGCACAGCCAATCTGACTGACACAGCACAGAGCTCTGGAGCAAGCAGTGCTCAGAGCAGAGAGCAGAACTGACCACAGCTGTGCAGCTCACAGGTGTGTGTGTGTGTGTGTGTGTGTGTGTGTGTGTGTGTAGATCTCTAACTCATACAATGCTCTTACAATTTATTACATTTTTATTGTTACGACACTCTTAGGGTTCTATATAGTACCAAAAAGGTTATATTATTATTTATAACAAAAGCAAAATCATTTTGGTGCTATACAGAAGTTTGTGCTTCCCTAAAAAGTTTTCAATGGCAGGTTCTTTTAAAAAATGTTTAAGTCTGAAAATTCTACACACCTCTACATAATATAAATTTTTCATACCAGTTAGTTTTTCTTAAAACTGCACACCCAAACCAAGAACCATGTAGGAACCATTATTTTTAAGAGTGTGGCCTGCCAGTGGGTTTCATTCATTTTGTTCTTATTTTAATTTCAGACAGATATTTGCAGTCAACCCGGTCGATGACGTTGTTGTTAATTAAAGGCATTTGATCTAACAGAACAAAGTCTGTCCAACCCATGCAGGGCACTTTCTAATGAACAGTTGTGCCTACGGGTTTCTTTTTTTAAGAATGACTACATATGACATCTTTGGAAGGACAGGAAAGAACTGGCTGTAATGTCCAGGTAAAGAGGAACTGGTGCTTTGCTAACACAGGCCTTTTCATAAAGCCAAATGGATAATGCATTAAGAGAGGAATCCTGCAGTCCTATAGCCAAGACAAAATAGAAACAACAGATGAAATGATTACATTTCTTAAAAAGCCCCTCTGGTTATGCCACAGTCCATTCTTTCCACACACTTCCAAAAGATCCTTAGGTCACACTCTATTTCAGTCACTCCAGCTTGGCCAGTTTGATTAATGAAGACTTGAACAACTCATTAAATTGAATAAAATAGAAGAATGACAAAATGACAATTATAGCTTTTATTTGATGAATGAATAATCAATAAAAAATAGTGTAGGCCTCTGGTTTGAAGAATGCTATTTCAAGTCTTTTCTTGAATTGTTGAGCTATACATTCACCATCACACACATGCACACAATCTTATCACACGTCTTTCACTTTAATGTGCTGCTTCAATCTGTTTTTTGTTCTATCAATTAATGCATTTTTATGCTTGTGAGGTACACAGAACCCTGGCATTGTATATTTTTACTGTTAGAAAAAAAAACCCTTTATCTCCATTTCTATTTAATTATTTATTTATTTTCATCGTCTGAAAATGCCAGTTGGCTTTGACATTGTGTGAGGATCTCATGATAAATGGACCAATAGAAATGGTCCAAAATGACTTGGAACAGAATGTAAAAGCTAAGGACGTTTTTTTGTCCCTGCTGCCAAACGCAATAAACCTAATCCATCTGTATGTGCTTAGCATGGTATGTCTCCACACACCGGTTTTCAGTCTGAAGTCCCTGCATGACTTGGCTTGACCCTCAGATGAACCGACCGTCTTTTTGTTCATCCTTGTAAGTAACAGGTAAAGCCCCCTTAAGTAGGCCCTGGAGGTGTTGATCTGCATCATCCGCCCTTTAGCGTTCTTTCTCTGACCCTAAAGCCAATCTTATATTTTTTTACTTATTTTTGCATCAGGTTGACTAACTTCAGCTAACCTGTTTGCAGCACAGGGAGACAAAAAAGCATTGAGATGATCAGAATCAGAATCAGAATCAGAATCGTGTTTATTGGCCAAGTATGTGCAAGCACATACAAGGAATTTGATTCC
>JBBPCZ010000115.1:13717126-13736028 GCA_037974445.1 Brycinus macrolepidotus | reverse complement strand
TATATATGTATATGTGTGTGTGTGTGTGTGTGTATATATGTATATATACATATATACACACACATATCCTCTCAGAGTCCAGAACTCTCTCTATATATATAAAATAGAGAGAGAGTGGGGGGCAAGAAGGGAAAAAAAGATGGAGTGAATGAACGAGGGAGAGAGAGAAAAAACGAGGAGCTAGGGGTTAGCTAGGGGAGAAAGAAATAAACAAATAAATGGAAGTCACAGCAAAATCTCAGAGGCCAAGAAGCCTCTCTGGGGAAATAATAGTGTGTGTGTTTGTGTGTGCGGGAGACAGAGGGTGGGTGGGTGATGTGTGTGTTTATGTGTGTAGTAACGGTAGCACAGCAGGGGTTTGCGTGCAGGTGTGTAAGTGAATGAGTGTGTCCATGTGGTTACAGGAGCATATGTTTGCGCAGGTGTGTGTGTTTGTGGGGACTCTCCTTTACCTCCCCCCAGGGTGCTGGTCCCAAGTGTGTGCAGGACGGGATATTTTATCTTGGCTGACGTCCCAATCAATCAGCAGGGCAGTGATGGAGCCTACCACTGGCACCGCACCGGCAACCACCACACACACACACACACACACAATTATCAGTGCGACTTAAAGAGAAGAACATGTTCTCACACTGTTAAAGTCTAGCTGGCTCTTCGTTCTGATAGTGTCCTGCAGACCTGCAGCCAGTTGATCTTCGGTTCAGTCAGAATTTAGGACGTAAAGTCCACTCAAACTCTACTGTTATGTCATACACAGTCCTGCTCTCTGCTCATTTAGACCTCGCTAGTTCTGGACAGAAGTGCATTTTTTTTTTTTATGTATAAACAGTGTTGTGGAACAAAATATTTCTTTAACATAGGTTTAAAAAAAAAAAATCACCCAGATTAATATTATTTGGTGACCCATTATTTGGTGACCCACTCAGTAAAAGTATAGAGAACCACATCTATGTGGATTTTGATGTTTGTTTGGTTACATTGTCTTGCTGAATGGTTCATCCATGGTCAAGTGTCAGCTCCCTACCAGAGGGAGACAGATTTTGGGGTAAAATCTCATTTTTTAATGAAATTATTTATGCCTTTGATTTTCACAAAAGTCGTTGGACTACTAACAACAAAACAGTCCTAAAGCATCAATGATCCACCACCATATCTGACAGCAGGTATCCTTCATTTTCTTTATATACAGTCCATTTTATTGCCAAAGCTGTTGATGGTGTGCAAGACCACATCACACAATAGTTGCAATGACATTTAGCAAATTCATGTGTTGCTTTTTGTGGCTTGTTCTTAGAAAAGGCTCCTTTTGCAGAACTCTTCCAAAGCTTAACCAGCTTCTGGTGATGGGAGTGACATCTGACACTGGATTCTGAAATCTGAAAACCCTAAGATTCAACTCACTAGTAATTTTGTTGTATTATACAAACTTTTGTGGGATATAAATGTAAAGAATATACTATGTGTAACCTCATATTTATATCCCAAGGAAATGGTAATAGACAACAATTTGGCTCCTGGAGACTAGAAGCTATACAAAAAAAGGATCTTCCCCTAAAGAAGATCTTAATTTCACGTGTCTATGGATTTATTGCAAATAATACCAAAATATGACCTCATATTCTTTTGAAAGAATACACTGTTATTGAAATAAAACAACATGTAATAAACTATTTCTGTTATTTCCATTTATTTTACATGTATTTCCATTATATAAATGGTTAGTGATTTCTCCAAATATTTTTGAGGAACATTTGAATCATTAAATGTATTGTTTATGTTATTTGATTGTTTTTGTCAATTATTTCAGAGTTAAGATAAGATAACCCATTATTAGTTATCTTAATTGTCAAAAACAATTGACTATTTATATACTCATTTGTATTCATCATCATCTTAATAATAATAATAATAATAATAATAATAATAATAATATTACTTCTAGTAGTAATATGTATGTATGTATGTATGCATGTATGTATTCAGTATTTGTCCATTTACTGACCAAAACTGGCTGGTTGCAGTTGCTCTGACAGAAACTCATAAGATCAGCTGAGGGCTCGGATTTATATATTGTGTACAATATCAGACCCAAACCTTACACCTCTCTGTCCCAGGCTAATTTATAGCTCTCCTACACGCACCCAACTGCATTTTCACACACTATTAGCCTGGCACCCATCAAGCCTCCACACTATACACACACCACGTGTGTATGTGTACAGTAGTGTATACATATATCACACAGAACTGGCTCATTAAATATCTGGCATCTGCTGCCATTGAGAACAATTAGCCCACAGCACAGCTAGTAGCCTGCCATTCCTCTCTGTCATGCCGGAGCCAGGTGGAGATAATTGCTAAGGGCTAGTTTCAGATGGGACCAAAGATTAAAACATTTATTAAAACATGTAGAACACAGTACAGTTTGGAATAAGTGTGATGCACCTGTTTACATGCTAACTACTGTTAAACATGCAGGGAACGGGATCCAAAACTGCTGACACAGGAGCAGATGGGCTGCAGATCATTTAGGCAGAATGGGTGAGGGGTATGGGAGGAATACAGGACACGGAAGTGGAAAAATATTTTAAAATGTGTTTTGTTATGGCTGATTAAATTTTATATAATAATGAATCTACTACTACTAATAATAACATTTCTCATTTAAGATAGATACCAAAAAGCCTGGTGTTGCTTTTGCACTCTAAATTCCACTATCATACAAACAGGGTAGAATGGTGCAAAAACAATGGGCACCCTGGATGAATTACATGTTTTGTTGATTTTCTAAGTGAAAATAAGTACATGTTCTCTACAGAGAACACACGTCTGGTCAATGCACACTTTCTGTTTATATAAGGAATTGGACAAACAAAGTATAAAATGTGGTTGGTGGAAAAGTTGTGGCACATTTTAGATTTAATGATTTCTTTTTGTTCAGTAAGTTAAACAATCAGCAAAATCTCAAGTTTGTTTAAGTAAACTGTGAAGCATCCTTGCCAATCTCAGACAGTTTACAACAGCTAGAAATAAACTGGTTTTCAGGTGTGGGGATATTTAACCCTTTTGCTGTATGACCAGCTCCAAAAGCAGGATCAAGAAAGACCACCAGTGGGACAAGAGACATCTCTACATTCTAACAGACACACATGTAAAGAAATGTTTAGAAGAAAAAGTGAAGAATAAAGGCTTTAAAACAAATGTCAGAACATTCTGAGAAAAAGGCAACCCAATCAAAACAAAACAAAACAGAGAGAAAGTCCAAAAAGGCCCAATCAAATGAGCTAATGTATTTAGAGACTTCATTAGATTTTTGTGTTGGGTGTATGGAACCCTTTCAAAATCCAAGGCCCAAAGATGTGTGGGTCAAGTGGGTGTTTTATAAGGTCTGGGCTCATAAAGCATGCGTCCTTGGCACCCTCATGTATATCTGTCACCACTGTGATTCTGACTAGTCATGTGATGCAACAGCAGTACATTTTATTGTGTTTATTTAATTCAAAAGAAAAGTTGGAAATAACTGTTCTGTTATATTAAAGAGATCCACACATTATGTTGTGCTTTCATTTCACATGTTCCTCATCTAATGCAAACTATTTTGTGGGCTCAATTTTTTATTCCTTTCTGTTCTTGTTACAACTTACCCACACTAGCACTCCGTGTATTTAACATCAATTAATGGAGCCTGTGATAATATTGTGGGTACTTTATGTGAACATGTGAGAGATTCAGCTCCAAGACTTTTGGGTCTGGTTTCCCAAACATGGATTATGTCAAAATTTAGACTAATTTGTGCTGCCAATGGTAAATCTCTATCAGAAAATCTTTAGTCTAATATTAGGCATCATTTAGGTCTGTGAAACTGGTCCTTGGAGTTATAAATTCTAAAACAAACAGTCTACTCCACGTTCATTCTTCACGTTTGTATGCAGTAAATTTTTAAAAATCATTCCACAAATAACTGATTCCACTTGAAATAAGATTCTATAATAACCAAATTGTTCCCACAAGAATCATTATCAAATGTAACTGCTGTGAGTTTAGAGGTTTACACCCCTAGTAGGTAGTCCCTGCCTTTTTTCATTCTTTTTTTTTTTCCGTGAAACCTCACAAGCAGGAGTGAGCTCACAGGGGTAAAATAAATTCAGAAATGAGAGAGAACTTATTGAGCCCCAGAGACGCAGTTTTCACTCTCCCCATTCAGCGCAGGCCCCCCCATTAGGCAGGCTGTCAGGTTTGGGGGGGCCAGGCTGGGCCGTGTGGAGAGAGGAGCTGGACTGGAATGAGTTTGCCCCGGTCATGTAGAACAGGTGCCAGATACTGAGGGAGCCAGCAATCCATCACCAGCAGCAGCCGCCTGTCAGGAAAGAGGGGGAGAGACACACACCTTGTCAGAGTTCCTTCAACCCCCACCGCTTCTCATCAGAAACCACACCTCATGGGAGACGCAAGCAGGCGGGGTCAGGCCTGTTTGCATACATTCTCACACATACCGCAGCCTGGCAGGACACACATACATACAAAGAAGAGAATTAAGCTACAAACAAAACCAATGGTCTCACATAGTGGGCACCTTTTAAATAGATGGGAAAACCTCTGACCCCTTCTCATCTTCTGCTTCATGGACTGGATTGGGAGCCTCCTTCTCTGGAGTGATGGAGCTCCATTCAATACAATTAGAATGACTTAAGGTGGCGTTTGTAATCCAGAACTGATGCAATCAAATCCTCACAGCAAGGTTGCAAAATCTGGTGGAAAGCCTTCCCAGAGGAAAAGACGCTGTTAGAGGGAGGACAATTACTACTCTTGATTGTGTAGATTTCTTTATAAAAGACTCATTATTCTTCTTCTTCTTTTAGTGACTCTGCATGTAGTCAGCATAGTTGGTTGTCTCTTGTGGAATACAGCACTGACTTATAAAGTGAAAATACTAATAGTCTTTCAGTCAACATGTCACACTGTTGCTCTTTTGCCCTGGACATGGTAACCACTTGTAGCATCTGAACTGGTCCCACTGCAGAATACAAAAAGGTTGTCAAGTTTATTTAATCATAATACAAGTGACTCACATCTAAAATCTAATACGGGTTTGTCAGTATTTCATTTCATTTTTGTGTTCTCCATTAACCAACCTTTTGTCTTTCTCCTATTTATTTGGCTGACAGAATTCCAGACTGGAGAAGATGAGAAAGTAATAAATATTTGTCAGTCGCAAACCGGTGATACATAACCCGCTACACCTAAAGCTGCGCCAAGACCTGAACAAATACAAAAAAAAAAAAAAAAATATCAAGTCAACTTTCCCATTATTCTTCTAAAATACCAAATTAATCTACTTAGTCCATTTTAGACTGGAATGTATTTTGGAAGACATTTTACACTTTAGAGAACTGGTTGTAAATTGCATTGGGCTTTTATAGTCTGAGATAACGGAAAGCAACATCTAGTCCCATTACTTTAATGACCATGTCTATACAATTAAAACACAACAGTTGGTTAATGCGCTTAAAAAATAACAGCAAGAGTACCGATTTTCTTTAAAAAACCTTTATTGTTCATAAGGAAGGAGTAAGGAGTTACAACAAACATGCGTCTTTACCACAATAATGATAATTAAAAAAAAAAAGATATTGCACTGGTTTAACTAGCAGTTTTTTTCCTTAGCCCATTTCTGTTGATTCATTACTATTCAAGCCCTATGTGTCTCAGCCCAATAGGACAAATGCACGATACACACAGACAAGGTAAGGTAACTTCAATGGACCCAAATGCGTCCTGGAGAAATCAATGTGCATCAGCTGAGCACCTGTTCTGTCCAGTCATGATCCCATATCAAGTGTAGTGACTGTGGCAGCAGTCTTTAGTCTCTTATAAATGTAAATGCAAACAGCTCTTCTCTTGCAAGACTGCGGATCAGCATTCCGTACACCAGACATATTCTTACTAGCGTTTGTGAGTTCTAAACATATGAAGGGCAATGGTCAGTGGTTATGTGTCGTCACTGATATCGAGCAACTGTGAGTAAACAATATGTATACTCTAGTGGTTTCCTGTTGTGCAGAGGGGGCTCTCTTAAGGAAGCGATGAGTGTTGGCCAAGTTGGCTAAAAAGTAGTGTGTGTCCATCCCTATGGCGCAGGGCTGCACGATATGAATGGCTTCATTTGAATGGAGTGTGTGAGTGCAATTACCACACAAGATGAGCACATTGCACTCTTTAGGAGTCACTAATGCAGCACCACCTTTTCTAAATCTAGTCTTTTTTTTCTTGTACTTGAAAAAACAGGCTTATATATTATATAAGTACTGTATAATCAGAATGCGTAACCACAGGCTATGACCTATAATTTGGAAAATGACAATGTCATTTTATTTCATCCAAATTTCTAAGGCGATGTGTCCCCTTCTAGAGTCTGTGATAATCAATGACTAAACAAAAAAAGATATGTGCCTGGACAAAGCACCTGCGCACCTATCAAAATATGCCATTTTATTCCACATAAATTAGGCTCTACCCAACTTCAACCACTAAGAATAAATCTAAAGCCATTTTCCAACCTTCTGTCCAGTCAAACTGATTTTAGCTGTAAGATTTAGAGCCCACTGTTAAGCTCTGGAAAGGACGAGACAGCGTTTGGTGCTGTGTGTAGGCAACTGGCCTTTACTAAGCTTGTGGATACAAAAAAGAGCCACTTCGGTGCAGGACAGATAAGCATCCGCCATAACAATCTACTCTTACATACTACTTCGAATCTAGCTATACATACAGAAAATGCCACCTGTAAAACACAATACAATCATATGTTAGATTTGCGCTGCAATTGTGTTAAATCATTCTTTTCGCTTGGTGCTGTACTGATTTGTGGTGTTCAATGTCAGGAATCAAGCTTCAGGCTCAAAAAGCTATCAAAAGCCCTTTCCTGACAACGTAAATATGCTAAAATGTGCAAGACATCCATTCACATTTCATATGGACATATCTCATAACTGTACATACCATCATGTGACTTTAACAGTCACTATGAATAATACAATATAGAAAACCAAGGGAACCGGACAGAATGTATAAAGAGGGTTTGAGGACTGACTTTGCCCAAATCATGAGATTCTTCTTCTTCTTTTTTTTTTAATAATTACACACGTATATCCTGTTTATAACAGGACTATGTAGGACTCTTCACTAATCAGTAAGTAACATTAAAAACCAATAGAAAAAATGCATTCAATATGCTGTAGAAGTGTCAAATTCAGCTTAGATGGGAGTGAGGGCAATATAAGGGAGAGCTATAACTTCCAAAGATATCTACGTTTTTAAATGCATGGTGAACACATCAATGTACAGTAGCAACGTGATATGACAAGTAACAGGGGTTAAGTGATTGGCTGAACCCCTCAGGACCCCAACAAGGCCTGGGATCTGATTGGACTGTATTTTATTAGTTTTTATATTTATATGACACAAAGTAAAAATGGATTGTGCAAATACATCTTCGAAGGCTTTTCACAAAAAAGGTTAAATCAGACAGAGCTAACATTGCAAAGACAGGACACTAATCTAAGACACCCTCCCAATGCCACTGGGTATAAAACTGACACCAAACAGAACTTTAAATATTCATTTATATATGCACACACATTCTCACACACACACACACACACACCCACTCACTCATGAACAAGCATGTACAAGTCTTCTAACCTTAAAAGATTAGTGGCAAATATACAGAAAGAACACAGCAAGTTGGTCCAGATATTAAAAAAGAACATTTCAGTTGTTAAAAAAAAGAGAGCAGGGGCTAGAAATAAAAACATTTCCAATTTGAAACACACCCTTTAGTTCCTTGCAATAGCATTTCAGTAGTGTGAGTGCCATGTAAGAGTTTGGGTACAGGCATTAATGTCAGACGGTAACCAGAATGTGTCATCAAGAACACTCCATCACATACATTCATCCAAACATCCAGCATGTACAAAGCCCAGTTTTTAGCTCTCATTAATAATAATCAGAAGAAAATTTATATTTATACATTTAGATTTATATGCTGGGCTAAAACTTGACAGCTAGACTTGTTCAAGCAAGAACCCACAAAAACAGAAAAGAAAATAACTGTAGTTATTTAGTTTCATTCTGACCTCAGCTTTTTTTTGGGGGAGAACAAATTTGCAAGTGAAATCACAAGGACAGAAAAATTCTTTATCCACTATTCTACCACACAAATCATGTTATCACTATGACACAAGGATGTAGTGTCCCAGACTCATACTAGACACACAGCTTGTTTAGTGCCTACAAATTGAAAACTGGTGTAAGAGAGACTAATGGGAAAATTGATTTGGTTTTTCAGCCAACTATTGTAGGGTGCTACGACATTACGTTGATGTGTTTATACAAATTGCTAAGCATACGCTACTTTTATTGCTGAGATACATTGTACCCCCCTGTGACTGAACGGTGGAGGGACTTACAAGTTTCTGAAGTGTGTTAAGGCACAACTAAATCTATCCTGGAAAAAGCGCCTAATTTTCATATGGAGAGGTACTGAATGGCAGAATTATTTTTCTTTTGTTTATTTCTAGCCCCATATTATCCTTTTTTGTCAAAAATGCAAACCTAAAACCAATGTTGAGAAAAGGTGTAAGGGGAAAAATCAAAACAATACAAATCCCCTATTAATGTACGAATCACACAGTATAGAACAATCCAGAATCAAGTTGCTGGACTCTGTTGTATCTTCTTTTTTCACCTCTTTCCTCTCAGGGTTAGTGTGGACTGAGCGTATGTTTTTTTTGTTTGTTTTTGTTTTGTTTTTAAACATGCAAGCTTTGAGATTTGCAATATGTTTCATTAGTCGTTATTTTTCTGTGCAGGGCTGCTACGTCTTCTTGTTGGATTTGTCTTGTGGCGTGGAGAAGCAGGGTTTAGCCTGGCTCTGGGACTGTGCTTCAGGTCCAGGCCTCTGGGTGGCACTGCTGCTTGAAGTTCCTGACCTGTCCTGTGGCTCGCCTGTGGTTTTAGAGGAGTCTTTTGGGGTAGAGGGCCTCTTTGAAGCTCCTGAAAGCTCCAGGGGCCTTTGAGAAGTGGAGGGTGGCTCAGGTTTAGTGGATGGCTGCCTGGAGGGTGATTCAGGCACTCTGCCTGTTTGGGAGGCAGAGGCTACAGATGGAAAAGTCTCTGGAGAATCGGAACGGTCCAAACGAGGCTCCTTACTTTTTAAGGATGAATCTGCCTGGGGTCTCGGCTCCTTGCTCCTCTCATGGGCTTCTTTGGTCCCTGGCATGTTGAGCTTTACTGGGCCCAGCACACTCTTGGCCACTGTGGCTAGCTGAGAAACCACTTTATCCACTCCACTTTCAGTGGGTGTGGAGGTGGAGGATGCTGCAGCAGCAGCGGCTGCAGCGGCTGCTTGCCTCCGGTTGTCTGCCTCCTTCATCTCCTTGGTGATGCCTCCAGTTGGTGTAGTGGACAGTGGGGATTCCCTGGCCACTGTTGGCACTGTGCTGGGCTCTTGCTTGCTGCTCACTTTGGCCTTGGGCTCAGCAGCTTTGGAGGTCCTCCGGTCCACAGGGGGCGCTGTGGGTTTGAGAAACGGGTCCTTGCTGACAGTGGTAAATGCACTGCCAGGAGTAGAAAAGCTGCTAATTAGAGGGCTGGGCTGAGGAGTGTTCATTTTAGCGCTGGACAAAGAATCTGGAATCCTCCCCCCTCTATTACTGGATTCTGCTAGTGCTGAGGTAGAGGCAGAAGTGGGAGGAGATACTGGGGTCTGGCTGAGTTTCAGCTCTGATGCTTTGGCTTCGGCCTGTGGCTGTACCAGAGATGCAGCTTGAGTTTGTTGGGCCTGTAGTCCCTGGCTGTGCTGAGAAGAGCCTGGCTGAGCTACTGTGGAAGGAGTCACAGACAGAGTGGGTAAAGCAGCAGGCCCCATCCTAATAGCATGGGGTGATACCATCACAGTTGTGGGCCGAAGCACGTGGGTAGGAGGGACAAACGCTGTTCTGCGTCCATCCTGGCTATCCTCTGACCCCTCGTCTGTCTCATCCTCGGACGAATCCACCTCATGGATGGCGTCCTGTTTCTGCAGGGACTCCCGGCGCTCTGCACGGTCTTGCCGGATAGCAGACAGCTTGTCCTTCAGCTTGCTTTTTCCAGGAGTCAAACCCAGAGAGCCTGTTCCAGAATCAGGGCCTTCCTGCCTGCTCAGCTTGCGGCCAGAGTGCTTCTGCAGGCTGCCCTTCTCTGCAGGAGAAACCCTCCCTCCCAGCAGGGTTTCACTAGCAGACTCCTGCAGGCTCTGCAGGCTGGGGTCCCGCTGGAGCATCTCCTTCTTAAACTCTGAGTGAGAGATGTCCAGGCTGTGCTTGCGGCTAGCACCCACAGGCAGCTTCTTATCCCCCGCTGAGGAGGGAGAGGGGGATGAGGAGGAGGAAGAGAGAGAGGCTGCCAACTTCTCAGCCGATTGCACGCGTTTCAGGAGGGGGGAGCGAGGGGGGTCAGCACTCTTTGGCCGGGCAATCTGCCGCACCAGTGGAGGAGAAGAGTGAAGTTTAACAGGAAAAGACTGGCCAATAGAAGAGCTAACTAGCGTGTGGCTCGGCAGGGGTGAAGGGGAGCGCTGGGGAGAGGTGCTCTGGGGCGTAGGGGAGGGTGTGCGGGCCAGCGGTGAGAGGGGGATGTTACCAGCAGATTTGCGCCGAGGGGAGCGGTACTGGCGCTGAAGCTTTGGGGCCAGTCCATGCAGGGAGCTGGGACGGATCTGGCCAGAACTGGCCGGAGAGTTCGGAACACTAGAGCTGGGAGAGCTGCTCTGAGAAGAATTCCCACCAACTGGAACAACAGCAGAAAGCACAAATTGTTTATGAACTAAGGTTTACATAGGAGCAAAAGTGGTTTTATATGAAGACCACTGGCTTTTGCTTCCTGTTTAATTTCAATGTTACACCACAAAGGCAATGGCCATACAACATTAAATGGAGACCCTAAAGGACCTTTTAAAAACTAATCATCAAAAATAAATGCACTGAAGCTGAGTGATTAACTTCACTAGATTTGGTATATCAGTCACTGTACAACAACATTGGCCAACTTCGTTAATAAGCTATAAACTCAGAACAGATTCGGTTTTTAACATCGTTAACAATCTCAACGCAAATCAAGCACTCAAACTTGTATGAACAACAGAAAGTGATGTAATAGAACATCTTGTGGTTTTGCTACCCTATAGCATACTGAAACCTTTACCAGAGTGAGCTGAGTCCGGTGTGGAGCGGTAGCCCTGTGTAGGGGAACGAGGGGACATGTGCGTTGGAGAGCCAGGAACACTCTCACCCGACGACACAGAACGGTTCAGGGATGACAGACTACGACTGGTGTGAAGGAGGGATGCATGCTTAGTGATCTTCCGAAACAAGGAGTTCCTTTTCTTACTGCTAGAACAGTTCCCACACAAACACACACAGTGCAACTATTTAAAAAAAGCAAACAATTTTACTTAATCAATCCTGCATGCATAAAAAAATGTAATTGCAAGAAATATATGATACAAAGGAAAGTAATGAACTTTACTTGTCTTGTCCCTCTTTGGTCTTGGTCTTCTTGTTGCGTCGGGCCATCTTGGACTTGTAACTGGTTTTGCGTGCAGGACCCACCTTAATGGATGTGTTCTCAAAAGGCGTGGCAGAGATGGACACCTTAGTGCCACTCTGTATGAGTAAAAAAAAACAGATTCATCTGTCAAAGTACCCTACAACATTGAGATAAAAGATGTGTGTGTGAGTGCATGTTTCTGAGAATGTACCTTAAGAATAAGTTCCACAACTTCAGTGTGTACGAGGCCATGGACCGGCTCCCCATTAACGTGTGTGATGAGATCGCCCTCTCTCAGACCTGCCTCATGAGCTGGGCCTCCCTCCTCCACATGCTAAATAAAAAGATCAAATTTAATTATACTAATAAAATTACTGCTACATAATCCCAAACTCGCACTGCATTACATACATTCTTCATTAACCATAAAAGCAATACAAACTTTATCACTGTTTTGCACGTTCATTCTACAGCTTTTTTCGCACATCCACTCAATCCACTGTTTCTGCTAGAGTACTCACCCAGACCATGTGGTGTACAGTGTAGATGTCTGTGTCACCCATATAGACACGGATGGCCCGCAGGGTGAAACCATACTTCTTGCCAGCTCTGTGAATAACGATGGCAGGTTTGACACTGCAGACAGCGGGGGAAAGGTCTCGGCTGGGAGAAGAGTCCCGTGATGAGGGGTTGGAGGAGAGAGAGTGGGGAGACATAGGGCTAGCCAGAGGAGATGCTCCATGATGGTCTGAAGCCAGTGTAAGAGGGTTTGAAAAGGGGAAGATAACAGGTGAAACAATTTTCTAACACTACTATCATAGGTCAAATGTCAGCATGCATCACAGACTTTGTAGAAACTAAATGTCTGCAACATTACAGTACAGCCATCTTGTCTCGGTTCTCATAATTATCCTGATGAGCGTTACTGTTTTGTTTTGTTTTTTTTACTGATTGCACAGCACAGTTTTATTGTAGCTCTTCTCCTATCCTTTTGTAAAAAAAAGCTTGTCAATGTCAAGGTCGTTAAAAAAAAAAGAGAGTGACAGCCTTTCCCAAATTATATATATATAAGATAAGAACACATGTTTATTAAACTAGATGAGAAACTTTGTCTAATGTTTGCTGATGGCAAATCAATTTAATTAAACAATTTAAATAATTTAAATAATAACTCTAAAAGTAAATGCTTTGCTTCACAATTCTGTCCCCCTGATTCACAAAGGCAGCTACTGACCTGCAGGAATCATGAGAGAGAGGGTTGTGGCTGAAGCTGATTTGATGACCTTGTTGAGGGGTCTTGATGTGTGCTTCTCTGTATCTCCAGACAGCAGTCTGTGACGAGCTCTGCGGGCGGCCAGGTCACTAATGGCCTTTGGAGTGGAGTTATCTGTTCCATCAGTACTGCTGCAGCGAGGAGTGCCTCGATCGC
Source organism: Brycinus macrolepidotus (assembly GCA_037974445.1). Classification (NCBI taxonomy): domain Eukaryota; kingdom Metazoa; phylum Chordata; class Actinopteri; order Characiformes; family Alestidae; genus Brycinus; species Brycinus macrolepidotus. The sequence goes on along the minus strand of JBBPCZ010000115.1, from coordinate 13,723,016 downwards.
CTACGTCACCAGAACTACCAGCTACACAGAAACACACACGCACAAGTCATATGATTTCCTCATTAGTGGTGTGAACTAATAGTTGTATGTCTGTAACAAACAGGAAGAGAATGGTGCTAAAACAGCGAGAAGTGCACTAACGTGTGAGTGTGGCCCGGCTCGTCTGACTGGAAATGGACCCTGGTGTGGTTGGAGACTCATCCAGTTTGAGCTCCCTCTCCACAGGTAGTTCTGGAATAGCGGAAGGCCCCCTGACTGGCGTCTTTCTCACACCTTCCTCCTCACTGGAGATTGCAAAACGAGGCATCTCGATGATAGCTGAGCAGCAGCGGCGCCGCACCGTCAGAGGAGGGCTGGAGTCGCTCTCAGTGTGCGAAGACTCTGACACAGACAGCCGTTTACGCAGGCTGCGGAGCAAATAAGCACATTACATTCCTGAATAACTCACTCTGAAATGGCTTCAGAACACAACCGGTCTAAAACAAATGATTATTTCTGTAATCGACAAATCTATCAACCATTATTTGATAAGACTATTAAGATTTCTACATTTCTGCAACCCTTCACAAAAACAAGGAAACAGTTGAGGATTAAGTAGAGCACATACATCTCTGGTGAGCCTGCCAGCCAGCTACGGTCACGGGACTTGAGGCCACTGAGGCTGTCGATGCGCTCAGCACCTTCCTCACTCAGACTGCGTTTAGTAGGGGGAGGGGTGCGCTTCTCTTCATGTAGGGTGAGACGTTCCATACTGCTGTACACCTGAACATAACACAAACAGGCTCTGCATCAAGTATTATTGATTATTCAGCAATGATTATTTCCAAGGTAATCATCATAGCACATCCAGAGATATAAATATGGTTTGTGTGGTTAAGTTAAAAGTGTATATGTGCACATTCTTTCTGTACCTTGCTGAATCGTGGGGAGCATGAGGAGAACTGTCGGATCTCCACATGTTCATCATCATTTGTATCCTCCTCTTCATCAGAGTCCACATGGTGATACCTATCTGAGCGAGCTGAAGAAAGGGAAAGACTAAATTAAAAGACTGTGTGTGTGTCTGAGTGAGATGAAGCTGAAAGATCATCATACTTTTTCCACAAGTAGAATTCTATTCTAGCTCTTGGTGAAAAATATGAAAAACTGGGAGGCTTACTGTCAAAATAGCTGGTATCATCCTCAGACTCAAGTTGAGGAATAAACTCAGCTTTCTGTCTCAGCAGACTGTTCCAGTCCAAATCAGTGAAGAACCTGTGCTGCTTCACCTCAAAGGCACTCCCTTTGAGAGAGAGAGAGAGAGAGAGAGAGAGAAATGGAGAGAGATGTTCCATTATTACCTCTAGGCATTCCCTCTCCTTCTCTCCATCGCTGTCATTCTTACTCTTTTTTCAAAGGAAAGAAGAAACGTGTAGTACATCAAGAAGAATCCGAGAAACAGAATATCATGGTCAATATTTTCTACAGATTACCAACAAAAGTAAACACATGACAAGTCAAAACAATAGAAGAAAACTGGTTAGACTAAAGGAAGTTATTTATATGTGCTCTGTTGGCTGCCTGTGTGCAAATACCTGTTCCTAATCGCTCGAGTGGGTTTTGTCGAAGCAGTTTGGAAATTAGGTCTTGAGCATCTGCAGGTAGAGCTTCATCTTCTTCAGGCCAGATAATCTCATCTGCAGTAAAGAGTGAGGAGCATGAAACCCTTCTACATATATTATAATACTCATAAGTAATACATTTTAAGCAAGTGAGCTATAATTAAGTAAAACTATATAATATGGATACTTTTCTTTTGTACCACTCACCACTGATGACTTGCCCAAACAGTTCCTCGGGGGTGTCTCCAAAGAAAGGAGCACAGCCGACCAAAAATTCATACAGGATGACACCCATGGCCCACCAGTCCACAGGTTTCCCATAACCTTGCCTGAGGATCACCTCTGGGGCAATGTACTCAGGGGTACCACATACCTGACAAGTAGACAGAATCAGAGTAGGTTAGAGAATGACCAGATGAGGGCAGAGACAAACCCATGACGAGTTGCTGGAGGCCTGTTTATACCTGTTTGTCTAGAAACTCGCGGGCATCTTTCTCAATGTGTCCCTCATAGAGGTTGGTCGTAAGACTCATGAGACCAATCTTAGACAGACCAAAATCTGTCAGTTTGATGTGTCCCATTGATGTGATGAGAAGACTGAAATAGAAAAAAAATGACATAGCCCTACCATTATAGATAATGTTTGTCAGTTTATCTTTGCCTGTAACCATTTAGTGCATCTTTTGAAATTAACGGCACAAATTAACTTGCCAACGTCCTTTGTATATAAGGTGGACATACTTGTCAGGTTTAAGGTCTCGGTGCACAATGCCATAATTGTGCAGGTATTCCAGTGCCAGCACAGTCTCAGCAAAGTACATGCGTGCCATATCCACAGGTAAAGCGCCAATGTGCTTTAGTAGGGTAGCACAGTCACCACCTGAACACAGAACAATAAGAGTTTAGGATGTCTACAAATACTACTCTTTTAAAAGTTTGGAATCACCAAACATATTCATTATTTTTGCTATTTTATACGCAATAACAACAAACAATGTAGATTTAAGCTTAAATTACACAGTGAAGTGTATTTTGATGATTCATTCAATAGCTGACATAAGGGAAAATTAAATGATAAATAATACGCATTTACATTTCTGGCATTTGGCAGATGCTTTTATCCAAAGCGACTTCCATTCCCTAACTACAGGGGACAGCCTCCCTGGAGCAACTTGGGGTTAAGGGTCTTGCTCAGGAGCCCAGTGGTGCTATGCTGAAGGTAGGATTCGAACCCATGACCTCTTGGTCCAGAGGCAAGTATCCTACCCACTAGGCCACCACCACCCCCATTTTAATGTGACCCCAACTATTCAAATACAAGGCATTACAGCTTCACTTTTGATGTGATGCTGCTTTCTCAGTCATTTTAGAACAGTCTACAGTTTATAATTATGGACATCTATATATTGGAGCATAGTTATGCAGGATTCATTGTGCTAAATGACCAGGTGATGTAGCACTTCAGTTTTTCATAGTACTAAAAAAACAAAAACTGCTTTTTTAAAGAATTTAAAATGTCTGCATGGTCCATTACAGAGTAAATACTGCTATTTACTGCAACTGCAGGTAATAGAAAGTACTGGAAATGTGTTTCATTTATTTAGCCAATACAGTGTAAGCTTCAGGTTTAAAAAAAGCCACCGGCCTTAAGAATGTATTGGTGCATCACTAATATTCATAGTATAATAATAATAATAATAATAATAATAATAATAATAATAATAATAATAATCTTGTTTGTATACATGCATCTCTCTTACCTTCCACATACTCCATGACCATGCAGAGGTGCCTGCGTGTCTCAAAGGAGCAAAACATACTGACAACAAAGGGGTTCTCAGCAAATGTGAGAATGTCTCTCTCCACAAATGCCTGCTGGATTTGGTTCCTCAGGATCAGGTTCTGTTTGTTGATCTTCTTCATGGCAAAACGCTGACGAGTTTCCTTGTGTCTCACTAAAAATACAGCCCTGAGGGAAACAGAAAATATTGCTTTCTAATAGTCCTAAAGTACTGTAGTACTTTTTTTGATGTTTGTTTTTGGTGGCAAATTTTGCTTTACACTTGTGCAACATTTCATCATATCAATATGGTTGATATTCAGTAAAGTGATAATTTACACATTTCATGACTCCTTACCCATAAGCTCCATTACTGATGAGTTTGATAGTCTCAAAATCCTCTTCTCTCGGAGTTTTGGTCTTGGGTTGTGGCTGAGGTGGCTGTACTGTCGCACCCCGACTCTGAAGAAAAGCAGATAAAGCCCAGACGCTTACGAGACCCAAACACACTATTAACTCATTCTTATATAAAACTGGTATTTAAAGGCATTGTTCTTCTTTAAACTTCCTTTTATTTTCAGACACAAATTAGTTTATCTGCGCCTGTAACAAATTTATTACAGTTTTGTTCTTTCAATAGTCTTGTTACTGTGGTTTCCTTTTAATGAGTTTTGTAATTTTAGCAATGCTAAATTAGCATAACTGTAGACTTTGCTAGATTGCAGTCTTTACTCAACGTCATTTCCTTGTCTTGGGTATTCAAGGTTTCACATAGAAAGAATCTACTTCTACACCATTTTTCATGAAAACATTAAGCCTTTTTTCAGTGTATTGCTATTTAGTTTTTGTCTTTGTTGCAGTGGACATTACAGTTTTTATTTAGTTACTCCATTTTAAGTTTTTTTTATTTTTTATTACAGTTAATAGGTACATTTTGTTATATCTTCTGTTAATGATGACTTTGCCACAACCTGCTCTTGAAATTAACATCGCTGACAAATCAGTGAACTTGACAAATTCAGATTTTACTCACTTCTGAGGATTCTTCTGTTTCAGGTGTTTCAGGATTTCCACTGTCATAACTGCTCAGCTGGGCCATTTCTGTGTACAGAAGAAAAATCAGAGAGGAAAGGAATAGCATGCATTCTGCAGTAAACAAGAATAAATCATTACACATCTGTCAAAAAATGTTTCAAATAAATAAGTATAACAACCTAATGTAAACACCTAGGGCTAAAATCATTAAATATACTAATACTGTCCATTGAAAATGAAAAACACAATTTAATCACAGTTCTTTATTAAATGGAAAATGGTCCTACCCTCCAGGGGGTCTCTAGTGAGGCCTAGCTGGCTGATGATATAGCGGGGGATGTCTGATTTGATGCCTTGGCCCTCCTTAGCATGGCCCTCTGCAGCCTCCAGCAGGTGGTAGAACTCCTCTGGATCAAATTCCTTCAACAGGCAGATATATAGATAAACAAAGAGATAGGTAGACAGACAGAGTGAAAGAGAGATTTTCGGTTTTTGAATCATTGTCTTGTTGTAATATCCAAACTTTTCACTCTTCAGTTTCTTTACTGTCTGTGGAACATTAGCTTTGAGGATTGTCGATATTTAGTGTAACCTTTTCCACTTTAATTACGAGGACCCTAAAGCAAGCCCACCCTCATTTAACAGCTGACAAGGTGTTCTTCTTTTGAAATGCTTCTCATTCTTCTCAGCTTGATTGACAACACTTCACACTGGGCTCTTCTCATTTCTTTTTCTATTCTCAGTTCTTCCTTCAGGATTAGGGCACTGTACAAATATGGTGGGAACTGCATCAGCCCTCAACTTCAGTTGGCCTTTTTTGTGGCAATAAACTTATCTTCCTCAAAATGTGCCAGCAGAGAGGTTAGCAAGTTCAGTTTCCACATATACTGTATATATCAGCTGGAATTTCAACGTGCTCTACATTTTAGCAGAGGCTGTGGTGGATGTAGGGTAGTTTTTTTTTTTTTTTTTTGTTCAGTCACTACAGGAAAATCTTACTAACTCAACAACATAACTTATGGGTGTTGTAAGGACAAACCCATTTACTACTAGAACTATTCAGGAAAGTGAAGCAAAGTCATTTTAAACTAAAAAAGTATATTGTATTATCACATATGATAACAATGTACGCTAACCTAAACAAACATACAAAAATAAAACTGATATACACTAACAGCTATAACATTGGTGTAAATAACTGAAACTGACTGGTGTAAATAACTGAAACTGATCAAGTGGTCACTCTGCCCCTGCTCATCCTTAAGTATGTCCAGTAAAAGTAAAGACAGTTTTTAAAATATGCATAAAGAGTTTAATAATTACACTATTAACGTTTAATACCACATTCATTTCAGTCTGTCCTATAAGAGAATCTAACATCTAACTAACTTTCTCAAACTTCATACCACTATCATCTATATGTATTTAAAAATGTCCTTTTATATGTATATGTATTTAAATGTCTTTTTTATGT